>CM053168.1:40581354-40807231 GCA_012977825.3 Pteromalus puparum
GGAATAGAGCTCCGTGAACTCTAAATAACTTACATATATCGTAATAAAAAATACACAGTAATTGCGGAATCGTTAATAACGTTAACAACTGCAAGTTACAAAAATTGCGGGTGGCTCATTTTTTTGTGAAAAATAACTTTTTCACAAAAAATTATTTTTAACGATTTCTACATAGCCACAGCCGCCTTTCAGACCTTGACGTTGTTTTCTATACTCCCATAATCGTCTTTTTAAAATTTTAAAACTCATTTCAGCACTCCCACAGTCGCATTTTAGACCATCGTAATCGTTTTCTGTATTCCACAGTCGCCTTTTGACGCCCACACACACACACACACACACACACACACACACACACACACACACAGCCATCCGCACGGACATTTTCTAAAAACGTATGATTCGTACTCCAAACACCTCCAAATGCGTTTCCACGAAGTATTAGCAAAACTGAAAATGTTACTATTAACAAAGCTTCCTCTTGAGGAGGAAGCAAAAATCGTGATACAAGCAGATGCCTCAAGCTACGGACTAGGCGCAGCACTCATGCAAGAGGGCAAAATAGCAAGTCGCGAGCTAGTCACGTACGCTTCAAGGACACTAACGCCGTACGAAAAAAGATACAGCCAAATCGAGAAAGGCTTTAGCATTAGCTTTAGCAACCTAACGTTTTATAGATTATATTGGAGGCATCGCTGTAACTCTTGATACGGATCACAAGCTGCTTCTCCAAGTGCTCCAAACCAAACCCTTAGACGAGTTAACGCCTCATCTCCAAAGAATTAGCATGCGCCTTATGCGTTATAATTATAAAATAAATTATATACACAGTGTTACTGACGTACACGAGGCTGAAGCACGTACTTAAGGGACGGGCGTCTCAGCGCAACGGTTCTTCGTTCCGTGATTTTTCTGCGAAGCTTTGTATCCGTAATTTCGTCGTCTACGGCTCTGTTCTAAGAACAATTACTGCGTAACCTATTAAAGACAGCACCGCGCCGGCCCGAGGCAAGCGACGCCCAAAGTTCACCGGTATATCGGCGTCTTTACGAGAACTATTGGGGACGGCACCGCGCCGTCCCGGAGCCGGAACCGGGAAACGTAACTGTTGGGCTATTGTCTGGGGACGCTTCGCCTGAAACCACCACCCCTTGTCGAGCTTACGAAGTCGCCGATAGGGGGCTAAACCTAGAGCATATAAGCTCAGAAACGAGAGGCAAAAGGCCTTATATAGATTATAGTTTTGGCATTAGTCGATTTGATCGCGCATACGTCACAGGAATAGCTTTTACTTTTGCATAAATATCTCCTTTGAGAGTCTTTGAAATTTAGAGCCAAAATCATGTGTTCAATTTAGTATGCCACATTCGTATCAGACAGAACCATCTGGTATTTACTACGAGTGCAAGGTTTGTGTATATTTCATATAAATTCTTCAATGGCACTTGTATCGTGCAATCTCATTTCAGGCTAATGCTACTGGTCGTAATGCCAAAACAGTCAAAGGATTTTTAGAGAAATATTATACCCATAAAGAAGTTTCTACGGACAAGGGCACCATCAAATTGGCAATTACAGCGCTTCTTGAAGTCATCCAATTTGGTCAAAAGAATTTGGAAATTGCAATCATGCGCAGGGGAAAACCCATGCAAGCTGTATAAGTACAAAAACTAATGTAATAACTAATTATACTATTATATTTATATTATTATATTAATTCTACTAATACTTTATCATTTTATTTTAGATGCTTGATTCAGTTACAATTGGAGACTATTTTAATAAAATTGAAAAAGAAAAGGAGCACTTGAATTCTTGTTTTATTATCCACAAATATAGGAGCGATCTGTTAACAAATATCATTTTCATTAGATTTATATTAGGCATCCTGGCTCAAAGAATCAGAATTTTCATGTATAGCAACTGACTTTAATCGTTTCTTTAACAAATCTCAGCTTTTCGTTCTTATATGTTCATAGGTATACAAAACGCAGACCAGCAGACAACGATTGACTCACATTTTAATAAGTGTGCCAGTGTGGATGAGCCACAGGTCACAAAGCGACCTGCACACGGGCAACAGCAACCATAGAGATACATATCCAGCTTCAAGTGTAAATACACCTGGTATACCAATGGCCAGCAGTTATCGTAGCTGTTTAAAAATCTCCCCATCCACATGGGCTTTGGGCCACTTGAGCTTTTCTGCAAGCGACAAATAGCAGAATGTAAAATCAAAGTCTCTCAGCGGCAAGTCTCAAAGTAGCTGGATCCTGCTCTCACCTCCTTAATGACATACTGGATGTAATTGTTGGACGGCCAGGGATTCCTATAAGAAACTAGCAAAAAGGCTAGATCTTGACCTTCTAGCCTGTCGATTTTGACAACAACCTGCCATGTCTCACAGAGCATATTCTTGACTGTAACCTGTGGCTCGTAAGCTAGTGGATCCTGCGATATACTTAGGCCAATGAACCATCTTACTGTAATACAAACAGTTAAAATTGTAAGGAGATCCTAATGTCCCTTTGGACGAGACAAGGCCAAACGGAGTAACGTCCAAAGGGAATAACACGACGACCAAGCAGCAGCATTAAACGGCGGACGCAACCAAACGGCAACACCAAAAAAAAAAGCCGATCACAGCGACACAGCAGTTGGGGCCGCTCGGTCGGTCACTGACCGTAAGGACCTCGCACAACTAGTATATAAGCGCGCGGAGATTCAAACTCAGCAGTTACAATCTGATCGCTCTAGCGAATAGAGGTCCTGCGAATCCTTATTATATAAACGCGAAACAAACTCTTGAACGCAGAGCGTGAGTGTGCTCCGCATATACAACGCGACATTTTGTTAAATAAATTATAATAAACAAATCACAAGTGTATCTAAACTAAAATCAGAGTGTTAGTCAATCAATTACCAGCTCCAACATTCCTGGCCAAGGAATAATCATTGCAGTAATAATCGAGAAACAAACACTCGTTTTATTTACACAAAGGAGTTTTCCTGCTTGTACGCAACAAGCAGGTGGCGACCGTACAATACCCAAACCGAAATAGGAAATTACAAAACACCCAGCTTCGCATGGGAAGCAGTAGAGTCGCGATAGTAATTTCCTCACATGGTGACCGTGACAGGACGATACTGATTATCAAAAGTATCGCAACCAGCAGCAAGAAATCACGAAAAAATTCAAAATTTTTTTTAAGAAAAACCAAAGTAAAAGATGCTAGACGAGAACAACAGTGAAGCAGAGAGACCGCAAAACGCACAAACCCCAACAGCTGAACAAGCGACAGCTCGGGAAAATCGGCATCATCGGAGAGCTGAAATAATAGCAGCGAATACAAACGAGAACGAGGAAAATCCACGAAATAATCGACAAGAGGAACGTAGGGGTCGAGCACGTGGAGGCAGAAGGCGAGTATCAATAAACGTAGTTGGACCAAGAAATAATTCAATGATGTCAGAAGACGAAGATGATGAGGAAGCAGCAGGAATAGCATCGCCAAATTTGAACATTTGACAATATGATATCGAATGGCAACACATAAAAGGAAAAGACAATATCAGAGCAGATACACTCTCTAGGATGATACCAGGAGACGAAAAACCAAGTAGAAGGAGCAATGAAATTAACATAAGAAGTACAAACGAAGAAAGACCTAAATGGAAAACATATAGGCTAGATATAATTAAATATCAAAAGAAGGAGCCATGGATAATACAATTATTAAAAGACAAAAACAAAACAGAAATTTGGACAGAACAAGATGAATTAATCAAAATAATGACAAATGACACATACTTAACACCAATACCAAACAAGATGGCAGAAAAAATTATAAAAGCAACACATGAATTAATCATGCATTTCGGAACAGCCAAATTATACAACTTCATCAGAGAAAACTTTATAATAAAAAACTGCTCAAATCTAGTAAAAGAAATAGCAACGTCAT
This sequence comes from Pteromalus puparum, assembly GCA_012977825.3. Lineage (NCBI taxonomy): Eukaryota > Metazoa > Arthropoda > Insecta > Hymenoptera > Pteromalidae > Pteromalus > Pteromalus puparum. Next base: position 40,585,320 of record CM053168.1, read on the forward strand.
GTGAATTATGCCAAAAAACGAAATATAACACACAAACAACAGAAGGCAGACAATACTTCGAATTACCAAAAGATATTAGACACGTAGTTGCTGTTGATATATTTGGACCATTACCGACCACACAGCAGGGATTCAAATACATCATTGTAACACTAGACCTATTTTCAAAACTAATAAAAGTAATCAAGATAAAAAATATAACAGCAAACACAGTGTGTAAAAATATTGAAGAAAAATTCATAAAACCATATGGAGTACCAAAAAAGTTTCTAACAGACCAGGGGAGACAATTCATCAGCAACCCATGGAAACAGCTCGAAAGAAAATATTGCTGTATAATGACCACAACCACACCATACAACCCACAATCAAATCCTGTAGAGAGAATGATGAAAGAAATAGGTCGAATAATTAGAGCACAGTGCGGTAATAAACAATCAACATGGGGCAAAGTAGTGGAGAAAATAGAGCTCAACATTAATTCTACGCAACACAGAGGAACCCGAGCAGCACCATCAGACATTGAAAATACAACAAAACTAGAAGTACCAGAAAAACTGGGAGCGAAAATAAAAAACAAAATAGTAATAAACTAAGACACCATATACAAGAACCTACAAAAAGACGCACAAGTGAGACACTCTAAGTTCAACAGCAAAAAGAAAGTAAAAAAATACAAAATTGGGGACCAGGTATTGAAAAGAACGCACAAATTGTCTAATAAAGCGAACAGATTCAACGCTAAATTACACACATTATATGAGGGACCGTACAAAATTACTAGCATACCACAAGAAAATGCATACGAACTAATGGACAAAAAGGGTAAAATTAAAGGGACGTACAATGCTAGACAACTAAAACCCTATAAACAATATAATAAACCTGAAGAAAAGATAGCACAGATATCAGTAAAGAAAAAACTAACAATGCAGGATATAGAAGATTTAGAAAAAGGAAAACAAATTGTCGACAGAGAAAGCCCTACCTTACGATAAAAATACACGACGTTGAACTGCAAGCACTGATTGATACAGGGGCGGACAGATCAGTAATTACAGCAGCAACATTTTTTCAACTTGAGTCAGAAGGATATGAATTAAAGAAATGGTATATACCAAGACTAAAAATAAAAGGAGTAACTGGGAACACAATAACCACAAACTGGGAAATGAGACTCCCACTAAAAATACAAAAGAAAACTGTGGAACAAAATTTTCTTATAATAAAAGAAAACAACATAGAAATGATACTGGGGATGGACTTTTTAGCAGCAAACAAAGCAATAATTGACATTGAAAAAAAAAATAATACAGCTAAAATAAAAAGAGGATAGAAAAAACCCTATAAAAAAAAGCAGACCAAAAGGCACGAGGCCGTTTGGACATGACCCCTACAGGGGGAGTCTATATAAAGAGTAGGCAGAAAGAGCAAAACCATCATAATACAATCAAAACACGAGCAGATTACAACCAAAAAGAAAAAACCCCGCAGTAGAATGGAGTACCAAATAAGGAAGATACGCAAGCAAATAAAAACCGAGAGAAAGAAAGTATACGAAATGCTAGTGAAACACAAAGTGCTGATTCAAAGGGAACGGGCAATAACAGAAGAGAGAAACAAAGCACTAGAGAAATATATCAACCAAATGGAAACAGAGGACGAAATCGATCAGGTGACACCGCAGCTCACAGAGCACCTGGAACAGCATGAACCAATTCCACTAGAAGACACAAATCCACAAGGAACACTCGAAGCACTAACGCACAACTCCTGGGAAGAGATCGACAAAATGTTGGATGAGATGATCCCAGAAGTAAATGACGAGGCACTGCAACCACTAAAACCAGACGAAGCTGCTTCAAAAGAACCACTCACTGACTTCCATTGGGATAACCCAACCCCAAATCAATTATTTGAGAATATCGAGGACATGGCACCAGACATGTGGATACTACAAAACAACACACACCAGCTTACACTGTCAACAAATAACACTGGCCAACAAATTGCGCAAACACTGGCACCAGCACAAAAAACAGAGCCAGTCGTGATAACAATACTGGCACAGCAAAACCAAGTAAACCAGCAGGAAACACTGCCAGCAGGCAATCAGCAGGGGCCAATCCAAGCAGCTGGCAGAGTGGAAGCAGAAGCCGCAGATCCAACCAAACAATCAATACCAGCAGCACCGTTGATAATGATCCAGCAGCAACCAGGTACGTCTCAACTCTGGAGAACAAGTCCCAACGATGCAGATGATGAGTGCTCCAACAGAAGTTCGCCAGCACCAACAACCTACAACAAAGAGGCAGTTAGTAAATGGAAACAAATGCAAATGGAAATATTTCCCAGATGGCGCCAGGATGGAACAGGTAAAATTATTATTATTATTATTATTATTATTATTATTATTAAGAACTCTGGCAAACAGAAGGCGTTTAGTAATTCCAAACGCATGAGACGAAGGAAGCAAAGAGCAGCGTTGGTCAGGACCATCAAGCAGCTGAACCCAGAGTTCGACGAGAAGGGCCTCACGCTGGAGTAACTGGCGCTAACACTACTAGGATGTCCAGGTGACGATGACCAAGGAGAAGAGTCAGAAGTAAGTGAGAACCTGTAAAAAAAAAAAAAAAAGTATAAATAAGTGACAATGAAGTGGTATGGGTCATGATAAAATTAGTAATTAAGATACAAAAGAACTCGATAAATAAGTGACAGTGAAGTGGTATGGGTCATGATAAAACTAGTAATTAAGATTAAATGAGTACTATTGGTATACAAAAGAACTCTGAAAACATTGTCAGCGAAAAAGTATTTTAGTAAAACCAAAAGATCTGTTATATTTTCAATCATACAAACAAATATTTTAATAATAAGATAACCATTAAGACCATAGCTGTAAAATATCTTACCTTTGTACATAATTTCCCCAAAGTTCCCCGAATCATACATTACCACTGCGCTAGCGAGGTTAGGTTCGTCATCTCCACTACTCCTTCAGGCTTCGTCTGCTGAGGTTGCCGAAGGGAAACCGTGAAAACCCGTCAGCACTCCGCATCCGCTAGCAGCGAATTTCCACATTTTCCTCCGGCAGGCGGGCGTGTAAGGAGATCCTAATATCCCTTTGGACGAGACAAGGCCAAACGGAGTAACGTCCAAAGGGAATAACACGACGACCAAGCAGCAGCATTAAACGGCGGACGCAACCAAACGGCAACACCAAAAAAAAAAGCCGATCACAGCGACACAGCAGTTGGGGCCGCTCGGTCGGTCACTGACCGTAAGGACCTCGCACAACTAGTATATAAGCGCGCGGAGATTCAAACTCAGCAGTTACAATCTGATCGCTCTAGCGAATAGAGGTCCTGCGAATCCTTATTATATAAACGCGAAACAAACTCTTGAACGCAGAGCGTGAGTGTGCTCCACATATATAACGCGACATTTTGTTAATTAAATTATAATAAACAAATCACAAGTGTATCTAAACTAAAATCTAAGTGTTAGTCAATCAATTACCAGCTCCAACATTCCTGGCCAAGGAATAATCATTGCAGTAATAATCGAGAAACAAACACTCGTTTTATTTACACAAAGGAGTTTTCCTGCTTGTACGCAACAAGCAGGTGGCGACCGTACAATACCCAAACCGAAATAGGAAATTACAAAACACCCAGCTTCGCATGGGAAGCAGTAGAGTCGCGATAGTAATTTCCTCGCAAAATTAATTATCCAATGTATGTAATACACTATAATGACAAATAGAATGTGTATATATATTTATAGCCTATCTTTCACTTGTCGATATTGAACATACAGATCAGTACAAGACAGTTTAAAATACATTCAGCTTCTGCAACTTGTCATGATCTTGACATTTCAAAATTTTTAAAAATACTTCAAATTACTGAGCAGGTTTATTTTGAATCAATGGCATTGATACTTAATTGTATGCTTGTTAACAAAATAGAGCGTATAGAAAATTATGAAAAGTTATAGGTAACTTAACCTTGCAGCAAAGAGTTGCAACTCTCATGCAAAAATAAAGAATGGCCAAAATCATCAGACCATGGAAATTGTGCAATTTAAACCTTGGTTGTGTAAAAGTGTTAATGTCTTTCAGCATGTCTTAAAGTTAAAAAAATATCCTTCGACAGAAAATCTTTTTCTTACGTACTCATCACACTTGCCATAGGATTTGTTCTTATAAGAGTAGACGATCTTGAGTTCAAAACAGCAGACAGCAAATAATTATAAGAATTATCATCTGTAGGTGTTTTGTCATTATTCTTCTTAATAAATAATATTATAAATTATGCAATGGTACTTATCGCGTCTTTTAAAAATATTCCTGAAATACTAAAACAAAAAAGTTGATAAATTGATAAACTGTATTGCATGGGAATTAGGGGGCAAGCTTTGATACTGCTCTCTAGTTACCTTACCCTGCTAATAGCCGAAGATTAAAAACGATTTCAAAAACCGTAATCGTTTTTGATGGTCGTTTGTGTAACGTCATTTTAGCTTTATTAGGTATTAGAATGTATTGTATCAGTTCCGATTAGAATAGATAACGATTAGAATGGTATAAAAAACGATTAAACTATTATTATAAAATGTATTAAAAATCCGTTATATATATTAATCGTTTTTTATCGTTTTTGATGTTTATAAACTGCATTTATAAATCTAATCGTTTTTAATCTCTTATAATCGTATTTAATATTCATGTATCATTTTTTTTATATTTAGGACTTTTTTCATATATTTTACTGAACACTTTATAAATACACACTCGTACTGCCTAATCTTACACGCACTGTTACTTAATACATGTATTACACGCATGTTACAATGAATTATTTATGCATTACCTTGAATGGTCTTATATACTGACCATCATAGATTCTTTACAACTTGCGAGTAATAAAATTCGGACGCCACCTGGCGACGAGTCATTCTTAATCGTTTCTTAGTATAATTCAATCGTTTTTCATAATCGCAATGGATCTTTATTTTTGGTATAAAATTTGATCGTATCTAAACGTTTTCAATCTGTTGCAATGCGACAATTTGTTGCAATGCACTTTATATTGTCTGAAATTCAATGGGCCATAATGTCGTGTTATCGTTTTTAATCAAGATTAATTTAATTGTTCTTAACATATAATATTAGTAGAAGATTTTAATACTTTTTAATTGTTTATTGTTCAATACAATAAAAATGTTGTGGAAATGATAAATGTGAAAAACTTTGAGTAATTGTGTTGGAATGTAAAATAATGTGAAAAATAAAAATTTTACATTTAAATTTGGAGCATCGCTAACATGAAACCTGTCATAATTTTTACAAATTTTCATGATTTTTCAAAATGTTTCACATTTTTACAAATTTATATTGGCAACCCAGAAAAGCGTTCATTTTATAATAGTAACATTTGTGCACTGTATTTCACGTTTTCTCACAATCGGTCATATATCGTCGCTCCAAACGAAGACTAGCACGTTCTAAATCCCTCTCGAAGAGTAGTACTTTTCCTTTTTCGCCGCGAAGACTAGTAGATTTCGCGCCCTTGCCGCGAAGACTAACACTTTTCACAACTTTGCCGCGAAGACTAGCACGTATCGCGTCTTTGCCGCGAAGACTAGCACATTTCACGAAAACACTAGTGGTTTCGGGAATTTATTACTTAAACAATTCATGATATTTATGAACGCCAAAGTGGTACATAATAGTAATATTCACATGCAAAGAGTCAGCTAGTACAAAAATGATTAAATTATCATACGTTTTTCTCATACTACAAAAGCATTAGTTAGGGCCGTGAAACGTGCTACTCTTCGCGGCGAAAAGTGAAAAGTGCTAGTGTTTGCGGCGAATAACCAAATGTACTAGTCTTCGGTGCGAGATCTGAAATGTACTACTCTTCGTAGGGAGTGGCGATGTATTATCTCACATTTACAAAATATTATTAAATTTAAAGCCTAAGATGTACAGTTTTAATGCACTCACATTTTTTAGAGTGGAGTAATGCAACTTCTAGGTAGGAGCTCTAGATCGCCAATGACAGAGTCTAGTAAAAACGCTCCGTAGTTTTTGGAATTTAAATATAAGAATGCTTATAAACGGTGTCGGTTTTTCGGGTCAGCTATCATGGGTCACAGGGAGTGCGTGTCGTATTTTTTATTTGTGTAATTCGGATTCATCAACTAACAATCACAAACAATTAAAGTTTATATCACATTTAATTGCGTTATAAGTAGTTGAAAATGATTTCAATGATATGCATTAAATACGATCAAAAATGATAGCAATGAGCAATGATCGAAATATGACTCATGGTGATTAACAGCTATAAGATGTATTATTTGCGATTCTAATACTGTATATTACAAACGATTAAAATGATTTTAATTATATGCGATTAGAAACAATTTCATTTGGCTCATCATTAATTACGTTTAACTAACAAACAATCAAATAGAATTAAAATTTATTACTTTTAGTTATAATATAGTCTTTTAAAAACAATACGATTACTTTGGATTAAACCTGACATTGCCGCATTATTTTCAGCGATTTCAAGGATATTAAAATAGATTAAAATTAAATTAAATTGAATCGTTAGTGTTAATGCGGGTCAAAAACGATTAAAATTAATGCTAAAAATAAGTATTAATTGCTATATGATTAAAATGTATTAAAATTGATTTTTCTGAAATGATCACGAGGATTAGAAGTATTAAGAATGATTAAAATGTGATTAAAATTAATCAAATTTTATCGTTTTTAATCTTCAGCTATTAGCAGGGTAGTAACAGATATCAAAATATAAAAATTGATGGTTGTGTTAGCGATAACCTATTAATAAACACCGGGGTTCCACAAGGTACGATACTTGGTCCACTGTTGTTTATCTTATACATAAATGATTTGCTACAGGAGATACCTATGGAGGCTATTCTGTCGTATGCAGATGATACTGCTATAATTGCTACAGGAGAATGCTGGGAGAAAGCCCAAGATAACATGAATAATTATTTATTACAAATACACAAATGGCTTGTGGTAAATAAGCTGTCATTGAATGTTGATAAGTCGGTTTGTATGACTTTCAGTAGCTATGTCGGCAGTGTTCCTAACCAGATAGATGTAAAAATACAAGATAAAAAATTAACTAGAGTTGAGAACTACAAGTACCTGGGCATAGTTATAGATTATAAACTAAAATGGGATATGCATATGTTATATATTGTTAAGAAAACTAAGTATTTAGTATACATTTTTTACAAAATTGCGAAATCTATGCNTACAAAATTGGGAAATCTATGCCAACCGAGACTTTGATGTTAATATATTATGCGTTCTTTCATAGTATTATGAGCTATGGTATCATTGCTTGGGGTGGAGCTTATAAGAATAATAGAGATTTAGTACAAAAAATACAGAAAAAAATTCTTAAGATAATAAATAAGAATAAATTTGTCACGCATAATAAACCACTCAATCTAGAACAATTGTTTACCCTGGAATCACTAAAGATATACTATAATGATCTCAAAGAGCAATACCTCAACTCATCTAGTATTACTAGAAATAAAAGTATTATAGTACCGATAAATAAAAAGAGAATTAGTAATAAGAACTGTTATATTAAAGCGATCTCAACATTTAATGCTTTGCCGACTAACCTAAAAGTGCTAGAAATTAGCAAATCGAGTCAACAGGAGATAATTAAAGAATGGATAAAATCCAACTGTTGAAATCTGAAATGTGCATCTCTTGTTAAAATTGTTATTCATAAAATAATTGATGTATACATATAATGTGTAAAGTAGCGAGGAGGCCACTACTAGTCATGCGTAATTAACGGAAGTTTTAGTTTTAAGTGTTTTTTTTAATATTTATATCTTTATTTGTTTGTAACTAAATGCCAGGCCTGCGGTCAGATAACATCGTTTATCTTTGCAGGAATGCAGAGTATGCATTACATTTCTGTATTTTATTTCTGGTCAATAAATATCAAATATCAAACATCAAATATCAAATATCAAATATCAAATATCAAATATCAAATAAAATATATGGAGTTTGTTGCATATTATTGTTAAATAAGAAATAATTTTACCTTGTTGTATTTTTGAATTTGTTATAGTTTATTGAGTTGATCTAATTCTGCTTTAATATTGGAGATGAAATTTTTAGAATATTGGTCATAGAAAAATTGCATATGCTGCTATTTGGTGCCTCTTGTATTTCTGCATCGAATAAATTAAGATTTTTTTTCAATTTATCTTGACAATGTTTCTGTTATCGATCAACCACTGATGTAATAAGATTATCAAAATTTAAATCAAACAGACTACCACTGTTGGTTTTCATTTGCTTTTCTTCTTTTAATTTCATCATTCCAACTTTAACTTTAGCTTTATTCCGTTTACAGTCTTTTAAAACAAATTTTTGAAGTTTTAATGGATGAGGAATATTTAACTTTAAGTCCTTAAAATTTGTCTCTGATCTAGTCGACGTACCAACTTCATTAGGAGAATTGAATAATGGCTTCATGCAGTTAGTCCAATTTGGAAAAGTATGACAAAGTCCCTTAAATAGCTTGTTAAATTCTGGACAGTAATACAAATTTACTTTCTCGGACACTATGTCGTCATTGGTGCAATCTAATAATATTTCAGTAAACAAATTATTTATAAATAATACAATGCTATTAGTATTATTTGATTCAGTTTGAATATTGCTGTACGCTTGTTCACTACCTGCTTTATTCTTGTTTTCAATGACCGATGTAAATTCTTTTAACTCATGTTCATACGTCTTGAATAAATTTAAGAGCTTTTCAAGGCTTAAGTAAGCTTTGCTATCCTCTATTGCCAGTGGACCACTTGCTATTATAATTATACAGGTTACGACATCTACAAATTTAGTAATAGTATCACACTGTGTTAAATATCCAATGGCTCTTAGATAAAAATCTCGAACAACTGGATTCACTATACTTTCAAACACTTCTATTCAGCTGTAGTCTTGAGAAGATGGGCAACGTCGTGCCTGAGATAACTAGTAGGAATTTCATTAATTTTTTCATTATAAATAAGAACTTCAAAGCACTTATTATTATACTGCTTGAATGTCATTTTGTTAAAAGACAGGCAAATACTATTTTGTAATGCCAAGGATCCGTCAGTTGTTATTTCTTTTGACACTTTTGCTCCGCTGTGCAACCATCTATCTAAAACTTCTTGGATGACTGATACATGATGAATAGATAGTATTGCTTGTATTAGTGGAATGATTTCGCCACCGATACTAAGAACCATAGCATAATAAGACAATGTTTTTGATTTTATACTAGGATAAAGCGTATACTTCTTCACCACACTGCCAGTGGCATCAAACGATAACATCTCCTCTTGAATTGCATTCCAAAATTTCAGATGATCATCAGAAAAATAAATTATATAAAAAGGGTTGACTGACAACTTTCTGATACCGCACTGATTTAAAAACTTGTTGTTTGTTATAGATAATGCCTTGTATTCTTTGAATCCAATAAGTTCATCCAAACTTTCCTCTCTCGCTTTTCTTAATGTAAGAGTTGTATTCAACTGTGGTGGTTCATATTTTGTACTTATTTTCTCTAGCTCTCCCTGAAGATAGTTACTTGCTGTTTGGTTCTATAAATGTTTTTTTACTTCTCTTCTTCTAGATTCTTGCAATTTAAGTTTTTTAGAATGAGAATTTTTTTTTATCACATGTATCAAATATTTTAACGTGTACTGTTAAAATATTTTCTTCCTTAGCACTGTTACCAACAATGCATGTAGTCTGTAACGACTACATGCATTGTTGTTGTCCTCTCAACTACGGGAATCAAGCCACAAGAGAATAAAATCGATGCGATAAAGAAATATCCTGCTCCGAAAAACATTAAACAATTACAAGCCTTTTTAGGTACAATTAATTTTTACGCGAAATTTACAAAGAATCACGCTAACGAATTATTACCTTTATGTGAGTTATTGAAAAAGAATAAACAAAAGAACTGGGAGTGGGGGGACAGACATCAAACAGCTTTCGAGCGAATTAAAATACTTTTCGAAAAAGATGTTTGTCTCGCTTATCCCGATCCGTCCAAACCGTACATTTTACGTTGTGATGCATCCGACTTTGCTATCGCCGGTGGACTTTCGCAAATCGATAATAACGGAGATGAACGAGTCATAATCTATATTAGTNCTTTAAAAGAACTGACTGTCGAACTGACATACTTTACTACGGAAAAAGAGTTACTTGCGGTAGTCTGGAGTCTGCAAAAGTTAAATACTTATTTGCGAACTGCGAAAATATATGTAAAAACTGATCACAAAGCGTTAATTTTTATGTTTAAATGTAAATTCGTGGGTAACAGAATACGTCGATGGATACTTGGAACCCAAGATTACAATTTACAAATAGATTATGTATCGGGTAAAGAGAACGTCGTCGCAGACATGTTGAGTCGGCACCCCACTTATAATCCAGAAGATAAAAGAAAACCGGGAGAAATTATTATTGCCGTTATAAACAAACAAAAATTTTCAAATGATTTGATCAAAAATTTTAAATCGTTGTCAGAATTACAAAGAAAAGATGAATATTTGAATAATTTGATTACGAATCACTCTGAAAATAATAATTTAACTTTTCTGATTGAAAACAATATCATATATAAAAAAAACCAATCTAATTGTTATAAAATTATGATTCCAAAAGAAATGATAGAACGTCTTATTCTTGAAACACACGAAATGTATGGTCACGTTGGAGTCAAAAAGATTGTTCGTATGTTACAAGAAGATTTTTACATAAAAAATTTAAGGCATAAAGCACAGAAGTTAATCGCTTTTTGTGATTCTTGTCAACGAAATAAAACTTCAAATCGCCCTTGCGCAGACCCTATGGAATCGATTATTCCAGAGGCTCCAAATGAATTATTATCTATTGTCTTCTACGGCCCTTTACCTACCCGTGTGAAAAATTCAAATTCGTAAAGAGATGTCGATGAGATTTTAATGAGATCTATATGAGATCTCATTACGAGTTTCAGATATATGAGACCTCATATGAGATCTCATATAATATTTTCACGCGGGTACGGGACGAGGCGGTATGAAATATATATTAGTTACAATTGATGCGTTTTCTAAATTTGTTGTGTTATATCCACTACGAAAACAAACTTGTACAGCGGCTATTAAGAAAATCTTTAATGATTATATTTTATGTTACGGTAAGCCAAAACAAATTTCATGTGATCACGGTACACAATTTACTGCGAAAGCGTGGATAAATAAGCTTAAAGAGAATAATATTGATTTAGTTTTTTCGTCAATAAGACATCCTCAAAGTAATATTGTCGAGCGAGTGAATAAAGAACTTGGAAGATTTTTTCGTACCTTTACGAGTGAGAAACACTCAGGTTGGGTTGGTTATGTAAACATTATTCAAACTATAATTAACGAAACATGTCATGAAACCACTAATTTTACTCCAATTGAGTTACATATGGGTATTAAACCCAGAAGAGCTTGGCAAAATTGGATAAAACCGATTAACTCTGAAAACGAAATCCCTCATGAACAAAAGATTTATCTTGCACGTGAGCGAATTATAACAAAAGCCAAGAAACGCGCAGACACATATAATTTAAAAAAGAAATCTTTTTTCGTTCAATTTAATATCGGAGACGAAGTTCTCGTAAAAGCGAATAATGTATCTGATTTAGAGAATAAAAAGATTTCCAAGTTCTTTTCAATTTATCAAGGACCATATGAAGTTGTAAAAAAGATTTCGAATTGTACATATTTGTTAATTAACAAAGAGAATAATAAGGAGAAAGGTAGGTACCATATAAGCGATTTAAGGCGTTACTTAAGAAAACCTGCGAAAACATTCTGATTTGAAATTTAAAAGCGCGGACGTCGGAGAGAGACTTGCGTTTTTTCGTTTTAAAAAAAAAATTACATTTTCTTGGAAAAGAGTATAAAAGGGATGCAAAATAAGGGTTGTTAATCAGTTCTTGAGAAGCTGTCCTAGAAAGATGACGTCTACCGGAACTCAAACCGAGCTTTTTGGACGCTGCGACGCCAGCACTCAAGTTAAGGAGACTCTACTTCAGCAGAAAATGATTCAATCCAGGTTCTACAAGAAGAAATTTTCTATGCTGAGGATTCTTCAAGGTTCTTCTTCCCGCTGGATTCCCGGGATGAAACGATATAAGAAGGGATCTTACTGATACAAGAAGCCACTCACCAATTCCATCGGCACTCAGACCCTGGATCCAACAAGAAGCCCTAAGCCAACCAGGAAGAGGAGCTTGATATCAATCAAAGCAAGGAGAACGGCAAAAAAAATGAAGAGGCTGGAGGACAACATCAAAAAAGTCAGAGCAGAAATTGATGCGATTCAAGAGGGCATCAATTCCAGTTTCACGGCAGTTGAGCGTACTCTACCTGCGCAATCAAGTAATGAAGTCAACCTGGATGAAGTCTTTGAGGAATTGGAAACAACTGGAATTTCAGCAAATCGGGAAGACATCGCCCTCGAATCAATAGAAGATTTTGACAACTGGCTAAAAAGCCTCAATTAATTATTAATAATTTGTTAATTTTTGTAAAGTTTAATTTCATTAAATCTCAAATCAGAATGTTTTATATATTTTGTAATAAAGAGGGAGTGAAAGTGAAAATTTCAAATTGTAATTTTAAATTCCCACTTGGGGACATTGTAACGACCCTAAAGCAAGGGCAAAACAAAAAGAAATTGTAAAAAGAAAGTTAAAAGCGCGGACGTCGGAGACGAACTGAGGCGCTAAGAAAGTTCGAGAAACGGGAGTAGTTCAAAATGCGGATCAGCGCCGAACCAATGAGCGAGCAGCAGCAGCGGCGGACTGGAGGGGGAAGAAACAGCAGCGCTTCGGCGCAGGTGCGCGCCACAGCTTAAAAGGACGGCTCGCGCAGCTCCCAGCGTCATTCGCTCGAGAGAGCTCGAACGGTAAGGAGCAATAAGTCTCCTTAATCAAGTAGAGTCTTCTCGTAGCTACTTTTTTGGCGCGCGAGTTGAGAGACTTCGGCAATATGTCCGTTGTCTTGTACTCAGCGTTTTTAGAGTAAATAAATTTCAGCTGTATATTAACGTAGGAACAATAAATTATTTGTTCACATATATTATATATATATATATATTTTTTTTTTCTTGTACTTTCTATTTTCAGCTTTTCGTATAGTACTACTTCAGAGGCATTACGTCCTCTGAAGGTTAACTATACACATTTTTAAATTTTAAATAGAACATCTTCGAGGCATTACGTCCTTGGAGAAAGTTCTATTAAGGAGAGTATTTCAAACAGCAATACGTCTGTTTGGAAGAAATTCTTAAAACATTTTTTCTCTTTAAAACGATTTTCAAACATAAGTTCCATTTCAGATATATTAGACTTGGCTGCAATATGTCAGCCAAGATCGAAATATCATAAATAAGAAAATTATAAATTACAATAAATATCAAATCAATACATATATAATAAATTCAAATACCATGACATCCCGGACCACAAAAAATACAAAATAAAAATATTTAAGCTCGGGTAGGAGTGTTTCAAGTCAATACATGTCTCATTAAATATAAAACTTTCATTGGTTAACCAGCCATTTAAGGAAAAGGGCATGGTATAAATTTTACGTTCCAGATTTCATCTCTGACTTTATCTTTCCATTCATTCTTTATCTTTGAGCTCACGAAACATTCTATGATATTACTGCTTGATAATCGTATATCACATTCCAATGTTTCACAATTATGAGGATTCCTTAATTCCCCACTCGGCATATAGGTTGGATCTAAGTACAATGATAATTTTGGTTTTTCAATGTAATTGACTTTAAAGTGACTTCTTAATTCATCTATTAATGGCTTATTTTTGTACACTGATAAATACAAAGACTGAAATTGCAAACTTAATTGCAAGGATTTTCTCAAGAATATCTCGCCTTTTTTTTAACTCAGATGTAAGGTCTGTTTGCGATATTGCTGGTTTCTTAGGCATATTGTATTCATCTATAAAAGGGAGATAGCGATATATCGAATTAGAGCCAATTCAGAGCTGTAATGGAATCCTCAATTCCATTACGCACACAAAAATTATAGAATAAAAAAACCAAGTAATTACACGCGTGCACACAAAAATACACATCCATACTTATGACACGCCGCCATCGGAGCAACCACCCGCTGAGAAAGGAGGTCGCACCCAACCGAAATAGACCAAAAAGAAGCAGCCAGTACACATCTAAGCCGACTCCCGTAAAAATGGCAGATAGGGACCAGAACACGGAACAAACAAGCCAAAGAACAAACCTCATAAATAACACGTATCCCTGCAACGTTGTCATACGGAAATTAGAATACGCCGGAAATTAAAGAATTCGGGCGAACGATATTAGATTATCTACGACTATGCCAATACAAAGAATTCTGGGAAGTCACACATGTGCGCTCTTCAAAGAGAACGCAGACGACAGAAAGCAGCGGGAGAGCTAAACTATGAGCTCGATTCTCCAAACTAGAAGCAATAAAATGCAGTATTTATGAATTAACCTGTCATAATTCCATTAGAGCAAGAGGCGCGAGAAAAATGTCACATCAGCCTCTCCAAATAAGGGAATGAGGAAAAATGCTAGAAGCCAGCATATAAAGCCCTGGAGAAAGGGGTGTGGAGACCCAGTCGGTATCCGAACGTCAATCGAGACCGAATCGCTGCCAGTCGCCAGACCAACGACAAGTTATAAGTACTAGTCATCAGTGTACAAGTAAAGTTCACACATTCGTAAGGATATCGAGGGACTTAGCCCAAGGCGACAGTCCATAGCGAACAGCAAGTACACGCGTTCGCGCTCGTCAAGGCGCATCATCCTCTCGCCTCTGGAAAGAAAGCAGACGCATCGAGGCGCCCATCTGTCCACACCTGCTTGCCATTGCGGAGAGAAGCTGAGAACCGCCGGCCCACCAACAGCCTGACCGTACTGAACCACCGACGCAAGGACCAGGCGCCAAGGATCCACAGCTGCAACCTCCTGCTGGCGCGCATCTTCCGACACACACACCCACACACTCATACATTTATCCCATAATAAGGTACTTTTCTCTATTTTAATTCCATAAATATAGAAGTGTGGTAGAAATTCTAACCCCGTGTGAATAAGTGATTTCGTTATCCGGCTCCCTTTCCCGGAAGGCAGTGACCGCGTCTGCGGTAGCCAAAAGGGATTTCCTTCATTTTCAATCCGAATAAAATAATACTAATTAAGATAGGAACTCGTATAGAGTAAGTATATTGGTGGGTTGCGCTCATTCGGACGTAACAGAGCGTTATCAAAGAATCAAAGAATTTCATTGGTGGGTATAGTGGAAATAGGGAGCAACTTCAAAGAGTTCAACAACAACAAAATCAACGCTCGTTAAGCCATTTTCTAGTATTTTCTTAAATCCTTGCTAAGTATATAAAACAGTGCAAACCGACAGAATTGATACTTCGCATAAACGATAAGTTAGAACAAGCTTGCACGTTACTTTTCTACGTTTTAACGGTCTTGCTGTCCGCATATACTATGGTTGGATATGAGCGAGCAGATGTCTGCTTGCTAGAGACGGCAGGCCCTACGCGACTTAACGCTCCCCTCTCTATGCTGCGAGATAACCACCGCTGACGTCGCTATGTGACGGCGGCGCTCACTTCGCCTTGTGCACTCAAACGGCCAACACACGTTTTAGCTTGTCAGTTCGATTATTTTGTTATACCTGTTACGTCGTACGTACTCTTCAAGCGTCGCCATAGAACTTGTACAAATTGCAGACTTCCAACACCTCATACCAACGGAGAACGCAGAACAACAATACATCGAAGAAATAAGTCATGAACAATGTAAAACTATTCATGAAACAGGTATTTTTAAATACGACAATATTCATACTATATCTAATAAAAAATAAATGCAACTACGACAAAAGGCGTAGATTTCGCGGGAAGTGCGGAGGGAAAATCTTATACGGACGCTTCTGTAACACCCCACACCAGCTCCGCAGGGTTTTCAATTTAAAACTATAAAAAACTAAAGTCTCGCGACTTGCTTTTTAGAAAAATTACACGCAATTAAGCGTACTCTCCCACTTTTCTCACCGACGCTCCAGGCCACAGCTGATCAGCCAGCTGCAAGCAACAACAGCAGCGCCATCAGGCAGTAGCGGCGGCAGCGGGAGTCATCACGCGGCAGCGGCAGCAGCGAGCGCGATATAGCTATACTCAGCGGCAGCAGCGAGCGCGTATATCTATACATGTAGCGCAGCGAGCGGTGCGGCGTGCACAGCGTGAGAGTGGGAAGATGACGTAGCGGCGGCGCGGCGCGCGCATCTCTGTATACTTGTATGAATGGTTTTTGTATATAGGTGTGAATGTGTGTGTATATATTTATATGTAAGCGTTTTTTCGGCGGCTCGAGTCCCGCTCTCTTCGTAGCCTTTATAAGGACCTGCGCGGCCTATGGCCAGTCACTAGCTCCAGCGCAATTATCAGCGCACTAGTCCTACCAAGAGCAACCATAAAGCCTTGGTAGTAAAAAGACTTAGAATATTTTCTCACTTTTGAAGGACTTATAAAATTTTCTAGTCAAGCAAAGATATCGCAATTTAAGCGTATCAGTCTTAGACTTAGAAACATTTCAGTTCCTTTCAAAAGACTTAGAGAAATTTTCGAATACTCTCATACTTATAAAAATTATCTAGTCAAGCACGATATCGCAATTTAACGCGTATCTGTCTTAGACTTAAACAAATTTATCTAAGTACCACCTATTTGTAAAACTTCGAGCCATCAGATAACGCAAATACAGCGTATCTGTTTATGTTTTTGTTTGTAAAAATCAAAAGCGGATTTACTATTCTATTACATTTTGTGATATTGAATATATGCAATAATCAAGGCAATATTCTCAATCCAATTTGAATATATTGATGTGGTTAAAATTATAGTCTTATTATTGTGTTAATTTCCACTACCTCGTATCCCGGACCTGACTAAATTATATAAATATTAAATAAAATCATTCTATTTAGTCTGCTGTCAGAAAGACGACACAGACTAGTAAACATTCACTGCTTTTCTCTAGAAAAATCATTAAATTACATATTTTTTGCATAAATCTACATAACCACAGGACCGAGATAAGTCGTGACCGTTTCACTTCCTACGCAGATAGTTTTGGCTCTTGGAATAAAGTGTTTGTTCATGGCTTAATGAAAATAATATTAATAGAAAACACAGCTAGAGTAAATTTAAATAACGATAAGTTAATGCTAAGCTCGGGAGTAGTATGTAAATTTTCAGATAAAAATTGTATGGATATAGAAGGCGGTCATACTGTTTGGGATGTTTTATCTACAGGTGAATGTTTTAAAAATGCTTACGACATTTTATTTAAAGGCATCGCTACTAAATATTCTAGTAATGAAAACAAAGAAATCGTTTATGCAGTAAGTTCTAATGATATCACATTCGCGTTAGCTGATAAGAATAAAATAATGCATTGTAATCGAGAATTCATAAGAACAGAACATCCGAAATTATTGATCGCAGAAAAAAGTAGTAAACTAAATATGTATTTTTACGAAAGCGATAGAGTGAATAGCGATCATTCTGTAAATTTAGACTTATTTACTTATGTAAATTCACAGTTCGTATACATCGAGAAACATTTAAGAAAACAAATCAATGATTTATACGTAAATATAATCACAGAAAAATGTGAACTGGAAAGAAAGGTTATCCAAAATTCCCTATCCATAGCCACACTTTCCCTGGACGAATTTGCCTATAACATAATGAAACAACCAGGATACATCGCAAAGATTGCCGGAGAAGTGGTACATCTCATAAAATGTATTCTAAAAACAGTCAAGATTTTACATCTCAATGAATACTATAACCATTTACCAGTACTAGCAGGCAATGAATAGTACATTATGCACCAAGGGAGTAAAAGTAGAGAATGTCTCAGATAGCATATAATTTTAAAATATGCAAAAATATGCGATCTGGGGCTTTCTCTACTTACTCCCATGGTGCATATAGTACTTTTCTCCACGAGGAGCGTAAAATGCGTAGTGTAGTTTCCGCCCGGAGGGAAATATCCGCCAAGTCGGATAGAAATAAAGATAAAAATCCAGGTCCAGACGGCGACAAAGTACTCTGCTGGAATTGCAGTTGGCCTGGTTATACCAAGTTTACCTGCCCAGAATGCGCCTCTTCGCAACCCTCGGAAAACGAGGAAGAGGGCGAGTAGACAAGGTCCCTACCGCTCTAGAATACCCGCGGACCTTCGACACTGAAAGCGTAACAGGAGTAGCGCAAACACTTCACGGCACGGCGAGCGACTCACCGCTAGCACGAGTAGCTCGACCGATGTGGAGACGTTCTGCGATGGAGGTACTGTTGCCAGCGCTTTGGTGGAGGAGTATCCACGGTGGTGGCTAGCCATGGAGGTTGGCTTATATAAATTAAGAACATTCTACGATGCCGGAGCTTTTTGCACTGTCCTCGGCCCCATAGGCATATATCTCGCAGCCTCATTGACTAGGCGCGTCCGACCCCATGTGGGCCCCGGTGCTTGAGTAGTCGACGGTCATTACGTCCCTGTATTTGGTAGCGTTAAATTACCCTTCACTGTAGGAGGGATAACCTATCGATCTTCTTATTCGATGTTCTCATTTTGGGTGAAGTCGATACTATTCAGTTGATGCATTCGCACCTGGAGGTGCAGGCTTCGCTCGCGCAGTTTCGGCGATGCTTGATCCAGTAGCAATAAGCTACTGCTCGAAGGCACAGACGTTGAGATATCGGCCGTCATCTCGTCTATGCGCGCTGTTTCTCGGAATTGAAGCAATTACCGAGAAACAGCGCACGGAAATCGACGATCAGATGGCAGAACTGCTACCAGAGCCCACAGGTGAACAGCTAGGCTGCGTTGGGTGGATTTATCAGGACATCGACGTCGGCGGTGCTTGCCCCATCAAACAGCGCTATTACCCTGTTTCGATAATTTTAGAGGACAAGATGCATGAGCATTTGACTTTCGTTTTCTTTCTTCGCGTTACTACCTCGTATGTAATTGTAAGAGAGAGACGAAGAGGCTAATAGTTTCTAATCATTTATTACCTTTTTTATTGAGCAAATCTAAGTATTGTTCTACTAAATGAATTTAAACATTTTTCTACATTCCAATTTTCATCTTTCATTTCCTTATAGTCGAGAGAGATAGTTGATCGAGCTGGTACCCTGTGCTACCACCATCTGGGGGTGGGGAATATAACGAGTTGCCTTGTGTGTACTTGTTACGTCCCTCTCTCCCCTATATTATATCATCATATTATAATAAACATGTTCTATCTGTAAACATTCTTGTATAACATCCCTTTCAGCAGCAGGTAGATGAGAGGATCAGACATCCTTAACACAGAGAGAGAGAGAGAGAGAGAGAGAGAGAGAGAGAGAGAGCCGCGCGCGTGTATGTGCGTGTGGCGCTATCAGTGAGAATGAGAGATTAATTACAGATTACATGAGGTGTTTGTGTGATAGTTACTATTGTTTGTGAAAGTGTGTGAGAGAATGTTGCGAGCTCAGTTGTTTCCATTCGGTTCTTCTTGAGCGAAAAAGTATTGTCTAGCCTGCGCCTTGAAACAAGAAATTGAGCTATTGTTACGTAAGTGAGATGGTAGGGAATTCCAGAGATATGAGGCCCTGATGTGGAATGATTTCCTCAGCGTCTCTGTGGCGAAGGGGGGGATGTCTAGAGGACTCACTTCACCCCTCACTGGGCGGAGGGCGACGTGGAAGTTAAACTCTCTCTCTCTCTCTCTCGGCATTATTCGCTCTGCTCCGTCTCTCTTACTCCGCGCTGCTTTTGTACTGATTTCGAGTCTTTACATAAAGAGAAACTTTGCTACTACTTGGCTTGTGTCACTTTGCTCCTGACTCTATCCATTCCCATGCGATTCACTCTTAGTTTATCTCGCGAACTAGCTACGTAGCCAAATTACTCACGACGCCTCCGCGGGCTCACGTACGCGAGGACGTGCACGTACAGCAAACTGCGCTACGGGCCAGGCTTCGCATAGCCTTCAAGAAGCCTGCAACTAGCTGCTACATACTTTTCCTCTCGCTTATTCACCGATCAGTGGATGCGCAACTGATCGCTTATACACGGGTACGGACCCCGTCATTCTCTATTATCCCGGTCTAAAACCCCGTTATATATGGCCATTATGTCATTATGTTACGTCCTCTTGTACGTGAGCCCGCGGAGGCGTCGTGAGTAATTTGGCTACGTAGCTAGTTCGCGAGATAAACTAAGAGTGAATCGCATGGGAATGGATAGAGTCAGGAGCAAAGTGACACAAGCCAAGTAGTAGCAAAGTTTCTCTTTATGTAAAGACTCGAAATCAGTACAAAAGCAGCGCGGAGTAAGAGAGACGGAGCAGAGCGAATAATGCCGCGTATGGCAGGAGAACACACGTCAGGAGATATTTTCACGAAAAACACACTAAAACACATTGCCGATAGCACCTGGCATTTAATAATTGAAAAACTAACGGCATGGGGTTCGTTTTCTTCGTCAACCATAATGATATTAATTATTTTACATATTGAAAAATTAATAATAGATACAATTATAAGAGGATATACTCTTCACAGGATTTACGGATGGTCGATACATTTGATTGGAGCATTATTCAGCTCTATCACCCATTTGCTGACATCACTACAAAATAATCCAGGCAATAAAGAATTCGAGAATAAGCAGAAAGGAAACACAGTATATGAAGAGATAGAACTGCAAGAGGTCAAAATCATTCCAACAATTTCTATAATAGAATTTTCCGCACGGTGGATGCCATAACTAGCAGCGCTATCATCGCTACGATACCCACGCTATTATAGCGTGGGTATCGTAGACCCACGCTATAATAGCGTGGGTCCTTTGAGTTTAGCAGATGGGTCAAGTCTACGGATTTCTGACACTGCGCCTGTGCCATATAAATATGAATTTCATATTCTAAAAGATTTTGTGCTTTACTTTCATTCCATGATGAATTACTTAGCTTTTATCACTTGAATTTTTAATTTTATCCCAAGAAAAAAATGTGCCATAATCACAT
Source organism: Pteromalus puparum (assembly GCA_012977825.3). Taxonomy (NCBI): domain Eukaryota; kingdom Metazoa; phylum Arthropoda; class Insecta; order Hymenoptera; family Pteromalidae; genus Pteromalus; species Pteromalus puparum. Next base: position 40,606,582 of record CM053168.1, read on the forward strand.
GGATAATTAGTTTGCTATAGACTTATACAACCACCTCCTATTCCAAACAGACCACCAATCGCTGTACAAAATAAACCTGCTATTCCAGTCTCGAAAAATAATGGAATTTTCTCTTTGAGTTTAGATTGAATATATATATTCTTAAATGTTTCTAAACACAAATATTAGTTAAAATTTTGAATAATCTACGATAATTGTAAACACTTCTGTTAAGATAGTACTAGAGCATATTCATATTTTATTGTTTTATATTGCCATATCTGGGCCCCAAGGATTTACATCGTATGATGTAATTTTTAGGCCAAAAAAGTATATTATATTACAAAACATTAATCTTAGAAAAACAAATTTTTTTTTTTTTGATTCGAGTTTAAGTTGAGAGTTATTTTTTTTTTGTAATAATATTTGATTACTTATAAATAAATTTAGAATAATTTGATTTCATGATAAAATTTAAGCAAAAAAAACTTCAGAACAATGGACATGAAAATAGATAAGATTAAGATAAATAAAATTAAGGACAGGATAACGAAACTAGGAAAATAATTTAACACAACAAATACATTAAGACTACATTATTATTAAATACAATTACAATCGTATCTATGATTTATAAGCAGACCCACAACTACGGTATATTGATCCTCAAAAACTTCAATATAAATTCGATTAAAATTATTACAATAGACTCTTAATTCATAAAAAGTTAAAACACTCCGATGCCCCAAGCGTCCTCATCTGGGCCATAGTAGCCTTCCAAATTCTGATCGTTTATGAAACGGTCGCTATACCTCCAGGTACGGAAGAGTTTCCAATCATCAAGCTGAAAATAAAAAGACAAAAAAATCTTTCGTTAATAATAGAATAAAAACATAACTAAGAAAATTTATGAAAATAGAAATATACTCACACAAACTTTTCTGAAGTTGCGATAACCAGCCCTAGGAGGAAAAGCAGCAGGCAATCCTTCTCGGCGCGATCGCTTGACTGCTCGGGTGTACTTTCAATCCTCAAACTAGACTAGATAATTACATGTATAAAGTATGATAAATAAAAAGCGAATAATTTAAAAGTGTGGAAAAAAAATTGCATACTTACGCAGATCAGACTATAACGCTTGCGCGAAAATCCGTACATTGTGAATTTGTAAAACTTCCGTTTATACGAAGCGTAGGAACAAAACTGAACTTACCTGGTAGTATACTGTTACGTACGCTGGTGTGTGTACGTGGTCGCGGGTTCGGGCGCAAGGAAAAACACTGAGATGATGATTGCTGCGTGCTCTTTATTTCTGCGAGCACGAGAGAGAGCAGCGAGAGCGAGGTGTTGCTCGCCCGACTGGTCCGTGGCAACTGCCATTGTGCACCGCAGCTCGCAAGAAGCTGCGCTGCACCGGACGTACCTTATCGCAAAGCGATAACGCAAGTCCGCGGCGAGGGCTTGGGATTCTCCGAATCCACGAGCCGGAGCCGACGTCTTTTGCCGAGCAGTGCGACGCTTGCACCGTCAGCACTGCACGTGCGGTTCCCCATCGTGGGAATCGACGTGCGCCGACGTGCAGCACGTCACACGCCCAAAGCAGCGGTCAACGCCGATTTCGGTGTTGTGAATTCGCGAATCCCAATTTTAGAAAATGCCCTGAAATGTGATTACAAATGCGTGTGTGTGTGTGAGTAATGTTGTGTGTGTGTGTGTGTGTTCCGCTCGAACATTGTGTTATACAGTCATTGTTTGTGTACGTGCTCTCTCTCACTCTTACAAAAATTTTAATTAATTGGTTAAATTACTTGATGTAGCTGCATGTATGATGATATCATATAATTATTACATAGAGTATACCACGATATTATGTGGAAAGGTGCAATGACTATTCTAATTTATACAGTAATTTATAACCTACATTCGCTGTTATAAAGCAAAATTATTTTGATTCGATTAACATAGTGGTGTATTAATTATATATATGTATAAAAGTACAAAAGAGAATTATTTTGATAGTTATAGTTATGTGACGACTACATATAAGATCTTGAAAGTGTGTCAGTTACATGAATTATATTAAAAGAAAATTATTTAAATTACTATAGTAATGTATCAATTATATATGTATAAAGTTACAAAAGAGATTTATTTTGATCGATATACTCATGTCTCTAATTTACGAGCTATTTAAAAAAAAATTAAGAGCGAAGCGGATGATCTCGATGTCTTCATTGTTGACTGCCACGGATGGGAGCCATGCGCTGTGGGAAGTCGAGATCTCCAGTTACAGAAGTTGTATTGTCCAACACGTGCCGGCGTGCCTGCACACGTGTGGAATTGTAGTTAGTGGTTCATGTGCGCCGTCGTGCCTGCGCGTGCATGAATGTTGAGGTCCCTTTTTAGGTTTGTTTTTGGAGATTGGTTCTCTATGAGCTGTAATCTGTGTAAGCCGGCGTGCCAGCACTCACACAGACACAGTTAGGTTCTGGACCTGCAGTTTTGGAGATTCTCCATGTGCGCCGGCGTGCCTACACACACATGAATGCTGTAGTTATCGGTTGCTTCGCTTGGAGGTTCGACTGTATTGCGCGCCAGCGTGCCTACACGCGTGTAGACCAATAAATTCTGATCTGTGCAAGTCGGCGTGCCAGCACTTGCACAGATGCAGATAAATGTCGAAGTTGCTCCTTTTTATCTCAAATGTTCCAGAGTGAAGATTTTATGTGGTTGGTTCGATGGCCCTAAGCCATGCTTGCTGCGAGGCCGGTAGTTCCAGAATGTCTGCTGTCCGAGCAAACTGTCTGGGTTGTAGGACAGGTGGCTGACCCCAAGTTATGTCAACCATGGGTTCACGGTGCGGGCGTGCGGAGTACTCCACGGCCTGTACCCGCTGCGTCTCAGCTGTTGAGTCGTCAGAAGGAACTGAAATCTTTCTTAGACAGATTAGTAGACGGGACCCCCCGGGGATTACGAATTTCCAGGTTACCAAGGCGGCAATAATAATCCCGATTACCGAGTAAATGCTTGTGTATGTATTGTCTTTGAACGAATCGAAATTCTTATTGATATCTCTATACTCTGATAATTTTTTGGCTTTGTCTATAATCTCCTGAAAACTAGTGCCCGTTTTAAGAGAATCTACATGTACACCGTGTAAATTTCTTGCCTTCTGCGAGATTTCCGATTGTATCACGCGTTGTATAAAGCTAGAAAAATTTCGAACACTCGCATAGTTAGAAATTATTAAAGTTAAGTTTAGATTTTGCTGGATAAAGGCAATTTCGGAAGAGTGCATCCGAAACTCTCGGGAAGCAGTTAGTCTAGCATTATTCGTGTGGGCAGTGCATCCGGGTTTGAGTCGCAATATGCCTGCCCCCCCTATTTCAACTACCTCATGTGCTGATTTCGGGCATTGTATGAAAAGGGTTTCCGTACGCGCGGCAGAGAAAGCCCACGAATTAATTTCGTGTAGTCTGACCCAGTATGTGTCTTGTAACTGGATAATTTTTATGTTGCAATCAATTAAATTGAGCGTGTTGCGCCCGGTTGTAAATTTGATCTCACATCCGGCATTGCTCCTAATTTCGCGGACCGGTTCAGTGTCCTTACATATTAGGAGACTGTTTAGAGTTTTACATTTATTTAATTTCTCAAATGGAAAGGGAATATACGTATTATTACCCTCACTAATAGCGAAATAGTGAAATTCAGGCCAGATATAGGCAAAGGTTTGATTCGATAAAAAGCTATTCTGCTTGACAGGAAGAGCAGATGCTTTGTAGAGGTTGAACTTTTGTAAGTCGAGAAGAGGAATCGCGACGTGGTAAATTAGTTTGTTGTTTGCAAAGAATATCGTTATATCAGATATTTTTGCGATTTTTAAAGGAGATGTGTTTTCATCACCTGGGAAAATTGCACTGCCGATGCTGTCCGCAACTAATTTGGCGGATTTATCGAACAGAGCGGGAGGTACAAAGTGGGGATGCATTGCTCCTTGAGAAGCAAGCATTATGGCATCAGTAACAATTTCAGTGTCGAGTTTGTACTGAGTGACTCCACTGTTTAGAAATTGAATGGCATTCAATATAGTGTCAGATTTAAAATACCAGTCAGTGGACTGGGAAATGTTGTGCAAGGCAGCACTCAGGACCTCTATTTTCTCATCTATCTTAGTGAATTTAGCTTCAACTAATTCTGTTTGTTCGGCTAAGAGTCTGGCCACTTCTTTAGTGTCGTTAGACGTGATTTGAATTAGGTTTCGTAGATTCGCTTCTGTGCTTTCGTCTAACGTTCCGAATAAGATTTTGCTGATTTGACCTATGAAGGGTAATACTGAGCGTTTGTCACGAACATCTTTGGAGACCCCCAGCCCCGATAAGAGTTGCGTGATCCTATTCACCTGGTTGATGGAATCATCTAGTTGCTTATGCGTGGCATCTAATAAACCTTTGTGAGTGCACGGGGAGAATAACTCATCGCAGTAATGAAACAGTTTCTCCCATTGCTCGGCTAAGATGGCACCTGTGCCAAAGTAGGAGTCCAATTCAACTTTTTGAATGATTTTCCAGTCCGTACTCGAGCTGGCCAGAGGAGAGATTAATTCCGAGATCATCCCAGGATTGTTGTTGAGTTGTGTTAGGGTGTCAGAGTTTCTGAATTCTTCACAAAGAACAACTCGGGAGAGAATGGTGCGGAGACATACTATAGAGGAGGAGAATCCCAAATGGAATTCAAAAATATCACTGTATTGAGACTAGCCGCAGAGTATCTCCCTTCCCGTGCCTTGGAAGCATGCGCCCAAGAGCAGCGGGCAGAGGAGATAAGGTACGGAGATAGAAGTATTCCGCAAGGTAAGAGGTTACTCACTGTTGATCTGGATTCAGAATTATCCAGCACGTCTGAGTTTAAAGTGAGCTTCTGCCTCTCTCACTCGCTCTCAAATAAAAACCACGTGAAGGATCAATCGAGTTGTTCCTTCTCTCACCGTAATGATGGTTAATCCACACGTTCTGATGTATCCGCTGAGTTGCTATGGAATTCATCGTTGAAAATGAGACCCGCGGGAGGTGAGTCTTTCAAGAGGCCCGGTCTTTTGATCTTATCAAGTATAGTGATTTTAACTACGTCCCTATTTTGTAATTTTACATTTTTTGTCGTGTGGTTTATTTCAATAATTTCATATGGGCCCTCATAATCTATTCTTTCAATAGATAAACCAATTCGCCCTCCCTGAAATCTTTAGTGTTTAATCGTCTGTCGTAATAATACTTTGATCTGTATTTTGCTTGAACTAAGTTCATGGCCGCGATGGTTTGCAATTGAGACAGGTTATCGATCAGTTCATCTACATATTTGGTATAAGTTCTAGATAATTCGGCATCCCTGGGAGGGAAACTAGACGGAGTGCGCGGTTTCTGTCCGAACACCAGTTCATGAGGTGTGAAATCCGAGGCCTCGTGTTCAGTGCAGTTATAGGCGTGTTGGCAAACAGCCACCCACCTGCCCCAGTCACTTTTGTTGTCTATGTATTTTTTTAAATATTCAGTGAGCGTGTGGTGCATCCTCTCGATTCCACCATTAGATTGGGGGTGATATGCTGTTGAAAAGTATTTGTCGATCCTGAAGATTTTCGCAAACTCTTCCAATAGTCTGTTCTGAAAGTGAGTGCCTTGGTCCGTGACCAGAGCGGCAGGAGGTCCAAAGTAGCAGATCACTTTGTCCGTGAATGCCCTGGCTACTTCTTCTGCTGTCGCCCTCTTTACTGGGATCAGGATGCAGTATTTCGTGAGCCAGTCTTGTACAGTTAGGATATATTTAAATCCTCCTTCCGTTTCCTGTAGGTGTCCATAGAAGTCCATTGATAATTTCTGGAAGGGTTTTGATGGTGTATCCGTTATATTCAATGGTAAGCGGGTTTTCACTCTAATGAGTTTATTAGTCTGGCATTGTGAGCAACCCATTACAAATTGACGTACATCAGGTCGCATGTTGCGCCAGTAATAGTCACTCGCTATTTTGCTGTAGGTTTTGTTTATGCCACGATGGCCTCCTAAGGGTGCCTCGTGATATTCTCTCAAGAGTTTGTACCTATGCTCTACTGGAGGTATGGGCAAGTTGTTGAGGTAGAGAACCCCAACAGCTCTTACTCCCGCAAATATAGACTCAAACAATTCAGTGAATGTTTGGTACTCATTGAGCGTGAAGAAAGCCAAATCCCTGATGATGGCAAAAGAGGATATATTCAGACTTGTGATTTCTCTTTTTAGTCTCTTCAAGCATTTCTTCAAATCTGTCTTGAGGGGTCGCTCCTGGATATTATTCTTTATGAACAATCCGAGCAGTTTCATGTCCTTACACGTAGAGGTCTCGATATCTCCCAGTTTCCTCTGCTGACTGCGGAGTACCTCTGTGTTGATGTACTGTCTCTCGATCATGGCCTCAAGAATTTCTGTATCAAAGAAGAAATCCGTGGTCATGAAGTATACTGTCTGCATTCCGAGGGACATACTCGAAATTATCGAAGTGTTCTAACGGTGGTGTGGGGTTGTTGTGATCCGAGAGTGGGTCATCTGCTGCAGGATTCTCAATGAAGGCAGGTTCATTAACTAGTGATAAATCCTGGTCATCCGCAAGGTCTACTTCTACTACCGTTGTGTACTCGTTTTTGTCTCTACCAGCGAGTTCATTAGCAAGGAAATCGCTAACTGTGGTCAGACTGTGCGACTGAGACGCATCATCTGATAACTCGCTGGCCGACTTATCGGACATTAGAAGAGATCTGCGATTGTTCCTGCCCCTTGCGCTTCTACTGCGAACAGGAGCGCGAGGAACATCCGGATCAACCGCTCTTCTGCTTTTAGTGTCTAATTTGGAAGTCGAGGCTTCCCACACATCGATGTGTACCCTATTTCTGCCTTTGATTTGCTGCTCAACTAAATCCACCCTTAGTCTGGCGCCAAATTTGCCACCTAATGCACCGATTACCGCGGCAGGAGAGATTTTATCGTGGCTGGTTGGTATTTGTTGAGCTGATGACTCTTGATTTGCAATGTCCAATGATGATTGGGGATGACTAGACCTTCCAGCGCTGATTGGAGGTGGACATGGAGGTACATGTGGAGGTGGCTGTGGCGAACGTGACTTCTGAGGTGATGGGTAAACAGGTTTCATCACAGGTTGGTCACTCACCAAGACATTCCGATTCCCATGATCCAGCTGTGGCGGCGCAGTCACATCAGGAGTGACAGTGACGATTTCTAAAGGTGGAATGCCAGCTGTCGGATGTCCGTGCTTCTCTGGAGTTGTGAGGAATTTGGCAGGAATCCTATTCACCGTGTTAGGTTTCAGAGAGTTTGGTTTCACACTTCTTCTCCTGTTCAGTCCGGACAAGGGAACAGAGCATTTCCTCGGCTGTGTGGTTTTCCTGGACTTTTGAATCTTATCGGTTTTCTTGTGTATCTTCGCCGCGGGTTCACCCAGAGAGTCACCCGATGGTATAGAGGCTTGATGCACGCCTGAAGAGCTCGGGATGAGTTTGGTCCGAGTCCTCTTACGTTTCTTTCTGGTGCTGAGCCACGGATCTCTTGTGATATCCGCATTAAAATCTATATCCAGCTGAGGTACCTTGCCGTCCGTGACTGCTGCTTTCTTCTCCTTCAAGTCCTTCACCATTTTACTGTATAGAATGGATTCCTTGAGTACAGTTTTGATGCGCGATCGTTCATTTGGGTTCAACTTAAATTCATTTTTGCGCACTTTGACCAAATGAACGTTGGTGAGGATACAAGCAAAGTGAATGTGGTCTTTGTAATCCAGAAAATATTCATGCTTGGAATTCTCTTTCAATGAAAGCCACATTATGGGAATATCTCTCTCATTTGATCGGATATTGACCAAGGCCTTACATAGGTAGAAACTGTTGCAAGAATTTCTGACAGCTATGATTTCCCCTTTTTTGTAGGCTATAGATTTGTCAGAGATTCCTTCATCCTCTGAGGTGTCAAGATTTGTTGACTCAGACTCAGAGTCATGATGGTTGTTTCTGACATTCTTCTTTGCTTGTTTTTGTTTCACTGCATGAGCTTTGAACATACGTGCTGGTGGCCACATTTCATTGAGGTTGCTATCCTCCTTCTCTTGTTTGTCCGCCAGCGCATACAGCTGTGCACAGGGGAGTTCAGGATTGTCTTCTCCTTCATCAATGACCGGGTTACGCGATAAGGCATCTGCGTTAGCATTGTGTTTTCCAGGTTTGTAAATGATGTCAAAATCATATCCCCTTAGCGCGGCCTTCAGTCTATTGAACCTGAGGTCCGGTTTCTTGGTGGTGTGAAAGTGTTTCAATGGCTCATGGTCAGTGACCACTGTAAAGCGTTTCCCGTAGATGTAGTGCCAGAATTGCTCTTTGGCAAATACTACAGCTAGTAGTTCTTTATCATAGGTCGGGTAGCGAAGTTCGCTGCCTTTGAGAGGTCTCGAGGCATAGGCGCACGGCCTGTCCTGACCTAGTTTTCCTTGGCTAAGCACAGCACCCAGACTGTAATCGGAGGCATCCGTTGTTATTATAAATGGTTCGTCTAAATTCGGATTGGCCAATACTGGTTCCGAGCACAGAATATCCTTCATTTTGTCGAAAGCAGCTTGGTGTTCTTCTCTCCAATGGAACTTCACACCTTTGTGTAAAAGTCGCGTGAGAGGTAGGGCAATCTCCGCCGCGTTAGGAATATACATTTTATAGTAATTCCACAAACCCAGAAGTTGCCTAACCTTTTTGGTGGTGGTTGGAGTGGGATACTCTCTAACGGCTTTAAGCTTGCTCGGGTCAACACGTATGTTGCCTCCTCCAACAATGTGACCCAGAACCTTAGCTTCTCGCTTTAGGAATTGACACTTCTTGGGCTCTACAGTTAAGTTAGCATCAATGAGTCGTTGCATGACTCTCCTGAATCTGGTCTCGTGCTCTTGGAGGTTACTTCCAAAGACCATCAGATCGTCTAAATATATGGCTACCTCCTGAGATTGGAGACCTGCCATACCAGGGACATGGCTCTCGAGAAGGTGTTTGTCGCCTCCTTAAGCCCCATGGCCATACGTGTATATTCAAAGTGCTGGCAGCCATTCGGTCCAACAGGAGTGCTGAATGCCGTGTATTTGGCTGAGTCAGGATGAATGGGAATCTGATGGAAACCTTGTTTCAGATCCATGACTGTTATGATCTGTGCACTGGCAAGCTGTTGCAGGATATCGCTGGTGAACGGGATTGGCCACGCACTGCCTTCCGTTTCTTTATTGATATCACTGAAGTCTGTAACCAATCTCCATCTTTGCTCCCCATCGGGCCCCGGACTTTTAGGAACAATCCAGAGATTGCTACTAAAATCCGAATTGGATGGAACAATTACTCCTTGTTCGTATAATTTATCTACTTCCTTTAAAATGTTCTCGCGAATGACTCTCGCATAGCGGTGTCTTTTGGAGCGAATTGGTTTATCCGTCTTTAATTTAATTACATGTTGTATAATGTTAGTCGCAGGTAAAGGTTCCCCATCTAGACCGAAAGCCCCAGAAAAATCCGAAATCAAATCTCGCACATGTTCTATTTCTGCCGCATTACAACTGCTAGTGTCGACTAATTTCATAATTTTATCAACCCTTTCCTTCAGCAAATGTGGGTTTTCTAGCATGTGCCTATTACGCACCGCAACATCAATTGGCGTATTCACCTTGTTGTCCGAGAATAGATTCAAAATGTTGACTCTGCTCGTGACACTATCGACATCGTCCTTACCGAGGTCTGCGTCACCAGTAGGTGCAACCGTGTAACAAGGTATTAGATTCACCTGGGGTACTGGTATCGTAACCGGAGTTGTCCCTATGTTCAGGATCTCCGCATATACACGTCCATCATTGCTTTTACCCAAAAAGTTACCAAACAGTAGGTCTGGCCCTAGGTTTTGTAAGGGTACCCAGCCTCCTTTTTCATTGACATTCTTAACTTCCGCAAAGATTATCTGTCGTGTTCTACCTTTTATATGAAAAGATTCCTCATGTTTAAAGGGAATAAATGTATTGTTGCATAATTCTAGACGCTTATGCGCGGCATCGATTCGTGCCTTGTGAGCGTCAATAAAGTCCCAACCGATCAGGCCCTCTACTTTGATGGGGAAGCTGTCGGGGACTATGTGCAACATACAACATACGCCATTATCGGCCTTCACACATACCTTCCCTAAAGTGAAACATGTTCCAGGAACAACGCCTTTAATTGCTAGAACAACAGATCTATCAATTTTTGTAAAATGCTCGTCTATAGTGCTCTCTTTAATTACAGAGATGTCCGAGCCTGTGTCAATGAAAAAGTCAGCCTGATCGTTTGCCAGACTATGACTTTTTAAGGTTATGACGGGAGGTGAACGCCCTGCTTTTGCCAATTTGATGTGGACCTTTTTGATATTGTGGATTTTGGCTTCTATTTTATTCAGACTGGGCTGATCGTCCTCTGAGGATCGAGTCGAGCAGTCTACGAGTTTAAAGGATTGTTGTTGGGGTAATTTCTGGGTCTGGAATTCGCGTTGTTGCTATCATTGCCACGCACATCTCGATTTCTATCAAAGAAGTTTTGTACTTCCCTGATGTGCTGGTATCTTTCATTGTTGTTCTGCCTATTTTCATTCAAGTATCCCATATTGTCCCAGTTGCGATTGCTACGCCCGTGGCCGTTGTCGTTGTTGGGTCTGCCCCGAGTGTTGCCGTAGCCCCCACGATTGTTGTTGCTATATCCGCGGTGATTGCTATATCCCCTGTTGTGATTTCCCCGATTGTGTTGATTGCTGTCATTATTGTAGTCCTGGTCCCTGCGGCTGTTACCCTGATTGTTGTAACCATGTGGGGGGTTACTTCGATTGTTGCTGACGTTCCCCTGGTTCCTGTTATCAGTACCGTAGTTATTGTTGTTGGAGTAATTGCGAGGAGTGTTACCGGCTTCTCGGTTACCAAAACTGCCCTGAATATTACTGGAGTTTCTATTGTTTTGGTTGTTGTTATTGTTGCTGCCATCTGAGTTCTGCACCATTTGAGCATTGACGCGTCTGGCATTGATGTCCTTTTCTAGTTTGTAACAATCTTTGAAAAAGTGACCTACTTTTTCACAATAATGACAGTACAGTCTTATAGTTTTCCTGTTGGTACAATTCTCAGCGACATGATCCGTGCTGTTGCAGTTTTTGCATTTCGCTTCCTGAACTTCTGGTAATACACCAATGCCTTTGGTGGCCTCAGGCACTTGTTTGTTCGTAGCCGGTTGAGTGTCCAAATAATTCACCTGTGCATACTGAGGTTGACGTATCATCTGGTGAAGTGATAGTCTGGCGCTTTGTTTGCACTCAAATTCAATGGCCAGACGTATAGCATCATTGAATGTGTTTGGCCTCTCGCTCCTGACTTGGTGATTGAGCGGGTCACATAGGCCAAACATGAAGTGTTGGAGAGCATCGTTTTGCGCTCCTCTCTTTCTACACTCACGGTCTGCGGATTCCATGTCAGGTGCTGACTCATAAATTGTCAGCAATCTATTGAGCAACTTTTGTACACGTAGACCATAGTCACCTGCCTGTTCGTATGTCTGCTACGTGATGAGTTTGAGCTGACATAAAATCTCATCAGCCAGACCAATATTGCTGTACTGGAGAATTATGTCACTCAAAAATTTCTCGATTGACGTGTATTGCAAGATGCTGGCTGAGAATCCCTCAGCAGCTCTACCTGTTAGCTTATTGGCTATGGCTAGTAATGCGTATTGTTCAGCTTGCGAGCCATATGTGTTAATAATGCGTCTGATCGCCGAACAGAAGAGATTTAAACGTTCTGGATTTCCATCGAACGTGGGAATAAGGTTTAAGGCCTGTGACAGTGACAAGTACTCCTGGATCCCGCTGAGTGTGCAAGCTGGTGGTCGACTGGCCAAAGAGACTATAGCTGTTCGACATGTTGTTTGATGGGGATCTCGCTGTAACTGTCGGTGCATGAGCAGAGACGTCCTTGTATGTCGATGCGGTATTGAATGCAGAGTCCAACAATTCCGGGTTCAGTCCAGTTTTCTGGGCCAAGGCTCGATTAATTTTACTCCGCATATCTAACAAGTCCATAAATGTGGGTGTTGACGGTCTGTCTTCCTCACGCAGCGGGTGTTGGTGAGGATTCATACTGATTGACGTGGACATAACCGTCTTCGGTATGGCCCCCATGTGTGTCATGGTGTGCGCAGTGGAGGATTGTGTCATACTGGCGTTATGCAATGTAGACCGTATTGGTATGAAGGAACTCGATGTGACATGTAGTCCTCCACCTATGCCTCCTGTCGCGCCCAGTCCATCTAGCGAATTGCGGCTGCCACTTAATGAGAGCGAAGATCCCAGTGCTAGAGCTCTTCTCTGATTCGAGATATTGTCTGATAGAAAAGAAGCCGCGCTGGTAGTTGCCACATTCAGCTGTGCGAGTTCTCGAGCAACGTGTTGCTCGTCCTGTTCCCTATTAATGGAGTAATCAGTAGCACTGACGCTCCTACTATCTGCGCCATCGGCCTTCTCCTTGCTCTTCTTGCTCTTGCTCCATAAATTTGAGAGAGACATGATGGATCACTCAAAGGACCACTTAAGAGCTTATGAATAATTGTGTAAGCCTTAGTCGTGCTAAGTTTTGTAAGGTTTAATTAAAAAAAAAAAAATTTTAACTCAAAAAGGAAAGAAAGATAATGAATTTATGGATGAACGTTTTAACTTTAATAGTGTTTATGTTGCTGAAGAATTACGACTTCAAAAAAGAAAAACAAAGAGTCTACAAACATTTACATTAACTTCAGTGAAGTCAGTTTCATCTACAATAACTCCAAAAGAGAAAGGAAAAGAACAAAAACGAAGGTCACCCGGCGACCGATTCGCGAGGATAGTGTAACTCACGATTACGAATGTGCTAGCCTCCTAAAAATCCTCAAGCTGCATAATTCAGAGTCTGAGAAGATTCAGAAGCGCATGACTTTCAAAAATTACACTTCCCAATGTAATGCAGTCCTTTCCATATACCTGCTCAGAGTAGCAAGAAAGGTAACTGCCTTAAGTATAACAATTATGTGGCTAATTTTAACAATTGTGAGGAATTAATTCAAATCGTAGTTGAATTCTAACGTGGTTATCCTCATCTTCTCATACAAGACTGAGGGACGCCATTTTAAAAGTTATATCAATGACTTGATTTTCTATCTCTGAAATACGTGTGAGTACTTCCGCTTTTTCTGAGGTAAGACGTGCTTCCAAATCTTCTAATTTTTTGACTGACTTATCTAGAGCTCTGAGGATTGCCCTGTTGATGTCCTGCAACGCTTCGATTTTTGTGTCGCTTTCCAGGATACGCTGTTCAAGAGAGCAAAGGACTTCCTGCAAGTCCTCCTGATTTTCAGTGAGGTAGTCTATGCGCTCATTTATCGTGACAATGGGGACCTCCGGGGTATTTGTAAGATCTTCCCCCGGCCAGGGAAAATTCAGTGGCGCAAAAACAGGTGTCATGGGTTATTGACACTTTGTTCCAAAACGTCGATATGTGTATGTTAAACAGATAGGGGTATAATAAGTTGATAGTTGGGCCATCCAAAAATTAGCTGTGTAATTTGTAGCTAAATGCTTAAAAGGTGGTGATGAACTTTACAGGAACATGCACCGTGCGATATGTAAGAGCTACCCAAAGAGTAATGAAGAATTATAGAGAAATCTGTGAAATAAACTATAAGCTAATTGGAGTCCTTGAAATGTTGAATGTCAATGAACTATCAAAATTCCCTTATTACTCTATGAAGTGAAAAGCATGAATGGGCTCTTAAAGTGTAATAAAGAATTTACTAGAAATATTTGAGGTGCCAAATATGAGAGAATAATTACAATGAAAATATATTTGGTTTATTAAGAACATATGAAATGCAAAATTTAAAAGCGTTGCTCAAAGTAAAAGTTAATATTGGGAATATTTGGAGTACTAGATATAAGTAAGTTATTTACAGAAGGTTTTAATGTGTGAAGTGTATTTAAAGTGTAGAAAGATAGGGCGATAATATCCTAATTGGAAATATTGCAAATGTAAAAAGTCAATTAACTGTTGAAAGGCAACAATAAATTCATTGGAGGCGATGGTAAATCTATGTTATTTATGTTTAAATTTGTGTTTTACTTACAGTTACTAAATATAAATGAACTTTTAGAATATGTTGACTGAAGGTATTTAAGCTATTAAAGATTATGCTAAGTGTTGAGGACACTCAAAGCGTGAGATGTGAGCGAATCTCTAAAATGTCATAATAAACTAGTTGAAAGTTTTCAAGATGCATGTGATAGGATTGTCTAGATAGAATAATGTGATTGTGATTGACGTCTAAGGCGTGCAATCCTGATAAACCAATGTCAAAGAACCGACGAGTTGAATTGAGCTTAAAGAGGGTCTTATAATTGTTTGTTTAAAATATTCAAGATGTTGAATCTAAGAGAGTCCGTATACAATGATACAATCAATAATGTAAAATACGAAATTAAGGTATTATACAATGTGCTAGTATTAGCTTGCAGAGTTTAAAATGCCCTTCATTAATCGAAGCATGAAAATTGTTTACTAAGAATGTGAAATGTCAAAAATATTTAAAAAATTTATTGAGATGCTAAAGGGAGTGTCTAAGCTGAGAAAATTCCAAGTGTGAGATACCGATAATTAGTTGAATTATAAAATCTATTGATCGAGAATATTCGACGAATCTAATATCGGTGAATGACCAAAATGTGAAGAGATTACGCGTGTTTATTAAGCATCTCTGAAATATAAAATATTAATAATTTATTAAGGTACAATAACATTCCCAAAATATCTAATGTCAGTAAATTATTAAAATACAAGAAGTATGTGTATTTGCAGAGAGTGCTAATTATTGATAAAACTGCAGTAATCTCCGAACCCTATGCGAGTGATATACAAGCAATGGTGATCGAAAGAATTTAAGTGTCTCGGAAAAAGGTAAATGTGAATCAATATAAACAAAGTTGGTCCTGAAGGTATGTTGTTGTCGATGTATTATAACCAACTTGTCGTAAATAATTTCCTTCGTGAAGTTATTGTTTCAAACATCAAAGGTGATTATTGATCTAGGGTCCAGTTTGAAAATAATCTTATCAAAAGTTCGACAGGTATATCGAACAAAAAGGGAGATGGTACGTGTTGCAGCCAAAGCAAAAACTTGTATTTGCTGTGAAATCTATAACGGCTGACGATTCTATCTCTCTGCGGTGTATAATAATCGACTTCGTAGCTTTTGAGAGAAAAAAAAATTTAAATACGTCGCGTTAATAGTCTGGAGATAAGACAACAACGACTCGCTTAATTTTCGTTATTCATTGAAAGTTACTCGCTTTCATGCACAGATCGACAGTGTAAATTCATAAATATAAGTGGAATATTATAATGAAAAGAAATGTGTGTATGTATATTTATAAAATTATATAAGTGAGAGTATACCTTGTATTTTGGTTGACATGTAAATTCATTGCCAATAATCTAGAAGTCTTTTTTGAGAAAGTATCAGTTGGCTTATGACTGATAAAAGCTCGCTATTTCTATACCATGTCACACGCGCCGGATGCTGAGGCTATTATCTATAAAAGCTAAGGGTCCAATGTTTTGCTGAGGTGGAGAAAAGGGAGCACGAGTGCCAAGAGTTTATCACACCCGCGGTATACAGTGTCGATGGGAAAAATATAATACTTGCACCGAGTCGTACTGAGAAAGAGATCTTATGTTTGTGCTGATGTGGCGAGTGTGTTCCGAGTAGCAACACGATTGTAAAAGAATATTCCATAAGTTAGATTACAGTGCCTTCGCTGTATGCTGAGTCGATGGAAAAAGAGGCGACGCTGATTTTGTCCACGAAAAATAATGTAAGTAGTTATTTATCGCAGTAGGTGTCGGTTGCGTTCTCGCAAGTACGACTCGAGCTGCGCCGGATGCTGCGTCTACCGTAATGTGACACCCGCGCGATAAGTGGACCGAGAGAATGAAAATATGATGCGTCGTTGCGTCTCGCTGCTCGCTTGTGGGACGAAAAAAATAAATAAATAAAAAAAAACGGTTGCAAGCTATAAGCTGCTATAATTTTCCTTTTAAATTTTGAATAAACGAACTACGGTGATAATGATGAATGTTGAAACGGCTAAAATCAAAGTCGTCAAAACAAGGGGAAAAATCCTCGAAGGTTTCGCGATTATCATTGAATTCGGGAAAAAGGAAAAAACACCTGTGAAAGCGACGCGAAAGAGAAGCGATGATTTTAGCTATTACTAGGGAATTGCGCAATTATGTGTTTCATGCCTGTATACAATTTACTGAAAACCGTGGGTTATTTTGCAAAAACAAGGAGGGCAGTCATAAACGTGACAAGAAATCACCGAAAATGTGCGCTTATTCTCAGCATGTTTAAGTGGACAATGAAGTATGCATGTATGTTTATATGTGTATATGATTATAAAAATATAATTGAAAATGTACCTGTTATCATGTAATTTTTCTGAAATGGTTTTTGTTCGTACGATTTTGCGTTGAGCAAAAAGTACAGGAGAACGGAAAACTCCTTTATTATGCCAAAAATTTATATTGCTGAATACAGACGTCCGAAATTATGCGCAATTAATAATATGGGAAAGATATATGTTGTCGTATCTATATATATATATATATATATGTATATATATATGAAACATAACCAAAATGTACTTGTCGTGTGTTGAAGTGGACCATAAATGACGACGGTGATACTAAGATGCTCAATTACTCAGAAAATGGGTTTCAGAAACGAGTAATTTAAATTATCGTTTGCTGTGAAAAAGAAAATTTGGCGTGTCGAAATGTGACGACGGCAAAACTTATGCCATTTTAAAATTATCCAGATGACAAATAACGTAGTATTCAGTTCCAGAAATGTTATGCATTGAAGACTACTAATTGGGACCAAATGTTGTGTTACTTTAGGCTGAAACTTCAAAAGCTTTAGTGTCACATTGAAAGGGGAAAAGAAAACGTATAATTATTAATTACGCCGTCCGACGGCAAACACGTTAATGCTATGTTCTACTGTACGATTGAGAAAAACTAAAAGAAAACAAAAGTTGATAAAGGGGCGTCTGCCTGTTTACCGCGCTGTCCGACGGCCGACGTATTAGCGTGTGGTATTGTGTTTACCAGTTAATGAGCAAAAATATAAACGGGTTGAAAAAGTACGCTAAATTATGCGTTGCGCCGTCCGACGACAAGCGTGCTGTGTTATGTCTCATAAACGACAAAAATAATATTGGAAGAATTGAAAAAGCATGTGTGAACGTAGAAATTCAATTGAGATTCACACTGAGTTTACTCTTAATAAAAAGTTTTTACTGATTTTATTCCAAAACGTAGAATTTTGCTTAAAACTTACACTGAATTTGTTTTTAATGTGTATTGCAAAAAAAAAAAAAAAACTTTGCCGATTTTATCTTAAAACTGTGAAATTCGATGGAATTTACACTGAATTTATTTTCTCTAAGCTGATTTTATTTTAAGAACTGCGAAATTTCAATTAAAACTTGCACTGAATTTATTTTCAACATATTCCGCAAAAATCTAAACTGATTTTATTTAAAAACAGCAAAATTTCAATTAAAGCTTTACACTGAGTCTATTTTCAACATATTTCGCAAAAATCTGTACTGATTTTAATTTAAAATAGTTGAATTTCAATTAGAATTCGCACTGAGTCTATTTTTAACATATTTTTATAAGATTTTATGCTAATCTTGATTGAAAAATTATGCAAGAAAATTACCGCATGGAACCGGTGGAAATAAGCGATCCCCAACCCACGGGAGATAAACAATGGAATATGTATATTAGATGTAATAAACTCTTACCTTGATGTGGCTGCGATGAAGTGGATAATCACTGTGTACACCAACATTATGTTTCTTTTTGTGTAATCAAGGTCCCAGACTTCCTTCCTTCAAAAGTACTTTCCCGCTGCTTTTTTTTTGTAAGGCCTGGGACTTCCTTCCTTCCAAAATATTTTCCAGTTTTTGGTGTAAGGCCTAGGACTTCCTTCCTTCAAAAATTGTGTTTGGTCGTGACCAGTGGTTATGTTGCTCTTCACTGCTGCCACTGCTGAAAAGTGTTGAAAGACCCCACGGAAAAGTGTTCGCGCCGTACTAACGTTCCGATCACGAGAGTGTGCACAACCACCAGGGATGCCACTGTTACGTACGCTGGTGTGTGTACGTGGTCGCGGGTTCGGGCGCAAGGAAAAACACTGAGATGATGATTGCTGCGTGCTCTTTATTTCTGCGAGCACGAGAGAGAGCAGCGAGAGCGAGGTGTTGCTCGCCCGACTGGTCCGTGGCAACTACTATTGTGCACCGCAGCTCGCAAGAAGCTGCGCTGCACCGGACGTACCTTATCGCAAAGCGATAACGCAAGTCCGCGGCGAGGGCTTGGGATTCTCCGAATCCACGAACCGGAGCCGACGTCTTTTGCCGAGCAGTGCGACGCTTGCACCGTCAGCACTGCACGTGCGGTTCCCCATCGTGGGAATCGACGTGCGCCGACGTGCAGCACGTCACACTTGNTACCATGTCTTTTATACGCGAAATCTGTCTATCAAAAATTTTTGTAATGACTAAAAGTCAACGAACCGAAATTCTCGAACTTAGCAGTTTTAGCATAGAGAGTTTGAATGTGAAATAAAAGCTCTACCGATGCCATTGCAATTATTTTACTTATTGCAATGTTTTGGGCCCCGAGGTGTTACGTCGTACGGCTCTACATTAAATCCTAAAATCATAGCATTATTAAAAGCATCTCTCAAAAACATCAAAATTCAAATTCTCTCAATGCATTGCGTTGCTATATGAGTTCGACGAACGGGCAAAAGAATGTCAGCGCCGATTCAGCGAAACGCTCACCAAGCAATTCAAGACGTAGCAAGCGAGCGCTACTTTTCATGTATATGACGTCAGTAATTTTAAGTGTACCAAATTCTAAATGTTGTAATGAACGGAGGTTTTAAAAAGTCTTACACACTGTTAAACAAGTAGTTCGTGCAAGATCTCGGACTCTGTACGTCGCGCCGGTCCGACTATTGGCACGATTATTATAAAACTGAAAACGTCGCGAATAGCATTTTTTATTTCAATTCAAATCCACTCGTGAAAATATTGATCTCTCTATACTATCAAAAAAGTTTCGCCGCCACCGCCGTTTCAGGAATTTTCCTCCTCAATGAATCCCCCTCATTTGATCCCCCTCGATTACTCCCCCTCAATTACTCCCCCTCGATTACTCCCCTTCAATATTATAAAGTATATCTATATTATAAAAAATGTTTCGCTGCCGCCGCCGTTGGTTCAAAAAGTTTCTTCAATTACTCCCCCTCATCGGTTCTTTCTTTTGTTTTGGTAAAGATATAACTTGATAACTTCAGATTCTAGCCATTTCATTCTGTGTGTTTGTTTATTATAAACAAAGTCTAACCAATAACACACACGAGTTTTCGTAATTAGACGAGTCAATCGCACACACGAGTCAACACACACGAGTTTTCGTAATTAGTTCCATACTTTTTTTGTTTCCCTAAACCGGTTTGATGTATATAAAAAGTTTCTTTTTAACTTAAAAAAAATAATTTTTAAATTTTTGTAATGAAGTTCCCAGTTATAGTGTACAGGAGTTTTTTTGCATAACTATATATGTAACAAACCCACTACCAATGTAATTTGTAAAGACCATAAAAAACTGAAACAACATATTTGTCAAACTTATCATATGCTTGACAAATATAATTTACGAATCATTGGTAGGCGAATAATGTCATTAGTGGAAAGAGAAGTGCGCCAAAATTATGTATTTATGTTTGGAATAAACACTGATGAGGGTCACGCGAAATGGTTGAATTATTTAAAAGACATTAGTTACGGATATTTTATTAACAAAAAAGGATTCATAGAATAGGAAGAAGGACAATATTCAGAGCTGGAAGAAGAAATAACAGAGGAAGAGATACATTATTGTACAGTGGAAGAGTTTACGCAACAGACGGACGAAGATTGGTATGATTATAGTGAATTATAATATAATCGGGTATATAATGTATATTCGAATTTTTGCAGGTATTAGAATGGCGAGCCATTGACCAACTCTCACGTGTGCAGACCTCGGGACTCTTCTAGAAGCCGATCACGCTTTCGACTTCATCATTGTACGTGGTACCTTCATCGACATCGTCTGCTCCGAAGTGACCGTACGTATAACGCCGTAACATCATCTCATTGCAATATTACTGATTCTTGCAATTAATTTCCTCCTTTCTCAACAGACTGGGCCACCGGTGGGCATATCCATCAACTTTTTCCGACTGTTTCGCGTAATGAGACTGGTGAAGCTGCTCAGCCGAAGCGAGGGCATCAGGACCCTACCCTGGACTTTTATCAAGTCCTTCCAAGCACTGCCTTACGTAGCCCTCCTCATTATCATGCTGTTTTTTATCTACGCCGTCATCGGCATGCAGATGTTTAGGAAGATCGTCATCAACGACGAGACGCCCATACACCGCAACAACCATTTCCAGAACTTTCCCCAAGCCGTGCTGGTGCTATTCAGATCCGCCACCGGTAGGTCTCTCACCTTACTCTTACTTGTGCATGTGATCGCCTCGTTGTTACTTTGCATCGTTATGCTCAACAGGCGAAGCGTGGCAGGAGATCATGATGGCGTGCTCTTACAACCCAGAAAAGGTTCTTTGCGTCGTTACGCCGTGTAACAGTTCGACTTTCCCCGTGTGTTGAGTAGTCGGCCGGACGCCAGGATTTGGTTAGGGCAAAGCTTAATTGAAGAGACTGTTTATGTAATTAATAACAAAATAGATATATTCTAGTAAATAAAAAGATAACAAGTTGATCGTTCAATTATTAGTCTCCATTTGTAACAGAAATCAAGAATATTTCGCCTTTACAATCGGTCTGGCTTAAACTAGTGCGGTTAACGGTACATCAACACAACGTTGCCGGAGTTACGTGGTTTCGGTGCATACGTCGGTTTTGCGGACGCGGTATCGGAGTTTCGGACGGTGACACGGGTTCGGGATATCGACAGGTTTTCGGCGGTTAGGTATCCCTCGAGTCCATAGAGTCGTGAGCGCACGGCTCTACGGATCGAGGTCGCTCGTCTCGTTCTTCTCCTTGTCCTGTGTGCTCACAGTGATCAGGCGAATCTCGAGAGGTCGGCGTGTGGTCGGTTTCGTACGGGCAGGAGTCGGCCGCTGCTTCACCAGGACGTGAGCGCACGACCTGGGGAATCATCGGAGGGGCTTTAGTTATTTTCTCAGCCCCGTGTGCTCACGGTGGCGGAGAAAACAACCAGTCCCTTGGGACGGGGATTCAGGAGCAGGTGGCAACGTCGGGTAACGGCTACGTGTGCTCACGTAGACGAGACTCGGCGCTGTTCGGCTATTCCTGGTTGTCTCGTGTGCTNGGTAACGGCTACGTGTGCTCACGACGACAACTCGGACTTCCGGGTTCGCTAACACTGTCGTCACGTGTGCTCACGAGACGACGTCGTCAGGGTCGGTCTATCTCTGGCCGTTCCTTGCGGTAACGTGTGCGCACGATGCCGCCAGGAGTTGAGCTCGAGTAGAACTGCCCGCTGCGCTGCGCGGCCCGCTTTATATAGGTGTGCTCGCGGTGCGCCGCTGAGTTGCGCGCTCCGCAGTCGTGCGGACTGGCCTTTCGGTTGGTGCGCGCGCGCGCTCACTTCGCGTCGTGCGGACTCGCCTTTGTTCGCTGCGCGCGCGCGCTCGCTGGCGTCAGCTGATTGACTCGGGGCCGCGTTTGCTTGCTTTATGTGCGAGACTTGCGTCTCGTCACAGCCGAATTCAACCGAGAGCACACCGGACAGCTGCGGATCGGACCTCGCCTTTCTCTACTTCATTTCTTTTTACGTGCTCTGCTCGTTTTTGGTAACACTCCAGTCCATCTATTTTCCTCTTTTACCGATACTGTGCAGAAAATTGCTCTTACCCATAACTGGAATCCCCTCTTCCAGATTATCAATCTCTTCGTAGCTGTAATTATGGACAACTTCGACTACCTGACGCGCGATTGATCGATCCTCGGTCCGCATCATAATAATACGTTGGAAAATTCCAACATTAAATGAGCTTCTCAAAAATATAGTCAGAGAATGGAGGTATGTACAACAAAAATTTGTATGATAGATCAAATTTACTTGATACAAAATTAATTAACTTTGAAATTTTTAGAAACATCTTCAGAAAACTGCTGAGCATCAAATGGCTGAATCACTAGATGAAGGAGCTATTGGATCAGTAGTCAAACTTGTTAGAGAATGCAATGTAACATTGCATTGTTGGTTACTTTTACACACTGTTATTCCAACTATAGTCACAGAAGATTTAAAACGTTCAAGGAATCTCAAACAGTTAGTAATTCAAGAGAGCAAGTATTCTGTAAATGATACTTTGCGTTTACTCTCTCGGGGCTTTTGATGGTTCTTTTTTCTTCTGGGCCTTCTCCGCGGCCTTTGTTACCTTGCTCTGGAGATCTTTAAAATTGACGCTCTGCAAATTGTTTTATTATGATTAGTAATTCAAGCTTTGTTTTGTATTTATAAAATTGTATATAGCGTACCTTGAGTAGTTTTTCTTTAATAAATACTAATGACACTCTGATACAGAGTGTTATCATTACCTAACATTGCAAAAAACTCTATGCCGGAGCTGGCGCTGCTGAACAGCCGTACATGTTTGCGTAGAGACATTCGAGTTTTTCTGTATACTACAAATTGGCACTTTGTGATAAGTCCTAAACAATTTTTTTTAATTCTTTTTAAATTTGTTACAAAATATATGCTTGAATCCGGAATCTGCTTTCTACAAAATTCTATGTTTAGCAACGCGTCTCCGAGTAAAGGAGTTTCATTGAACCCTACAAGTTGTATGCCTGTACTCATGTATTTATTAAGGGTTGTTGTTATTGGATTTTTCTTTCCAGCGTTAAAGAAACGTTCTATTTTTATGCGCAGCAATGTTCGGTCCTATACTATTACGATATAAATAGTTAACGTTTGTTTATGTTATTTAGTTCGATTGTAAATGTCAAATCTGTCGCATCTTCCGTTATAGATTTTCGAGATAAATTAACTCGAAATTGAACTAAATTGAACCAAATTGAAAGTGTAGTGCAGTGTCGTAAAATATTGTTTTTCAACATCAAAATTTTCATCAATTTCTTGGAAAAAGAACTGGAAAATTCAAGCCATAGATAATGTTGATGGTTCTTTGATTATTGACTGCTGCTGTTACAGTTTCTTACTTAAGGAAGTTTTTTTGAAGCAATTAAAGGTAATTTAAATACAAAAATACTAATTGTTTAATAAGTCATATTGTATGTTAGGTTGTGCTATTACGTAGTGGTTACCGTAGTGCGTTTTTCTTTAATCGGTAATTTCTTTAATTGTAAATACGCAAGCCTCTTTCCATCAATATCACCGCATATCCAAGCGATACGAAATCGCTTGTAAAAATATATCGATTATAGCAATCGTCGCGAACGCATAGAAGATTGATATTCGAATTTGATGAGCGCGTGCAGTGCGTGCGCTCGCGTGCGTTAAAACCGAGAGAAGAAGAACAAACGGACATAGCCCTTCGACGAGAGTTGAATTAAAAATTAAACTTTAGAGAGCCGGGCTTTTTTTCTATCAAAGCCGCCGCTGGTGTGTATATTACATAACAGGGAGCTTTTTTCAGAATATACCCTCGAAATCTTTTTGTTCTGAGCGCTGCCAATCGAGGTGTAGAAATGTACATACGCGCATTTTCTAAAAACTTGTTATTCGAACTGCATAAAGTTCAAAATAAATTTCTAACCTGTTTTTGAAAGCAGATAAATTTTCAATTACAAAGCTTTCTCTAGGAGGAAGCAAAATTAAAGCATAAAAACGGATTGTAGAGGTTGCCTCATAACTTAGAAATCAATTAACAGAATCGGATGCATAGAAAATTGATATTCGAATCTGACGCGCGCGAGTGCAGGCACTGCACGTGTAAATTCTATCGTTTGTTAGGTTGTGCTTTTACGTAGAGGTTACAATAGTGCGTTTTTCTCTATTCGGTAATTTCTTTAATTCTAAATACACCAGTCTTCTACCGTCAATATCACCGCATATCCAAGCGATACGAAATCGCTTGTAAAAATATATCGATTATATCAATCGTCGCGAATGCATAGAAGATTGATATTCGAATTTGATGAGCGCGTGCAGTGCGTGCGCTCGCGTGCGTCGAAACCGAGAGAGGAAGAACAAACGGACATAGCCTTTCGACGATAGTTGAATTTAAAATTAAACTTTCGGGAGCTAAACTTCTTTCCTATTAAAGCCGCCGCCGCTGTGTATATTACATAACAGGGAGCTTTTTTTACAACATATCCTCGAAACTTCTTTGTTTTGAGTGCTTAATAATTGAGCTTGATACGCTCGATATACAGCTCGAGCAGTTTTTTCGCTCTACTCGTGCGCATAGTAATTCGTCATAACGTTTGTGCTTGCGCTTATTATTGTATAGTTTGCGAGTCTATTGATAGGTGATGGAGCGGACGACTTTCTGCTTTCTTGTATATCTAAAGCGAAATGCTCGAGGGCCTTTAATAGACAGTTAGTAAACGTACTTTCAAAAGGCAAAGGGCATATTTTTTTCTTGCATTACTTCGATCAATACGATACACAGATTTTAGGATTTGAGATTTTTGGATTCGAACGTCCTAAAAATTTGATACACAGATTTTTAGGACGTTAAGCATATGTAACTTTAATAATTTTATATTTTTTGTTGTGGATACAGTCTATACAATATTGGAATTTTCTTGGATTATATGAAATCACATAAACTATTACATTTTCTGTCGGTCTGACAGTAAAAAGATAAATCGCTGAAGTATTATTTTGTAACTGGTGTTTTATTTATTTATTTTTTTTTTATTATCTTCTATTACCGCCGCAGCCTTTCAGGCCTAGCTGGCGGGGGCCTACCACCACCTCTGTGTGGAAGTAGTGCCCGATCCTAATTTATCCACTTTTTACCTCAATTATCTGTACCTATTATTTTTTCCACCCTGAGAGACTTCTCCAGTGAGGACCATATGTTCAGACGCACACCCTGCTGGTTAAGCCAGCACTCTCTGCCCCCGGGAGGGCATCGGGTCCGTCTCTCAATGTAGCTTTCCCCGGAGAAGATCCCGTGTATTAGACCAGCTCCATGTCGGTAAGGCCGGCGCTCCCTGCCTAGTACCTCGGGTTGGCTACCTTTAATTCCTGCCTTGCCTATGGTCCCTACCACAGTTTCGCCTTCGCCCAGGCTTAACGCCTGTGAGACAGGGAAAACCCGGAATTACACTGAAGGAAAATTCCGGGGAAAAACCTGCCTCGAAACAGCCGGTGTCTTGGGTACTTTTCCGGTTGAAAATAACTCAGAAAAAAATCCGAGTGACTTCACCGGGAATCGAACCCACGACCCCTAGAGCGGACGTGTTTCGGACGGTTAAGGCGTGCGCCTTAGCCAACTGAGCCACGGACGCTCTTTGTAACTGGTGTTATTATCTTGAGTTGGAAGCATATTTTAGTGGAATATCTCAGTAATAGAAGGTAATATTTATGATAAATGCACATATAATAAATGATGTAGGTATTTGCTACGTATGAATATGAATGTGCTCACTAAAATTTAAAGTTACTATTATATTCTGTTTCATGTATTTGTCTGAAATCTTCGAAAATCGATACAAAATATAAGCGTTGAAAAAAAATCAAAGGTGATGGGAATTGTTTATTCCGTGCTTTTTCTTATTTTTTATATAATACTGAAGACAAATATCAAAAAGTTAAAACATCGATTATAAAATATATTACTCAAATTTGGGAAGATTACAAAATTTATATTGAAAACAGATGAATCTAATAGAATTTCCATTCTATGGAGATTTATACAGAAGTTATCCCTCGTTAAAAAAAAGGATTGAAACGGATTAAGAAAAACCAATACGTTTTAATCCGTTTTTTGAATCCACTTAAGT
The DNA here is from genome assembly GCA_012977825.3 of Pteromalus puparum. NCBI lineage: Eukaryota > Metazoa > Arthropoda > Insecta > Hymenoptera > Pteromalidae > Pteromalus > Pteromalus puparum. The sequence continues at coordinate 40,632,747 of CM053168.1, forward strand.
CCATTCTTATTCTTATTAATCCGTTTCAATCCGTAAAATATATTTTTTCAACGTAGTTGGATTGAAACTGATTGAAACGGATATCTCATAAAATATTTCCAATCCGTTTTTTGAACATTTTAGATACGTTTGAATATGTTTCGATCCTTTTTCTTAACGAGTGATATGATAGTAGATGGTAGCATTTGTTTGAAATAGTAGCATTTGTTAATATCTACAAAGTTTTAGTTTCAGTTTATAGTACAAATATGATAAATCCTCTATTATATGGTCAAAATTTTAGTAATAACGATAATACATTGGATCTTTTATTGTCTGGTCCAGTTAATGCAGGACATTATGATATCTTAAAAAATGCAAATTCTAATTTTTGGCAAAATTATAAACAAAAATACAATCGAACTCATTATGAACATAATAAATGTTGAATATTACAAAAATTCGCAATAAAAAAATATGATCCAATGTTCAAGAAAAAAAAGAGAATATGATTTAAAAAGAAATTTAAACGATCGTCGATTAATAAAGAAACGAAATAAAGATAAAATCATTAATATGAACGCAGTTAGACGAACATTGAAAAAATAGAAATATTTAGTAATAAATATGAACGAAGATAGATTGAAAGTAAAAAGGAAAAAAGATCGTGTTGAAAATATGAATGAAGAAAGATTGAAAGTTAAGAGAAGCAAGGATGTTGTTGGAAACATGAATGAAGAAAGACTGAAAGCTAAGAGAACCAAGGATGTTGTAGAAAATATGAATAAAGATACATCAAATAGAAAAAAATTTACAGATTCAGTTAAAAATAGGGACAATGATAGATTTCACAAACGACAACAAACTCAACAAATTAAAAAAATGTGTGCATTGAAAGATCAATACTCAGATTTTGGCGAAATGGACTATATTTGTCAATATTGTAAAGCATCATTTTGATCTATAGAATACTCAAAAAAAAGTTGTTGCCATAATGGTAAAGTAATATTATCCCCTTTGAGTGATTATCCTAACAATTTTATAACATTATTATATTACGATAAAAAATTCAGAGAATTGATTCGTTATTATAACAATGTTTTCTCATTTGCAACTTTAATAATTTGGGTTCTGGGATTTATAACTTAAAAATTCAAGGTCAAGTTTGTCATATAGCATCAAATTCTATGAAATCTATAGATGAAACTTCTCAAAAAGGACAAATTTATTTGTACGATGATTTGGAAACCATTGATACTATATTAAACGAAAATGAAAATTTAGTTGAAGAACATACCAAAATAATTTCTCAAGTTCTTCAAAATAACCCGTACACAAAAAAATTGAAGAACTTATATGAATTAACAAAGTCTCAAAAATTAACAGAATATCATTTATATTTCATGAGAAATATCAATTTGGATACAAATAGATATAATAAACGTTCCACCGCGCAATGTGCAGCATTAATTGTTTCGAAAGATGGAGAGATTCTATTAGACTATGATCTTTGTGTTTATCCAAAAAATCCTCTGAAAGAAATAGGTTCAACGTCTATTTTGAATAAATTATCTTTTCACATAGATCCTATGATTTTACCTATAATGTTTCCTTATGGAGATATAGGATGGAATCCAACGTTCAAACAAAATCATAACAATGATACAAATTTATCTCCTTTGCAATATTATTCATATCGATTAGCTTATAGGCCTTTGTCAAAATTTAGTCCTATTCTATTTTGTGGAAGATTAACTCAACAGTATATTATTCAAGGTTATATTATTATAGAATATTGTAGACTGAATTTCTTAAGATATAATCAGAAAAAATTACGTGTAGAATGTGTTTTATCGTCTAACTGACTATGTAGACGTTGGATCTTCATTTCTACTTAAGGTTGGCGATAATTAAGACTACTCAATGTTTGAGATAATAAAAGGCTCAAAGAGCAAAATATATTGGCAAAAGAGTGTAAATACACTTGTGAAAGAACAAGGAAAAATGAGTGAAAATATTGACTAAACGGTCGTTCTCCAATTGAGAACGATACCAGTAGCTGACACTGCAGTGTGTTTAGCTCCGATTCTACAGCTCGACTGACTACAATCGGACAACAGGTACTGCTGAGAGAGCGAGAGGGAGAAAACGAGCGCTTGAGCGTTGTCATAGCAACCCCCTATTCGATCGATCTGACCAGCAGCGTTCAGAAACTTACGTAACGGCTAGCTCCAACTCTGTCGCTTTCTCGGCGAATTCAAATTTAATGATTCTACTTGAACATACCGCCCCCCTTGCTGCCTAGCAGCAACAAGGAAACAGCTGTATAACAACAAACAAAAGATAGGAAAGCCTATTGCGAAAGAAGCTAACCTATCCAACAAGATAATCAGTCTACGCAAAATTTCAATTGGAATATTCCCTTAACAGACTGTCATTTACAAGTGTGATTTTAAATCAGCACAGCTGAATTACAATACAAAATTTTTTTAAAGCGTTATACTTGACCCTAATTACAAAATTAACTAACTAAACTGAAAACTTTCAACAAAATTAAGAAATTACAAGAATAACACCTAACCGCGAACTACAGACTCTAACAGTGTGAGTGTTGTGTGTGTCTTCAGAGACGACAGGAGCTCTTCATTCTTGATCAGAAGAAGCCTTGAGCCGCGAGTGGACCTTCTCAGTGTCATCATCAATGGGCAGGTAGATCAACTTCACAACTGGCCGTTGCACCTCCGAAGTAGCAGTCTTATCCGTGACCACTCGAACTTGACCATCCCGTCCAGGATGCACCTTCACGACCCGTCCCATGGGCCAATGGGCCGGAGGGCTGAGGTCTTCCTTCAGTAAAACCATGTCGCCTTGTTACCGCCACCTACAACAGTCGCTGGCGCACGATCACCCCCTCCACCACTACTGTCTGCGCTGCTCCGCGAAAGAGCATAACAGCGGGAGCGCTTCCCGCTCGCGACACAGTTCGCTCCTGGCCCCTGCCCGGTGAGCATCGTCCCCCTCCTGCCGTCTCTCGACTCTCGAGTCCGGCAGCGCCTCCAACGGATAGCCAAGCCTAGGGAACTTCCAGAAATACATATATTTACATCTACACCTCGGCTCTTCATTTTCCTCGGATCATTCCATCTTCGACTACAGCGGGAAACAGCACGAGCGAGGCCGAAGCCTCTCGTCGACGTCCGCGCCTCCAAGCCGGACCGATAGACCGGAGAAGCGGAAGGACGAAATCTCGCGTCCTCTCTCTGAGGTCCGCGCTCCGCGGCCCACTATGGGCCCAAATGAGAAAATTTGTGTCAAAATAAAATTGCGCCTCGTATAAGTGACTTACGGTCCTGATTTTTTTTTTTAAATGTTGGTGGACTGATGCAGATTAATGAAAAATTATTGACAAAGCCATAATATGTCCGCCCTCACGTGGGTATAACCTCCAAGATTCGAAAAATCAAGTAGAATCCACATGTCAATTGACATATGTGAGAATTATTGCAGATTGAACACTTGGAGTGCAGAACATGATTTCTAGCATGTAATTTTATTTTCTCCTCGCCTTGAGAAACTATCATAACCTCAAATATGTATTTTACTTTTATAATACAGGAATTTTCGTCATATGAACTGATATGTAAAATGTTAATGAGGTAATAAATACCTATAGTGGATATCATATTTTTAATGGAATAATCTGATTTTCCCATTTTGTCGAAAACCGATCATAACCTCTACTCGAAGTATTTTTTCTATTATGACGTGTAAATTCCCATCATATTCACTAATATTCTAGGTAATTTAACAGGAAATTAAGATCTGAAGTTCAGCTACTATTTTGTCCAATAATTTAACACTCATTGTGTCCAAAAACTGTCATAACCTCAAATACAACTATATTTTCTGTTTTAAAACGTAAACTTTCGTAGCATGAAGTAATATTATTAATCTTTATCAGGAAATAAATACTGAAGGAGCTGCAAATACATCCTAAGCAATCAACTTATTTCCCATTTGGTCGAAAAAATTGCCATAACCTCAAAACAGAAAATTTACAGATTACAATCGAACGTTGTAATATCCTCTGACATATTAATGATTTACAAAAGTACATTGAGGATACATCATTTTGCTTAAGCATTTAAAAAATCCCTCTCTATCTCTCTATCTCTCTCTCCATCTTCCTCTCCCGCTATCTGTCTCTCTCTATCTCCCTCTAACTTTCTCCCTCTCTAACTCTCTCCCTCTATCTGTCTATCTCACTCTGTCTCTGTCTCTCTCTCTCAATCTATCTATCTCTCTATCTCTCTCTGCACTCTCCCTCTCTCACTGCATCTTCCACTCCCTCTAACATACGCGAGTTTAATACGGCCTCCTTCCGAGGTCCATTCTGCGTGGTTTTATCACCGCGTAATCCCACCGAACCGGCAGTATTCGTGCAGACCCCGAGCGGACAGGTTGGCCGGCGAAGCTCCGCTTCCTGGGCACCTCGACGCAGTTTGTGCTATCGCATTCGCACGTGTCCTCTCTCCGAGGTCCGCGCTCGAAGAGTTAACGGAGCGAAATTCGTTCCTTCGCGCAGTCCTACTCGGGCAGTCGAAGCAAGCGGTCGGCCGGAGAAGCACCGCTTCCTGGACGTCCCTCGCAAGCCGCGATTCCCCTCGTACTCTGACGGCGACTAGCTCCCGACGTCATCCGAATCGTCTGCCTGGAGACCCCGTCCTAGGCAGCGGATTAAGAGGCGTCGGACCTGCTCTCGACCGGATAGCGAGTACGGGCCGCGAGCCCGTTGGCGCGTGCTAAATCCCGCCACCGCACGAACGACACATGCTGACAAAGAGCACGCTCGCTTTCGAGAGGCAGAGGCAACGGAGAAATCAGAGGAAACGGACGGTAAAAACCAGAGCCCGTGGCGTGCGAGCCCGCCTCGTCGACGCCAGCTCCCGTACCTCGTCCCGACGAAACTCCACAAGGACCAACGCCATCGACGTCCGCCACGCAGCTGAGATCCGCCACGCCACCGACACGGGGATCCCCGTCGCCAACATGTACGATTGTGCCGTGGTTATACATTAAGACCCGCAACGTGACTTTCATTCGCCGGCCGTACCGTAAAGTGGTATTCGCCGACTGGCCACCGGTTGTGGCTGCACCTCCACCAGCTCCGCCGAGGAACCGGATGCGGGTGTGCTCGAGCTGCATCCTGCCCAGGACGACGACTTGAGCGGAGGAACAAATCCATCACCAGGAGCATCACCGCCGGCAGGAATAGCTGCTCCGGCACCGGCTCTGCTACCACCAGCCATAGCAGCCGCTCAGGATCCACCTGCACCCGTACCGACGGCTTGGATTCCGACGCATCCTCGGATCATCAACGTGCCTCGAGGAGCACGCCTGATCGAGTCCCCCGGTAAGCCAGGACCGAGGAAGACGTTTTCCTACGCACACCTGTGTGATCTTCGTCGCTTCACCGCTGTATGGGGGAAACTGGGCTTCGCGGACAGAACGGACGATTCTCGGCGCACTTCGTTGTACGTCACTAACGACGCCCCCCGGAGCAGAAGCACTAGCCGTGTTGACTCTGTGAGGGAGTTAAATCGCCGGCTTCGTTACCGCGAGCCAACCCGACTCAAGCGTGGACCCTAAACGTACACGATATAACAACTGGCCCTTTTCAGGGCCACCACATTGTCCAAACGTAGGGCATCTCCACAAGTTCTCCCCCCTACTCATTAGGAGGGGATGTAACAGCCTTCGACCAGCGGACGACTGAGGTACAGCCACTTATTACGCTGCTGCAGATGATGCAGCACCTCCGACTGACACCTGGACCAGAAGTGATTTCTCATAATTGAGAGGTGACGCCAACGGCAAGTCCTAGAACCCAAATCTAACTCATGAAAAGGCTCCGGCAACACTGTCTGCGGTGCGCCGATCAAAAAATGATCAGGAGTGAAAGCAACCAAGTCAGTGGGCTCTGAGCTGAGAGGACTCAACGGCCTCGAGTTCAAGCAGGTCTCTATCTGAGCCGCCACCATCGCACAGTGGTCCATTTTGGTATAAAAAATGGCAAAATTCGGCTTTACTCCAATTTGATACAAAAAAAATATTTGAAACGGTAATTTTGTTCGTTTTTTACTTACCTATAAGAATCCGTGTTCAAAAGTTGGCTATATATATATATATATATATATATATACATACATACATATATGTAGCCAACTTTTGAACACGGATTCTTATAGGTAAGTAAAAAACGAACAAAATTACCGTTTCAAATATTTTTTTTGTATCAAATTGGAGTAAAGCCGAATTTTGCCATTTTTTATACCGAAATGGACCACTGTGCGTCGCCATCTCTTCCAACGTTAAAAGAGTCTCTCCAACAGCTCTCCGAAAATGATGCTTGAAGCTTTTTACCGAAGCTTCCCAAAGTTCGGTGAAATGTGGCGTTCGAGGTGGAATAAATAGCCATTTGGTATTGTCCTTTGTCAGAGCCATTTGGTATTGCCATTTGGTATTGTCCTTTGTCTCTCCAACAGCTCTCCGAAAATGATGCTTGAAGCTTTTTACCGAAGCTTCCCAAAGTTCGGTGAAATGTGGCGTTCGAGGTGGAATAAATAGCCATTTGGTATTGTCCTTTGTCAGAGCCTCAGCAACCTCATGAGAGACCGACGAAGCCTCCTGAAACAATCGATCTAATTCCGTCGCCGCTCCCTTAAAGTTGGTACCGTTGTCGCTCAGCAAGACCTCTGGAATTCCCCGTCTGGCACTGAACCGTCGAAAAGCATCCAGAAACGCCGCCGTCGTCAAATCCGACACCACCTCTATGTGCAAGGCGCGAACTACCACGCACACGTCAACTCCAGTTGCAAGAAATGGCCTCTTTGGGGCCACACCAAACGCTGGAAGCGGTGCCATTTGATGCTGCAATGGCTGCGCGGCATATCTAATGCAGCGCAATCATCTCCTGTAGACGCCTTGGACGATTCTCATTCCTCTGAGAATGCAATAAGTTCGGCAGATGCAGCTGATTATGAGCTGCACTCCTCCGTGCATCGTGTCTCGATGCACCTCTTCCACGCACCTTTTTACCAACCAGCTGGACCCAGGCAAGACAATCGGATGCTTCTCATTGTAAAGCAGTAACGAGTTCTGCAAACGTCCTTCAACTCTGAGCAGACCCCTCTCACAAATAAAAGGGCTGCGCGCGTTCAATCGCTGACCACTCCTGATTAATTGAATCTCCTTCCCGAAGTGCAGTGCTTGAATGTAGCGGGTCTACCCCACTCGAGCCGAGTCCATCTCCTCAGCAGACAAAGATCCAGCACAGCGATTTCCCTTAAGTTTGGCTGCATTGAAGCGGAATCTATAACTAAACGCAATAATCCGTACTACCTTACTGTAACTGGAGAACTTTTCTAGGTACATCAGCGATGGTAATTCCTCCTCTTGCTTTACCAACTCCTCGATCGCCACCTGAGCCTGCATAGTTGCATCGTCCGTGCAACTCGGTCTATCCAGTGCTTTCCAATTTGTCCTGATCCACTCAGGATCCTCCCACCACAAAGAAAACTGCATCAACTGAGAGGGAGTAAAACCTCTGGTCGCACAATCGGCCGGGTTATCCTCCGACTTTACATGTCTCTATTGAACTCCAGGCAACGTAGTCACTATTTGACTGACTCTGTTGGCAACAAAAGTTTGCCACTTCGATGGATGACTGTCCAGCCAATCCAGCACAACTTTCGAATCTGTCCAACAATGAACAGCTGCAGGCTTCAACAACACACCATCCAGCAGGTGCTTTAACAGCCTGGTTAGAAGCACAGCTCCACAGAGCTCAAGCCTCGGCAAACTCTCAGTCTTAATCGGTGCGACCTTTGTCTTGGCCATAATCAACGTAGCTCGTTCTCCAGGGACCACCATTTAGGCGGCAGCGACGTACGCCCTCAGTGACGCATCGGAAAATCCATGCAGCTCCCAAGTCGTGTGTGTAGTCAAGACAAACCACCTTGGTATTCGAACCTGTGCTAGTGCTGGAAACTCAGCCCTCAACGACTGCCACTGTTGCAACAAGTCTCCATTCAAGGGCGAGTCCCAATCCACACCATGAATCCACAGGTCCTGCAACATAAGCTTAGCTCTCACCAAATCAGGAGCGAGCCATCCCAAAGGATCAAACAATTTTGCGATCACAAAAAGAATAACTCTCTTCGTGACGGTCTTTGGCGTTGCTGTCAAACTAACCTCGAAACGAAATGAATCGCCAGTTGGCATCCACTTCAAATCCAGCGTCGACACCGCCTCATCTCAATCTAGCGACAGCTCCTTTTGTTTCTCCACCTGAATATCTTCTAATATCTCCGAGCGATTCGATGCCCATTTACCTAGTTCCATGTCAGCGAGCAATGCTACGAGCTGGTTCCTGATTTCAATCGATTCCTAAACACTATCAGTCCCAGCGAAAGCATCGTCAACGTACATGTTGTGACGTAGTACTTGTGCAGCGAGGGGAAACTCTCTACATCCCTCTTCTGCAAGGTGCAACAAAGTGCGGATCGACAAATATGGAGCAGATTTGGTGCCGTAGGTAACGGTCAACAAACGAAAATCTTCGATGGGCTTTGACCCGTCGTCCCTCCAAAAGATTCTGTGATATCTGTCTAAACTCATTCACTATATCCGCCGTGAAGACAATTGCGAAACAACGCCAAATAGAAATGATGAGAGTCACGTCCGACTGGAGCTTCTGCCAAGTCAACAGTACATAGTTAAGCGAAACTTTCCCGTAAGATCCATTAAACACTACTCTAAACTTTCCTTCAGGTCCAGCCTCGACTGAATAAATCGGATGATGTGTAAAATAGAACACATTCTCCGAGCGATGAATGCTAGTCACTCTTTCCATGTGTCCTAACCTCAAATAGTCGCCCATGAATTTAGTATACGTTGCATTCAGCTTAACGTCCTGAGCTCGACGCTTCTCTGAGCGGAGCAAACAAGCGACAGCAACCTGCCATGTATGTGCGAATGAAACTTCTTGGAGTTTTTCCGAGAATGACAATCTAACCACAAATCTACCGTCAGGATCCTTGTAAACGGTCGAGGTGAAATAGTCCGCACAGTATTGATCTTCTTTAGACAATACTCTAGAAGAACAAACTTCTTCGAAGGTCCAAAACTTTTCCAAAACAAGCGAGAGAGAAGGCTCAACACGAGCATGACACACCTGGGACTCCGAATCAACGGACCTTCCACCCGAGGAAACTCTACCTGTCAAAATCCAGCCCAATACAGTAGACTGCGCAATAGGCTCATTCTTGCCTCCCACTCTCAAACCAGGTCAAATAATCGCTGCGTATACGTCAGCGCTCAACACACAATCTATTTTCTGTGATTTAGCAAAATCAGGATCTGCAGGTTCTAGGTCATTGATATGTTCCCATGGAACATGTTCTACTTCTTCCCGCGGCATAACACCAGTCACCTTATTCAATACCAACGCCCTAAATTCAAAGCAGAAATCTACGTCCAGCCTGGACCGCAAGCATAGAGAAACCTCACCCTTGGACAATGCTGACGAGCCAGCTCCAACTCCAATAACTGAAATTGAGACTGGCTTAACATTACTCGACAATCTTTGTACGATCCTTGAGGACACGAAGGAGACTTCAGCACACGGATCTACCAAACAGCGTGCAGGAACTGAATTACCATTAGTGGCCTGTAACAGGACCTTGGCTGTGGCCATCAGCCGAGTCCTGCCAACCACCGCCATATGCACCTCAACGTCAGTGTTCGCCGAGTCATCGGAGTTCGATGTTTTATCCCTCTCTGTCCTCGAATCTTCCCCTGGCTTTCGCCTATTCATATGAAGCTTAGTATGGTGTTTGCCCTTACAAATGGCACAACGAAGATTAACATTGCAATCCGCAACGAAATGTCCTTTTTTCAAACAATTAATGCAAAGCCTAACTCGTTTGCAAAATTCAAAACGAACAGACGTGCTCATCTGGCAAAATTTTTGGCAATCAGCCAGTTGGTGTGCACCTTTGCACTCGACACATTTGAGCGACCCCTTGCTACCAGCCTTGCCTGAAGACGTGGCGAAACTGTTGCCGAGCGGCCGAGAAGAGCGGGGGAAGAGACACCACTCCCACCTTACGCCGTGCGAAACACCTCAAACGCTACTGCGCTCCGAGGGAAAATCGAGAAGCCGATAACGGCTTTTGAACTTTTGAAAATGAGAAATGTTTTCGACTTTACTGAGGCAGGTACGTATATATGGATACGCCTGCACTCAGGTAAGCGACAATTTGTCAACAGAGACCAAGCCACAACAAAAGCTGGGCGAAGAGAGAACGACTGCTGGCCCAGGAGATGCTCCAAACGCTGCCCAGACTGCTGCTGAAGGCTGAGTCCCCTGGAGTCCGATGACGATAAGCTGGTCCCGGTGTTGCCTCTTTACAGCAAAAGGCGTCCCTCCGCTGTACTCGGCTTGCCACTGGGATGCGACGACGATAAAACTTGGTTTCTTCTGATGACCTCTAAACAAATCTTGAATCCTCTAATCCTCTAACTTCTAAACAACCTCTAATAATTCGTGTATTCTAATACCTCTAACGAATGTTGACAATTACAAGGTCGCAATCGGTCGCTGTAGCCGATTAGTACATTCACTCTTAAACAACCGATAAGTAACACCAACACATTCACACGCTCTGCTACCAAATGTTTTATCGTCTAACTGACTATGTAGACGGTGGATCTTCGATTCTACTTAAGGTTGGCGATAATTAAAACTATTCAATGTTTGAGATAATAAAAGGCTCAAAGAGCAAAATATATTGACAAAAGAGTGTAAATACACTTGTGAAAGAACAAGGAAAAATGAGTGAAAATATTAACTAAACGGTCGTTCTCCAATTGAGAACGATGCCAGTAGCTGACACTGCAGTGTGTTCAGCTCTGATTCTACAGCTCGACTGGCTACAGCCGGGCAACAGGTACTGCTGAGAGAGAGAGAGAGAGAGATTTAGATTTTTTAGATTTAATAGGTTTTATTACTGTACATTATGTTGTACAAAAATATAAGACAAGTATATATACATAAGTGGTATGTATATATTCGACATACAGACTATTCATTGATGTGTGTGTGACTAATGAAAGTGTGTTTCTATATGGTGATGATGAGTGAAATGGTGTCGATATTTGTATTGAGGGTGGTCTGTGTCTATGGAGAATTTTCTATGGTGAAAAAGTGGTCTTTGGCTATTGTTTTGAAATGAGCGATAGATCTAGTGTTGCGAAGTCGAGATGGTAATGAGTTCCACAGATATGAAGCGCTTACATGGAATGAGCCTTTCAGCGCCTCTGTCTTACAAGGTCGAATGTCAAGTGTTGCCGCCTCACCCCTCACAGGCCGGAGCGCTACATGAAAGTCAAAAAATGCTAAGATGTAAGAAGGTACGGCTGTATTGAACATTTTTCGCAGAAAGCAGGCCATGAAGTACCTCCTGCGCCCGGCAGTGGTTAGCCAGTACAATTCACGTCTGTAAGGGGAGATGTGCTCATCCCTCCTCACACCAAAGATGTACCGGATTCCCGTATTTATGAGTCTCTGTAATTTGGTGTCAAGTTCTTCAGTCAGATCACAGTATACCAATGAGCAGTAGTCTATGATTGGAAAAAGGAGCGCCTGGATGAGATGTTTACGCAGCCTAAGGTTGGTGCATTTACGAAAAAAGTATAGTCTGTACATTAATGAGTGAGCACGTTTACATAATTGTGCAACATGCTCTTTCCATGTTATTTTCGAGTCTAGCACCAACCCCAGATTGCGGACCGAGGATTCGTATTCAACACGGGCTCCACCTATGTTGATAAAGGTGTTAGCTACAGTTGGTAAGATGTTGATATAGTAGGGTGAGCCCAAGACGATTGCTTTAGTTTTAGCAACATTGAGCTTCAGACCGTTCTGTGTAACCCAGTCCATGATCCTCTCTGCGTTAGTTCTCATCTTGTCAGAACAAGAGTCGAGCTCATCGAGGCGACATTGGCTGTAAATCTGCAGGTCATCCGCATAGATCAGATGGGACACATCTGGATCTAGGCAAAATCCTATGTCGTTGATGTACAGCGCAAACAATAATGGACCTAACACTGATCCTTGCGGGACTCCGGTGTTGAGGGGTCGGAAGGTGGAGAGTTCATTGCTTTCACCAACGACGGCCTGTTCTCTTCCTGTAAGGTACGACGCAAGCCAGCGGATTACCTGCTTGGAGAAGCCGAAGGATGGTAGCTTTCTCAAGAGCTCAACGTGACACACCTTATCAAACGCCTTGCTAAAGTCAAATAGAAGTAGAAGAGTGACCTTCTTTTTGTCTATGCCAAGCCTGACATCATCAGTCAACTTGATTAAGCCGGACTGTGTGCTGTGACCAGTGCGGAAGCCAGTCTGTAGATTGTCAAGAAAAAGTCTTGATTCAAGGTACTCAGAGACTTGCCTATGCACTAGCCACTCCAGCGCCTTGGATAGAAAACAGAGCAGGGAGATCGCCAACGCGTAGTCAGTAACAGATGTTGCGTGAACTGACCTTGTTTAGTGCACGCACCAAGCGACTTCTTCCAGACAGAGGGGAAGCATGACTCGCCTCAAGGACAGTTGAAGATCCTACATAGTATGGAGCGAGTACTGATGTTGCCTTATAAATTACAACCTGTGGAATGCCATCAATGCCTCTAGCCTGTGTGTCGAGTGCTGTACGGCAGCTAATACATTCGATTCCGTAATAGCTCTGAAGTTGAAGTGTCGGGAACTCCGGCACCCAAGCATCGCAATATTCCTCAACGGACGGAGCCAACGGATCGTAGGAGATTGAGCTGAAGTGTTGGATTCGAGGTCATCCGTGGAGAAGCGAGAAGGTGAAGGTGCCTTGGCAGTGGTGATTCCAAGGTTCTCAAGCTCTCTCCAAATCTCAGCAGGTTCAGTCAAGGTTGACAGGCGTGAATGATAGTAATTCAGCCTGGGCTTCCTCACCTGTCTGTGAGCGGTCATCCCTTGTTATTCTATTAGAAATATAGATCACAAGGTAGGAGATCCGAAAACCTTCTATAGAGACGATCCCGCTCGGACAAAAAGGCAACGAAGAGCCGCAGTAAACCATGGGCTGGGTTCGGTCCAGGTGTCACAGTACGCAATGGGGCGAGATGATCTATGGCATTCGTCAGGTTATCGTTGAGAATGGGATGCTTCGTCGAGTGATACGCTGTGAGTGATGACCAGTCAAATGTACAAGCAAGTCCCTTAGCTTCTCGGCACAGATCCCCTTGTAGTTTCTGTCATGTGTATGTTTAGGTATGTACGTGGAATCTGAACGTCGAGGTGGCAGTATCAGGTCATGTCCGTTTATCAAAAGGAGTCTCAGTTTTGTAGTACGATAACAGGCGATCCTGGCATATCTATTAAGCAAAGGTCGAGCCAGGTATTTGAGTCCTGTTTATGGTGCAGCACCATAGGGCACTGAGAGTAAGGAGTTTTCTCGCGATGAAGGCTTTAATAAATTTAGCATCTTCGGTAGATGAAGTTGGTCGGCGTTAAAATCACCCATAATGACCTTTGTTGAGTAGTTGTTGCATATGCGTATTAGCTGTTCTATAAAGTTATTGTCCTGGATGAAAGGGGCATGGAGTGGACGATACACAACTCCCACAAAGATGGGTGAAACACCTTTGGCTGAGATTTCACAGAGAAGGTACTCTGGTTTACCTGGCCTGCCGACCAGACCGTCAGAGGATGAAATAATGTTGGCTGTCAGTGAGTGATGAACGTAGAGTGCCACACCTCCACCATTTCTATTTCTGTCGCGTCTGTGAAGAATGTAGTTTTCCAGTGAAGGGATGGAGGTTACTTTTCGTCAAGCCAGGTCTCAGAGAGATTAGATTAGATTAGATTAAATTGTTTTATTACTGTACATTTGTTGTACAATTAAATATATCAAAATGATATAAATAAGTATGTATGTAGCTATTTTATTTTGTTTTTGAGTGTGTGAGAGTTATGTTGATGTTTAGTATGTGCTTGATGTGATTTGGTGAGATGAGGGATGAAGACTGAAGTCGAGGTGATGATTACTGCGGTGTTTTTCGAGGTTAAAAATGTGTTTTGCTAACTGTTTAAGTGTGAGATGGATCGTATATTGCGTATATGTGATGGTAGAGAATTCCAGAGGTATGAGGCGCTTACATGGAATGAATTCCTCAGCGACTCCGTCGTGAAGGCCGGATATCCAAGGGTATCACCCTCCCCCTGACAGGCCTGAGTGCGACGTGGAAGTCAAAGAAGGCATGATATAAGAGGGCACAGCTGTGTTAAATAATTTTCGTAAAAAGCAGGCGCGGAAGTACTCCACGTCCAGCGGTGGTAAGCATTGCAACTCACGCCTGTAAGGAGAGATGTGCTCGTCCCCTTACACCATAGATGTAACGTATTCCAGTGTTCACTAGTCTCTGCAGTTTAGTGTCAAGTTCTCTGGTTAGGTCGCAGTATACGAGTGAGCTGTAGTCAATGATTGGAATAGGAGCGTTTGCACAAGATGCTTGCGCAGCCAGAGATTGGTGCTCTCCTGAAGAAATATAGCCTGTACATTAATGAGTGAGCACGCTTACATAGTTGTGTAACATGCTCCTTCCACGTTAGTTTGGAATCAAGCACCATCCCAGATTGCGCACAGATGTTCAAAATCGACCCGGGCTCCCCTATGTTGATAAAGGTTTAGCTACAGTTGGAAGATGTTGATATAGTAGGGTGAGCCCAAGAGATTGCCTTAGTTTTGAGGACATTAAGTTTGAGGTCATTTTGCGCAGCCCAGCCTATTATCCTGTCGGCGTTAGCACTCATCTTGGCAGAACAAGAATCCAGCTCCTCCAGGTGGCATTGGCTGTATATTTGCAAGTCATCCGCATAGATTAGATGGGATACATCAGAATCTAGGCAGAAGCCGATGTCATTGATGTACAACGCGAACAACAATGGACCTAGCACAGATCCTTGTGGTACACCGATGTTAAGAGGGCGAAAAGTGGAGGGTTCGTTGTTGTCACCAATGACGGCCTGCTCTCTTCCTGTGAGATAAGAGGCAAGCCAGCGAATGACTTGCTTGGAAAAGCCGAAGGAGGATAGCTTTCTGAGGAGCCTGACGTGACACACAGTATCAAACGCGAGAGAGAGAGAGAGAGAGAGAGAGAGAGAGAGAGAGAGAGAGAGAGAGAGAGAGAGAGAGAGAGAGAGAGAGCGAGAGAGAGAGAGAAGGAGCGCTCGAGCGTTGTCATAGCAACCCCTTATTTGATCGAGCTGACCAGCAGCGTTCAGAAACTTACGTAATGGATAGCTCCGACTCTGTCGCTTTCTCGGCGAATTCAAATTTAATGATTCTACTTGAACAGAATGTTATCAAGGTCTTGTTGATCACGTAACAAAAAGTGCTCTGAATAATAATAAAAATTTTGAAAATAACGAAAGATTAGGTAATTTGTTTGTTTTGCCATCAATGTATATAGGGAGTCCTAGATACATGCACCTAAGTTTTCTCGATTCTATTGCTATAATGCGAAAAATAGGCAGCCCACTGGATATATTTGTTACAATAAAAACTAATCCAAAATGGCCTGAGTTGAAAAGAGTACTAAAAAAATTTCCACCAGGAACTTCATGCAATGATATTGCAACGATTACTGTTAGATTATTTTATTGTAAATTTCGAGAAATTCTAGCTGATATTCTTAGTGGTAAAATTTTTGGAAAAATTATTGCTCATGTATATGTGAATTTCAAAAAGAGGTCTTCCGCATGCACATTTATTGTTACTATTGGATCATAAGTCAAAATTAACAAATCCTGATAAGATTGATGAACATATTTCAGCTGAAATTCCTGATGATAATGATGTAGAATTACAAGAATTAGTATTCAAACATATGTTACATGGACCTCATTCAAAAAAAACCTTATGTTACGATGTAGTTAAAGAAACTTGTTCAAAAAAATTTCCAAAAACTTCTTGTGATGCAACACAATTTGAAAAGTATGATTTCCCTAGATATCGACGTCGTAATAACGAAAATAAAAACTATGTCGATAACAAAAGACTTAATGGTAGACCTGTAAAAGTGGATAATAGTATGGTTGTTCCGTATAATCCGACTCTCCTTAAAAAATATGACTGCCACATCAACGTTCAATATTGTGCATCTATTATGAGCATCAAATATTTATACAAATATTTACACAAAGGACATGATCGCGCTTTTATTAAAGTGGATAAAAATAACGAAGATAAAGTAATTTATGATGAGCTTACAGAGTATATTGATTGTAGATATGTAGGTCCAATGGAAGCTGCATGGCGTATTCAAAAATTACCAATTTGCGCTCGTTCTCACTGTGTAGTTAAACTAGCTATTCATTTACCGAATCAACAAAAAATAATTTTTGATGAAAACAACATTGATATTGATTCTCTCAATAACGAGACAACATGGTTTAAACTAAATAAAATTGATGATTATGTCAGAAATTTTTTGTATTGTGAAATACCAGAACATTATAGTTTTACAAAATAGGTTGATTAGACGTAAAAATTATTCAAATACTTTGGGAAGATCGGTATGTATAATTCCGAACGAACGAGAATTATTTCACATAAAGTTAATATTAGACAGAGTTAATGGGGCAATGTCATTTGATGATTTAAAAAATTTTGAAAATAAAACGTATTCAACATTTACTGAAACAGCAATAGCCATGGGATTAATTGAAAACGATGAAGAAATTTTTCATATATTTGATGAAGGATGTACAATTATGTTACCAATGCAATTACGTTTTTTTTTTGCTTGGTTTTTAATCGTAAACAACTTACCATTGGTACAAACTGTTTGGGAAAAATACAAGAATTTTTTTGTGAAGACTGTCGATAACGTAGAAAATCAAGCTAAGTAAATTATTACAGAAATTCTTAACATTATGGAACAAAACAAATCGAATAACCTTGCTTATGTTGCAATGAATAAGATGATGAAGAATATTCTGAAAACCATAGAAAAAGATAAAAACAAATGTCCTAATCATGGAAATATAAAACGTATTGAACCATCAGTTATTAGACTAAATGTTCATATACAGCATCCACCAAAATTAATTTTTGAAGAAAAAAAATAAAAGTATTAAACAACATATCTGAAACAGAATATAACAATTATTGACTGAATGGAATTATTTATATGCCACTTTTGCAACTGTTTAAGATTATCTAGTTAAAATGAACAAGTAAAATTTTCTTTTGTGTGTATTTCTGTTATGCATAATAAATAAATATAATAATTTTACTATGTATACAGAATTCATGAAAAACCTACTTGTTCGCATTGTGGAAATATATTCTTAAATGACGATTTCTTAAGAAAACATTTAAGTAAAAAGCATATAAAATCAAATCAAAAATATACACTGTGTGATTCAGATATTAATAATAAGTCCAATTTGCAAAGTCATTTGAAGGAGCACACGCGTATAAGAAATTTTTTTGTATAAAATGTGGAAAATGGTTTATAAGATCTTATCATTTGAAACGTCATTTATTGATGCATGAAAATAAAAATAAAATATGTATACATTGTGGAAAAAAGTTTTATAGAACAGATAACTATATAGAACAGATAATAAAATAGGCAAGTAAAAACCCTTGTGAATTATATTCATGTATTTTACATAAATACGTTTTATATACGTCAAATATTTTCATTTTAGGAATAGTATTGATATGGCAAACAAAAGGAAAGCTTCAGAAAGTATTGATGCAGAAGAAAAAAAAAGAAAACCGATCGCAGAATCATCTTCAGAATTTTTAAAGACGAAAGTTCAAACAGGAGATAAATCAGCGTAATTATACATTTATATATTTTATTATAAAAGTATAATTATTTAAGATTCAAATATTTATATCGGGAGGAGGCGGTCGGGAGGAGAAAGTACTCTTGCCTATCCTGAACTATCTTCTTTATTCTCTGATCTCTCTCTCCAGCCTGACGTTGTGGAGACAGTTCTCCGCGCGAAAAACAACGACGGATGTTTGACAAATTAGGTAATGGCTAGAATAACATAAGACAAGCGACCCCCCGAAGGAATGCGCAACCGGCTGCAGGGGGGATTTTCGCGGCCGTTAGAGGTGGAGCTTTAGTGAGTATTTCGGCATCCGTCCCACGCCAGGAGAGTCTCGGTCTCGCACGGCTCCCGTCATGGTGCATTAAGCATTCCTCCAACTCACCGGATAAACAAAACAAAAAAAGCCGTTGATTGAATAAAGCAATTTTTTTAGCACACTCACATAGTTATTATTTACATTCATACAGTCACATCATGAAACTCGCACTCTTATATTAAAACAATATATTACATATAGGGACTATAAATTAGTTTGAAGGAAGCTACGTGCTAATGAATGAGCAGCAATTTTTTTGCTATATTATGATTAAATATAATCAACTTGACTTTGTTTGATTTATCTCAGTTTTTTTATTATCTGCGATTTTGTTGCTAGATTATTTATTTGCTAACATACAATTGCAGTTTTAGAATAGTAGTAGTTTGTAGTTTTGTAGTGAAGTAGAATTTTATTTTCCGTTATTACGTTATTTATATTATTTATCTCTCTATATTATAAAAAAAGTTTCGCCGCCGCCGCCGTTTCAGAAATTTTCCCCCTCAATTCTCCCCCTCAATTTTCCCCCTCAATTTTCCCCCTGAATTTATCCCTCAATTTATTCTCTGTAAATGAATGATAGTGCTTACTGAGTAACAAAGGCAGAGCAATGAGAAGCACACGCACACATACGTACGCAGGAAAATTGTGATGTACGTCTATATTTGTATAGAGTTAACTATCTGCACACGCAGCAATTCCAGGCAAATTCTCTTGTTATGATATTGCTTTTTCTTCTCTTAAAAACGATCTTTTCGATTGACACAAGATATAAATGTAGATCACTTAAATGCAATTTATTAATTAATAAAAAACAAAAATTTAAAATTGTATGTTTTATAGTTAAACATTTTATTAGTTTAGTTACTTAGTTTTTTATTTATATTCCAACTTCACAAAAAGGCACGTCATCTCTGGTTTGTGTGTGCGTGTGTGTTTTGTTGTTGTTGAGAGAGATGTAGCGGGGTGTTGTGTCTTTTGGTGATTGTGTGATTGTGTGGCGTCGGGAGATGGGAGATAGAGTGGTTAATAAAACTAATAATTAAACTAATAAATCGTTAATGCTTAAACTACAGATTTTAATGATTGGTTTTTAGTAATAATAAATTGCTTTAATGTGATTTACATCTTATATCTTGTGTCAATCGAAAAGATCGTTTTTAAGAGGAAAAAAAGCAGATGTAATATACAGGATTGACCTGGAATGTGGCGGGTGTGCAGATTAGTTAACTCTATACAAATATAGAGTACACTCAATTTTCCTGCGTACGTATTGTGACGTGTGCTTCTATTGCTCTGGCATCTTGTAACCAGTAGCACTATCATCATTTACAGAGAATAACAGTTGAGGCATAAATTCAGGGGGAAATTGGGGCGAAAATGAGCGGGGAGAATTGTAGGGGGAAGTGTTTCTGGAAAGCCGGCGGCGGAGCGAAATTTTTTATAATATAGAGAGATAAATATATAGAATAAACGCTAATAACGGAAAATAATTCTTACTTCACTACAATTAAACTACAAACTCTTTACGTATTTCTCTAAACTGCGCAATTGTATTTAGCAAATAAATATCAGCAACAAAATCGCACGATTAATTAAAAAAACGTGAGATACAAGAACAGAAGTCGAAGTGATTATATTTAATCTAATATATAGCAAAAAATTCTGCCATTCATTAGACGGTAGATTCCTTCCAAACTAACTTTATAGGTCCCTATGTAATCTGATTGTTTAATATAAGAGGCGAGATTTAGTTGATGGGTGACTGTAAGATGTAATAATAACTAGCGTGTGAGAGTTGCTAAAAAATTGCTTTATTCGAATTCAACGGCTTTTTTGTTTTGTTTATCCGGGTGAGTTGGAGAATGCTTATGCCACCATGACGGGAGCCGTGCGAGAGCGAGACTCTCCTGGCGTGGGACGGATGGCCGAAATACTACTAAAGCTCCACCTCCTACACGGCCCGGCGAAAATCCCCGCCTGCAGGCCGGTTGCTGCATTCTTCGGGGGTCGCTGTTGTCTATGTTTAATTCTAGCCATTCCTAATTTGTAAACATCACGCTCGTGTTTTCGCGCGGCAGAACTTTGTCTGTCCACAACGTCAGGGCTGGAGGAGAGATGCAGAGAATACAGAAGATTAGTCGCAGGATAGGCAGAGTACTTTCTCCTGCCCGACCGCCTCCTGGCCGCCGATATAAATTTGAATCTTAAACACTGGTATACTTTATGAATAACGATATATAATGTAAGCTTTACGCTGATTTATTCTGTTTTGACTTTCGTCTTTAAAAATGTCTGAAGATGATTCTGCGATCGTTTTCTTTTTTTTCTTCTGGCATCAATACTGTTCTGAGGCTTTCCTTTTGGTTTGCACATATCACAGTACTATTCCTAAAAATGAAAAATATTTGACGATATAAAACGTATTTATGGTAAAATACATGAATATAATTCACAAGGCGTTTTTACTTGGCTATTTATATATGTGTTCTAATATAGTTATTGTTCTATGAAAACTTCTTTGCACAATCGTAGACATATTTTATTTTATTTTCAGCATCAAGTTAAATGGAGACGGGTCTCAGGATGATAGGATCTGATAAGAACGATTTTGCCAATGTTTAGGTACAAAAAATTGGCTTGAGTCGGCGGGGGTGTCCGTGGTGCAAATCTGTGAGTTGGACTGTGGGAGTGTTGATTATGGGCGTGTGGGAGAGGGGCTGGCAGGCCAGGGGTGTATTGTGATTTGGAGTGGTGATAGTATGCTTTTTACGTTACGAGGTGTTGTTCTTCAGGAAATCAGTCGTTGTAGGAAGGGATGATTCCACGGAAGTGGCGAGAGGGGTAGGCGGTTGGTTTCATTGAATTCTGTTTATCTTAGTTTAAATTATTATATTTAGTTTGATTAATGATTAACAGAAAGTTAGCGAAGCAGAGAGAGAGAAGTGGTGGTTAGTTGTGGGTCGGATGGTTGGTGATAAGTAATCGTTAGGGACGTTGCGAAGGAGGTGCATAGTGAGTAAGTTCCATGGCAGTGGCAATAGTTGGGTTGATAGTGTTGTGGGTTCGAGTTGTTGGTTAGGGATAGCTGGTTTGAGTTTGGTTCTTCGAGAAATTAGATTTGTTGTGGGGTGGGGGGTGCGGCGTGGTATATGAACATTAGGCAATAACTGATGGGTGTAGTTTGGACGAGGGGGCGGGGGGGGTGTTTGATATTTGGCGCGATGAGTGGTGGAGAGTTGGGTGTTGTTTAGTGCGTGTTTGTGGCTGATGGGTGGTTGTCGGAGATGATGCGTCATCATCTTAATTCAGTGGTGGAAATAGAGGGCAGAGGGGTTCCTTCGATTGTTGGCGTTCCCGTAGATGGTTTTAAGAAGATTCGGTGAATAATTTACTTAGGCCTTGAGGTAGTGTGTCTACGGGGGAATGCGGACGAGGTGGCTTCATGACAAAAAATTCTTTGATTTTTTCCCAAACAGTTGTTACCAATGGCGGAGTGTGTTTACGTAGTTGTAAAGAGGCGCAAGCAAAAGTAATTAAACTAGCTATTCATTTACCGAATCAACAAAAATTAATTTTTGATGAAAACAACATCGATATTGATTCTCTCAATCATGAGATAACTTTAACGGCATGGTTTAAACTAAATAAAATTGATGATCATGCTAGAAATTTTTTGTATTGTGAAATACCAAAACATTATAGTTTTACGAAAAAAAAGTGGATCAGACGTAAAAATTATTCAAATACTTTGGGAAGATTGATCTGTGTGATTCCAAACGAACGAGAATTATTTCACTTGAAGTTAATATTACACAGAGTTAAAGGAGCAACGTCATTTGATGATCTAAAAAATTTTGAAAATAAAACGTATTCAACATTTACCGAAACAGCAATAGCTATGGGATTAATTGAAAACGATGAAGAAATTTTTCATATATTTGATGAGGCATGTACAATTATGTTACCAAAGCAATTACGTTTATTTTTTGCTTGGTTTTTAATCGTGAACAAATTACCATTAGCACAAACTGTTTGGGAAAAATACAAAATTTTTTTTTGTGAAGACTTTATCGAAAACGTAGAAAATCAAGCTTTACAACATATTCAAGAAATTTTAGATAGCGAAAACTATAAATGTTCTGATTTTGGACTACCAGAACCTGTACTTAACTTAAACAAAACGAACGAATCATTGGAATCTACCATAGATGATTACAAAAAAACATTCACTGAATTATATACAAAACTCAATAATGATCAAAAATATATTTTTGATTATGTAACTAAATCTTCAGAGAATGAAAAAATGATATTCATTGATGGACCTGGTGGTACAGGAAAAACATTTTTGTACAATACTTTGATTTATTATTATTTGAGTCAACGAAAACAAATTTTGTCAATGGCTTGGACTGGAATCGCTTCAATTTTATTACCCGGAGGAATGACAAGTCATAAGACTTTTAAATTACCATTGGATTTACAAGACATAAAAACTGCAAATTTAAAACATCCATCTGATAAAAAAAAAATAAGAGAGTGCGAAATTATAATTTGGGATGAAGCTTCTATGATTCCTAAAAAAGCTTTGGAAATTGTTGATAATACCATACGTGATTGTTGTAAATTAGAAAACATTCCTTTTGCTGGTAAATTGGTAATTCTAGGCGGAGATTTTAGACAAACTCTTCCTGTTATAAAATATGGCACAAAATTTAATGTTATACGAGAATCTATTAAAAATTCAAATTTATGGATAAATTTTAAAGTATTAAGTTTAAAAAAAAATATGAGATCTGAAAATGATGATTTTTCATCATTTTTATTGAAAATTGGTGATGGAAAAATTGATAATTTCGAAATTCCTGATACATGGAAAAGTAATGACATTTGTAAAAAAATTTATGGTTCTCAGATATCAGTGAATGATGATTTATCAAATAAAATCGTTTTATCACCACATAATGAAGATATTTATAAAATCAATGAGAAGATTTAAAAAAAAATTGATAGTGAAAGTATTGTATACCCTGTTAGAAATAGTTAAAAGAAATCGATAGAAATCGATTAAATTTTTAATCGAATTTGAAGCTAAATCTTAATCCCATTTTTTGCATTAGAGCTCGATTAAAATCGATAGAATCGATAGGAGTCGATAGAATTATATACGAAAAATGACTATTAAAGTGAATAAGGGTCAATCATTGGTATGAAACAACGGTTTTAATTGTTTTTTTTCGTATTGAAATTAATCGACTCCTATCGATTCTATCGATTTCAATCGATTTCTAATACAAAAAGTGGGATTAAGATATAGCTTCAAAATCGATTCAAAATTTAATCGATCTCTATCGAGTATTTTTAGCAGGGTACTATAGTATTGATTATGCTAGGCATAAAGGTGTAGATCAAACTGATGTAAATGCAGAGTACAAGTATCCTACCGAATATTTAAATTCTTTAAGATTTCCCGGCTTTCCAGTGCACAAGTTAACTTTAAAAATAGGGACGATAGTAATGCTGATTCGAAATTTAAGTATGAATGATGGTCTTTGTAATGGAACAAGATTAAAAGTTCTTGAACTATACAAATATAATATTAAAGCAGAAATCATAACAGGCGACAAAAAAGGAAATATAGCTTTTATTCCTCAAATAATTTTGGACACTGGAGAATATACTTCTTTGCCATTCATTTTATTTCGTCGACAATTTCCTATAATTTTGGCATTTGGGATGACTATAAATAAATCTCAAGGACAGAGTTTTGAAATGGTCGGAATTTATATTCATAGACCTTTGTTTTCTCATGGTCAGTTATATGTAGCTCTATCTCGATGCAAAAATCCAAAAAAATTATTCATTCAAAACAAAACAGATGATTCCAATATAATTAAAAATATTGTCTGGAAAGAAATATTTAAATTGTAGGATAATTTGCTTATGTTATAATAATAGTGTCCATGTTCTTTTATATTAATTTTCATAAATATTTACAGAAATTCGTAACATGATGGAACAAACAAACTTCAATGATAGTGCTAAAATTAAGAAGAATATTCCCAATAACCTAAACAAAAAAAAAAAAAAAAAAATACAAGAATAAGTGAAAAAGTAAAAACATATTGACTATATAAGACATATATGCATACATATATGAAACTTATATAAATATCAAATAAAAAAACTGATTGTAAAAAACCATATATAAATTTTATAAATAACTTAACAATAGAAGCAATAGTTATGAAACAGAATATAACAATCATCTGCGTAATAATTTTTAATATGTTATAAAATTATTATAAAATTATTTTACAATTGTTTAATGTTTGATATTACCAGAGTAACAGAAAGCAATCGAATTGGAAAAATATCTGGTTGATTAAAATGAACAAGTCAAATTTTTTTTATATTTGAAATATATATTTTCTATTTTGTTATCTAATTTTGTTATCTATACACAGAATTGATGAAAAACATACTTGTTTGTATTGTGGAAAAGTATTCTTAAATGACGCTTTTTTGAGAAAACATTTGAGCCAAAAGCATGTACAATTAAATCATACATGCATACTTTGTGATTCAAATATTAAAAATAAGTACAATATGGCAAGACATTTAAATGAGCACACACGTATAAGAAATTTTTTTTGCTTAAAATGTGGGAAATGTTTTATAAGACATTATCATTTAAAACGTCATTTATTGTTACATGAAAATAACAAAAAAATATGTACGCATTGTGGAAAAAGTTTTTATAGAACTGATAACTATAACAGACATCTTAAAAAACATATTAAAGTAAAACATTATTATGCATTATTATTAATGTGTTTTATACAATAATAAACGTTAAATATTTTTTGTTTAGAAATAGTATAAATATGGCGTCAAAGAGAAAAGCTACAGAAAATATTGAAGTAGAAGAAAAGAAACAAAAAACCATTGCATTATCATCTTCAGAATTTTTAAAGACGAAAATACAAATAGGAGATAAATCAGCGTAATTATATATTATATTTTTTAATTGTTAAAGTATAATTATCTAAAATTTAAATCAATTGTTTATTTCAGTTCTGTCGTTGGCTACATAGACGAAATCATTGGAGAAAAAACGTTTATCAATAGTAATAAAAATGAAGAATTCAAAATTTTCAAGTTTATTTTAAACAACAATGATGGTGTAAGAATTCAATGTAATATGTATGATCAAATAATTTCAAAGTTTGTTCCTGAGTTGAAAAATAATGAGGTAAACTAAATTCTATGTATATCGATTTTTTTTCCATTTAGTTTTTATTTTAATCAATAATTATCGATTTGTAGAAAATTTTATTAGAGAGTGTAACTGTCACAAAAGCCAAAAAATATTCAAAGGGAAATATATTTTATGATCTTAATCTACAACATTATTCATCTATATCTAAATTAGGAGAATTTAATCTATTGAAAAATAGACCTTTGAAAATCAATTTTTCTGAAATACCAACAAAAAAAGGATTCGTGAGTAAGTAAATAAAAACAATCTTAAATATTATGTTATAACTTATTTTTAAACTGATACTGAAATACTTTTTTAATGATTCTAGAAATTAAGGGATATTTGCGTAATAATTTTATTCAAAAAAATAAAAACAATGAATTTGAATACTTTGGAGCAATTACTGATGGACGATACAAATTAGATGTATCAATAAATATAGGCGATAATTTAAATTTAAATATTGAGAAAGGAACTAAACTAGAAATTATAGGTGATCTTCAAGAAAATGGTAAATATAACTTCTATATATTTCCAATGTGAATTGCTTCAAAAAATGATTTTACATTTGTATATATTTATATTCACAAGGTAACACATATATTTTAAAAGTAAAAAATGAAGATCATTACAAAATTCTTAACGATGACCCAATGGAGTTAGAAGATCTTATTTCGGGCACAGAAATATTTCTTATAGAAGTATGAATGTCATTATTTTTAATTTTTATTGCATTTAAACTAATATTAAATTTTGATTTTTATACAGACTGAAAAAAAAGAAACACATGAAATTCAAGAATGAAATCAAGAGAAGGTATTCTTTTTCTGATAACTTTCCCTTATATTTTGGATGAAAGGACATTCTTTGAAACTATATTTTCATCATCATCATAGTACAAGTCTCTCTTTTTTGTGGTCTCACTATCGTCAGAGCAAGGGATTATAAGAAAGATTTTAAGCTATTAAAGCTATTATTTATATGATTGCCATCGTACATTATTGCGACTTAATAAATTTTTCAAATTTTTGATTTGATTACACATGAAATTTGGTTTTTATTTCAGTTTTTATTACAGAATATCTTTTTTTTACTCTTCATATTCATAAGTTAAATTCATAAGTTCGAGCCAGAATGAGGAAATGCTTCACTGCTAATCTGCAATAATCGGAATATGGCCAGGTCATTGAGGAATTCTGGAAATTAAGGAAAAGGAATTAGGTCATAGAATATTTTGTAATACAAAAGTATATTAATAATAATTTTTATAGCCCAAAAATAATTTTATGGTCTTTATATGACCTAAGTCGGCACATAGGTCACGCTTAGCCGTATCATAATCAGTCCTACTTTGTATCGCAAAATGTACGAACGTAGCGAATAGATATTAGTGACCTAAGTAAAACGTGTGCACGGCCTAATTACGACTTCACGCCTTAACCTTACAACGTGCGAAAAAGTTTTACTTAAATCACTTATCCTAATCATAATATAATATTAATCATTTATATAATATTTCAATGCTTATTATAACTATTGTTTCATAATTATTAAATTATTATTTTCGTTGCAGAATTTTATTAAGATGGAACCTCATCTAAATATAATACTTGAAGCGAATGCAGATGACGAACAATCAAATTTTGATCAACAAATTTTAGATGACTATATACAATCTGAGCAAGAATATGAAGAATATTTACTAAATTTATACGAATCAATGTTACAAGAGTCGGAAGAACAAAAAATTAAACAGTTATATGACAAAATAAATTTAAATAGAAAAAATAATAATAAATCTAAAACGTTTACTGATTTTGATCAGATACCAAACGATATAATTCAAAATATTTTGAACATTTTCAAATCTCAAGTAAAAATTAATAAACGTTTACCAAGTGTTATCATGAATAATAATCGAAATTTCATGAAATATTTTGTTTCTATGGCAAATGTAATACATTATATATTAACATCTACTCAATAAAATCTATGAAAATGAAACTAAAGTTTGATGACATCGCTCATGATTGTAGCGCGTGTACACTACGCTTTATCTTTATCCATACGCTTTTATTTACACTACGACAAAAACGAACGTGGGGGTTGGCGAGCGAAGCGAGCAGGGGGGGTACCCCCCTAGTATATTTAAAACTTAACTATTGTTCATTGATCTAATTCCTTTTTAGCCTGTATTTATCACATTTGCTACAGCATTTGTTAAGTCAAAATTAATTTTGACAAATAGAAGAATTGTTATGATAAATATGTATGAAATGCTACGCAATTGACATCCATGATAATGTTGCGTCACATTCGCCTAACCTTTGACATTTTTAAAAGTTAATTTTTTTTTAGTATACATAGACATGAAAGAGAGAAAGAGAGAGAGAGAGAGAGAGACTCAAAACCCTTATACACAGATAAGAATAATAAATCTTAGTACCCCATAACCTTTCAATTTTACTACACAAGAAAGTAGTTAATATATCGGATTTAAAGTGTTGCGCATAAGACGTCTGTTTAGATGAATGGATAGCGCATTCAACCCCCCCCCCCCCCCCCCACCGCCACCGGATGCCCTTCCACACTTTCTCCACAGCTTTACATCTTTATTACCACAGATCCATCCACAGATACTGAATATCTACCGAAAATAGAATAAACTTGCATATCTTTGTATCGCAGAGAATTTAGATTATCGTTCGTCGTCCCTTCGCTATACACTAAAAAGTACAATTTTTTGAAACTGTTATAACTCGAGAATTAAGCTTTGGAACTTCAAAAAAATCACTTTGATTAAGTATGATAGAACTACTTTCTCTATAAATATTGAGATATTCCATTAATTATTGCCTAATAAAATTCGATTACTGAAAAAAATCGTTTTGACAGACCATGATAACCAACGAAAAAGGCATAAATCATGTTCAAAATTGCCTACTAAAAGCCGGCTGAGATTAGCGGCTGATGCGGATAAAACGAAGGCAATTGTTGTGCAGTCAGGATTTTTGTCATCAGTAAAACGTTGCGACAAACTTGAGAATGGCCAATTTGAACAAAGCTACGGGGAAGAGTTTGGAAGTCCTATTGAGGTTAATGCGGTAGCAAGCTTCATTAAGACGATCGATGACTTGGTGCAGGGCCGTGTAGTGTATCGTGGTTAGGTTGAAGCAGCTTCTTGAAGGTCTTAACTATTCCAAAAATATTAAGACAGGAGTAAAAGCTGCAATGGTAAAAGGGCTTAGTAAGCCGTACATGTACTGAGCTTAGAGTGGCTTCAAGATTTTGCATTTACTGGCTCAGTCCTGACAAAGGTTGGCCCATGGAGGCGATTGGGTTAGGCTTTTGCAGCTCGACTGCTACGTCAGATAAAAAGTCTTATTTATGAAAGAACGAAACTTTTTTTAGATTATTATGAATTTTGTACAAACAATGACTAATTTGTTCTTCCCGAGGCGAGCAGTTAGTATCATAAACTCTATGCACAAAAAAATCTATGCGATGTGTGGGAGCATAAATTATTTAATGAGGGTAATGTTTTAATTTCTCGTATTTATGAAATAATTAAAATTTTTAAAGTTAATAGTTCTCATTTGTCCCAATTGTATTCATTTTATAATGGTTCGGTTAATTAATTAAGAAATTTAAAGTTTTCAAAAAAAGTATTGACAAAAATTATATCTCAAATATCTGAAAATCTAAAGAAAACCTACAATAAAAAGCCAAGAGTTGACCAGTGTAGTGCTGAGTTCAATGGATCATTCTATCAAAATTAAAGGTCGATTCGACCTTTTTTGGCATTGGAAATACACGCGGGTGTTTGACGACTATAGAAAACCTCATTTAACCTCCAATTTTCTTTTTTTAAACAAATAACGTTATTATAAATGGGTTTTAATTAAGGAGGTTCGTCTGGTACGTCGCTAGTCAAAAAGAGGATAATTTTTATAAATTTTTATTTCCTTTTGATACAAGAGACATAATTTATTTAGGACTTATGAAAAGCTAATTTATAACAAAGAATGATTTTAGATAAAGATATCGAACTCCGTTTTTGAGGTTAAGTGCACATTTTTTTTATTAGGTCAATTAATTAGTGTTGCATACAGGTACCCACCAATCGTTTTCAAAATTAATTTGAATTCATCAAATATTAGTTTTTTTTTTGGTCTTCATTACCGGCGCAGCCATTTAGGCCCAGCTACCGGGGGCCTTCCACCACCTTTGTGTGGAAGTAGTGCCCAATCCTATACCTCGATTTCCACCTCACTGTATCCCTATTATTTTTCCACTCTGAGAGACTTCTCCGGTGAGGACCATATTTTCAGACACACACCTTGCTGGTTAAGCCAGCACTCTCTGCCCCCGAGAGGGCATCGGGTCCGTCTCTCAGTGTAGCTTTCCCCGAGAAGGTCCCCGTATTAGACCAGCTCCACGCCGGTAAGGCCGGCGCTCCCTGCCTAATGCATCGGGTTGGCTACCTAATTCCTGCCTTTACCTATTGTCCCTACCACTGTTTCGCATTCGCCCAGGCTTACGCCTGTGAGGCAGGGAAAACCCGGAATTACTCTGAAGGAAAATTCCGGGGAAAAACCTACTTCGAAACAGCCAGAGTCTTGGGTACTTTTTCCGCTGAAAACAACTCAGAAAAAATCCGAGCTGACCTCACCGGGAATCGAACCCACGGCCCCTTGAGCGAGCGTGTCTCGGCCGGCCAAGGCGTGCGCCTTAGCCAACCGAGCCACGGACGCTCCCATCAAATATTAGTTTTCTCATACAAAAATTTGCAACAGAAACTGTTTGTTAATTCAATAATTATTTGCAAATCAAAAACAAGGAAAATATGATTCTCGATTAGACTCCATGTAAAAATGGAAAAAATACTTTTATTAATATCTCGTCTCAAAGGTACCAAATGACTCAAAATTTTGCATAAGCTTTTTATTTAGACATATCTACGTGTGTGAATTTTTTCCCCTGAATCTGTTTGTTATTTCTAAATCAGATGAACCTCCTTAATATAAAGATAAAGAGTTGACCGGCGTAGTGTTAAGTTTGAATCAGAGTTTTATTTTTTTTGGCATTGGAAATACGAAATATTCCGTGGCGGCGTTGGGAAGCTTAAGATCCGGCCATCCTTTAAGTAGTAACTTAATGAGAACTACACTGTTAAAAATAACATGAATTTTAATGTACTTTTCAAGCCCAATAGTACGTGAAAGTTAATGTAAACATACATTAAATACATTATGGCTTACTTTAACACGCAATTTAATGTACATTACATTAAAATTAATGTCATAGTACATGAAATTTAATAAAAATTTACATTAAATTTACTTAGTACAAAATTTATGATAATGTTATTGTAAAAATTCTTTAATTTTAATGCATTTACATTAAATTTTATTCATATGTACTTGAAAAAATTGTCGCCTGCGCCCTCTTTTGTTGGTAGCGAACCAAAATTGAGCGGTAAATAAAACGGTTTGAGTGTTCTCTTTGAGAGTGTGTTCAGAAAATTAGTTCGTTAATATCGCGGGTTTATCATCTTGTATGAGATCTGAAATTTAGAACGTAACACTTTTGTTTAGGTAAACGGATAGCACGCTCAACTTCCACGCTGATGACCCAGGTTCGATTCCCGCCGCGGACAAAAAAAAATTAATTAAAATACTTTCTTAAAAACAATGTAATATGCATAATAACTTAATAATTAATGAAAATTAATAATAATAAGTCTAGAATAAATTAAACAAAGAGAGAAATTAATTTTTGTATTTTTCTCAGTGTACGCATTATCAATCAGTGAAATTTCATTTTTTTAAACACAAATGAGTAGGATTTCAACTTTCTCAATCGTAATGTAGTTGTACATTAAATTTAAGTGACACGCACTTAAAATTAATGTATTACCGTTAAATTAAATTCATGTCCGTACGTGAAATTTGCTTCCAGTACTTTTACATTAAAATTAATGCAGATATTTTTAACAGTGTATTAACTTCAAACATTTTAATAATTTCATAAATACGAAAAACATTGCGCTCATGATCTAATTTATGCTCCTACACATCGCAAAGATTTTTTGTGGACAGAATTTATGATACTAACTGCTTGCCTAGTAGAGAGATCATTAAAAATAAATACAATTTTGAAGATAAAAATCTCAGAAACTCAAATGGGGGGTTGGCGAGCGAGCAGAAACTGCAACTGACAACCCTACCCTATAATTGACACCATACCCATATAATACTTTATTCACTGACGTAGTCATATCTACTGCTGGTATTAAGTTGTATGCATTGCAGTTATTAAAATGGATGGATCGCAGTCATTCAGATGAATGTATTTTTTATTCGTTTACTGTTTTTTATCTTATTTTTTATCCACACTCACATAGTTATTATTTACATTCATACAGTCACATCATGAAACTCGCACTCTTATATTAAAACAATATATTACATATAGGGACTATAAATTAGTTTGAAGGAAGCTACGTGCTAATGAATGAGCAGCGATTTTTTTCCCCTGAATCTGTTTGTTATCCAAATTAGATGAACCACCTTAAGACTATTCTATGAACAAACTATTGCACTTAGAACGAGGATTTTCTTGTAGATTTAATAAAACAATATGTACAAAAAATTTTTAGGGTAAAACAAGATCTTTAAGACTGGCAGTTTTTAGCGAAAAAATATGGTTCTTTCGTACTGCAGTCGTAACTATAAATGAATTATTGATGTGATAATAACTTTTTAGGAACATGGATAAAATTTATTCTAAAAAATGTTGTATTAAAAAGTTTCATATTTATTTACTTTTTAAAGAGAAACTTTACATTTATCGGTTGGACTTTGCAACACGTTCAAGTTCATCTTTTTTTTTGATTGCATATGAATTAGATGAACCCTTAGCAGCATTAATAAGTTCATCTGCAAGACATTCAGCAATAGTTTTAATATTACGAAATGCAGCCTCTCTTGCTCCAGTACACAATAACCATATAGCTTGGTTTACACGACGGAGAGGGGAAACATCAACAGCTTGTCTTCTTACTGTGCCGGCCCGACCAATCCTGGTGGAATCTTCACGAGGACCAGAATTTATTATTGCAGTAACTAAAACCTGGAAAAAAAAGTATTTAACAAGCTTTTTTTTTGTATGTTCTATAATTGAAAAAGATTAAATATGATCTTTTATCAAGTTATAATCAACAAATGTTTGTAATGAATGTAAGCCTAAACTATTTAAGGTTTTAGGCAATGCGAGGCGCAGCTCGGTGGATTCGCACCAAAGCAAAGTAACTGTCATAGCATAGCATTTGAACACAACATTAGTCCTTATTGTAACACTGCTTCTGTTTACTTGTAAAATGCGGACATAAAATAATTCTTTACAGCACGGTGTGACCTAAGCCCGCACTTAGGTCACGCCTACCCGTTACCTAAGTAGTCCTTTCTTGCACCGTGTTTATCACACTCGCTACGCTCGTGCGCTAACCTCACGGTGCAAGACAGGACTGCTTATGACACGGATAAGCGTTACAGCGGGCTTAGGTAGGCTGTGCTATAAAATTCTATACGATACTTGTGACCAAAGTAACACTTCTGCACGGCGTAATTAGGACCTCACGCCATGCAAAGAAGTGCTACTTAGGTCACTTGTATCGTAATGTACTACTTTGTAGGATTACCTCATTTTTTACTGTAGCAAAAAAACTAATTACCCTACTACACATCGTCGCTCTCTACAAAAAGTAATACATTCCAGATCTTGCACCGAAGACTAGCAGTTTTCAGTATTCGCCGCAAAAACTAATACGTTTCACGCTTTTTGTCACGAAGGCGAGCACTTTTCAACGTAACAATGTTTAAAGTTCTCAAATTTTCTAAAATTTCGCCCTTTTAAAAAACTTTGAAATGTGCTAGTTTTTTCGAGAAAAGTGTGAAAAGTGCTAATCTTTGCGTCAAAAGACTGGAAAGTGCTAGTCTTCTTCGCGGCAACCTTTAAACCACGCTAGTCTTTGCGGCAACCTTTAAACCGCGCTAGTCTTCGCGGCAAGGGTGCGAAATCTACTAATCTTTGCGGCAAAAAATGAGAAGTACTACTCTTCGAGAAGGATTTGGGACGTGCTAGTCTTTTTTTCTATCAAAGTAAAAGTGCCCTTCGAAGCCAAATGAAAATAAAAAATGCAAAAATGAAAATCATGAATTCTGGCCTTCGAAGACTTGTTGTACCTGGTATATGACATATATAGACATTGTTTTTGTTTTTTACAATGTTTCTGAGTTTATACTATTGTTTAAACAATATTTTCAACAATTTAACATAATTATAAATAAAAAATTCAATTTTTCAATTTTTTGACATTTTTGTTGAAATATATGGTACATTTATAATGTATACTGCCAAGTTCAAGCCAAGTTCAACATATATTGTCAAGTTCAGACCAAGTTCAGTATATAAAGTATAGAGCGCGCGAGAATAAGTGAGCGTGCGGACGAGTGAGTGAGGGGACACACAGATGTAGTATCCCCTCTCACGGTATGCGTGTAAGTCACATGACTACAGCGGTGCCGAGACTATAGGAGTCTCGCACATCGCTCTCTTGGGTTCGAGCCGTCGCTGAGTGCACATTGTGTGCGCGACGCATGATAGATGTACAAAATAGACGAGTAAATCCACATTTATTATTCTAAAATTATCCTCTCTGCCTTAAACCTCATTTCTCATCATGGTAGCAGATCGTTGGTTTCGATTGCACTCATACAACCCTCGGCAAATATGTGGGCAATAGTGTAAAATTAAGTGAGGTTAAAAGCTACGTGGTGCAGAAATTTTTCAAAGTGAAAAATCAAAGGGTTTTAGTATCAAAA
This sequence comes from Pteromalus puparum, assembly GCA_012977825.3. Lineage (NCBI taxonomy): Eukaryota > Metazoa > Arthropoda > Insecta > Hymenoptera > Pteromalidae > Pteromalus > Pteromalus puparum. Next base: position 40,667,144 of record CM053168.1, read on the forward strand.
GAAGAAAAATACAAGTGAAAACAGATAGCTAATTAAAAGGATAGAAGCAAAAGTTTTTTGAAAAAACTTAAAATCAGTGAGATGCACGCGGATTAAAAAGTGATCGTGAAGCAGAGAGCACTTGGGTTTATGAATAACGGAGCAACGCCGGAAACGAAGAAAGTCGTGAAAATTGAAAAGCAAGATTCCGAACACGAAGGAACGTTCGAGAATTACCAAGAAGTTAAAGAAAATTGTGAAGTTGAAACGAAGATTGAAGTACAAGTAGACGAAATGGAGAAAAAAGATTTGACTATACCGGTGTTCGACGGAGAAGACTACAGCATGTGGAGAACAAGAATAGAATTATTTTTGAAATTAAAGAAATGTCAAGAAGTTATATCAAGAATGAAAGATGAGACAAAGGATAAGGATCCCTAATAAATAATAAAATAACAGTTTCGAGACATGTTGATATTGTGGAGAAAAATCTAAAATGTATTAATCTTGATGATAATGATAATGCTAATGAAAGCAACGTTAGCTCAGATGATAGTTTAATGGATAATGTTTTTGAGAGTGCTGATGAAGATGAAAAAGCACAAGATGAAATACAAAATATTACAAAGCAAAATGAAAATGTACATCTAAAGTCAAACACTCCACGCAGATCTACGCGTTTAAGAAAAAGTCCGATAAGGTATCCAAATACTGCTACGCCTTCATTTATAAATCAATCTTCGGAAAAGTTTATAAATAATAGTAATAATATTTCCGTACATTACTGTAGAGTAGATGCACCTTGTACGTTTGAGGAGGCGTTGAATAGTAATGATAGTGAAAATTGGCAAAAAGCCATGAATCAAGAAATAGAGTGTATAAATAAAAATAAAACTTGGAAATTTGTAGTACAAGTAAGGAAAAAAATTCGAAATATTAAGAAACTCTTGTCAGATAAATTCAAAATGAAAGATTTAGGAAAAATTAAAGAGTATCTTGGAATAAATATTGAATATGACTGCAACAATTGTGAAATAAAACTAAGTCAAATGAAATACATCGAGTCTCTAGCTGATAAATATAAAATAATAGATAATAGATTGTATAGTACTCCTATGGAGACAAATCTAAAACTCGAAAAGGCTGAAAATTGCGAGTCAAACATAAAGTATAGAAACTTGATAGGTGCTTTATTATACATAAGTTCAAATACGAGACCGGATATCAAGGGGCGCGGTAGCGCCCTGATGGCAAGTAAGCTATAGTGTAAATTACCTTAGTAGATACCAAAATAGTTATAATGAAACACATTGGAAATATGCTATAAGAGTGTTAAAATATTTATATTTAACGAAAGATCTGATTTTGTATTATAAAAAGAATGAAAGTTGTAAAATTATAGAATGTTATGTTGATGCCGACTGGGCAGGAGATATCACAGATCGAAAATCTACGACAGGGTATGTAATACAAATGTTTAGAAATGTAATTGACTGGAAGTCTAGAAAACAAAAATGTATCGCTAAAGCGTCAACATACGCAGCATATGTTGCTTTATCCGGAGTCGAAAGCGAACTAGAATATATCCCAAATTTAGTAAAAATATTCGACATAGATATAAGTGAATCGATAAAGATTTACGAAGATAATTCAGGTGCGATAAATATTGCAAACAAAGGAAACATGACAAAGAATTCCAAGAACATTGAAATACACTATCATACTGTTCATGAGAGTGTAAAAGAGAAATTGATCGAAGTTTGTAAAATTGACACGAATGAAAATGTCGCGGACATATTTACTAAAGCACTATGTAAAGACAATTTTGAGAAATTCAGAAGTTGTTGAAATATAAGATAATACATTATAAATGTAAGGAGGCGTGTTGAAATATATGGTACATTTATAATGTATACTGCCAAGTTCAAGCCATGTTCAACATATATTGTCAAGTTCAGACCAAGTTCAGTATATAAAGTATAGAGCGCGCGAGAATGAGTGAGCGTACGGACGAGTGAGTGAGGGGACACACATGTAAGTATCCCCTCTCGCGGTATGCGTGTAAGTCACATGACTACAAGCGGTGCCGAGACTATAGGAGTCTCACACATCGCTCTCTTGGGTTCGAGCCGTCGCCGAGTGCACGTCGTGTGAGCGACGCATGATAGATGTACAAAATAGACGAATAAATCCACATTTATTATTCTAAAATTATCCTCTCTGCCTTAAACCTCATTTCTCATCAATTTTAAAGTGTATCCGTCCCCTTAACCCACACGCCATTGCGAAGACGCTAGAGGTATAAGCGATGCAGTTTTCAATTATGCAAAGTATATATCTTTTAAACTAACAGGTATCGTAAACAACCCAAACATAGGGATCGAAGTGCTGTATAGTGCTAACTAAATCCAAAATTTGAACTTGATTATTGCTTTTTTACTCTAGTTATCGCGTCACGCAGAATAACGACTTTTTGTCAGTTTTTTATGTTTTTCTCATGATCTGCCTCATGAGATGACTTAAAATTAAAGTGAAGTATAGTCCTAATAATTTTCAATAATCATGATTTTTTTAGAAAGATTCAAAATTTAGTTTTGGATTTAAAGCAATTTCATAAATTTGCGCTTTATGGTGTCTAATAAAAAAACCGACGAGCGATAATATAAATTTTCCGCGGTAAAAAGATAGGTAATTTTATTCTCTTTCAGGTACATATTAAGCAATTCATTTTTATGAACTTTTTCGATAACAGAAAAAACTGAAATCTCAAAACTAAAAAATCAATATAAAAAAACGGGTGCAGAAAATGTAAAAACGGACTGTTATCCCGCTCTGTACTAGTAAAAACAAAGAAAATGAGACTTGATGGATTAAAATCCACTAAGTAGAAGCTGAGCTAGANATCCACTGAGTAGAAGCTGAGCTAGAGGCGATACGAACAAACACACACACACACACACACACACACACACACACACACACGCGCGCGCGCGCGCGCGCACACACACACACACACACACACACGCGCGCGCGCGCGCGCGCACACACACACACACACACACACACACACACACGAGAGCGAAGATCACATTATAGTAAATAACTAGAATCCACAGAGCGCGCGCATATTTTTTTGGGTGTCTTTCTCATGTAAATCTGAGATTTCAAATTAATAAATTATAGAGACTGTCTTGGTAGTTTAAAATTTCACAGTATTTGAAAGATCAATGCAAGGATGTCACAATATTTTTGTTATGTCGATAAAACAGGGCAAATGTTAGATGGTGCCCTTCAATCGTATTCTGATGATATATGTGTACGGCACTGCTATCCTCTTTTCGTAACTTCGAGATTCGCGCGCCATCTAACATTTGCCCTGTTTTATCGACATAACACGCGGAGCAGTATGCGTGCTCCTCCGCTACCGCAGGTATTTGTTCTCAACTAACTACGGCTCCATTTCTTCGTTTTGAGATACGAAAAAGGTCTTCGGCAGGTGGGATGATACCTTTTTTGTTGAAATTTAGCCCAGATAATTGCCAATCGGGCATTTTTCGTTCAACTCGCTTGGTGGCTTATGCTGCAGAAGCAGACGACATATCCCAGAAAACGTTTTATTTTACGGCTTTGCAATAATTAGTTGCAAAATCTCGGAATCATTCCACGTGCAGAAAAATACACACATTTTTATGCAACTGTTTATTTTATTAAACTATTAGAAATAAAGCCGTAGTTAGTTAAGCAAAATACTTCCGGATCAGCTGAAATCCGGGCTTCTGATTGGCTCTCTCAGGGGTATAGAAAAGACTCTTAAGAAAAAACATCAATCAAATACAAATGAGAACTTAATTGTGAAATATATGTTAGCATTTTGAATACTTTCAAGGCATTATAAGAAACAAACCGCGTGCATTAAAAGTGAGCACGCGAAGCGCGCTTGAATTTAGCTAGTTTTATAAAATTATAAACGTTTTCAAAATTTTATAAAATTATAAACATTTTTTAAATGTTGCAAAATGGGAACGAATAAACTTATCGGTTAGTAGAAACGTCAAAACATGTTATTTTAGGTCGCGAGGTTCCAAAAATGCACTAAGTGTCGTTAGGTCAGTTTGAGTTGTGCTTTTATTGACCGCGGGCAGTTGAGTAGTGCAATTCTTCGCGAGTCATACACGAGTCGTGCTAATCTTCGCGGGAAGTGCGCGAGATGTGCTTCTTGCCGCGATAAGTTCGTGAGCTGTGCTAGTGAGAGCGCGGCATCTCTTAACTGTGCTATTCTTCGCGGCAAATCTCGAGTCGCGCTAGCTTTTGTTGGAAAATGTGAACGGTGCTACTCTTCGTAGGGAGCGACGATATACTCTACGATATAACTTTACTATAATAGTTTTGGAGCTGACAGCCAGTTTTGGTTGTTATTATCCGGATGGTAACACCAGTGTAGACCCTTAACATGTGAAATTAATAGATCATAATTATTTTAAACAATTGAGAATAAACAGAAATGACGATCCAAATTTGTTGATGATTATTACCCGATAATAATTAACATGTTATTTCATATAAACGCATAACAATCATCAGATTTAATAAAAATATTACAGTGATATCACCTGATAATTAGCTGACGTTTCGGCACGATTATCAGCAGATTATCAGCTGCTTATCATCATTAGTCTTTTCTAAGTAGGGCTTAGAGGTTGTTGGACTTAAGTTTTTTTGCTTCCTCCTAGAGGAAGCTTTGTAATAGTAAAATTTTCAGTTTCGCTAAAACTTCATAGAAACATGTTTTTAGATGTTAGAATTTCGAATTACGTGTTTTTAGCAAATGCCCGTATGGATGTGTGTATGTGTGTGTGTGTGTGTGTGTGTGTGTGTGTGTGTGTGTGTGTGTGTGCGCGCGCGCGCGCGCGTTTGTGTGTGTATTATCCGGGGGCCCACAATGCCTGCCGTAGCAAATTCGAGGTCGACACTTCCACCAAGACTTTTCTAATGTATTTTTGCCTCCTGAATCCGAATCGCGAGGGTGGATCGCTGTAAAATGAGTCTAACAATAGTTATTAACAATTTATTGTTGAAAACTCGAAAATCGCGGTTTAAACGGGGTAAAAAGGTTTCGCAAAGCTTTTTCTTTATAGCTTATACACCGAATACACTTAGTTTAAGAATAAAAAATGACCGGTCTTGCAAAAATCGCAATTTTTTTATTTTTCGATGCGGTCAACAGTACCCTACACACACGAGGCGGGACCGAGCGCGCCTAGTGCGCGCGGTCGGTAAAGCAGGGTACTGTTAACCACATCAAAGAATAAAAAAATCGCGATTTTTGCAAGACCGGTCATTTTTTATTCTTAAACTAAGTATATTCGGTAGCCTATAAAGAAATAGCTTTGCGAAACCTTTTTACCCCGTTTAAACCGCGATTTTTGAGTTTTCAACAATAAATTGTTAATAACTATTGTTAGACTCATTTTACAGCGATCCACCCTCGCGATTCGGATTCAGGAGGCAAAAATACATTAGAAAAGTCTTGGTGGAAGTGTCGACCTCGAATTTGCTACGGCAGGTATTGTGGGCCCCCGGACTATATGTATACCGTGATATTTCTGAAACTACTCCGTCAATATCAATCAAAATTGACATGCATATCTATTTTTGGAATCTGAATTCGGGAAAAACATTTGTTTTTTAATTTTTTCAATTACTTTCTTTTTCATGGTCATTTTTTGATTTTCGAAAAACATTATTTTTGTTTTTTTTAATCATTCCATTATTACAAACAATTCAGCTAAAATGCATTTGAAAGATAATAAAATTACCTACTTTTCCCCGTTTGGTCCTCGGGATTGACCGCTCCGTTCAGCAGATAAAATGAAAAAGGTGATTATTTTTTTATATTCATATCTCTGAAACTACACATCATAACCTCACGAAAAAAAATATGTTGATGGGTTACGTGTCAAACTATATTCCGTTAAAATTTCAAGTGATTTGACTACTTATTTTTTCAGTAATAAATCGAAAACTGAAAAAAATGAGTTTTTTTTGAGTCTCGATTACAGGCGTAAAAATGCCTTATTACACTTGAGATTTTGGGAAAAGGTAGATATTTTATATGCTTTGGCTAAGTTCATTGCGCAGCTTTGAAACCCCTATGGTTCTTAAGATATCAAGGTTTGAATTTTTTGTTGAAAATTTTTTGATTCCTTATATCTCTAAAACAATGTAATCAAATGCTTCAAAATTATATTTGGTGATTCACCATAAACGAAGATATCTGCTGTTAAAATTTCAAACGATTTCGTTGAGCGGTTCTTAAGTAAAGAGCTGAAATGTAAAAACCGATTTTTCTAAAAAATTTGGCTTCCTCTTATAGGGTTGTCGTTGCACGTCGTAAAGTCTTTCCCTACGAATTTATGTCATACTGATAATATTAAAATACCATTCACATACTGTATTTTAAAATAATATTTTATTTATTGGAACAATAAATTTCGTTGGAGGAAGCTACTTGCCAATGAATTGGCAGCGGTTGTTTTGCATTGTAAATATAAAATACTCCGTGACGGCGTTATGAAAGCTTTTGCTCCAGCCTTAAGGGGATGTCGTCGCTAAAAACACTGTTTTTCTATTACATATAACTTTTTAAATAAAGCTTGCAATAAAAAAACTGGCTCCGAAACGCCGTAGTGTTAGGTTTAATAAATCATTCTACTAAGTGAAATTTCGATCGGACTTTTAGTTTTTCTAGAATCTTGGAAATACGAAGATGTTTACGCATACTCACGCGATTACAGCACCAACCTTAAAAACCAATTTTTCATCAAACTTTTTAAATAAAGCTTGCAATAAAAAAGCTCGGTTCAATGCGCGCTTCGCGCGCTCAATTTTTTAAGGTTAGAAGTTCAAAATCGTAACTATATTCAGACCGAATATTTGTTTTTCAACCAATCAAATCGCTTTATTAACGGCTGCAAAACATCCGGTCATCACCTTTTTAAAGAGATCGTTCTACCAAAGGAAATTTCGATCGGACTTTTTGTTTTTCTAAAAGTTTGGAAATACAAAATATCCCGTGGCGGATTTGCGAAGCTTTAGCGACGACAAAAAAGCCCCTTAAAGGGCAGCCGTATCTAAAAACGCGATTTTCATATTTCATATAATAATAAACCAAGAGCAGAGCAGCGTAGTGTTTAATACAATGAATCATTTTAGCAAAACTAGAGGTCAATCAGACTAGTTTTATTTTGTCATTAGAAATACGAAATGTTCTGTGGCGGCGTATCAAAGTTTAAATCTGGCCACCCCCTCATAGAAAATTGAGGCTAATATGGCCACGATATGTTTAGTTTTATCCTCAGTGGCCAGATTATGTGACATATGGTGGCTATATCGTCCTGTTAACAGGCGACGGTAAGTGGACATAATTCTGGCGAAAATTATGGCAAAGGTATAGGAAGGCTGATTTGAGGTTAGTCGGTTAGGATAAGCACATATATTAATTTGGGATAACTAAGTTTATCCATGATATCAGCTAATAAATTGCAAATTCATCAATTTATTTAATATAATACAGCCCTACTCTACGATATCTACAAATATTATATGATAGGCGTACACTACCTACACTTCATTTCACTTAAGGTGGTTCCTTCGGTAAGAGAGAGACAGATAGCTTTGTGTGAGAGAGATGGAAAGTGCATGCTTCTGAGCGAAGAAGTTGTGGCAACGTCGCACCCATCGATCACTACATCGACCCATATGCGCACCGCGACATAACCTCCAGATACCCTGACTGAACAACATCTGCAGTCTCGAGATTATTTTTAATAAAGTCTAATCAACTAAGATACAAGGGAATGTTTATAAATCAAAATCAGTTAGACAGGAAAAACAATTGTGCAGAAGATTTGCAAATGTGCAAGTATGCGACGTTGCCACATCTCCCGCAATACACATTCCTTTTCTCAAAGAAATATTTTCAAGACACCGTATTTTGATAATAAAACGGTCAATTCAAGTGACCTTGCACAAAAATATTCCTTATTATATCTTTTATATACATATAAAATTTCAAAACCGATTTGATTTTCATTCGTGAGATATTGCTATCGGCAGCTACAAAACATAGCAATTTCGATATATACTATAGGCAGAGCTGCTGTGTAATTTGTCAAACTTTAAACAACGATTACTCAGCAACAAAACGGTGAAATGCTTTAAAATTTTAGTATATGACATGTGTGATGTCTTTATTGACTTGGGTATGAAATTTGAAGTGCAGCTTGAAAAATCATGGGTCTCGAAGGAACCACCTTAACCGAGCAATAAATCATCAACTTCTTTTTCTTTATATTATGACTCTTAAGAATTAAGGGGCAGTAATTGAGGGGCACTAATTAAGGAGCACAATTTTTGAATCGGCAGCGGCGAAGCTTTTTTGATAATATAGAGAGACTACAGAATCTATAGTAAAGAATTCTAAAATCTACATTTGAGACGATATGCATTGAGAGGGAAAATTAAGGGGGGAAATTGAGGGGGAAAATTGAGGGGGAAAATTGAGGGGGAGAATTGAGGGGGAAAATTTCTGAAACGGCGGCGGCGGCGGCGAAACTTTTTTTATAATATAGAGAGATAATTATATATAATTAAACAAGTTAATAGATATTGTTTATATTAGCATAATAATAGCACAAAATATCTTGCTTAACAAAAGTAAACCTGAAATGAACCCATTTGAACATTCATTGTGGCTTGTCGAGTACATTAGATAAAAATTTCACATTTCGCTTGGCATATGGTCAGCTCTTAACAATTAAAAAAAGAGTATATATCAATAACTTTTGATTCATAGTATATTCATTATATATACTCTTTTTTATGTATCAGCTCTTAACAATTAAAAAAAGAGTATCCCTGGTAGAAAAGTGCCTATTTAAAATGGTCGTAAAGGCAGAAACTGGCTAAGTAAAATGTGAAAAAACTAGACATTTTAAATTCCTCAAATGTAGCGATATCTTGTACATTTTTTATGGGTGAGAATTATATTTTATGAAAGTATCAATAAATCAATTAGTTTTTTGGATGCAAGATACATAATTATTAATATTTAGGCGTAAACTGAATAATTTTTATAATTTAAACATATGGCGAAATTCGTAGGGCTCGTGTGGAAGAACGTCTGCGTGGCTTAGTTGGTTAAGGCGCACGACCGTATTTATTTGACCTCGTGCAGGGCGTGGGTTCAAATCCCCGGTCAGACAGAATTTTTTCTGATGCAAATAATTATTCTATACTTTACTTTAAACAAAAAACTCGAATCCAAACCTGCTAGCTACTATTTTCCAATTCCAACCTCGAACCGCGATGAGCCACGTGAAATTCAGTTGTGTTACTCGACCAACTTTAATGGGCTGTTTGTACTCAGAAACAAGGTAGGCAGAGTGAATTCAAGAACTATCCAATAAATAGGTTAAAAAGCGGTTCATTCAGCCTAAGAAATGGCAAAGAAAACAACCTAGTTCTTGGATTCGCAGTCTAAGAACTAGCCAATAATGGGATTCCGGTTTCTACCAGGGATATATCAATAACTTTTGATTCATAGTATATTCATTATATATACTCTTTTTTTAATTGTTAAGAGCTGATACACAAGTTAAAATAAAGTTCCTTCTGTTATCATTGGAATTGGCTGATTTGAAATTTTGGTCAAATTGACCGTATGCCAAGCGAAATGTGAAATTTGTATTTATTTTACTCGACACGCCACAATGAATGTTTGAATGGGTTCATTTTAGGTTTACTTTTGTTAAGCAAGATATTTTGCATTGTTATCGTGCTAATATAAATAATATCTATTAATTTGTGTACCAGATAACAAGATATTATGAAATAAAAGTTGATGGCTTTGTTCAGTCAAGTTAAATGAAGTGCAGTGCATGCGTATCATATCAACTTTTTAGAGATAGTAGAGTAGGATTGAATTAAATATATCAAGTTAAAGCATTAATAAAATCAAACTGATTTATTTATATGGGGATTATCCTAACCTCTTAACCTCAAAATATACCTATATATTTCCTACAAATTATTTAATGTTCTTGGCATTTCCTGCCCTTATTTAAATTATAGTTATAATAATTACATTCATTGATGAACATCCTAACCTCGCAATTGTACATGCATGCCTGGTAAACAAAATATAAGCAAATTAACCGTTAGGAGCCGTGTATAATTTCTATTACAGTAAGCGGTTATTTAGCGAATTTCTAAACGGTTCATTAACGAATTTGGTTAAATAAGCCATTAATAAGTAATTGAACCGTTAACATTTCTACCAGAGAATATATCGCTACTTTTGAGGAATTTAAAATGTCTAGTTTTTTTACATTTTACTTAGCCAGTTTCTGCCTTTACCACCATTTTAAATAGGCGCTTTTCTATCAGGGAACATAAAGAATTTTATTTTAACTTGCGTATCAGCTCTTGACAATTCAAAAAAGAGTATATATCAATATATTTTGATTCATAGGTTAGAAGATATTCAAAAAATTCAAAAGACTTTTAATTTTTTATTTAAAAGTAAATTTCAATTTTAGAAGATAAGAATTTTCTAATAACTTCTGAACTGTAAATCAAAAGTTATTCATATGTTCTCTTTTTTAAATTTTTCATTGTGTTATCATTTTAATTAGCTGATTTGAAATTTTGACCAAAATTACCGATACCCTGAAAAATTTGCAATTTTTAACTAATGTAGTCGACAAGCCACAATAAATGTTCGAATGGGTTCATTAAGTTTAGTTTTGCTGAACATGACATTTGCAGTATTATCATGCTAATATAAACAATATCTATTCATTTGTTTATAGATATAATTATATGATGAAATATAAGTTAATGACTTAATGTTTGATTAAGTGGAATGAAGTGTAGGTAGTGTACGCCTAACACATAATCTTTGTAGGGATGAAGCAAATCAGAATACTAACGAAATAGAATTGATTTCTTAGCAAAAATTATGAATAAATGCAGTTATTGACTTGTTAGCAATCATTATGTATGTCCTTATCCTAACCTCTTAAGCTCAAATTTCCTCCCTATACTTTTGCTCAGCTATATACGTGGCATATGTTTATTTATTAAAGAAGTTATTTTAATAATATATATTAATATAAAATGAATAAATTATTGAGTTTGTGAATTTGTGGTTAGGAACAAATTAATATTGAGCATGTGTAACATAAAGTGAGCATATTGTGTTTTAAGAATATGGGCAAATTATGCTGAAAAAATATGGGCACCAGTTGTTCACAGGCCATATAATATGGTGAATTTTCTACGAGGGCCCTTAATGATTTATTAACAACCATAACAGAAAACGTAACTTTATCTTATGCAGATGATACTGGTCCAAAGTAGTCAGAAATGACTGATTAAATAAATTGGATATATAAGTAAGTGGCTGTCTTTTGATGAATTAGTCTTAAATATTGAAAAAACAGTATAAAAATGTATATAAGTGTATGACTTTTGGGAACTACTCCATTAGTGTTTACAAGAGATTTATAGTACAAATAGAAGGTAAAGATTTGAAGAGTTAATCATCGTAAATATTAAGGTGTAATTTTATGTATCCCTATATAAAAAAGTCATGACCGGATGAAGTGAAGCCAAGAATGCGTCAATATGATTGGCTCGTGTAGTGCGCATGCGTCAAAAGTATCGTTAGAATTTTTTGATTTGTTTTTGATTTCTAAAATTGATCCTAATACAAAGAATGTAATATATTACTATAATACATATCAATAATTATTAGTTGTGTATTTATAATATTCTATTGTAAATATTATCATTGTTACAAAAAGTGACATGATGTGAACGTTGACACGAACTGAGTTGAGACATAACCTTAAAATTTTAAAAGGTAGTTGGTGACGAAACCGCGGCAATTTTGAAATTTACATGAGCGCGAAATGAATCAATCATATATTGTAAAGTTTGATATATTTCCGTAATAGAAAACAAATATTAAAAATATCAATCAAGCATTTATATTTCATTTAATAAGTTAATGAATTAATATTCTACTACAGTGCGCGCAGCGCACTGCGCCAAAAGTCTAGTATTTAAAATGAGTTGGGAGAAGCATAAAATGTTTATCAAAAAAAGATTTTATTTGAAAAGACACACAAACCTGAAGGGGATTTTCGCCCGTGAGAAGATGAATAATCTCAAATGCATGTTTGACAATCCGTACTGCCATCAGTTTCTTGCCATTGTTTCTACCATGCATCATAAGAGAATTTGTTAAACGTTCTACTATAGGACATTGTGCCTTGCGAAAACGTTTAGCTGCATATCGCCCAGCTGAATGAGGAAGATATTTAGCATTTTTTTCTTTAACAGCTATGTAATCTTGAAGTGACATATCATTGATGTGAACATCATCACAATTCCATCTACCAAACAATTTTATTTCTGGTAATTCGGTGGATAAAGCTGCTGTGACAGCATCGGGAGTTTGCACAATATCTTCATACTTATCTATATCAGCCATGATTATGCTGTAACCAAGAATACGATATCATTAGAAATGTATATAAAAGAATTAACCAAATGCACACTCCCTTTAAGCCATAAATTTAGCTAAAATTGTAGAAAATAGTTATTGACTAAAGAGAGAGCAATTGTGTTTCAGCGTTTTGTCTCATAGGCCCTATTTATAGATATAAATTTGTCAATATGCACGCACTTATACTCACAAAAAGGTTTTTATTGATTATAATAGCATTCAAACCGTGATATATAAACATATAATGAGCAACTAATAATACCCCTAAACTACCTATGACAATCTATAATGAGCATGCGTGAATATATATATATATATATATATATAATGTCTATAGTTAGAAAGCTCAGCACGTTGGGGGGGGGGGGCATTTACCACGGTTGAACCAGCGATCTATTAAAAAGACCAGAGTCCAGAGGTCTATTAAAAAGACTACTACTGTACATACATAAACCGCAAAATCAAATTTCACCGAAATAAAGTAGGCGATTCCGTATTACGGAAACGCCTATGCGCCACCTCCCCGCACTTGGTAGTGCATGTCGGATTTTCGATCAAAGCATGGGACCCCTGTGACCGTGTCTCACTTGGTGGAGGGTGCCTCGCTATCTTGTAGACTTTAATTATCTTGTCAACTCATAATAAAACGCATATACCTAAGCACTTTAACTGTGCAGTAACAATTAATTATTTTTTCAATTCAATACGTATATAGATAGATAGCACAGTTATTCACATTTCTCTAACCACATCAGAACGCTCGCACAAGGTTCAACTTTTGCAAAACCGAGGTTTTTTCTGCCCGGGGCAGACATGAAAAACACAAAAATGTATGCAGAAGGTAATAAAATATTAAGATTTCAAACCATTAAGATAACAATCAGAATTATCGGAGACTAATAAAACATGATATATCATATCTTCGAATCATTCTATTTTTAAAAACTGTGCGCTTTTAATATTACTTCTTGCAAATGTAACCAAGAAAATCACTCATAAAACAAGAAATGTGAAAAAACATATGTACAAAATTTTTAATAATTAAACGGAATATTTGTCACTTTAATAGTCAATTGTACTTCAATCATTTATCTGATTTCATAACCTGCGAATAAATCAAATAAAAAGTAAAAATGTAGTCGAATTCACTATTTACTACTTAACTACGGAGCAACTAATAATACCCTCCTTAACTTTTTCTTTCGGTAGATTAGTACAGTGCTGTTCATATTGATGAAAATTCAAATAATAATAAATTTATTTGCACTAGGAATGAAGGCGCGAATTCTACCCCTGCCTGATAACTCTGTATGACTGTTTTGAGGTTATGAATTTAAAGCGCACAGTTCTGATCTCGTTGTCTAGGCAACCAACCAGCAACTAATCAGAATCACGTATTATGCTTATAACACGCATAATGCTTCACAACAAAGGCCATCATTTTTTTAAGAGAGGAAAATTAAGGTACTACTTAGTTTTGAAGTTTGCACTGAGATCGTGTAAACATCCATTTGTATTCCAAAACTTGTTAAAAAAAACCAAGAGTCCAAAAATTTCTTTCGGTAGAATGATTCTTGAATATAACACTGTTGCGCTCTGGTCTTGGTTTTTCATTACACACTTGATTCAAAAACTTTAAAGGACCAGAAAAACAGTGTTTCAAGCTCTCACATGCCCTTTAGATTTGAAAAAACATTTTGAATCTAAAATAGTATGATACAAATACAAACAAACGGCAAACAAGGAATATGACAATTTGATTATTCCAATATTTAATAGTAAACATTATTTTATAGGGGTTCTATATTGGGTTTTGTTAATAAAATTTTCTTCATACCCTGGCCGAAAGTTCGTATTTCGGCGTTAAGAACAGGCAGCGAAACTGCGAATTTCTGCTCAGTAGAGCGCGATGCTCGCCATCTCTCGGGACTATTAACGCGCCAGCGGGCAGAAAATGTTCGACCGCAGGGTCGCTAATATAGCAGACAAACGCTATCTTAACCTAAACATCGAGCAAAACTGTGGTCTGTCATAGAAAATTGTTTGTCAATGATGAAAAATGGTGTCCTTTCTTACAGTAATCATGGCTTTGTTAGTAAACGATTTATCGGATGGATCTACTACTGACGAGGAAGAAGTAATTCGAAATTTTGAAGCAGAGGCCCAGTTTATGATATAGATTCTTGTGTTCTTACACACTGCCAATGAAGTCCAAAGATCGATACGTCCTAGTATATGATACCTTCATGAAATGGAGACTTGAAAATCAAGCTGACTCATTCATCAATAAAAAGTATTCAACAAATCGAATTTTGTTCTTATTTAATTAAATTGAATTGTTTATATAATATTCGCTTGTATATGGTGTTTTAGGTACCCGCTGGCCAGCAACCCTCGCTTCGCTCGGGCCGCAACTGCCGCGGTGCCGAAAACTCATACACGCGCTCAAAACACTGCACGCGCTGCTCGCAGATGGCGCGCGAGCGAATCAGAAAGTAAAAATATGGCTACGCGCTGTCGTCAGCTGACAGATCCAACTCATCCGATAGTTTTTTTAGAATTCCGGACTAATTAGTGGTTCGAACTTTTGGCCGGGCATGAAGAAAAATAGTATATGCTACTCGGACATAAACTAGATCTACCAGCCGCGCGTGTATCACCCTCGGCTTTGCCTCGGGTGATATTTCCACGCACGGCAGAAAGATCTAGTTTTTGCCCTCGTAGCTAAATATACTATTTCCAAAAATTGAGAACATATTTCTGTTAAAAATATGGGTAAGAAAATCATTTTCCATATATAAAAAAGTCATTATATTCTGCACATGGAATAGCCACTTTGACACTCAAAATTCCTGTCATATGCGGCATGTGGCCACTCTTACTGTCTTGGTGACCATCTTATGTGCAGAATATATTTTGCTCCAGTGTAGAATAGTAAATAATAAAAAAAAGTATGTGTCCACAAATGACATAGTATAGGCGAAATAAAATCTAGTATACGTGAGAAAATTTTCACGTACGCGACAAACAACACATTTTTTGGAAAAATTTTGCGTGTACTAGTCTTTTTGCGGGTGCTGAAAAACTTCTTTTATCTACACTATACAAGATCCATAATATAAATCGAGCAAGTAATTTATCTCGGATGCATATTGAAATCTTATCTTGAAACTGTATCAGCTCATTTTACCAATAAATCGATCAGATAACTTTACTTGGGTAGATGTACCCATCGAGAAAATCTCGGAGATAACCGTGAAAGTCAATCACGACTATTTTATTTATTACTTATGTTTACACTAACATAACCATAAATTTAGAAAAAAATTATAAAAAATACATAATAAACAAAAGTTTACTTATAGGCGCCAGATCTCCCTAGTAAAACTTTATTGTAGTATTTCATGTACATTATAGAAGTTGTTTTGTGTACGCTAAAACCTTTGCTTCAGAACTGGAGAAAGTGATCGAAAATGCAGATAAGCAGAAAATAACTGCTCAAGAATTTGTTTCTAATTTGTTACTGATGATTAACACCCAAAACTATCTTGTTGCGTTATTTAGTGTGTATGATTTAAGCACATCTGAGCCAAGATACATAAGCCAAACAAATAATATACATTCAAGTATATTTAATGTTTCTTCTTATAGAGAAAATCTGACTGCATTATTGCTTAGCATATTGATCTCTGCGCTCAGATGTGCTAAAAATTGGAGCTGTATCCAGGATGCCTAAGGTTGAATTAATAAATTATTTAAATATCATTAGGAATAACGGCGCGCTTTGCGCGCTCTTGATTCTATCCCTGATGTCTGAACTCTGGGTTATGACTGTTTTGAGGTAATGAATTTACAGCGCATGGTTCTGATCTCATTGCCTAGGCCACCAATCAGCAACCAATCAGAATAACGTATTAAATGCTTCACAACAAAGGCCATCATTTTTTTAAGAGAGGAGGATTCACATCTTTACATATTTGCTATTTTTTAAAGCAGCATCTGGATGGTACTTAGGTATTTTTTTAAATTTTGATATGATCCATAAAAATTAGAAAATCACTTTTTATATTCTCAGAAAATCCAGTTAGCTGATCTGGCACGGATCATTTCTTAAGTACATTTCTAAAAATCATGTGTAATTGGCAACTTTCCACACTTGTTGCATATTATATTATTTCTACTCAGAATTGTGTGATGTATATATATAGAACATAGTTAGTGTCTTCTAGACACTACAAATAATCAATACATTTAAGTGGTGGCTGTATCTACAAATGTGGTGATTGATTAAGTATGGCTTTTTTAAATTAAAACTTGCAATAAAAAAACCAAGAGCAAACCAGCATAGTGCTGAGTTCAATGAATCATTCTATCAAAATTAGGGATCGATTGGACTTTTAGTATGTTTTTGACGTTTGAAATACACGCGGGTGTTTGATGACTACATAAAACCTCACCTCACCTCCAAACCTCACCTCACCTCCAAATATCTTTATTTTAGCAAATAATCTGATTATACATGTGCTTTAATTATTATAAAGAGTTTATTGGGCAATAGCCCCCATTTTCTTTGCTACCATCCGGATGGTAGCACCTATAAGGTCATTTATTTTAATCAATTTTTTAGTATTTAGGCTTTCTGAAACTAGACAAATTTGTTATTTTCATGATCAAAATATCAGAAAATGATGTTATTTTTGGTTCATTGAATATTATTTTCAATAGCGAATTTTTGAATGTAAAATGGTATCATAAAATAACGTTATTTTTGGTTCCAATTTGTGATACACTATAACGTAATTTTATAACGGTTAATAACGTAATTTAATGACGTCATTTTATAACGTTTAATATAGTACATTATTAACAATTCAAAGCATCAGGTGAGAAGAAAAGCTAGTGGATAAGCTTTAACTCCTGCTGCTGAAAATTTAGAAAATTTTTGATAATTTTGAAAATTTCTCATTTTTTCTAGCTAGTCTGAAAAAGCCATCCTCCTGTTGCAAACCGTACTTTTTTTTCAAGGGCCAGAAAAAAGGCATTTTTTGTATTATGGGAAAGAAATGAGCAATTGAGAACTTTATAACTGTTGTATGATTAATATTCTTTATCACAAATTTTAGGTTTCAAAATTGTTATTAATCTTCAAAATTTTTTTAAATTTTTAATAATTTTTAATTTGTAAGCAACAGGAGAAAAAACTTTTTTGATGCTTTTCTTCTCCACCTTATGATTTGAATTATTGTACTAGTTTAATAATAATAATTTTATAGCAAAGTGTAACCTAAACCGGCACTTACGTCACGCCTATCCGTTTTTGCCCCGTGAGGTTAGCACACGAGCATAGCGAGTGTGATAAGCCAGGACTGCTTATGACACGGATAGGCGTGACAGCGGGCTTAGGTAGGCTGTGCTATAAAATTCTATACAATACTCGTGACCAAAGTAACACTTCTGCATGGTGTAATTAGGACCCTTGCTGCGCTTGGGCCCTAACCTCTCACCGTGCAAAAAAGTGCTACTTAGGTCACTTGTATTGTAATGTACTATAATAGTTGCTGGATATCGCTATCCAGCAACCAAAAGCAATATACCTAATATTAGTATAGTATTTATACTTGCAATCATGGCACTATTGGACCTCTTAACTTTAAAATGCTATGTTTTTAATTGTGGTATACGGAGTTTAAGAAAAATAGTTCATGGTATAATTTTAATGCAGACAGGTAATGAGTTTATCCAAAGAAGCAAATTAAAAAACTACAGTTATAGCTTGAAAGATTTTGGATCGCTGTATTCTACATATTATTGGTTTCCATAAAAACTAGCACAACTTAAAAAAAATCTATTTAATTAGCCACTTTTGAAGCACCATAGTAAAAGAAAATTGTTGAAAGTCTGATAACTTGAGGTATAATACACATACTTAAGTTAGTCGGGTCTTGGACAAATTCATTTTACTCTGATGATACATACGATATGATAAATGACAATAGCTAAAAAATGTATCCACTAGGTCGTGTCACTAGTAGTAGTTAAATACAAAAATCATAATTTAATGTGTAATCTACCGCGTTCTCCAATCCCTTTACAGCTATACCTGTAGCAATACTGAAATCTTATGAGGTAACAGTATATATATTTCAAGAACATTTGCTTATTAAGGCAAATTTATTACCTGACTGCAATATCAAAGGTCGCTTTACAGACAATCCTCAATCAACCCAGGAATGTAAAATTAACCTTACACAATAATAATGTAAGTTTTGAATAATAAAATAGGCCATTCAATAGATTACAATTTTTGTTACTCTTATATTATCTTATGAATTTTTTAGTGTAATATTTATGAAGAAATAAAAAAGGTTGACTATTGTAATCATATCATATAAATAAATAAACATAAAATTTAGGTAAATAGTAAATATCGTATTCAAAGTAAAACAAAATTATTAATATCATTTTTTGTATTATATCAGAAACATCTTTCATATTTTTTATTTAAAAAATGATATGCATAAAACAAAAAAGTAATAAATGTGTTTTTGTATAAACAAGATTTATTCATTTGGTATAGTAAAACAAGTAATATTTTGTAAAAAATTATGGTGAATAAGAAATTTGATAAAATACTTTTAAATATTAAGCCATGAACAATCGCTTATGTTTAACTACATCATCTTCATTTTTTTTAAGTTGTAAAATGTAAAATTGAAAGAATAGAAAATCATACATTGAATGTGTAGGTAATAAATTTAATAATACAACTAAAAATTTGTTTAACGACAGACATTACAAAATTTTTGGCACATGTTAAGGTATACAAAATAATAATATATATAAAACGAAATTCATCAATATTTGGGTTATATTTGTTCTTAATTAGACGTTGTACAAAAAACACACACAATCTATCAAGTAACAATTAATTAAAGACAACAAAATCTATTAAATTTTCATTTTTACCTTTGACACAAAATAGCACGTGTTCATCAAACGCGGCATAGACAGGAAAAGGATACAACAATTTCCGTGACGCCATTTAGTGTGATATAAGGCTCGTAACACGCTAAGAAGAACAGGAAAAGATATAAGGTTTAAGGAACAGAGAACAGAGACAGTCACAGATATAAGAACATAATATTGGTTAGTATTATATCTATATATGTGAGGAACAGCGCATGGTTCCTGATAGGAGTGATAGGTAGAAGCAACGAATATAGACTTCCTATAGAAGAACGGTTCGTATAGGCCAGGGTTGGCAACCGGAAGTGCAGAATATTGCACCGAATAGCTAACTTCAGACCGAACGGACATTCGGCGTACAAAACTATAGCAAAATTTCGCTATTGTGCGTGATATGAAATTGTTCGGAAAAATTGTATTGACTATTGATTAATATACTTTACAAAGAACAAGAATGAGAATTATAATAATATAAAAGGAATTTCCTACAATTAACATTGCAATGAAATTGAAAATATAACCTCTTTTACACTTTTATCGATAATAACCGTTTGCAAAACCATGCAAGAATAAAAGAGAAAACGTATTGAATTAAAAGTTTTGGTGTTCGATAAACATGAATCTGATATAATAATCATTAAAGATATTGTTTAATCGGTTTTATTTAAATATTTTGCACATTAAACGAAGGCGGGCGAAAGCGAGCAATAAATCTAAAACCAAAGCCCCCAAACCCACCTACCCTGCCCGCAGTGAGTTTAATAATAAAATACATTGGCACATCGAAGGAAGGCGCGCGACTGTTAGAAACAAATCCAAAACCAAAATGCGCTTAAACCCACCTGCCCCACGTGCAGCGCGAGTTTAATAAAAACAATAAGTCGACACATCTGGGATAGGTGAGGGACTGCAAGAAACAAATCTATATCCGAAATGCTTGAACCGAGTTACCCACGTAATGCGTGTTTTAATTTCTATTGGAAAAATTTGTTGGCTTATTAGTGGAGGAAGGCGAGCGACTGCAAGCAACAAATGAAAAACCAAAATGCTTAAACCCACCTGCTACACGTACAGTGAGTTTAATAATGAAATAAACGTCAGAAAATTGGAGAAAGGCAAGCAAATATAAAAACAAAATGCTTAAACCTACCTACCCCACATACATGCAGCGAGTTGAATAATAAAATACGTTGGCACATCGAAGGAAGGCAAGCAAATCTAAAATCAAAATGCTTAAACCCACCTACCCTGCTCGTAGCGAGTTTAACAATAAATTACGCCGGCGCATCGAAGGAAGGCAAGCGACGGCGAGCAACACAAATTTAAAACCAAAGCTCTCACCTACCCTCCACGCCGAGATTCTTTCTCCGATTGCGCGGAGGGTGGGTGAGATTGGGAGCTTTGGTTTTCGAATTGTTGCTCGCAGTCGCTTGCCTTCTTCCGTTCTGCCGACATATTTTATTATTAAACTAGCATGCTCGCCTTTCTCCAATATAATAAGCCAACAAATTTTTCAAAAAAAAAATTAAAACACGCATCACGTGGGTAGCTCGGTTCAAGCATTTCGGATTTAAATTTGTTTCTTGCAGTCCCTCACCTATCTTAGATGTGTCGACTTTTTTTTTATTAAACTCGCTGCAAGTGGGGGCAGGTGGGTTAAAGCGCATTTCGGTTTTGGATTTGTTTCTTACAGTCGCGCGCCTTCCTTCGATGTGCCAATGTATTTTATTATTAAACTCATTGCGGGCAGGGTAGGTGGGTTTGAGGGCTTTGGTCTTAGATTTGTTGCTATTTAGATATTTAAATAAAACCGTTTAAACGATATCTTTAATGATTATTATATCAGATCCATGTTTATCGAACACCAAAACTTTTAATTCAATACGTTTTCTCTTTTATTCTTTCATGGTTTTGCAAACGGTTATTATCGATAAAAGTTTAAAAGAGGTTATATTGTCTATTTGCATTGCAAAGTTAATTGTAGAAAATTCCTTTTATATTATTATAATTATCATTCTTTTTCTTTGTAAAGTATATTAATCAATAGTCAATACAATTTTTCCGAACAATTTCATATCACGCACAATAGCGAAATTTTGCACGCCGAATGTCCGTTCGGTCCGAAGTTAGCTATTCGGTGCAATATTCTGCACTTCCGGTTGCCAACCCTGGTATAGCGGCGAGGGGACAGAAAGTGTTAGTTCAGTACTCTCCGCGAGATGGCGGCAGCCATCAACTCTCATCGCGCTGTCTCTCTCGCACCTACGCGCCAAACTTTAACGTGCTTTCAGCTAGTGTAAATCCACCTACCCCACGCGCCGCGAATTTTAATAAAATAATATTTATTGATAAAATATGTCAGCAAATGGGGGGAAAGCGAGTGAGTGCGAAAAATACATTTATTAAAACCAAAATGCTGAAACTCAACTACCCCACGAGAAGCGATTTTAAATGAAAAAAGATCCTCTTCTAAAATAATACGTCGTCACATCCGAGGAAGACAAAAGAAGCGGCGATATTAACTAACCCATCCCAGGAAGACTATAGATAAAGAGTGTCAACGAGATACGGCAAATGAGCAAAATCCCGCTGAAAACTTTTTTCGCCGCATGGTGGCGCTGCGAACAGTGAGTTTCTAATATCGCCGCCATCTTGCCACCAGCTGACTGAGCTGACTTAAATGTGCTTCAGTGAAAGATGTTTTATTGATATTCCTTTTTTGTAGTAGCATCTACTCAACAAATTTAGTCTTATGTAAAATTATCCCCTCAATACGAATTTCAATATCCCAGATCTGTAAATTTGAAGGATATTTTACTATAAGCATTTTAAATGCAAAATGCTTGGTATTTTTTGTACGTTTTTTTTTTCACTTTTTGGCATGTAGTTCGGTTAAATTTCACCATAGACAAAAAATTTTTATTGTAGGTTGTTCCTTAATAAATTACCTACAAAAAAGTCACTGGTGGTCACTCTCTAAATTCAATACTTTACTTACAGTATGGCCTTGAAGAAAGTAGTATGTTTGCATGAGTATACTTCAAGCCCTTACTGTAAACAAACTATTGAACTTAGAGAGTCGCCACCCGGGACTTTTTTATAGGCAATTTAATAACGAACAACTTATAACAAAAATTTTTTGTCTACAATGAAATTTAATCGATCTACACGCCAAAAAGTGAAATAGCGTACAAAAAATACCAAACATTTTCCACTTAAAATGCTTATACTAAAATATCCTTCAAATTTTCAGATCTGGGATATTGAAATTCGTATTCAGGGGATAATTTTACATAACGGTAATGTTATTGCTACTATAAAAAGAAGTGTCAATAAACAATATCTTAAATTATTTCACTGAAGCACATTTGAGTTAGCTCAGTCAGCTGGCGGCAAGACGGCGGCCATCTTAGAAACTTACTGTTTGTAGCGCCGCCTACTGGCGATTTACTCTCTAATAGTTTTTAGTATTTCTTAAGCATTGCGTTGACACTCCTGTCCTGACCCATCCTATCCGGCTATCCCATGCACTGCAAAATGGGAGAATGCTTTTAAATAAATAAAACACGTCAGTTAATTGTAGGAAGTCGTTATAGGTAGATTTATAGCTGTAGTATTAGAAAATATTTCTGGATTCGCTCGAATTTCTTTATACACTAAACCTCCAATACGTTTTTGAATTTAGGAAACGTTTATAATACATTAATTAAACGTTTTTTAAACAAAAAATGGTACTTGGTGAAATTTGTTGAAGTCTAGGACAGATACGCGTTAAATTGCGATATCGTGCCTGACTAGATAGTTTTTATAAATATAAGAGTATTCGAAAATTTCTCTAAGTCTTTTGAAAGGAACTGAAATTTTTCTAAGTCCAAGACTGATACGCTTAAATTGCGATATCTTTGCTTGACTAGAAAATTGTATAAGTCCTTCAAAAGTGAGAAAATATTCTAAGTATTTTTACTACCAAGGCTTAATGGTTGCTCTTAGTAGGACTAGTGCGCTGATAATTGCGCTGGAGCTAGTGACTGGCCATAGGCCGCGCAGGTCGGCCTTTAATTCGCGTCCGTTGCGCGAAGCTTGACCCGCCATCTACCGGACCGAGTACCGCAATAAAATAAGACTTCTCGTACTGGCTTATACAGCACATATGATGAATATATTTTTATAATTAAAAAACGTTTGAAGGAATGCATACACACATGTTGTGTTTACTCAGCTCGTTGCTGATCAATTTACAAAAATTCTCATTTATTTTCAATCGGTAGAAGTCGAGAAAATGCGATTTGAAAACTCGTATCTATCCGCAGCACGAGCGTATGGAGGTTAGAGTACCATATATAACCGAGCGTCCAAAGCGCGGTGCTTCAAATTCAAATACAAGTGACATTAATGTTTTGTAAACAGCGTTGTCAGTTGGTTTTATTATACTTTATTTGTTATATTTAATACAGTCTTTCTTCATTATCTGTACAAAGTTTATATGATATTCATGCACTGCACTTCATTTCACTTGACCAGACCAAGTCATTAACTTCTATTCATTGTGTTATGCTGTCTAATTAAATTATTGGATAAATTATTAGATATTGTTAGCATGATAACAGTGGCAAAATATCTTGCTTAACCAAATTACACCTACAATGAACCCATTCGATCATTCATTCTGGCTTCGAATACATGAGATAAAAATTTCACATTTTGCTTGATACGGTGATTAGGGTAAAAATATAAAATCAGTCAATTAAAGTGATAACACAATAGAGATTATTTAAACTTATTCATAAGGTTTTGGCATTTCCAAAAAGATTACACATCAATACTTTTTGATTTATATAGTTCAGAAGTTCATTCAAGAACATTCGTATCTTTGAAAATTGAAAACCACGAGCAAATGCTTAAAATTATTTTGAATTTTTCCAATAACTTCTGAATTATAAATCAAAAAGTATTGATGTGTAATCTTTTTGAAAATGCCAAAACCTTATGAATAANTTTTTCCAATAACTTCTGAATTATAAATCAAAAAGTATTGATGTGTAATCTTTTTGGAAATGCCAAAACCTTATGAATAAGATTAAATAATCTCTATTGTGTTATCACTTTAATTGACTGATTTGATATTTTGACCCTAATCACCGTATCAAGCAAAATGTCAAATTTTTATCTCATGTACTCTGTACTCGACAAGTCACAATGAATGTTCGAATGGGTTCATTTGAGGTTTAGTTTTGTTAAGCAAGATATTTTGCACTATTATCATGCTAACAATATCTAATAATTTATTTAATTAGACAGCATAACACAATGAATTAGAAGTTAATGACTTGGTCTGGTCAAGTGAAATGAAGTGCAGTGCATGAATGTCATATAAACTTTGTACAGATAATGGAGAAAGACTGTATTAAATATAACAAATTAAAGTATTAATAAAACCAACTGACAACGCTGTTTACAAAACATTAATGTCACTTGTATTTTGAATTTGAAGCACCGCGCTTTTGGACGCTCGGTTATATATGGTACTCTAACCTCCATACGCTCGGTGCTGCGGATAGATACGAGTTTTCAAATCGCATTTTCTCCACTTCTACCGATTGAAAATAAATGAGAATTTTTGTAAATTGATCAGCGACGAGCTGAGTAACACCACATGTGTGTATGCATTCCTTCAAATGCGTTTTATAATTTATAAAAATATATTTTATCATATGTGCTGTATAAGCCAGTACGAGAAGTCTTATTTTATTGCGAAATGTGCCCAACAGGCGGCGACACCGTATTCACCTATCCCCTCCAACGGATTGCTGTGTACGCCGCACCGCTCGCTGCGCTACATGTATAGATATACGCGCACGCTGCTGCCGCTGTGTATAACTATATCGCGCTCGTCGCTGCCGATGCCGCGTGGTGACTCCCGCTGCCGCCGCTACTGCCTGATGGCGCTGCTGTTGTTGTTTGCAGCTGGCTGATCAGCTGTGGCCCGTAGCGTCGGTGAGAAAAGTGGGAGAGTACGCTGATTTGCGTGCAATTTTTCTAAAAAACAAGTCGCGAGACTTTAGTTTTTTATAGTTTTAAATTGAAAACCCCGCGGAGCTGGTGTGGGGTGTTACAATCTATTTACCTAATCTTTCTCGAGGAAAAAGATTTATTCGAAAAGATTACTTTAATGGCGAAATATGCTGAAATTTAGCTCAGTAATTTTCTTTTCGTTGGGACGGTCTTCCTCTCCTGAGATTTTTCAGCCTTCCGGTCACGTGGCTTCCGGTCATCCACGGCGCAAAAATTTGAATAGTCGAGAAAATAAAGCAATGAACCATCGATGTTTTAAGCAGCACCTAATGTTAATTCGGTTATCTGCGTTCGATTCGTGAGAGCATTTACAAACATTCTAAACTAAATTCATCAATTATTTAAAAAATTGCATTTTTGCATAAAGAATATGCATTTTGGAAGTGCATTTCGAAAAGACAATAAATAAATAAAAAGTTACAACTCGGTAAATATTGATGGAAATGAGTCCAGTATTGTCACTCGAGGGTTTTCGGGGTCGCTGAAGAGTAATATCGCGACGGCAACGGTCTTCGAGATACCTGGTGCCCATGGTGGACAGTACCAACGTCGTCTTCTGGAGTTTTATGGAAATTTTTAACATAATTAGTTGAAACTTGTTATTCGGAGGTTTTTGGGGTCGCTGAAGACAAATATCGCGACGGCAACGGTCTTCGAGGTACCTGGTGCCCAGGGTGGACAGTACCAACGTCGTCTCCTCGAGTTTTACGGAAATTTGTAACAAAATTAGTTGAAACTTGTTACTCGGGGGTTTTCGAGGTCGCGAAACACGAATATCGTGACGGCAACGGTCTTTAAGGTACCTGGTACCCAGGGTAGACAGTACCAACGTCGTTTTCTAGAGTTTTATGGAAATTTTTAACATAATTAGTCGAAAGTCGTTACTCGGGGGTTTTACGTGTCGCCGAACACGAATATTGCGATGGCAACGGTCTCCGTGGTACCTGGTGCCCAAGGTGGACGGTATCAACGTCATCTCCGAGAATTATCTTGAGTATTACATATTTTTACTGTTGATACCGTACAATGTAATACATGTATAGTCTCTATAAAAGTGATGAAATCTTCTATAAAAAAAAACTTTTTAAAAGGTAAAATATTGGCGAGTAAAAGTTTCTTTACAAAATTCGTGATATCCCAAAAACAAACATAACTAATGTCAAGTAATTGTTTTTCATATTTTTCAGGTATACGCATGCGGACACATTATTTTATAAAATAAAATATTTTTTACTTAAATTCTTACTATACAGTAGTTTGGATTCATAAGTAAAATTTAAAATTACTCTTCTTCCTTGGCATTTCCAAACGTATATTTAATCATATACTTTTAATCCATAGTTCAGAAGCTATTTAAATAATTAAAACCAATATTACATTGGAAATACGACTCAAGATTTTAATATTTTTGTAATTTTTCTAATAACTACTACTAGAAAAATTAAAATCCTCATTGACTCTGAATGATTGAATGTAATTTAATTGAGTTTTATTGGGAAAAACGCGATTAAGGCTTGCCATTCAATTTTATCGACTTTTATCTATTTCAATGGAATTGTTTTAGCAGGGTAGTGACCACGGTTGTTCTTGTCGCTAAAAACTGTTTTACTTTATGCTTTCGAGGTCGCTGAACACGAATTCGAAGTTATTTTTTCGATTAAAATGGGGGAACATTAAAAAAACGGCAATTTAGTGTCAAATGAGGAAAATAAGATTTTCATATTTTTTGATATTAAACTCGCTATATCTCAGACGATTTTTCATGTATCTTTTTAAAATTTTAACTACTTATTCTGGAAGGTATTACTTATAAAACAAGCGCCATCCCAAGTTCTCAAAGCAATTATTGGCTGAGTGGAGAATTTTCGAATTTGTGCTATCAGGTTTTATGAGTCCTCACATACTATTGCAAAAGTTCAGTGATGAAGTTTAGAATTTCTAGTAAATACCTATATAGCATCAAAATACAGTATATAAGGAAGTTATTTGTAAAATTTCGGCGCTTAATATTCAATAGAAAAAAAGATATACGATTTCAAAGCTGCGAGCTCAGCACGGGCCGAACGCGCCCAACGCCAAACGCGCGCAGATTATTGCGGCAGGCGTATACACGCGGCGTTTGAATGATGCTATCTAACTCGATTTTTTACTATATCTCTTTTGTTTGGATCTCTTTACTTGTGTTTATGTAAAAACGTTTTTATAAATATTAAAAATCAACAAGGTAGGTACAAGTTTTAATTAAATAAAAATCACTGAAACAAATTTGAAATTATTCGTTTATTTTATCTACATTGACACATGAATCACTACAGTTACAAACGTCACAGCATTTTAAGTTAGATACTATACAAGGGCAAATCGTAGTTGCACAAGCATTTTTACCATTACAGGAACAAAAATATTTTTGAAGTGTTTCTATCGCAGTGGTCCATCATAATAATCGAATTGCATTTTCTTGTCTTCCACCAACCATCCAAACTTTGCCACATCTTTAGAAGCAATTATAGATTTTGTTGCTTGCCTCATGCGTTGATTTGCCAAATAGCTTTTAAAATATGCTTTAGCATAGCTGGTTTTGACGGAGGAAGTTTTGCGATGTTTAGATTTTTTTTTGTTTCGACTGCACGCTTCGACGCATCTTGACAATAAACGATCGCATATTAAAAACAACGCGCGAACTCTATACCATTTTAGGAGTTCAAATATTTTAATATAAAAAAAGTCCAACAGTCTAGGACGAAACGCTTTATAATATTGTTAGAAGAAACTCGTCTTTTGAATCTCTAACACCAGGAGCTAAGAGGAGTTGGACAATAATAATTTTTGTTTGAGAATGAGGTGTCCCGCTCGCCCGGAGGCAGCTGGTCGTCGGTGCTCAAGACGAGATCACCCATAACCGGACGTCTGTCTAGTTGGAACCACTTCACTCGCTGCTGGAGATGGTGTAGCACTTCCCTGTGCCATCTGCTTCAAAAATGTTGCTGCATCTGAGTGACGTGCTTCCATCGGGGCAAACCTGTAACATTGCAATTGGAGTTGGGCTCCGGTGGAGCCGTGAGTGCACTCCCCGTTAGGAAGTGACCTGGCGTCAGGGCCGCGATGTCCCCAGCGTCGGTGCTCAGCGGATTAAGTGGCCTTGAGTTTAGGCAGGCTTCGATGCTGGTGGATAAAGTAGGAAACTCTTCAAAGGTGAGCGTCACGTCTCCAAGAACTCGCTTCAAATGGTGCTTGAAGGTATTCACCGCGGCCTCCTAAAGTCCCCTGCAATGTGGTGCTCTGGGTGGTATGTAGCTCCAGGAAATTCCGTCACCTTGAATGGCTTCAGCTACCTTCTAGCTGAACTTTGAAGTCTTGTCAAAGAGTTTGTGCACTTCCGAATCCGCCTTTTGAAAGGTAGTGCCATTGTAGCTGTACATTTGGCGACACAAGCCATGTTGCGCGACGAATCGTTTAAATGCTGCAAGGAAAATCTTCGATGTGTAATCAGATACCACCTCGTTGAGGACGGTTCGTTTTACGAAACACGTAAAAATGGCGACATATCCCTCGTAGAAGCGTTGGCCACGTCCCTTGGAGGTGCGAATGGCAAAAGGGCCTGTATAGTCCACTACCATGATGCTGAATGGTCGTGCGGGAGTGATGCGTGCCCTAAGAGTGGGACCATTCGCTGCTCTTTTGTGCGTCCTTTGAGACATCAGCATTGCACGCACTGCCTGCATAGCATCCGTATTTTTGTTTAGAAATGAGGTAAGGTAGAGGATTATTATAAATGATGTGGATTTATTCGTCTTCAATATGTACAGCTATCATGCGTCGCGCACACCATGTGTATTCGGCGACGGCTTGATCCCAAGAGAACGATGTGCGAGAGTCGTATAGTCTCGGCATCACTAGTATACTGGAAAAAAAGCCTACGTGATAATCGCGTGATAATCGCGTTATAATCGCGTGATAATCGCGTGATAATTGCGTGATTATCAAGTGATATTTTCAACCGATTTATTACGCGATTATCGCGAGATTTAGAAAAAAATTCTGAAATGTTATTAAAAAGACTAAATATGATATCTATAATTTACAAAAGTGGACAATTCTTAATAAATACGGGTAAAATTAAAAAATAAATTTTTTTTTTAAATTCTCCGACCCAGGTTTGAACCCAGGACCTCATTGTGACAATCCATTGCGTTACCCACTGAGCCATTTGCTTTCTTTTACGGACAATGTATTAAAGCAAGTCATATATGTACATATTAATGTTTATTTTTATATTGTTTCTAGTTGAAATAAATTTTACATTTGATACGAAAATAAATAGTAACAATTAAATTTATTGTTATTCAACTAATAATTAGTTGGTTGTAATTACATCAACTAATTTCATGACTTGAATATTTATAATTTTTAAATTGATCATACAACCAATTATTTTTTATAGCAATAAATTTTGTTTTTATTATTTTCGTTTCAAATAAAAAATTTATTTGTATTAAAACGAATGTAAAGATAATAATGAATGTCTATACATATATGAATTGTCTTTTTACACTATGCGTACAAGAAAGCAAATGGCTCAGTGGGTAATGCAATGGATTGTCACGCTGAGGTCCTGGGTTCAAACCTCGGTCAGAGACATTTTAAAAAATTTTTTTTTCAATTTAACCCGTTGAAAGAGTCTTGTTTTTCGTTTACTTACGATCACTGAAAAACAAGTTGTGCGAGTTCGTAGAACATTTTGTTCAAGGACTTGTGGCGCAGATATTATGAATTCATAAGCATAGGAGTAGACAAGGAGCAGTGGGTCAAATAAAATAACACACAGATTTATGATTGTAAGACTGATTGTGGCTAATAGCCTTTATTCTCTTTATTTATTATGCGAAAGGTAAATGGCTTACTCAATAGTATACCAAAAAAATGTAACTAATATAATATCAAAATTTAGCAAATCGACACCTAGGAAAAATTACAGAAACAACCGACAACAATTGCGGCGGCTAAACATATCAAACAACTTTATAAATGCGTACTAGAATAGTATTTGAATATGTTACACTGTTGACTCCTTATAATATCAATCGAGAGGAAACTATCGAGCAAGAAAAGATAATTTATAACATTGATTAGTAAAATGTGGATGAGTTAGTTAATGAAACGATCTGGAAAGAATGAAAGCTGATGCAGAAAAGATTGAATATATACATGAGGGATGATATTTAATTTTGTTCTAAGAGAAAAATACGCGGCGAATACTTTGGTTTTCTTTAAGAATGTCTGAAAGATTATTATCCGATTTTAATTATATATACGATTACTTATTTTTCACTACCGTGTATCCAGACACGTGTCCGGCTTTCAACGGATGGATTACGTGGGAAATAAGTCTCGACAGTTTTAACGCGGTTCGATGAATATAAGGGAAAGATTATTATTACACATATGATGAATTATTAACGAATATATAGTACGTGAATTGATAAGATGTTACACAGTAAAATGAAAGAAAAAATGATATGCAATCTGCGCGATTGTTGTAGGTTAATTTGATTAGTATTACGAGGTGTTACGATGAGAAAAATTATTTATACGTATAATTCGCGAGATGCGACCATGGGAAAACCTACTGAGCTAGCCCAGTAGGATAGCATGAAGCTATCTTTTTATGACCCGTCGGTGGCAGGGTTAGTGAAATATGTATTGAAGCGTGAGTCTTTCCCGGAGGAATAGACTCCCCGGATCAGTCTGGTGTAGAGATCCCCGGGTGCGAGAAATACACTAAAGAACAATGTTAATACATTAATCTATTAGGATAAAATTAGAATACATAGAGTCCAGCGGCGAGGCGAAACGGCAACTCGAGCAGCTAGGACCTGGCTTCCTCTGGAACACTCTGGCACGTGGTTTCGTCTGTAGAAGCATCATGTGGAGTGTTGTAGTCTGTTGAAGGAAGGAAATGTACTGATCCGCTGCTTCGCTCGAGCTGGTCAGCGAGGCGACGAGCGAATGAGGGGAGGGAGTATGCGCAGTGGACGAAATCTCGTTTGCAGCGTAGATCTGCTGCATCGGCGGCTCTCATACGATCGATAATCGTATGGGAGCCGTGTAAGAGAGAGAGAGAGAGAGAGAGAGGCAGCCCTGTACATACGCTCCGCGGCACCTGAGCCAGTAGATCAGGGCTGTACCTGCACGGACCCTAAATGTGGCCGTTGCACCGTATTTATTAGGAATTGTCTACTTTTCTAAATTATAGATATCGTATTTAGTATGTTTAATAACATTTCAGATTTTTTTTTTAAATCTCGCGATAATCACGGGTTTATCACGTGATAATCGCGTGATAAATCGGTTGAAAATATCACGCGATAATCGCGTGATTATCACGTTATTATCACGGGATTTTTTTCAGTAGGGTAGTCATGTGACTTACACGCATACCGCGAGAGGGGATACTTGCATGTGTGCGTCCCCTCACACACTCGTTAGCGCGCTCACTCATTCTCACGCGCTACACACTATACCTTACTGGCTACACTTTCTGTACAGTACACTATATCTCAACACTCATCCTTGGACTGTACGGAAAGTATATTTTACAATATATTTCATTTATCTCTAAACTTTTCAAACTTTAGTTTACATAACGACTTGGTAAAGATATCCGCAACATTTTCATTAGTATCAATTTTACAAACTTCAATCAAATTTTCTTTTACGCTCTCATGTACAGTATGATACTGTATTGCAATGTACTTTGAATGCTTTGTCATATTTCCATTTTTAGCAATATTTATCGCGCCTGAATTATCCTCATAAATTTTTATCGGTTCTTTTATAATTATTGCGAATTTTTTTACCAACTCTCTGATATATTCTATAATTTGTTCACAACTTCTGATAATGCTACATACTCTGGTTATGTTGACGCTTTAGTAATATTTTTTGTTTTCTTGACTTCCAGTCAATTACATTTTCGAACATTCTATTATAACATAACCTGTCGTAAATTTCCTATCAATAATATCACCAGCCCAATCTGCATCCACGAAGCAGTCTATAGTATTATTACAATTTTCCTTTCTTTTATAGTTTAAACATAAGTCTTTCGTTAAATACAAATATTTTAGTACTCTTAAAGCATATTTCCAATGAGTCTGGTCATAACAATTTTGATACCTACTTAAGTAGTTTACACTTAAACTTATATCTGGTCTCGTATTCGAACTTATAGACAACAAAGCACCTATCAAGTTTCTATACTTAATATTTGACTCGCAATTTTAGACTTCTCAAGTTTCAAGTTTGTCTCCATAGGAGTACTGTTATATTTTCTATTATGTTATATTTTTCAGCTAGAGACTCGATATATTTCGTTTGACTTAGTTTCATTTCACATTTATTGTAGTCATAATTAATGTTTATTCCTAGATATTCTTTAATCTTTCCTAAATCTTTCATTTTAAATTTATTCATTAGCACTTTCTTCAAACTTTGAATCTTTTTCTTGCTTTTACAACAGATTAATAAGTCATCTACATATAACAAAAGATATATAACATCATCTCCCTTTCCATAGGTATACAAGCAATTATCAGCATTGCTTCTTTTAAATTTTAGTTTCGCTAAGTATTCATCAAAACATTCGTACCATGCTCTCGGACTTTCTCGTAGTCCATACAATGCTTTAAACAATTTACAAACTTTGTTCGTTCTGTCATGGTAATCTTTTGGTTGATTTACATATACTTCTGAGCTTACTTTACCATTGAGGAATGCTGTAACAACATCCATCTGTTCTATAATTAATTCGAATTAACAACAATAAGAAAACAAAATTTTTAATGTTTGCGTTTTTGCTACTGGAGCGTATATGTCATCAATACCTTTTGTTTGTTGGAAGCCTCTTACTACTAACCTAGCTTTCAATATATCATCAGATTTTTTTGTATAAACACATTTTACATCTAGAACTTCTTTTCCTTTTTGTCTCTCAACTATTTTCCATGTTTCATTTTCATACAAGCTACTCATTTCTTTATCCATTGCATTTTTCCAACTATCGCATTCATTGCTATTCATCGCCTCCTCAAATGTACAAGGTGTATCTACTCTACAATAATGTACGGATATTCTATTGGCACTATTTTCCGGATATTTTATCGGACTCTTTTTCGCACGTGTTGATCGACGTGGAGTATTGGTTTCAAACTATTTTCGTTATTTTTTACATTTGTTTGTTCTTTCTCGGTTACATTTTCATTTTCATCTGCGCTATCAAATACATCATCATCGATTTCTGTTTCGAACTCATGTTCGCTTCCCTTACTCGACTCGAGAGTCGGAGTACGGGAAGAAATATTTTCGTTGTCATAAGCAAGACCAATTACATTTTTCATATGATTCTACAACATCAACATGTCTATGAACTGTTACTCTATTATTAAGCAAAACTCTATAACCTACTTCACTGTGACCTAGTAAAATGCCCATTTCAGCTTTTTTATCCCATTTTGAGTTTCTCTTTTGTTCTGGCTTTCTTACAAAAACTTTACTACCATATAGCTTTAAATTTTCAACATTTAGCTTTTTTCTAAAAAATATCTCAGTAGTATACCCCTCGCTATGGACAAGACAAAAAATACCCCCACCACCTGCCCAGAGGTCGTGGCGGGATAGATGTCTGGCGCCACAGCGAGGAGTGACGTCATGCGATGGTGGGGGGGAACCCAGCGCTCTCTCCCACGCGCGCAGCGGTAGTGGTGGGGAACGAGGCCACACCCCCTTCCCTCTCCCCAATTTTACTCTCTATTTATTTATTTTTATTTTTCATTTATTTATTTATTTTTATTATATGAGTGATGTACAATTATGTACTGTGGGTATGGGTAAGAAAAGGATGTCAATAAATACAAGTATTTATATTTTATAATAATAGATTATTTATTCAATATATTTAATGTGATGATTATACGAATTGTGATGTACATTGGTAACTTTTTTTCTTTCTTTCGAAGAAGGTAATATTTACAAAAATAATACAAGAAAACAAATATCAATTATCGCTCATTTCATTTAATATATCGACAATTTCATCGAGATGATGAGATACAAGTTGGTAAAATATATCGACAATATCATTACGGCTAAACAGAATTTGGTCTTTCATTTCGCTCGCACGCGTCTGTACAGTGGTTGTGACATTATCGAACCACTTATCATCAATTAGATTAATAATTGCTTTCACAAGACTTATATATCGTATAAATACCAAATTTTCTTACCGGTATATTATCTGGATTAATACTCTTAATGTATTTTACAGTCTCTCTTGCAATACAACTCACACTACCCGCTACAAACTTAAGATATTCCAGACACGCGTCAATAGATTTCACAACATACTCATACAATCGAAGAAATTTAGCTTTTTTAAGAATAACAGTTGAATGATGTGTTCTTATCATCTCAAATGTTCTAGAAGGGCTAGTGTCCACGATTTCGATCACCCTGTCCTTCTTACTGTGAGTGAGTTTTGCTGTTCATCCTGTACCGCAGATCTGCTGATCCGTCATTGAATCGCTGCTACTGCTGTCCTCGCAAAGATACTTGAAAAAGTCGTTGAAACATTTTGTGAATTTCACCCACTCATTGGGGGTAAAAGCGATTCCTTTGGTGTCATAGCCCAATAGTTGCACCACTGGTCTGTAGTACTTGTCTTGCAAGTTGCCGTATTCTAGACCGACAATGATCTCCGTTGAGTACGACTTGTCCAAAGTGTACAAAGTGCTCAGAAGTTGAACTGGACGGAGTTTGCTTTCCTTCTGGTACGCCATGGTGCACAACTCTCTCTCTCTCATCAGCACGACCACCTTCAAACTACTGACTCTGGCTCTTAGCTCAAAGTCTGAAGGTGGGAGGGTATGGTGGAAATAAGAATTGTGGTGGTGGTAATGGTGGTGGCGGTGGTGCATGGTGGTAGTGGGGACAGCCACGTGTGAGAGAAAGAGAGACGGTATCATTACCTTCTTGGGTTACAATAGCGACATCTTAGAACTACAGCTTTTTAAGCACCTGACGATGCAACCGCCATTTCCAAATCATCGTCAGCAGTTTTTTTGCTTTGTTTGCAGCAGACATATCGTCTTACCACGTCATCATTTTTTTGCAGATTTTCTGAGAAATTTTTGAGAAATTTCTCAAAACCAAGACCGTTACTCATGTAATGCAAAAACATGATGCAATATTGACCGCAAACATCGGAAGAATCGCTCTGTAGTCGAACATTATTCCAGCAAAATTGAAATTGTTTACAATTGTTTCTCAATTGGTTTATATGATCGGGAATACAAAACTATCAAAGTAAAAGGCACTACAAGATTTGTTCGCATATACGGCGACCCAATGCATACCCGATCTCGTATGATCATCCGTATTGACAACAAACGCTATCGGCTTCGTCCACACCTTCGGTATCTGATCGGCTGGAAATACACCGACAGTATGTGAACGAATTTTTGATAGATTTATCAGTATCTGAAAACTGTCCATTACAAAGATCGCTATTTAATAAAGTTGACCGATTTTTTTTTTTTTTTTCTTAGAATCACGCACAGACAGCCACGATTTTAACTTATAAGCGTTATTTAAAGCACATCGATAATTACGATCACAAGTTTTGACAGCGTGATGCATACAGTATACATCCGACGATAATTTGTCGAAAGACGGAAATTCTTGATCGAACTCGAGATTAAAAATTTTACGAGGTATTATTTTTCGCAACAATAGACATTTATCATTACCTCTAACGTATATTTTTCGCACACTTTTTGAAAGTTCTCTTAAAATTTTTTTCACCGACTTGAAAGACACCTCACCGTCAAAGTAGTCGAGTCCGTGATGATATTGGGTCAGCCAATCGTTCTCATTCCGTATATCTTCACTCAGATGATCAAGCGATATCGCCGGTGTCAGTATCCAATGACTACTAAAGTTCCCATCAATAGCCACTACGGCAATCTCTTTTGGTACATTCTGATGTTTGACACCCTTGAAGAACTGAATGTCAATGATCACATCCATAATTGGGTGAAGCATGTATGCTGGCGCTGGATTACAAAAAATTAGAGAGAGAGACTGACTTTGGGAGGCACTTGCACGTTGTTTATATCAGGCAGTAGTAGTAGAGAGTAGCGAAATCTGTGAGTGGTTTAACTGCTAAAATCGATGATCACTTGACGCGAGGCATCAATTTCCAAAATATTATCATACTCTGCGTACAGAATGCAATTGACAGTTTCTGTTAGTGAATTGCTAAAACGTACTTCTAATCTAACGCTACCGTGTTTAATCAAATTCCAATGGCTGCAGTCATTTGCCGATAAATCGGGAGTCAAATCAAATGCAAATGGACAGTAGCCGTGGGGATCGTCTTCACGTGTCACTTGATTACCTTCTTTGAGGAAATGTATTCCCGTACTGGAAAACAGCGTGTGATACGCATCCACATACAGATTTCTCGTTGTAAAGTCTGGTTGCAGTGGCTTCGAGGGTATCTGCACCCCATCAACGTACAAACATAAAAAGTTTATATTAAAATGTTCAAAATTGAAGGGATTGAGCATTCGATCACCATTGAAAGCTTCGTTATTGACAAAGCCCACAATGATTCTTTTCGGCAGTTGACCTAATATGATATTGTCTAATGTTTCACCGTGTACACCACTGTGCATAGTGACTGCCTTCACCTCCACCCGTGTCAATGGATATTTAGCCGTTGCTCGTGAGAGCGATTGAGCGTGTGCAAGCAATATACTAGGACTAATTTTCACACGTCTCACTAGAAGATTGGCCTCCTCAATGTGTACGGAATAAGAGATTTCACCAAACGCACTCTCATTGATTAAACACATCTGTGTGGAGGTGTCCGACCAGGTCAACGGGTTTATTTGCAGCAAGTAACTTTCGCCTTTCCACAAAACCCTCATTCTGATTTTCTGTGTCATTCATTTTTCCAGCCGTATCGTCACACCACAAGACAGTTGACAGATGAGAGGCTTTGGCGGCAGGTCCGTAATTTAGCAGCGTCTCTATATATGCTCTGTAGGCATAAGCATCGGTAGGTGGTGACACTGGTTTCTGATTGAAAAATATATCCACTTGATTGAATAGTTAATGCATACAATTATTGACTAGTCCCACCCTCGCAGTTAAAACTCCATAAGCTGCTCAACCATCTGCAGGTATATCTTCTTCATTCGCATCAGATCTTATATTCACTCGAAGACTGAGCACTGTATGAGACAGATCGAGATATTCATCGCTGTTCCCGGGTATCACAAATTCTATCTGCGAGTCATCGGTCAAAGACGATATAGGTTTATATTGAACCCAATGCGAACCTTCGATTGTTGTTTGGGTTGGTGGAATGTCAAATAATAGCAGCTCCGACTTTAAACATTCACACGAATGGGTATGTAAAAACGCCATCTTTAACTGTCAAAAATATCTCTACTCGTCCTACTTCGTTTTCTCCTTCTAGTAGAAGTTTTCTTCTTCGTTTTCTTCTTCTTCTGTCTCTTTGTCTTTCTTGTTGCGCTTCTCTTCTTCACAACACCACCACCACCACCACTCCTCGACTTGCGTTTTTTTTCTTCCAGCGACACCTCTTTTTCTCCTCTTCCGCACTGTGACAGGCCCAGCGAGCGATTGCAACTGAGCCGAATTCCCGAAGTGTGACATTTTATATCCTGACCCCTCCATCAACTTGTCCAGTGTCTCCTCAGCTTTTCTCTTGAGAATCTCGCCAGATTCTCTCACATGATTGCGGAAGGACTGCTTGACTGGTGTGTTGTGTGTTGCGACGTCGGATATGATGTTAAACCATGTACGTACAGCCTCTTTACCCACAGCTTTGGCCCCTCACCTGATGAGTGGGAGAACGTGGCGAAATATGCCAGCTAGAAAGGAGCCAATACCACCGTGACCTTTTTGATAGGGAGACCCGATGTAAATATGACCAACTCTGGAGGAGTAACTTTGTAGGGACCCCGTCCCCCACCGTGCTGGTAGTAGCCATTGCCAACTTGGCAGTTAAACTAATCTTCGTAGCGATTCATCTAGTCGTCGACTTTTTTGAAATGAAGTGTTACGGTCACTGTCCCGTAATCGAATGGTATCGATTGCCCACATTGGTCCCTTATATCTATTTCAATTGTCTGAAATGAGTTGAATAACAGTGGTATATACGTTGGCGGAGAGAAGCTTTTGATTCGAGTAGTACCATATTCGTAATTATCGGTATTTATCGATACAGCTCGTAGTAGACGCGATTGGACATTACCTGTCACATATGGCTCACAGATGTCGATCATACACATGGATGGTAGTCCATTGCAAAGTCCAGCAGGTCTATCCGACTCTATTCCGTATGATTACCAACAAAACTTATAGATTGTTGTCTATCCTTTGCAAATCCAAGAATTTTTTTCACTTTTTCCGAAGAGTAAAGCTCATGACTGGACTGAAAGCAGCTAGTCTTTGCGCAGACTCTGTTGATCGTCACATAGCCACCACATTCAACTGTCACTGTCAAATGACCACGCATGCATTCTAAATTATTTATTTCCTCAACTAGAGTGAGGACATCTTTATAATTCCCCTGACGAATAAGTGATTCCGTGATTGTAAAATTTTCCACTCTCGTCTCATTTGTCTCAAGTCTTGTGGGGGGTATTCGTTTTAGAGAAATTTTTCTCTCCTCCTTTTCCGATGGTACGTGTTGGAATGTGAGAGGTATTTGAACTTCAGTGAGCGCGACTAGCCATGAACCTTGTAATCTGATTTGTTGTGGCAACTGTGTAACATAATGCGTTGTAGTATTTACCGAGAAATAATTCATACTGCTGTTGCTAGGCAGAATAATATAGAATTGATCTTTCATATTTGCGAGAGCTGGCTAGCCCTGACCCAGGAATTTTTTCCGGATAACCTTTCCAGCTGACCAAATACTCCTTTGAACGACCCTTACCTCTGCTACGCAAAATATTTTCTATTTCAAACGATGCAGCATCCAGTTCCTTCCGAACTCTGCTCAGCGTAAAAACAACCTTCTATGTCTTCACCTGACAGATCTTGCAAATGATAGACAGGTGGTTGACGTGTCAGAGAAATCCGTGCGATTTTAAATAATTCCAGTGTCCAGCCTCTCTCGTAACCTTTGTCAAAGACGGATCTTGCACGACTAACGCGAACCAGCTCACCGACTTTGAACTTGGATCTCATCGGCTTATGACCATTCTTATCGTAGCGACGCTGTAAATTCTCCCGTGCTTTGGCAACGTTGTATACAGTCACAGATGCTGGTGTCATCTTTGTCGCTGAGTGCTTACTGTGATTGTAAGCCGCTATTATGTTCTGCAATACATCGATGTATCTCCGTGTATTTTTGTGGGTAAAATATCGCCAAATTCGCTCCTTAACTGTCCGTATCAGTCTCTCTGCGAACGCTGCCTTTGTATCCGGACTGTGAGCAACTCTGTGAACAATGTCGCTTTCTTTGCCCGAAAACGAATTCTTTGCCCTTATCTGTCTGAAGACATATTGGCTGACGCCCATTGCTTCTCGAAAACACACGCGAGAAAGCCTCAGCGACGTTTCTCGAAGTTTTTTCCTTGATCGGTTCCAACCAACTTAATTTACTGACAACGTCGATTACCGTCAGAATGTAACTGTAGCCGTCATTGTAAGTTTTCAGAGATCCAAATCCATTAGATCAGCTTCCTACAAATCATCTAAATTTCGCACATTATAGCTGCGTCGTGCAAATTGACGTCTAACGGGTCGATGTAGATTATATGCATCTTGACTCTCAAGCCACTCAACAACACTTTCGCGATGAATTTTTTTTCTTTTTTATTACCTTTTTTCTTCTTGTTGTGTTTTTCCCGCGTGTGGCTTGAAAAATTTTTCAACACCGGCGTACGCCGCCGGGTGTGGAGGTGCGTAAAAAACGTTCTCAAATTTTTCCTGGCTCTTCCTCCTCCTCCTCTTCCTCCTTCTCAC
This sequence comes from Pteromalus puparum, assembly GCA_012977825.3. Lineage (NCBI taxonomy): Eukaryota > Metazoa > Arthropoda > Insecta > Hymenoptera > Pteromalidae > Pteromalus > Pteromalus puparum. The sequence goes on from CM053168.1 coordinate 40,707,798, forward strand.
ACTACTCATTGTGCATCTTTTTTTCTTTTTTCAATTTTCGTTCTTTGTGTTCTTTGACTGTTTTTTTTCACCGATGCGTCAATTTTGCTGATAGATTTTTTCTGTCCTTTCTTATCCTTCTTCTTCTTCTTCTTCAGTGCACCTTTTATCCATGAAAAAAACCGCTGCCAATTCTGTGGCACGTAGCTTCCTTCAATCTTATTTATCGCTTTAATATCTTAATTGTTTTTACTTCATATGTAATTGTATAAAGTTTTTATGCTTTTTCGTTTGATGGATAAAATTATTTCGAAATAATTATATTACATAATCAATGCGTAACTGAAAATATTGTTTTTAACGATTTAATAAAACAAAAAACAGAAAAAAACTAGCCGATAATCATGATATTTTAACGAAAAGTTCAAAATTTAGTTTCCGAGATATAATGATAAGGATATAGTTCGCGGAACGTATCTAAAATCACCAGTGATCGAAAAATCGCCATGAATATACGCACATGCGTAACTGAAAATCTTATTTTTAACGAATTAATAAAACAAAAACAGCAAAAAACGAGTCTAAGTATAGATTAAAATCCATTAATGGAAACTGAGATCGAAGCGATACAGTTTTCAGTTATATAGAGTATACAGGGTAAGAAAACAAAATTTTGAAGCTTAATATCTTTAAAACTAACTGGTATCATAAACAACCCAAAGAAAGAGATAAAGGTGCTATATAATGCTAACTAAATCCAAAATTTTAAATTGATTATTGCCTTTTTACTCCAGTTATCGCATCACGTAGAAAAAACGACTCATAGTATACAGGGTGAAAAAACAAAAGTTTGAAGCTCAATATCTTTGAAACTAACTGGTTTTATAAAAATCCCAAAGAAAGAGATAAAGGTGCTATATAATGCTAACTAAATCCAAAATTTGAACTTGATTATTGCCTTTTTACTTCAGTTATCGCGGTGCGTAGAAAAAACGACTCATAGTATACAGGGTGAAAAAACAAAAGTTTGAAGCTCAATATCTTTGAAACTAACTGGTTTTATAAAAATCCCAAAGAAAGGGATCATTGTGCTATATAATGCTAACTAAATCCAAAATTTGAACTTGATTATTGCCTTTTTACTCCAGTTATCGCGTCACGTAGAAAAACGATTTTTTTCAGTTTTTGATGTTTTTCTCAGGATCTGCCCCATGAAATGACTTAAAATTTAAGTGGTATATAGTTCTAATTACCTTCAATAATCATATATTTTTTTAGAATGATTCGCTATTTAGTTTTTGAGTTATAACGATTTAAAAAAATTGCACTGTATGGTGTATAATAAAAGAACGACGAACGATAATATAAATTTTTCACGGTAAAAACATAGGCAATTTTATTCTCTTTCAGGTACATATTAAGCAATTTACTTTTATTAACTTTTCCGATAACTTTGTTGGCAAAAACTGAAATCTCAAAACTAAAAAATCACTATAAAAAAAAAAACGCGTATATAAATTGTAAAAACGGACTTTCGTCCCACTATCTTCTAGCAAAAACAAAGAAAATGAGACTTGGTGGGTTAAAATCCACCAAGTAGAAGCTGAGAAACAGGCGTATACATACGCACACGCACACACACACACACACACACACACACACACACACACACACACACATGCATCCGTACGGACATTTTCTAAAAACACCATTTTTCGACTAAAAATTCATCAAAACACACTTCCCACATGTTTTTACACAACCTCCAAAAATTACTCTTACAAGGCTTCCTTAGGAAGGAAGCAATTTTTTTAAACGTTATTTTGCTCACCATGCAGCAGGCGGTCATCATTGCCAGTGTTCGCTCGTCTCTGGCCGTTTCATCCGCTAGCATTCGCGAAAATGCGTATTCTGCTAACACACGATCAGCCTTTCGTCGATTGCCTTGCCTATCTCCGTAGACCAAATCATGCTGACGACATGCTTCGTCCAGTGGATTGATGCCAACTTCACCACGTTCAATACGTTCATACGGCTAGCTCATCCGTTAGACTACCCAATGATGTCCCGATCGGTAGCTCGTACTCCCCGTTTTCACCTTTACAAACATAAAATACCGAATCAGTGTCGTAGTAGAGAACTCGAGGACCCAAAGCATGCAGGTAGTCAAATAGTTTGAGTCGTGCTTGTGCCGTTGTAAATGCAGCGAGGACCACGTTTGTCATTGATGTCGTTACTGAGGATGTCAGAGCCCCGTCTCGATAGCACCAATTGACGTGGAGCGTATCGTCATTGACAGGTAAAATACCATTAACCTCAACCTCTGCACTGGTAAGTAAATTTATCAATGTCTCTCGATTTTTCACAACAAGTGTTCTTGTCAAGTTCTCGCGTTGACCAAACTTTCCCCACAGAGAATTGGGACAGAGTTTGGCTACCGATCGTAGTCCCGCATTTAAACATATATCATGTTTATTCAAATTAATACCCTTGTTGTGTTTCAACTCTTCAACGTAGCACTCCTTATCCTCTTCTGTAATACACTCAGGTGGATATCCTGACGCCGTAACCTTTCGCGTGATAAACTCGTTGATATATTCGGCAATAATACCACCTGTGCCTTCTTCCTGACTGTACTGTGTCATCTCATACTGCCAGATTTCATAAACAGACTTGACAACGTAGCCCAATGTGACAGCAACTTTTACCTCCTCCGACACCCACGTCCCTCGCAGTACGCGCTCTTCCGGATCCTCATGAAGATAGTCATCTTGTGTCAGTTGTTCACAACACGTTCGACATAATGAAAATATTAATTTACCGTGCATTTTTACAGGTAATAATGGGTGATATAGATTTTGTGGTGGTAATATATCGCACGAAATTAAGCCATTTACTTGTGAAATGTCGTTGTTGTTGATACCTATCAGCTGTCGGCACTCCTCTTCACCAACAAAAATTTTTGGGTGACCCACGGAATACTTGCCATATTTGCAAATAAACGGATAAAGAGAACAAACATCAACATACTTAATCTTCTCCTGCCCCTGACAATCAAACACTTTGACTGTATTTCCAGCGCGACCACCGAAAAACGAATCTCGCGGATCAAGTGGTTTTCTCTTTATATTTCTCTTATTTGCATCAACGTAATTCTTCGTTTTGTGAGATTTCCATTGGCATTTCCATTTTTCAATAAGTTGGTAATTTGCTGTATTTACTCTATCACTGATCGCCAAGGTCTTCTCGTATCTCGCATCCATTGATTCACCACTTGTCAAGTCTATATCTCTGTTTATCGTGTAGCATCGAGGACAACCGTGCCAAAAACAGCCATGAAACTGAAGTACGATACCACGGTGACTCTCATTTTCTTGCGGTACACAGTAACCATCAACTACGATATCTTCTGTTAGTTTTTTCTCCTTACCGCGTCCCGCATGCTCGATGTAATGGTGAAGAACTCGCTGCTCCATCCAAGCAAGCCAATGTAAAGCAATTTGAGACTGATTGTCAGTCATTCTATACCCACGTGGTGGTAATATACCTATTTGATCTTTTTTTTAAATTTTCTTTCTAAACACTCTCATACAAGAAGAAGCTATGGTTGTGCACTCGACAAAAGGATCCACATTGTATTTCATGAACGTCTTGCGAAAAGCTAAACAAGCCAATCTCAAAATTTTGACATCTTGTTTGCAGTATTTCACGATTTCCGATTGAAAATTAAACGTATATCCGCTTCGCTGCTGATCGGTGTACCATTTAAAAAAATGTCTCTTTCACACTCATGGATTCTGCTTCGTATGAATCGAGAAGTGGTAGTGGACCTTCGTAGGACTTATTTTCTTCCGTATTGAATAGATGTGGAAAAATACCTTTGTCCATATCGGGTAATCCGCAGGCTTTGGGCAAACTGGCTAAAGACATGTGAAAGTAATTCAAGCTGTCGATAAACTTTGTCTGCAGTACCTCCATCAGAATTATTTTTGATCCATTCATCTCTACTGATTGTACGACACGACCTTCACGGAACGTCTCCACAATATATTTGAATATGAACTGTGCGTCAAACCCTTGTGAATTGTGCGCTATACATATAACTTGTTGAAATTGTTCTCTTGGAGCTGTTGCAAGCTCCACGAATTGTTTCACCGACTCGACATCAAACACATATTCATGAATTCCACATTTTTCACATCTTATTGAAATGTCTTCAATCTCTATGCAATATGTGCAGACCTGTTGTACAACACACAAATTTGGAACATGCACCTTTTTCTCTTCATCACCTGGCACAGGTAGCGATTGTTGCGTTTCAAAGTCGTAGAACAAAAATAGGGCTAAATTTGTAGAGTTCGAACTCTTGATCGGTTGTACATGACATAGATATCTAATGGGTACCCGTGATTTGCACGTTGTACAAAAAGATACACCACACTCGTGTGGGTCTTTTCTATTTACTTGAATTATTTTAAAACAATTTTGACAGAGTTTAACTTTGCTGCACACACTACTGTTTCTATTGTACGTTCCTTTTCTAATATGATTTGCTCGACAATTATCGCCAAAAAATAGTCTCAAACAATCGTTGCATTTTTTAAGCACCTCTTTCTTACTACAGGGAGGCGACAACACGCATTTGTAACACTTGTTGGAACATCTATGCTCCTCGGTTCTCCAATAACTTTTATTGCAGGGTAAGTAACCAGCGCTACAGCGGTATAAGATCCTAGATGATGTAGAGAATGATCCGTTCGGCGAGGGATACGCGATCGTCACGCGAAAAATAGGAGAAATGGGGCGAATGGAACCGATGGCGGCAGAGGCGATCGAGAAGATAATTGACAAGCTGTTTCCCACCCATCCCACCCGACCTGGATTAGAAATGACGGACGAACTGACGGATGAGATACCCCTTTTTAGCGAAGGCGAACTCATCGCGGCAACTTCTTCCCTGAAGAGCGGTAAGGCTCCGGGACTGGATGGCATTCCCGCGGAAATACTTAAGGCCGTTGCCAAACAACGGCCTGAGCTGCTCCTGGAAATGTACAATCAGTGCCTGGTGCAGGGCGTGTTCAGTCCGCGGTGGAAAAGGGCTAGGCTAGTCTTAATTGAAAAAGCTAAAGGTCAGGCGGGCGCGGAGCCATCGTACAGGCCGTTGAGCCTGCTCGACACTATGGGAAAGACAGGCGAATCGCTAATAAAGCCGCGAATATTAAGCGCCGTCAGGGAGGCGGGAGACCTTTCAGACAAGCAATACGGCTTCAGAAAGGGACGCTCAACAATCGGCGCGATCAGAGAAGTAACGGACACGGTCAAGAAAACGGATGAAGCGTGCCATGCGGCCAGGCCATTGGTCTTGCTCGTGACACTAGACGTGAAAAACGCATTCAATTCGGCTAGATGGGTTGACATTTTGGATTCTCTGCGATCGTTTGGGGTGCCTTGGTACATCATGCGAGTCGTAGAGGATTATCTGAGGGAGCGCACGATCGAATACGAAACCGTGGAGGGACGTAAGAGCAGGCCCATAACGGCAGGGGTGGCGCAGGGTTCAATCTTGGGACCGGACTTCTGGGGCATTCTGTACGATGGGTTACTCAGAGTAGAAGTACCGGAGGACGTTAAACTCGTCGGGTACGCGGACGACGTAGCGGCGGTTATAATAGCTAGAAATGTGGAGATCGCGCAGCGCAAATTGAACGCGGTAATGGCCCGGGTGCTAAAATGGATGACCGACCACGGACTACAGCTAGCACTCGAAAAGACGGAGATAGTTCTCTTGACTAGGAAGCGTGTCCCGACCATCATACCGATGCGCGTCGGAGACGTAACAATAACGACGAAGCCGACAGCCAAGTACCTGGGGGTAACCCTAGATACGAAGCTGAACTACGGGGCGCATATAGATAGAGTATGCGAAAAGGCGGCGATTAGGGTGGCGCAGCTTAGTCGATTAATGGCCAACGTGCGCCAACGGCTAATGAACACAATCTGTATTCTTTTATAGAGCGGAGGTGTGGGGCGTGCATGAGGGAAAAAGTATCGTAGCAGATAATGCGGGCAACGAGGGGGCTCGGATGCGTGTTCGTACGAACGTATCCGGGACGCGTCAATGGTTTTGCGGGGTGTTACGTGGATTGTTTGAATTGACGCAAGGCGATCTTACGAGAGTTTTCGGAATGGTAGGGTGGATCCGACGAGGAAGCGGTAGGCCGATGCAGAAATGGCGGGCGATGGATTGATGCTACAATTGCGGAACGAAATGACGGCGAATCATTGATTGCGAGGGTGGCCGTGGGTGGCAGAGATGGGGGAGGTCTTTTTATTACCATTCTTTCGGAACGGTCTTTAGGGGACTGTTCGGATGAAAAGTAGCGACACCGGGTGGGGATATGCGGGGACGAACGGGACGAGTGAGGACACACGTTTTTTGATGCCTCGTGGTGATGGTGTAGAATCTTAGGCGACGGGAGGGGCATTTACGCCCGACACCGGTAGTGAAACGATGTTGATAAGCGAGCAGATTGGCGCAATAAGGCGTTGTGGAGCGTTTCGCCGAATAGGAGGGGCTTAGTGATTGAGACTAGACCTATAGTCGTAAAGACAGCGACCCGAGGATGGCGAAAGCGGACGGGGGATTCTCGCGGTATGAGGTGGTTTTAGTGGTATGCTGGGTCTGTCGGCAGGAGGTCCCCAGGGGTCGCACGTTCCTGCTGGTGTAGTTTCTCCAACTTGGATAAACAAAAAAAAAAAAAAAAAAAAACCCAGCGCTACCAACGTGCAACAGATTCAATATCGATGTATGATGCGTTGCCTCGTAATAATATGGTAACATGTAAAATGATTCGTGTAACGTACAGATCGTGTCCGTCCCCGCCCCCCCCCCCCCCCCCCCCCCCCCCCCCCCTTATTGGGGGGCTACGTAAGGGAAGGTGTAAAATTGCCGTTTCGTAGCAATATTTGAACTCGGATTTCTTGTAGACCGCAACCCTGGACAGGTACTCGAACATTTGCCAAATTCACAAGTTTCATCGCTGCATTTCTCTGTGTCCTTCCTCTACTGTTTCGAATGTGATTCCAATATCTGTGAAGCTCACCTGTACGTATTTGTCCTCTGATAGCGTAGGCATAGGCAGCGGCTAAACTTCGAGGTAGACACAAGTTATCACTACTCGCAATAGTCAATATGGACTTTTTATTCACTGATTTTTCAGTTAAACGCACTCGTCCATTATCCACTATATCTTTAACAATAGCACAATTAATTGATAATCTTTCGTTCACATTAAACTCGTTGGCACTTTGCACAGCACTGTATAGTAATCCCCAAAGATCTTCAATTAGGAAATCTCCAATGAGTCTGAACGATAGCCAAAGAGGTCCACGATTGAACTGCTCCGAATTGATGGTCACACCGATGAAATCGCTCGGTCCACCTCTTTCGCAAAGTTGTCGATGCAGGTCTCGCACACAACCCTCAAGCCAGGAGTGAAAATCTGCATTCATGGGTGGTTCTGGTAGAATATCTCGTATTTCTCTTCCTTCGTAGCCATAACGTCTGTAAAAACGCGTTGACTCGCTTTCGATAATAAATCGAGGATTTTCCTCTACTCCTCTTCCTTCACCACTCTGTGAATAAATACCTATAATATTAAGTTTGTTGATTTTTTTTATATATATATGTAATATTTAAAGAATAACTTTTTTCTCTTACTTTCTTCAGCTGTATCGGTTGTACTGCTGTTACTTCTACTGCTACTATCACTACTGCTACTACTGTGACTTGTGGTGTTACTATCACTACTGCTACTAGTGCTATTGACACGACTACGCATCTCTGAAACTAGAGTATTAGGCTTGCCATGTAATGTTAAAAAAAAATTTCCCATTACAATAACAAGTGTAATACTTACGAGAATCCGATGATGATGATGATGATGATGATTCTCGATGAATTTCGATTCTTGATGGTCTAGCAGCAGTTTCTGAAACTGTATAGTGAGGCATGTGCCATAATTGTGTAAAATTAAGAAAATCTTTTTTATTATCGCATAAACATCACTCTTACCATTGAGTATCTCCTCTTAGTGGTGGTGGTGCTGCTGCTGTTGTGCCTCATCATGGCGAGACTGTGTTTCTAAAACTTAAGTATTAAACTTGCATTTTAATGTTCAAAAAAATTACCATTAAAATGACAAGTGTTCTACTTACCAGAATTTGATAATGGTGATCCTTGATGATTGGTGGCTGCTGATGGTCCAGCTTCTAAAACTAGAGAGTGGGGGTAAGTGCTATAATTGTGTGAAAAAACAAAAACTTTGATTCGTCATATATATATATATATATATATATATATATTGCACAAACATCACTCTCACCATTACTCGTTGCTTGATGGTGTTGCTCATCACATGCCAATATCACTGCATCACCCTCAATATCACTACGCATCTCGTTAATGACTTGAAAAAAGAAGAAATCCATGATTAATTATTAAAAATATTCTAATATAAAAACTAGTATGAAAAAAACAAAACTTACGATGACGGTGAAGCATTCTGCGTGCTAGTAGATGTGCATGCTCGTTTCGCTGTTGTATTGCTTGCACAGCAATCGCCTGTAACACCCCACACCGGCTCCGCAGGGTTTTCAATTTAAAATTACAAAAAACTAAAGTCGTTTAACTTTATTTTAGCAAATATTCGCGCCTGTAACTCTGCCCAACTCTTTACACCGACACTCCGGGCCACAGCTGTTCAGCCAGCTGCAAGCAACAACAGCAGCGCCATCAGGCAGTAGCGGCTGCAGCGGAGGTCACGACGCGGCAGCGGCAGCAGCGAGCGCGGTATAGATATACCTAGCGGTAGCAACGAGCGCGTATGTCTATATATGTAGCGCAGCGAGCGGTGCGGCGTGCACAGCGTGAGAGTGGGAAGATGACGTAGCGGCGGCGCGGCGCGCGCATCTCCGTATGCTTGTTTGAATGGTTTTTGTACATAGGTGTGAATGTGTGTGTATATATTTGTATGTAAGCGTTTTTTCGGCGGCTCGAGTCCCGCTCTCTCCGTAGCCTATATAAGGACCTGCGCGGCCTATGGCCAGTCACTAGCTCCAGCGCAATTATCAGCGCACTAGTCCTACCAAGAGCAACCATTAAGCCTTGGTAGTAAAAATACTTAGAATATTTTCTCACTTTTGAAGGACTTATAAAATTTTCTAGTCAAGCAAGATATCGCAACTTTAAGCGTATCAGTCTTAGACTTAGAATAATTTCAGTTCCTTTCAAAAAGATTTAGAGAAATTTCCGAAAATTCATATACTTATAAAATTTACGAGTCAGGCACGATAACGCAATTTAACGCGTATCTGTCCTAGACTTCAACAAATTTCTCTAATTATCAAACATTTGTAAAACTTCGAATAAATCAGATAACGCAAATTAAGCGTATCGGTTTATATTTTCATTTGTAAAAATCAAAAGCGGATTTACTAATTTATTTCATTTTGTGATATTGAATATATGCAACAATCAAGGCAATATTCTTAATTCTATTTTAATATATTTATGTTGTTAAAATCATAGTCTTATTATTGTGTTAATTTCCACTGCCTCGTATCCCGGACCTGACTAAGAAATATAAATATTAAATAAAATCATTCTATTTAGTCTGCTGTCAGAAAGACGACACAGACTAGCAAACATTCACTGCTTTTCTCTAGTAAAATCATTAAATTATCTATTTTTTGCATAAATCTACATTACCACAGGACCGAGAAAAGTCGTGACTGTTTCATGCCAGAACATCCGGATTGTGAAATAGACCAGTGGTAAACATGTAGTATACCGTGGTTATTCCACAATGTAGCAAGAGGAAATACAATTTTCTGCATAAAACCTCTGCTGATTGCTGCTGAAGATCCGAGCTCTACACGCTATCATACATCGTGCGAATGTGTCGGTCACGAACTCTAGCGACATCTAGCGCGGCACGCAAAACCTTGGCTAGATGTGCTACACTTGCCCTAACCATTACGTCGTTGTAGATCTGTTTTAACTGCCCGTAGGAAACTGTGACAAGCTGTGCCCGCGCTGTCCTTTAAATACAGCCCCACAGTGAAGCCAACATGTCGGTGGGGTCATAAACTTTCTCACGCTATTTTATCTGCTGATGCAAAATACAATGCATATCAGAGTCACTCACACCCACGTGTGTGCATTTCGAGAAGCAGAATTCGCGGTAGGTTGATGATAGCGACGTCAACGACAATGACATTGACACCGTCGGCTTTTTTCTATCACACGGTACACGTGGAGAAATAGTAATGGGACGCTTCTCACTAATCGTGTTCGTACACACCACGGGTTCAAGGTGAAGAGTTCACAGAATGCTGGCGATGCAGAAAGCGTTGCCAGCGATATCAACACCGCTCACTTCGTCGACACTTGATACTCAGCGCGAGAAAGACGCAGTCTGCACGGTCAGCTGCACGTGTCATCCCACGCTGACGACACAGATAAGGAGTGTGGTGATGCAGCGACAACGGAGAGAAAGAGAAGAGAGAGAGAGAGAGAGAGAGAGAGAGAGAGAGCGTGAGAGAGAGATGGGGAATCAGGTCGCCATGAGTAACAAGTATCCGAGCACACGTGCGCTTTTTTTGAGAATGCTGATCGACAACGACAAAGACGTGAAGCTATCGGTGATAACCGTCAGAGTGTTAAGTGTCGTCTAGGATTGTAAGTCCTACAAAACCTTCATATCACCGCGAATTGGTGCAAGCGTATTTTCCGGAAGTTTCTCATTTTTCTCGTAAATTATTATTCGGTTCAATTCGTGGGTTAAGTCTTCTGTATAGCCCTCATTGAGCGCACAAAAAAGTTCTTATCCCACAAATTGATCTAAACAGATTTTCGGGAATTTTTCCAATTTCCTCGAAAACCATACATTTTATCAATTCGCGGATAAGCCTGTTGGATCGGTCTCACCGAGTCCTGAAAAAAGTTCTTATCCCGCGAATTGATCCAAACAGATTTCTGGGAATTTTTCCAATTTCCTCGAAAACCATAAAATCTCCAGATCCGTACCGTACCAAAAATAGCTAGGTGCGACAACTGTAACAAATGCAATCGCCTTTATTACAGAAAAAACATGAAAAATCCATGGCATTTTTGTCACAAATGCCAGGCGTGGTATTGTGGCAATTGCGCAGGAGTGCATCGTAAGTGAAAAGTGTTATCTACAAAATAAATAAAAGACAGTGAAAAAAACTGTGAGTACTTAAAATAAAAACGGTTGCAGCTGCGAATCGAAAAATCAGCAAAAAGGACGCTTCGAGCGAGAAGGAGAGAGAGAGAGAGACACAGTGAGTGTAAAGTGGTGGATTTGTGCTCCTCTTCGCCATCGCCATCGCCGTCGCCGTCGGGGACAATAGATTTCTGCAGCACATCACCATCATCATCACCATCTATACATAGTGCGCAGACATTCATCGATGTGGAGGCGGCATGCAGAAATTGGCAGCTTGCAACCAACCCCATCGTCCTCATCGAGAGGCTGACGGTGCCAAGGACGGCGACGGAGGTTAGAAGAAGTACCAGGAAGAGAGGAAACTCCGGTGTCAAGGACAGTAGCAGAAGCAAGAAAAAAGAATTGTCAGTACTTACGCCGCGAAAACCAATACGGATAACTTCTGCAGCTCTAAATTTTGGCGGCAGAAGAAAACAGGAACCACAAGGTGGGTTTACTGTTACGGTTGCTACACCTGGTGTTGTCCTAGGTGTAGAGACACGGAGTGGCCGTGCCTCTGCCCACCGGAATATTTTATTTAGTGACAAAAAAACAGTTTTTAGTTTATAAGTTTTTAGTTTAGTTAAAAGTTTTTAATTTTTAGTGAACATTTTAAAAACAGTTTAAAAAACATTGCTGGTGACGCTGCTGCATTGCATTGGTGATGTTATTTTATATTTATATATATCATTATATAATAATACAAATTTATATATTTCATTACATATTGTGTGTGTGTGTGTGTGTGTGTGTGTGTGGGTGTGGGTGTGTGTGTAAACAAATAGTTATTACACAAAATAATTGAAATTTTCACAATTTTTCACTTGTATACGCTTCGTCTGCCTTAAATATACTCAAAACCGAAACTTGCAAACCAATGTTTATAATCTATATCTCCAAAAGTTACAGTCGTAAAATTTTTATTTTTGGCTCTAATTTGTTAATTAAGAATTCCCTTGTCATATCAATAGAAAAAAATTAATTTGAGAATTTTTTTTTTATTTCCTTAATAGGTAGACAATGCTTAATTAACAAATAACACTTACGAAAATAATGTGCAGAGATCTGTGCATAGATCTCTGCAGAGATTTCTGCACAGATCTCTGCATAGATCTCTGCACAAAATTTGGACCGTTTTTTTTTCAATTTTCAGAATATTATTAGAAGCAAAATGAGTGCCTATACAGGTGTTACCATCCAGATGATAGCAAAAAAACTCTGGTTGTCAACTCCAAAATTTTTATTTTTCATGATATTACAAATTTTTTGTTTGAATCAAATCATTGAAAAATAAAGATTTTGGAGTTCACAACCAGAGTTTTTTTGCTATCATCTGGATGATAACACCAATATAGGCACTCATTATATTATTTTTTTGCTTCTAATAATATTCTGAAAATTTAAAAAAAATGGTCCAAATTTTGTGCAGAGATCTGTGCAGAGATCTGTGCAGAAATCTCTGCAGAGATCTATGTACAGATCTCTGCACATTATTTTCCTAAGGGAAGAGCCAAAAATAATAATTTTACGACTGTCACTTTCGGAGATATAGGCTTATAAACAATGGTTTGCAACTTTCGTATTTGAGCTTATTTGAGGTAGCCGAAGCGTATATAAGTGAAAAATTCAGAATATTTCAATTATTTTACGAGTTACGATCAATTATTGCTAAAATGTCTGCATGTGCGCGTATGTGCGCGTGTGTGTGTGTGTGCGCGCGCGCGGTAGCGAGACAGGGAGCGCGCGCGTGTGTGTGCGTCGGAGAGAGAGAGCGCGCGCGGGAGAGAGAGAGGGAGTGCGCGGGAGAAAGCGCGCGCGGGGGAGCGCGCGAGGCCCCCTACAACCGCATGACGTCACTCCTCGCTATGGCGCCAGACATCTATCCCGCCACCACCTTTGGGCAGGTGGTGGGGGTATTGTTTGTCTTGTCCATAGCGAGGGGTATACTACTTATCTCATATGGAGTTTTCTCTTCAATCGTGTTAGCTAAAGTACGATTTTTCAAATACGTCGCAGCACTAATTATTTCTGGCCAATATTTTTTATCTTCTTGTGCCTCATCCAATAGCCAACGTGCCATATCCATAATTGTTTGATTGAACCTTTCGGCAGTACCATTCAATTCATGTACGTATGCTGGACAATTATTTATGTAAATACGCTTTTCCTCTGCGAATTTATAGAAACGAATATTTAGGTATTCTGTCCCATTATCGCATCGTATTGTTTTTACTCTTTTTCCTGTTAAATTTTCGACTTCATTTACATACTTTGTCATACAATCAAAAACTTCATCTTTGGTTTTTATGCAGTAAACTTTGGCTATTTTACTGTAATCATCGATAAATGAAACGAAATATTTTTCTCCGTTTGGACCCGGGGTCTTGAAACTACCACATACATCAGTGTGTATTATCTCTAAGATATCTTTCGCTCTTGTTCTGTTATTTTTAAACAGTAAATTATGCATTTTATTCTTTATGCAAATTTTGCATCTTAATTTTTCCGATTCAAACTCAGTTGGAATACCTGTCAACAAGTGTTGCTTACTCAAATGTTTAGATAGCCAAAATTTACATGCCCTAACATTCTATGCCATTTTTCTTTGTTATTCACTCCATTTCGTTCAGCACTATTTACAGTCTTTTGATCAATTTTCAATCTACTCGTGATTTTATATGTACGATTTTCTTTATAAGCTACAGCTATTAATCTCTCATTTTCACCAATTATTTTAGATATATTTCCTTTAGATATAATCGTACTCGTATCGTCAATTTCGCTTCAATCTGTCTAATCAAATTTGTGTTCATTTCCTTCATGTATAAATCATTTTTCATTTCTACTTTGTTTTCTTTCTCAAATGCTCTGAAATAACTTACAACATTCCCGATTTTAGTTGCTTCTAACACTCACTACTATCTCCTAAATAGATTTTAACCGGTTTCTTTAAAACAATGCAATTTTCGAAATAACTATCATCATTTACAATGTGGTCTGAACAACCACTATCTAGTAACCAATTTATTTCATTACCTATAGCCTTTTTATTTCGCGCCGCATGCGCTGTTGCTATCCAGGCGCTGACGTCGGATCCACTCGGTTGACTCGTACTGGCGCCTTGCTGTTGCTGTCGGAAGTTGCCGCGCCCTCTGCCGTAGTTGCCTCTTCTTCCTCTACCTCTGCTTCTGCTACTACCGCGGCCACGTGTTGAACCATGCCATGTTCCGCCGCTGTGCGCTGCTTGGCCGCCATATTTGCACTCTCTTGCGAAGTGCCCGGTTTTTCAGCATTTCTTTCAGTCATTCAGCATGACTTTCTTTCAGAGTCTTCATTGCCGTGTTTCATCTCGGTAATTTTGATTGTATTCTTCACATAATCCGCCGTTTGATCTTCTTCTTTCAATGTATCAATCAGATCACCAATGTAACTATACGATTCTGGCAACGTGTTGAGCATATCGTTTAATTTTTCTTTTTTCACCTTTTTTCGCCTTTCAAATCATTCACTGCTTTCTCAAACTCACTGAAGAATGACGTCGTGTCACTATAATTATTTAATCTTATTTTTTCAAGTCTGTTCCTGCATACAATTTGCAGTGTTGTAGATTCTTTCAAATACATACTGTCTAGTTTCTTAATTATGCCATAGGCTGTTGTTTTTTCACAAACAAATTCCAATTGTTCATTCAAAATCGCACAATAAATAATGTTGATCGCTTTTAGATCATTTTAATCCCATGTTTCGCTTGCTCCTGTTGAGGGCTTTCCTTTGTCTATTACTTCATGGCACTTCTTCAATTTTAAAAACATCATTATTCTTTTTTTCCACATGCTGTAATCCTCTCCGTCGAACACTGGTATAGTAAATTCTCTCTTCTCCATTTCGTCTACTTGAATCTCTAATTTTCTTCAACTTCTTCTATGTTCTCGAACGTTCCTTCGTGTTCGGAATCTTGCTTTTCAATTTTCACGACATCCGATGTCTCACCGTTGTCCATAAACAAGTGTTCTCTGCTTGCACTCGATCACGTGTTTCAGATTCACTTTTTAATCCGCGTGCATCACACTGATTTTAAGTTTTTTTCAAAAAACTTTTACTTGTATTTAATAGACCTTTTAATCTACGATGTGTCTTTGCTTATATTTTTTTTCTTCAGTTACTTTAGCTCTTTAATTTTTCACTTTGAAAATTTTACACGCCACGTGGATTTAACCTCACTTATATATCCCTCATATCGCTCGAAAGTGAATATGCGGGATAGAGCAAAATACAAACCAACGGTCTGCTACCATGTTTAGAAATGAGGTAAGGCAGATGATTATCATTAATAACAATGTGGATTTATTCGTTTTCAATATGTACAGCTATCATGCGTCGCGCACACCATGTGTATTCGGCGACGGCTCGATCCCAAGAGAACGATGTGCGAGACTCGTATAGTCTTGGCTCCGCTAGTAGTCATGTGACCTACACCCATACCGCGAGAGGGGATACTTGCATGTGTGCGTCCCCTCACACACTCGTTAGCGCGGTCACTCATTCTCACGCGCTACACACTATACCTTACTGGCTACACTTTCTGTACACTACACTATATCTCAACAATTTTATTTCGTGCTTGTGGGATCCAGTTATTAGGGATCAGGTGGCTCTGCATTAGCTGTGGTCCTCCATGTAGCGTGTCACGATGAGCATCTCAGATCAGCAGCTCTGCCAAGTGACTTCTCCTGTGAATGATCACCGGGTGTTTCTCGTCTAGGCTGAGAATTGAGTACTGTAGCCATCCGCCCACCCTCAGCAGGTTGCTGCAGATCGACGAAGGGTAAGAGCTGTTGCAGAAGGCTGGCTCGATGCACGGGTTTGTCCAATTTCTGCTAAGAGATCTCCTTCTGGAAATGGTGTGCCTGTACCACTAAGATAAGTTTGCGTCCCGCGTCCACTAGTTTCTCGGCGCTCAGCGTCGATGACGGACGGTGTTCTGCTGCTGATTGGTAATTAGTCTGCCACCTAAAAATAATGGCAAAAACACGTACCGCTCGCCGCATGGAGGAAAACCGTGCGATTATCGTCTCTATGTCCTCGTCCTGGACTCTTGTGTGGAACGCGGCTGTAGATGTCCTCTTCTCCAAAGTAGTGTCGTAGGCGGGTGCACCCGTCGAGTTAGCGACGTTGAAAGGCTGGTTGAAGACATTGGTTGGACCCGCCCACCACAGCTGGTTGCCTTGCAGTTGAGCAGTACGTGCCCCCAGTATACCGAGGGGAGAGTAATGGAAGGCGTCCTTGTGCGGTGACCATCGCAGGCCCAGTTTAGACACGAAGTCGGTGACCTCAAGGCTTCTCGCAAACTTCGCAGTGGTGCTTTCCTTCAGTAGGGGCGAGATCTTTGGCTGACCACTTATCCAGCTCCATTCCGGCTCGTCTTAGGATTTCTTGGAATTGGACCCAGGCGAGTTGCACTCTTTCCAGGCTGTCGGCGCCGGCTAGCGCATCGTCAACGTAGACGTTTCTACGCAAGATCTCCGCTCCTAATGGGTAGATTTGGCCTTTGTCTTCCGTCAGCTGCAAGAGTACTCTTAAGGGGAGGTACGGGGCGCAGGCGGTGCTATACGTTACCGTCATTGGGCGATACTCGCACATTGGCAGTTCCGGCGACCTTCGTCACAAGATGCGTTCGCACATAATGTCGAGCTGCAGATTATCGTTGAGCAGCTGGGCGTCAAAGACGACTCGTAGTTTTCGTCCCAAGACTGCGTGGTGAGGCAAGTAACAGTCTGCCGAGCCTATCCTGTCCTCTGGAAGTCGCTCCATGTGCCCCATCTCTTTGTATTCGCGCAGAATGTATCAGTAATCCTGGGAGAGTAGTCGGCTGACGGCGAGGGATCGGTAGGTCGGAAGAGTCGGCTGCGACCTGAATGGCAAGCGGACAATGTAGCGTCCTTGGCTATCTAGGGTGTGGGTCTCCATGAAGTATTTCTTACACTCCTTTTCTGCAGTAAGTGCGATTGGCGCCTGGGCATCCTGAATTTCCCAGAATAGCCGTAGCTGGTCGGAGAGAGGCAGAGAGAGCCGTTTGGCGAAGGATTGCAGTGACATCGGCACCGTTGTCGAACAGGTAGCAGTGGGCCTGGTTAAAATCCAGCCCAGCTTGGTTTTTGCGCAATGGGCATCCGAGGGGGGCCCTGACGTAATCCCTCCTGGATCAGGGCAGGGTACAAGTCAGCACCGAGGATGCAATCGATGGGTCCCGGGTTGGCATAATCAGGGTCGGCTAGCTCTAAACCTCTCCGGTGCACCAGGGGCTCGAAGTAGACGGCTTGCGGTGGCAGTGATCCGGAGAGGCGACTCAAGACCACGGCAGAGAATCTCAAGTAGAGCGCAGAATCAGTAGTGGATTGAAGGGCCAGGACCGTGGTGGACCTTGATATGGCCGTGACTTCTTCACCAATTCCAGTTACTTCAGTCTCGCAGGCTGTCTTCTGCAGGCGCAGGGCTTGTACTACTTTTTCTGTTACAAAAGAGCCTTCGGATGCTGGGTCGATGAGAGCTCTGAACGCCCTGAAGTGTCCTGCTTTCGACTGTAGTAGCAACTATGTTGTGCCAATCAATGTGGGTCGTACCAGGGCAGTAGAGTGAGAGGAGAGAGTCTGCTTGTTCAGGGATGACTTCGGACCAGTGGGGAGGAATTCACCCTGCGGCGGTGGGCTCGGTTTCTCGCTTTCGTTGTGAAGGACGGTGTGATGCTCCTGGTTGCAATTCCTGTATCGGTTTCTTGATGGACAGGCACCATTGGGTTGCGCTTTTCGGAGACAGTTTGTGCAGAGTTTCATGTTATTGACCATCTCTAGTCTTTTTAAGATGCTCTTCTGCAGCATCGAGGAATAATTCCCTATGTAATGTTCTCCCTGGCACACCAGGCAGCCAGGATATCTCTGGAGAGCTTTTTTCGATGCACTAGCCCCAGTGGCATGGGCTGACACTGAGCGCGGAACTTGACTATCACTCTTATTTCGATTTGAGGTTATCCTAGTTGGAGGCTGGCTGTTCGACTCACTGCAATGGGCAGTGTCCAGGGATTGGATGCGATTCTCCAAGAATGACAATAAGGCAGTGTACGTGGGGAAAATGGCCTCTCCCTCCGGAAATCATTCCCAATCCTCCCTAGTGTCTGTATCTATATTGAACGCAATCAGCAGTCATCCCAGCTGTCCACTGGTCGGCTGAGGCTGTGTAGAGCACGGATGCACTGGTTCGTTGTGTCCATGAGCCTGCTTATCTCGGCGACTGACTGGGGTGGGGGGAAATGTAAGGAAAGCTATATTTATTGAAAGGAAGCATTATTGAAAATTATTTTGCATAATGACTAATTTGCCGAAAAGATAATATTGCATAAATTATTTTAAAATAATGATACATCCTACGAAAACATGTTTGGTTAATAAGTCTTTAACAAAGGGTATATTCATTGAAAAATTATTTTCCGATCAATAATTACGGTACATTTTTTCACAGCTGGTTAAATTTACCGAAAAGGTATAAAGAAAGATAGGTAACAGTACCAAATGACTGGTCACAGTTTATTGAAGAAACGAAAAGTATAAATAATGAAAATAACTTTCCAGTAAGACAAGAATGCCGAATGTAAATTTGCCGAAAGATAAAAATGCCGAATAAAAAAATTGTATAATAAATAATAAAAAAATAGTATAATTATGCACCAAAGGAAGTGGAGGTGGGATATATTCTCTACTTTGGCGGTCTACTTCGTTTAGGAGTAAGATATATGATTTTTTATCACAGCCATCGAAACATTTGCACTCGTCTACCCCGATGAGAAAAATAGTGATAAATCTTACTTATTGACTCCGGAGCTATATGCACTGTCCGTGCCCGAACTGAACGCAAATTATGAAGATTTAATAAATATAAAGAAATAAATAAATAAAAACAGCTTTCAAAAATGCGTAATAATAAAAATTTTCTCGTAAGCTAAGAATAATAAACTTGATAATTATGATCAGCTACTTAAAGTATTGTACTTTTTCTAATTTAAGGGGCACCACGGCAAAATTACAATCATAAATTATATGTGAATCAAGGCGATTCGTATATAATTTAATGATTGGCATTTCTTGCATTCCCAAACCTATAATCACACTAATTAAGTTGTAAAACGAATTACTTTGAAAGTCGCATATCGGCTGAAAAGGATAATAGGGTTGTTGTGATAAATGTTTTTGTGTAACTCAAGCGGAGAAATTTATTTTTAACTTTCAATGATTTTTTATGAAAAAATGAGAGGCAGAAATGATTTGAGCTCACTTCCCGTCCAAGTATGTATGAAGAAAATTCTTATTTGTTTTCGATCCTTAAAACGCCGTTTTTCGGAAAATATAATGAAGCAAAGACAACCATGTATTTCATACATAGAATGTTGCCTTAGAGACTGGCCTGATAACAGTTATAGATTCAAACCGATTAAAATATCTAAAAACTATTAAAACGGAGCACAATTACCGATGAAAGTGTATTAATTAATCGATATTAATCGGCATTTGTGCTCCATTTTAATATTTCAATCGCTTGTCATCTACAACTATTAGCAGGGCTTATTGGTACGCGTTGTTTGCGTATGCGTATATATTGGCGTTAATTTATCTGGGTAGTCAATGCAATTTTTTGGCAAGGCTTTGGTCATTTAGATACCAATCGCAATGCCCTTTTTACATAGAAAAGTGATCAAAAGAAAATATTGGATATCATAAAGCAGTGTATTATAAGTTAAAAATTGAAACTGTATCTTGCGTACAGTAATGCCCACTTACAAATTCTTTATTACGCGTACTTCCAGACACTGGCGTGACTGTTATGACATTCTTTAAAAATTAATTTGCTCTTTTAAAGTAGTACAACTTTTTTGATGCCTAATAATTAAATTACACTAAACCTTTTTTAACCATAAACAATACATAATTATATAATTATCAATGAAATATCATTTTTCATATCATTCTTATTAAAATAATAATAGCAGTTAATAATAATAATGACAAGGCATACATTGTTAAAAATAAGAATTTAAATGATTAGAAAATTCCTATGTTCTATTCATATGCAAATAAAACTTTCAATACACTTCGTAATTCACAATTACATCTGCTGCAACTTTTCTTAATCTCTAGGTCTATTAATTTAATAATAAATAATCTCTCTCTCTCTCTCTCTTTTCCTATGAAATAAATAAAAATGCATAAACATTTTAACCAGAACAGTTATTACTAAGACTTATGAATAGCAACAAGATAACGCAACACTGATAAATAACATCTCGTTTCCATCACACACGCGGACATATATATACATATATACACACAGACATATTCGTATAGCGCTTAGAATTATGATAGTATATTACAAACATAAGCAATAATTTGTATTACTTTGAAGCAGCATCCATGGTAGAATCTAGAAAGAAGGTGAAAATTAGTATTCATATATTATAAATTTAAAAAAAAGGTTATAAAATGATTCCATTTATTAATTTGACTTTATAAACTGCAATTTTTATACTATTCTCGTCTTATCGAATATAGTGTCTACAGAAATTTACGATAAAAAATTAAAATTTTGATTTTTTGATGAATGAGCATAGGTAGATATAACAGAACAAAACTTTCCATATAAAGGGCGTTGTTAGCTTGAGAAGAGAACGTAATTAAAGTGTATTCAAAAGTGTAGGTAATGTCAAAAATCACTGATGTCAACTCGACGCCGGCCGCTAGTCAACAGTCAAGGCATCGCGTTCAATCCCGTTCGATAAAAGGACTTGCACCGGTCACTCAGTGAAAACTCACGAGTAATGCAGGCACTTACCCTTTTCATTGAACGTAAAAGTTGCAGTGAGCATAGGTACTGATAGTAGAATAAAGGTTTTTATATAATAAGCGTTGTCAAGCATGAGAAGAGAATGTAGCTACAGTGTATTTGAAGAAAAGTTGAGATAATTTCCTAAACCACTGATGTCAACTCGACGCCGGCCGCTAGTCAACAGTCAAGGCATCGCGTTCAATCTCGTTCGATAAAAGGACTTGCACCGGTCACTCAGTGAAAACTCACGAGTAATGCAGGCACTTATCCTTTTCATTGAACATAAAAGTTGAAGTCAGCTTATTGGGAGAAGACAGAAGAAAATGAACGGTGAAATATTTCTAAAGCTCAAATTTGAAATTATTGAAGTAATAAAGTAAAAGCGTTGTAGAACATGATTAATCGGTTAATTGAAAGTATGTACTTTAGCAACAACAAAAATATATTTATAACTTTTATAAAATATCTGAGAATCATACGTATATTTTTTGGTAACCTATATTAATGGCTTAAAAATTGTGAAGAGGACCTCAACGTGTGCGTATATGTGTGTAGTGTGTTATGTTACTGTATATGTTGATGTGGCGAAATTTGAAAAACCGTGCGCACGCGTGCTTTATATAATCGCGAACAACCGTCGTGTAAAAGCTTCTTTAATTTCTAGCCAAAATATACAATTATCATTCAATATAACGTTCATGAGTTTTTACATATTTCATCTTTACAAGATTTTTGTAGTCCAAGTCAAAAAATAAACTTTATACTACTTAAAAAAAAATTAATTATATCAATTATTGTATATCAATTATTATGCCGATGATAAGCAAGTTAAAAATATCAAAAAACTGATCAAATTTATTATATGAGGAAGTAACTTTACCGATAAAACGAGACCATTAAAGCATCTTCAACATTTTAAAATAATTCAATAGGACTATTATAATTCAGAAATATTAGAAATAATTTAAAAAATAATCAAAAGAAAAAAATATGAATACCAGTAATAACACTTAATATTTCTTTTTCGAATGCCAAAAGGTTTTCTTTAATATATACTTGCATTATAATTATTTTGTATTTATTCAAAACACTAAAATATTACATTTTATAATTTTGGCATTAAAAAAAAAAATATGTTTTCAGTAGAACAAATCATAACAAAATTAGAAATTATATACAAAGTGTAACTCTAATGATGCAGTATCAGTGCCTTCTATTGAAAGTTAATCAATCTTTACTAAATAATATTTGTAACTTAAGAATTATAATGAAAAAATATTCTGATTAAAAAAAAAATGAAAATTCACCATTAAAAATTAAAAAAGCCTCTTCTTCATCCGAGGTACTATAATATAAATATATATAGTTGAAATATTGCGGAAACCAAATCAAAGACCATGAATTAACAAATATAACTTAATTTAAAATTTTTCAGTCATTTCCATGAGAATAAAGAATTTGTTTATCACTTCAAGGCAAACATAGAATACGCCACTTTTCGCATTTTCAAGAATATGATATCATGCTCTGTTTCACTCATTACTAATTGAAATCCTAACCAACAACTATACTAACTTATCGCTATTATATGCAATATATTTCTTTCAACGTTTTAAGTATGCAATGTTATTTTTATATTCTACAAATGAGAACTTATTCTCTATAAATTCGTACTATAAAAATTGAGAGTCATTTTTACACTTTGTTGTAACGAGCGCTTGAATTTCCCGCGCGTTCGTTAGTCGCGCGAGGCGGAGCTGTCGGCGCGTATGCTAGCAGACGACGTCGGCGGCCGACGTCGACAGGGTTAGGTACGCGCGCGAGAGAGAGCGAACGAGGAGACTCGAGTTCGCTTCGGCCGGATCAACATCGGCAAAATACCGCTAATAGTCCGCGGATCCTCTACCGCACCTGGCGTACACCGGGACTCACCGATCACGTCATCACCTGGAGGGACGCCTCCAGACCTGAGTACGAGCGGCCCGGATTCCCGTGGAGTGCCGTAAGGAACGTGAGGGCGAGTTAGCCATCGGCGAACCAGCGACCGAGTAAGTTGCGTTTTGTATTAGCTTCCGCGCGAAGCTGCCGCAGGTCTGGACTCGCTGCCACCGAGTTCTCGACCCGGCTTCGTGCGTGACATTGTGCGCGATCCTCTCGCCATCGCGCGTGCGAACTTTGTACACCAATTTGTATCATCAGTAGAGTCAATATATCCTTCTTTCAACGTTATCCTCAGTGTATTTTTTTGTGTTTTCCCGAGTACCCTCCCGCTGGTAGACTCACGGTTACGCGGATAAGCGTGGTGCCCAGGGCGTGCCACGCATTTAACGGAAATTGGCAGGCAATGCACGGACGATAGTGATTGCACTACGCGGCTGACGTCCGCGCACTGTCATCGCGCCGATCATCGAGGGACCAGCCAGACGCTGTACGACGTCCATGTGTGTTGACGTGCGGCATTTCCGCGACCGCACGGCATTGTCAAGTCCACCCCGTTACATGGCGCCCAACGCGTACAGCGGCGACGGAAAATCGAGAAAATTACGTAGAGTCAGTAGCGAAAAACCATCGGAAAATTTCAAACCCACGGATTACAGCCAGCGCGGCTGATTTTAAGTTAGCAACAGCGCATCAAAACAACAGCGGGCGAGAGGACGCAGCGAGCGAGCGGCGCGAGTGTAAACAAAGCGTGTTTGCGCCGCGCGAACTGTCGTCGAGCAGCGCGAAGCTCGAAGACAGGTACAGTGTTAGTGCGAGTGAGAGAGAAAAACCCCGGAACGGAAAGTGGCTCGGCTGTGAGTTTTCGTGAGCCTAGTGGCAGGCTCACGCGAGTATAGAGTATAGAGTGCGATACAGCACACACCAGTAGAGCAGACAGCCGTGCCGCGTCGCACCGGAGTTAGGCCTGAGGCGAGCGCGGAGAGGGAGAGCCGCGCAGCATACGGCGCTGCGAGGAGAGAGCCGGACTCGCGCACGGGAGCGCGCGCAGGCGAAAGACCGCGCGATATATATATACACTCGCCACACCGAGCGGCGAGCGGAGCTGCGCACGGACTGCGCTATAGGGTGCGGAACGACTGGCCCATCGTGTGCGCCGGCACACAGAGATACGAATGCGGACGAATTGCTACGTCCGTAAACCAGGCCTCTCACACTCGCACGATCGAAAGTGTCGTGCGCGCAGCGTTTAGATAAGGTTTTCGCGAATATTTCCGTGATTTTAGCAGCAGGGAAAAATAACTTCTGTAAACAGAACAGGAGTGGCAGTGCCGCCGCCGTACAATTTTAATTTACTTAGCAAAGCACTGCACAAGAAGTTCAGAGAAGGTGGAATTGCTTGATTTTTTTTAAATGTTTTTATCGTTTTAGCTTTCGTTGATTAAAAATTCCAACCAACCCGAGAAACCCTTGCAGGAAAATTTCGGTTCTTTGTTTAATCGAAAAATTTTGCAGAAGGTGAAATTTTTCTTTCCATCGTTTACATTTCGAGTATTGTTTTATTTTATTTCGGGATATTTAATCGAATGACACCGGCGGCACACGTAGTAAATAATAAGCGAGCGAACAGGCGAAGCGAAAAAGAGTCTCGTAGATAGGGACTGCGAGATACGCACGCACACGACAGGCGTAAAGATATCTGCACCGAGCGTGCGAAGATGAATAATACGAGAAGAGACGACGACAGATCCTCGTAGGGAAAGAAGAAAAGATCGGCGACTGGGTGGTAGACTTAGGGGAGAAGGAGTGCACGCAGCACTAAATGAGTTTAGATCTACGCAAATGGGGAGCCGGCGATAAGGTGGAGAGAATCCACAAGTGGATCACGGGGGATATAACCCCGAGACTTTGTGCCATCTATGTACCTTGACCCGATGGATTGTCAAGGCCGAACGAGTGTCAATGAGACGGAACTTCATAAGGTCGTGTGCGAGCAACACCGACAGCGGCGGGCGGCAGCCACACCGCTCCGCACCCACTTGAAGGCAACAAGACCCAGCCATATGCGATCGGCTACACCAACCCTGCAAAGGCATGAAGACGAGGACGAAACAGAACGCCCTCGAGAGACACAAGCCCGGTGATTAAAGCCGAGTCTGAACGCGAGAGCGGAGGCAGTAACAGGCACCGACGGCCGAGAGTACCTCATACAGCACGAACAATGCTGCAGTAATGTGGAGACCTGCAACGCTCGATACGCGAACTACAGAAACAGGTCAGAACTCGCAAGCGGAGCCAAGCGTCGAGCACGCAGATAGGAAACACGGCGGTCAGCCGCCGATAAGAGTTGACATTCGCAGAGGAACATCGACCGGCACACCCTCGACACCTAAGAGCAGTCGGGGAGGGCTTGCGAGGAAGCGAAGATCGAGCACGCCAGAAACTCCTGAAAAACAGGCAGAACACGTGACATCGTGGGCACCGTGCTAAAATGGGCCTACGTTTCGCAGGGACGGACGCGGAACGAGCAGAGGATCCCTCACGCAATTAGAGAAGAACATGAGAAGCAGCAAAAATGTCGGATAAGGAGAAGATGGACGCGATACCAAACGTGCTGACTGGATTAGCCCTTGAATGGTACTACAGCAGCAACGCGAGTGGGAGACGTGGGAGGATTTCCGCACCGCACTACTGCGCTGGTACGGCACCAAACAGACAGTTCAACAGCGCCTAGCTGCCGACATTGAAAAGAGGTTTCAGGCCGACAGGATCCGTGCGAGACTATATGATCTGCCTGCAGGGATGATGGACGAACAGAAACCGCCTCCACCGTTAGAACAAGCCTTAGATATCCTCCACCGGAACTTAAGACAGGAATTGCAATGCTGACACCCCGCAGAATTCTACGACTGGAACAGTTTCCGAGAAATGGCAACAGAAGCAGAAACCGTAGTAGCAACGCGAAAGAACTATCGCGGCCTCCAACCCAGCAAGACATTACTTTCCAACTTGGCGTACAGGCGCCCACCCAGCCGCAAAAGAGAAACAAACGCAAACAAAAGTGGCAACGGTAGCAGTGAAAAACAACGGACCATAACGCCCAGATGACGGCCATGTTCAGCAAAATGCTGGACGAACGATTGCAGAAATGGGGAAAGAGAAACAACAGGCCACACCACGATAAACACCACGGCGAAAAAGAAGGGCGAGAGTATTTTTACACTTTGTTGTAACGAGCGCTTGAATTTCCCGCGCGTTCGTTAGTCGCGCGAGGCGGAGCTGTCGGCGCGTATGCTAGCAGACGACGTCGGCGGCCGACGTCGACAGGGTTAGGTACGCGCGCGAGAGAGAGCGAACGAGGAGACTCGAGTTCGCTTCGGCCGGATCAACATCGGCAAAATACCGCTAATAGTCCGCGGATCCTCTACCGCACCTGGCGTACACCGGGACTCACCGATCACGTCATCACCTGGAGGGACGCCTCCAGACCTGAGTACGAGCGGCCCGGATTCCCGTGGAGTGCCGTAAGGAACGTGAGGGCGAGTTAGCCATCGGCGAACCAGCGACCGAGTAAGTTGCGTTTTGTATTAGCTTCCGCGCGAAGCTGCCGCAGGTCTGGACTCACTACCACCGAGTCCTCGACCCGACTTCGTGCGTGACATTGTGCGCGATCCTCTCGCCATCGCGCGTGCGAACTTGTACACCAATTTGTATCATCAGTAGAGTCAATATATCCTTCTTTCAACGTTATCCTCAGTGTATTCTTTTGTGTTTTCCCGAGTACCCTCCCGCTGGTAGACTCACGGTTACGCGGATAAACGTGGTGCCCCGGGCGTGCCACGCATTTAACGGAAATTGGCAGGCAATGCACGGACGATAGTGATTGCACTACGCGGCTGACGTCCGCGCACTGTCATCGCGCCGATCATCGAGGGACCAGCCAGACGCTGTACGACGTCCACTGTGTGTTGACGTGCGGCATTTCCGCGACCGCACGGCATTGTCAAGTCCACCTCGTTACATTGTTTACATCAATAAAGAGTTTACTTGTCAAATCGTCGAAATGCTCTGAAATATAAATTAATCTTCTATAAATTCCTACAGCATTAGATTATGTTACATTTAATAGGCAACGGACTCTACTTGCTATAATGGCGCTGTGCAAACTAAATTTCCTCTATAATAGCTTGGTCTAGCTTGTAATTTTATAACGCTTCAAGTTTGCCGTGTTGTGTTTTCACAACTTAAACATGCTCTGAAATATAAATTAATCTTCTATAAATTACTACAGCATTTGATTATGTTACATTTAATAGGCAACGGACTTTACTTGTTAAGAAGTGTCTACCACTTAAAAACAAGTATATAGTAAGTCACTATGACCTTTCAAACATGTGATATTACAATTTATTCAATTTATTACTAATTGCGTTTAGACAGAAAATAATATAATGGCGCTGTGCAAACTAAATTTTCTCTATAATAGCTTGGTCTAGCTTGTAATTTTATAACGCTTCAAGTTTGCCGTGGTGTGTTTTCACAACTTAAACATGCTCTGAAATATAAATTAATCTTCTATAAATTACTACAGCATTAGATTATGTTACATTTATATCGGCAACGGACTTTACTTGTTAAGAAGTGTCTTCCACTTAAGAACAAGTATATAGTAAGTCACTATGGCCTTTCAAACATTTGATATTAGAATTTATTCAATTTATTACTAATTGCGTTTAGACAGAAAATAATATAATGGCGCTGTGCAAACTAAATCTACTCTATAATAGCTTGGTCTAGCTTCAAATTTTATAACGCTTCAAATATGCCGTGTTGTGTTTTCACAACTTAAACATGCTCTGAAATATAAATTAATCTTTTATAAATTCCTACAGCATTAGATTATGTTACATTTAATAGGCAACGGACTTTACTTGTTAAGAAGTGTCTTCCACTTAAGAACAAGTATATAGTAAGTCACTATGGCCTTTCAAACATTTGATATTAGAATTTATTCAATTTATTACTAATTGCGTTTAGACAGAAAATAATATAATGGCGCTGTGCAAACTAAATCTACTCTATAATAGCTTGGTCTAGCTTCAAATTTTATAACGCTTCAAATATGCCGTGTTGCGTTTTCACAACTTAAACATGCTCTGAAATATAAATTAATCTTCTATAAATTACTACAGCATTAGATTATGTTACATTTATATAGGCAACGGACTTTACTTGTTAAGAAGTGTCTTCCACTTAAGAACAAGTATATAGTAAGTCACTATGGCCTTTCAAACATTTGATATTAGAATTTATTCAATTTATTACTAATTGCGTTTAGACAGAAAATAATATAATGGCGCTGTGCAAACTAAATCTACTCTATAATAGCTTGGTCTAGCTTCAAATTTTATAACGCTTCAAATATGCCGTGTTGCGTTTTCACAACTTAAACATGCTCTGAAATATAAATTAATCTTCTATAAATTACTACAGCATTAGATTATGTTACATTTATATAGGCAACGGACTTTACTTGTTAAGAAGTGTCTTCCACTTAAGAACAAGTATATAGTAAGTCACTATGGCCTTTCAAACATTTGATATTAGAATTTATTCAATTTATTACTAATTGCGTTTAGACAGAAAATAATATAATGGCGCTGTGCAAACTAAATCTACTCTATAATAGCTTGGTCTAGCTTCAAATTTTATAACGCTTCAAATATGCCGTGTTGCGTTTTCACAACTTAAACATGCTCTGAAATATAAATTAATCTTCTATAAATTACTACAGCATTAGATTATGTTACATTTATATAGGCAACGGACTTTACTTGTTAAGAAGTGTCTTCCACTTAAGAACAAGTATATAGTAAGTCACTATGGCCTTTCAAACATTTGATATTAGAATTTATTCAATTTATTACTAATTGCGTTTAGACAGAAAATAATATAATGGCGCTGTGCAAACTAAATCTACTCTATAATAGCTTGGTCTAGCTTCAAATTTTATAACGCTTCAAATATGC
Source organism: Pteromalus puparum (assembly GCA_012977825.3). Lineage (NCBI taxonomy): Eukaryota > Metazoa > Arthropoda > Insecta > Hymenoptera > Pteromalidae > Pteromalus > Pteromalus puparum. The sequence continues at coordinate 40,736,902 of CM053168.1, forward strand.
CGTGTTGCGTTTTCACAACTTAAACATGCTCTGAAATATAAATTAATCTTCTATAAATTACTACAGCATTAGATTATGTTACATTTATATAGGCAACGGACTTTACTTGTTAAGAAGTGTCTTCCACTTAAGAACAAGTATATAGTAAGTCACTATGGCCTTTCAAACATTTGATATTAGAATTTATTCAATTTATTACTAATTGCGTTTAGACAGAAAATAATATAATGGCGCTGTGCAAACTAAATCTACTCTATAATAGCTTGGTCTAGCTTCAAATTTTATAACGCTTCAAATATGCCGTGTTGCGTTTTCACAACTTAAACATGCTCTGAAATATAAATTAATCTTCTATAAATTACTACAGCATTAGATTATGTTACATTTATATAGGCAACGGACTTTACTTGTTAAGAAGTGTCTTCCACTTAAGAACAAGTATATAGTAAGTCACTATGGCCTTTCAAACATTTGATATTAGAATTTATTCAATTTATTACTAATTGCGTTTAGACAGAAAATAATATAATGGCGCTGTGCAAACTAAATCTACTCTATAATAGCTTGGTCTAGCTTCAAATTTTATAACGCTTCAAATATGCCGTGTTGCGTTTTCACAACTTAAACATGCTCTGAAATATAAATTAATCTTCTATAAATTACTACAGCATTAGATTATGTTACATTTATATAGGCAACGGACTTTACTTGTTAAGAAGTGTCTTCCACTTAAGAACAAGTATATAGTAAGTCACTATGGCCTTTCAAACATTTGATATTAGAATTTATTCAATTTATTACTAATTGCGTTTAGACAGAAAATAATATAATGGCGCTGTGCAAACTAAATCTACTCTATAATAGCTTGGTCTAGCTTCAAATTTTATAACGCTTCAAATATGCCGTGTTGCGTTTTCACAACTTAAACATGCTCTGAAATATAAATTAATCTTCTATAAATTACTACAGCATTAGATTATGTTACATTTATATAGGCAACGGACTTTACTTGTTAAGAAGTGTCTTCCACTTAAGAACAAGTATATAGTAAGTCACTATGGCCTTTCAAACATTTGATATTAGAATTTATTCAATTTATTACTAATTGCGTTTAGACAGAAAATAATATAATGGCGCTGTGCAAACTAAATCTACTCTATAATAGCTTGGTCTAGCTTCAAATTTTATAACGCTTCAAATATGCCGTGTTGCGTTTTCACAACTTAAACATGCTCTGAAATATAAATTAATCTTCTATAAATTACTACAGCATTAGATTATGTTACATTTATATAGGCAACGGACTTTACTTGTTAAGAAGTGTCTTCCACTTAAGAACAAGTATATAGTAAGTCACTATGGCCTTTCAAACATTTGATATTAGAATTTATTCAATTTATTACTAATTGCGTTTAGACAGAAAATAATATAATGGCGCTGTGCAAACTAAATCTACTCTATAATAGCTTGGTCTAGCTTCAAATTTTATAACGCTTCAAATATGCCGTGTTGCGTTTTCACAACTTAAACATGCTCTGAAATATAAATTAATCTTCTATAAATTACTACAGCATTAGATTATGTTACATTTATATAGGCAACGGACTTTACTTGTTAAGAAGTGTCTTCCACTTAAGAACAAGTATATAGTAAGTCACTATGGCCTTTCAAACATTTGATATTAGAATTTATTCAATTTATTACTAATTGCGTTTAGACAGAAAATAATATAATGGCGCTGTGCAAACTAAATCTACTCTATAATAGCTTGGTCTAGCTTCAAATTTTATAACGCTTCAAATATGCCGTGTTGCGTTTTCACAACTTAAACATGCTCTGAAATATAAATTAATCTTCTATAAATTACTACAGCATTAGATTATGTTACATTTATATAGGCAACGGACTTTACTTGTTAAGAAGTGTCTTCCACTTAAGAACAAGTATATAGTAAGTCACTATGGCCTTTCAAACATTTGATATTAGAATTTATTCAATTTATTACTAATTGCGTTTAGACAGAAAATAATATAATGGCGCTGTGCAAACTAAATCTACTCTATAATAGCTTGGTCTAGCTTCAAATTTTATAACGCTTCAAATATGCCGTGTTGTGTTTTCACAACTTAAACATGCTCTGAAATATAAATTAATCTTCTATAAATTACTACAGCATTTGATTATGTTACATTTAATAGGCAACGGACTTTACTTGTTAAGAAGTGTCTTCCACTTAAGAACAAGTATATAGTAAGTCACTATGGCCTTTCAAACATTTGATATTACAATTTATTCAATTTATTACTAATTGCGTTTAGACAGAAAATAATATAATGGCGCTGTGCAAACTAAATTTCCTCTATAATAGCTTGGTCTAGCTTGTAATTTTATAACGCTTCAAGTTTGCCGTGTTCCGTTTTCAAATCTTAAAAATGCTCTTTAATATTAACTAATCTTCTACAAATTCGAAAATCATTACATTATGTTACATTATTATAGGCAACAGACTTAACTTGTCAACAAGTGTCTAGCTTCCACTTAAAATCAAGTATACAGTAAGTCGCTGTCTTGATTTTGAATTAGTTATAATATCGAGTACATTTATTTGTTATAGAATGCCGTTCTCTTTAAGAACAAAGAATTTAACTCCATTTTTATTATTCGTAGACTATTTTTTGATTTCGCAATATTTATAAATAATTATTTTCGCAATAATTGTCAATTAATAAAGTTGTATAGTAGTCGTTATATATGACCAAAAAGTATGCTATCTTGAATTACTTATAACGCGATGATTTGTTCTACTTGTTTATACACAGATAAAAAAGTGTTATTACCTTTATTTTGTTTTTTTCGTTGTTTCCTCCTCTTTTTCCGTTCTTTTTCAGATTGTTTGTTTATTTTGGCGTGCTTCTTCTTTCTACTTCGCCGTCTTTTAACCGAAGAGGCCTGACTTGCATTATTACAGGAGCTTTTATTACAGTTCTCCTCATTTTCGTGATCTCCATTGTTTGTCATTGGCATTGTCATTGCGATTGGGGATGGAGGCTCCTCGGTTGAAACATCATTTACATCTTAAAATTTTATAATTTATATTATTTTTTTACATATTAATATTGTATAATTTACATTACATTATTACAATTATTATCTATATGAATCTTAAGTTATTAAAAGTATGCTAAACAATTATTTGTTAGTACAGAAATAAATAATACAATATTAGATGAAAGATGATATTCCTGTACGAAACATTTCACATACCATTGTTCTGTCCTTCATCATCACAAACGCTCGTATCAATGGGAGATACGCTTACTCCTAGTAGAAATCTATGCATACTGTTATTTCTATTTCGTAGCTCTTTTACATCTTCCACCGAGAACTCAGGTGGCATAGTTGTCCAAGATAATGCATGCAGACTATCATCATCTCCATCATCTCCATCATTTGAGAACATAATGGGCGTTGAAGTTCTTTCCAATGGCGTTGTGCATAAGGCTGTCTCTATCGGTTTTGAAGTGTAGCTTCTGATTGTTGCTGATGCTGTCTGAATAGGTTCTGATGGTGTTAATAGGTTTCCAGACGGCCTTTCTTCCAAAATTTTATACGTGGAATCAACTGAAAATGCAATGAAATAAAAATAATATACTTAATAAGATTTTGCTGTATTATCTTTGAGATAGTGTCACAAGTTTTTGAAATACCATTATCCATTACTTTCTGCACAGCCTTTTCAATATTTTGCTTTATATATTGAGGCAATTCTACAGTCGATGCGATATCAAAGTTGACATTGCTCATAATAATTTTTTTTCTTTTATGCTCTGTTTTTTTATTACGATTGTCATTGAGCCTTTTTCTTCCTATGCTCATGTTAGTGTTCGCTTCTCTCAAAGGATTTTCTTAAAAATAAGCATAAATATTAAATAAGTATAAACGTCAAAATAATGCAATTTATAAATTATTTGCAGATAAATATGTAATTGAAATCGGCAAAATATAAATTCAAACTTGCTCATTAATTGTAATCATCAATAAAACATAAAATTTCTAAAACGTATACACGCGGTAAGGCCTTCATAGGCAACTTTTCCAAAAAACAGAAGAAATATCAATTTTACCGATTCAGTGAGCGCGAAAGCACAATTTATATGACTTATTAAAATGCTTTTTACGTTACAATTACAAATACTATGAAACGTATCAAGATACAAATAAAATTTATAAACTTACTGTAGAAATGGGGTATATTTTCGCCATCTAAATTGACATTCTCTTGCGAATTATCGTCAAATCGATTTTCAAATTGATTTTCGTTTTGAACGTGTAAATTTTCTTCGACTTCATTTCGTGATTCATTTTGATCAGCATTAAAAGCAGCAAAATTATCGACATTTTCAATATCACCTGCATCTGTAAATTTTATGATCTGTATTATTACAATCATCATTTATATAAAGTTCAAAAGATTTCACGACTATAGCAAGGGTCTAAGTAAGCTACAGTTTTGTGTAAGTTGGCGTACCTGACAATGCTTCTTCATCGGCATCCGCAGGGGCTAAAAGATGCAAAATTATTCAATAATGAAATACAATGTGCATACTTATTTATGTATATATACTTTACAAATATTGTTATTTTACCATCGAAAAGTTCATCAATTACTGCATGGTTTGGATTTTCCAAATTATCTCTGGGCAAAGCCAGTGCTCCTGCTTGCGTGAGTATATGGAGTAAATCTGGATCTATAGACAAAATATTAAAGATACAATAATTTATTAACGAATAACTATGATAATAAATGTAAAACTCAAATTATTATTACACCTAAAGTATTAAATTGCCTTTCACCGGATTGAAAATCATCTATATTGACTTCTTCCGTTCTTCTGATTCTCTCGCATAAATGCCCTTTTAACGACGCCATCATATCCAACACTTCTTGCGCCGATATTTCATTCATCATATATTTCTTCCACACTGATAATATTATAAATTTTAGTTTCACATGGCATTTTTAGCTTGTTATTACTAATAGTAACATACGTAAATTTTTTTTAATTCATTCAACACAGGCTACTAAAACAGTACATTACGCATGTAGGGAGGTAAAGAATTGGCGAGTCTATAGCTCCTGTAATTGCCACCTAGGTCGAAGGCGAGGGTGGTAAACACGAGCTATGGGCTCGCCATTTGACCTCCCGTGGTGCATATACGATTTTAGGTCCTAGGGCACGTAAAATCATGTAAATTGACTCAAAAATAAATTAGTGTTGTCTATTTATATATTCACAATTAAAAATATTTCATTCCGAGTAAAAGTCATTGATAACTTATAAAAAGCTAATATATATGTTTATAATAGTGAAATAAAGCCAATTTGAATATTCTACTTATCTATGATTTACCTCTTAAGATTTTTGTTTGTCTGTAGACAGTTTGATAACGTGGCTGTCGAGATACACGTTTACGGTTCTGTAGGCGACTTGTATCAAACCATACGGTATCTATTAGTAACCGTAGTTTGCCTATATTTTCAAACATAATATAATATAAATATGTATCTGCCCGAAATGTTATTTAATCAATATAAAATTATAGATACTATAGCCATTGACATGCTCATTTCAAAACTCTTTTACGCAAATTTTATAAAATGTAATATTTGCAAAGCCTATTTTAATTATATATGTCAATATGTTTGTGATACTTACAAATGAAATTCCATACTTGAGGATGCTTCCCAATTTTGTATCTCAGTTGGCTATGGGAAGCTTCTATTGCATTATTAGTGCGCACAAGTAAGCCAAAAATACTAAAATTTTCAGGCTTCACACAATTCAGCCAAAAGTTCTGGAAATACTTGAGAAAATCCTTTAATTTTTGAATAATTTTTTTATCTGTTCTATCGCACAGTGTTGCGAATGCTCCTCTTATTTTTTCAGCTGGCAGAAAAGCAAGTACCGTGATTTTTTTAACAAAGCTTTTGGCTTCTGGATTATTTTTTAAATAATCGCCTAAATTCAACGATTTAATCTTGCTATAAATTGCCTGAAATATAAATATAAAAATTAACTACAGTTAAAACTGAAGTGTCAAAAATTTTGAATAAAAAATTTAAAATCAATTTATAAGCTTTTGAATTACCCTATCAAAGTGAACGTTGCATCCCACACAACGCGCATTAGGGAAAGCTTTTTCCATTTCGTTTCTGAGAGCTGTTTCAAAGTCTGTCATTACGATTTTTATTTTCTCACTTGGTATCAATGTTTTAAAATGACTCAGTACAGCCTTGTACGCTTTCTGGGTTTTTCTTGTCATTAAACAATACATAAATGTCATTGCCTGGTAAAATGTAAAAGAAAAGAATCAGCAGTGTTACTTTTTGTGCTAAGAAAAAAAAGTAAAAATATATCTGACTCCGTCGATTTATATTAAAAATATCGATTTATTAAATGAATACTTACGTGGCCATATTTTATTCCCATTACAGAAAATAATTGAAGGTTGTTTTCTTGTTCCATCTTAGGTGTGGTGTAATAAGTAGCATCGGCGAGCAGTTGTTCCACGTCTTGAAATTGCTCGTCAATTAATTTCTTATCATAAAACAACATATGTCTGAATCCATCTTCATCTATTACTTCATAGGACTGTAACTTGGATTTGACACCTTCAAAAATCTTTGTGTCCTTCATTGCCTCAATTTGCTCTCCAAGTTCATCAATATTTTTTGGATTTTTGGGATATGCGGCTTTTCGCCACAATTTCATGCTTGGTAACAAGGTAGCATAAGGTACTTGTTCAGCCGCTTTCGGATAACTTGAAAAAAAAAATTATCAGTGCATCTATCTAAATAGTAAAATATTGCAATTTGATAACATAATTATAATGCATACAGAGTAGCATAAGTGTTATAAACGTCTTTCAGCTTGTCATAGTGACGAGAAAGCGAATCCTGAATCGCATCGCGAAATTTAGCACATTCTAATTGTTTTTTGCTCGTGTAACAATGAGTATCATGATTGTCATTACACTTCCAATCATATGTACCATCTGGATTTACAATCATTTTTGCCGTTCCATGGCAAAATTTTGTTGAGCATATCATGTATCTAAAAATGTGAGAAAAGATTATGAAAAATTCACGTGAATTACGAAAATAATACTTATAAGTAAAATCATAATTATACAACATTAAAAGATCAATTTTGCAATGAAATATATTAATATATTCAAAGAATATATTAAACATAATAAAATAATTTTCAACTTATGAATTTGCTTAAGAGAATAAAAGTCATTAAAGTATATTCTTACAAAAAGCAAAAAAATTGAATTTTAAATTTTGATAAATGAGAAATACAATTTCAGCGGTTTAAGGTCATTCTTTTGACGAAGAGAAGTATAAAATATATGTTTATAAAGAAGTTAAAATTATATACGCGCGCGCGATAATAAAGCAAAAATCTAATTACTTTATACGTGCAGTACTGCGATTGATCCTATATCTGTGTGCGTCTTCAGAGAAATGATCAGCTCTAGATAGAAAACTCTTTTTCCGTCGAGTCTTCTGCTGTTGCTCCATGTCGGTCTATAAATGCGGCTTTCCTATTAACGAAGACCATACAATAATGTAACGTTATCGGATCATGATTAATTTAAAAAAAAAATTATATTATAAAAACGTATATATAATGCACAACCAAAAGAGTATCTTTGAGAAACTGTAAAAAATAACGCTTAAAGCCGAGTAATGACAGTGAGAAGCAAATAATTAATGCATCAAGACCACGAAGGCACTGCTATAATTGGAGTTAATTTGACCATATCCGTAATAGGTAGGACCACAATTGACTCACAGCCAATACATTTAGCTTATAATAACAGTGCAGGCAAAAAAGAAACTAAAAAAAATATGCTATACCATCACTATACAGTATTAACATGCCAATGCGCAAGAAAATTGAACGAATACCGTATTATCTGTATATGCTACAACATTTTCAAGAAGTAGCAAAAGAGGCTTTAACGTCAGAAACTCTCAACGACAGTTACTAAAGGACTTACAGCAAAAAAATAGATCTCGATCAAGTGATTAAATCCAGAAAGTATCGATGTATGATATACTTTCAACAATATAAATGAAGATGCTCTTGCGCTAGTGAATGAAGCGTTCGCAAAGTTCCGAAAATATAAAGAAGGCTCTTAATCATTACGTATTTTCTGTTGATTAGAAAGTAATTTCGTAGTGTCATTGGATATTTATTAAATTTATATATTTTCAATATATTTTCAAATTTTCTGGTATCGATAACGATTTATCGTGCAGACGAGTTTTTATACTCCGTATTTACACAGCTAAAATTAATGGACTTCACAACAACACAAGATACTCTACAAAAGGAAGAGAGAAGGATATAGATCCGCCCTCGGCGTGAACTGGGCAGATATTCGCTGTTGCCTCCTGTAGGTTCTTACGACTTGATGTTTACGCTATATATTAAGTCCCATCTCAGCTTACCGCGTATTTCTGTGTATATGCCACGAGAAAAAAGAATCAATATTCAAAGGTTAGATTTTTCCTTTAACTACTGCTGATGGTAAACTAATCGACCAATATACTCCAACGTTTTTCTGTGTAAGAAATTACGAAAAACTATAACAACGCACACTAGTGGACGTCAGCGAATATCGCAATTACACTCATGAACGCCACATTGAAAAAAAGGCAGAGATGTAGACGTTACAAATGGACATCACCTTATGCAGGTCTAGTCAGGAACAGTGGCTTTGAGTAATAAAAAAATTAAACCTTACTGCATATCACTTGGCGCAAGAAACTGTCAAATCTCAAGACAAGGGAGACAAATCAACAAGCAAGGACTATTAGACACTGCACTGTCCGTCTTTGCGAAAAGCGCGTGCACACGACGATGGCACGACATACACTGAAAAGTGTGAACACGTGAGAGAGACGTCAACAACAACGCGAGCCGTCACCTACTATACGATCAGCGAGAGTAGACAATGCCGCTTGTATATGTGTACTAAAGAGCGCGCGTAAATAGAAGAGACGAGACATTCGTAGGTGGGGGGAGAGTCGGAAAGAGCTTGACGCGTGCTCGACGAGAACTCCTCGCGACCTGCACTGTTCTACCACGAAAGCTATGCGCTGTAGCTTACTATACATAGACACGACCTGACCTTTGTAAAATAAAGCAGTCCTCACCGGAATGAGCTTGCTACTATAAATATGCTGCGAGAAAGGGGGGAGGGTGGGCCTTTTTGAGGTTAGATTTTTCAGTCATTCGAATGGACACTAGACGCTGCATTGTTAAAAAAAATGTTCACAGCGACGAAACTGCGCAATGTAAACTTTCACTTGGAGTGCAACGTACGAATCGACTAAAAAATTCTAACCTGCAGTTTCAAAAAACGCAGCTGTTTCACAAACGACACGCCGCGTTTGCTTATTTATCGACGTGCTATACTAATTTTCAAAACCATACTAATCGCATGGGAATCACTGCGAAAGTCTCAAACGTTTTTATACGTAAGCAAGCCCGAAATATACGCTCGCAGAAATCAGTCGCACTCGCAAAGAAAAAAATGTCGGTGACGTACATGCTATGAAACTATGATATTACCTTATGCAAATCGTATCAAGTGAAGCGGATTTGATCGACTAGACCATAAGCACTGTTAGATATTGCCCTTAAGTGCACTTCAGTCTATACCACGCGTGATGTACACTATCGATGCAAAGTCGAGAGAGTCTAATCAACGAGCGGGGACTATTAGTTTCTGGCACTGTACAAACAAAAAACACGTCGTGGATACTATACGTCCGTCTTTACGAAAAGCGCGCGCACACGACGATGGCACGACATACACTGAAAAGTGTGAACACGTGAGAGAGACGTCAACAACAACGCGAGCCGTCACCTACTATACGATCAGCGAGAGTAGACAATGCCGCTTGTATATGTGTACTAAAGAGCGCGCGTAAATAGAAGAGACGAGACATTCGTAGGTGGGGGGAGAGTCGGAAAGAGCTTGACGCGTTCTCGACGAGAACTCGTCGCGGCCTGCACTGTTCTACCACGAAAGCTATGCGCTGTAGCATACTATACATAGGCACGACCTGACCTTTGTAAAATAAAGCAGTCCTTACCCGAATGAGCTTGCTACTATAAATATGCTGCGAGAAAGGGGGGAGGGTGGGCCTTTTTGAGGTTAGATTTTTCAGTCATTCGACCGGACACTAGACGCTGCATTGTTAAAAAAAATGTTCACAGCGACGAAACTGCGCAATGTAAACTTTCACTTGGAGTACAACGTACGAATCGACTAAAAAATTCTAACCTGCAGTTACAAAAAACGCAGCTGTTTCACAAACTACATGCCGCGTTTGCTTATTTATCGACGTGCCATACTAATTTTCAAAACCGTAGTAATCGCATGGGAATCAGTGCGAAAGTTTCAAACATTTTTATATGTAAGCAAGATCGAAATATACGCTCGCAGATATCAGTCGCACTCGCAAAGAAAAAAATGTCGGTGACGTACATGCTATGAAACTATGATATTACCTTATGCAAATCGTATCAAGTGAAGCGGATTTGATCGACTAGACCATAAGCACTGTCAGATATTGCCCTTAACTGCACTTCAGTCTATACCACGCGTGATGTACACTATCGATGCAAAGTCGAGAGAGTCTAATCAACGAGCGGGGACTATTAGTTTCTGGCACTACAAACAAAAAACACGTCGCGGATACTATTCGTCCGTCTTTACGAAAAGCGCGCGCACACGACGATGGCACGATATACACTGATAAGTGTGAACGCGTGACAGAGACGTCAACAATGACGCGAGGCGGCACCTATTATACGATCAGCGAGAGTAGACAATGCCGCTTGAATNGTGTGGGGGGGGGAGGGGGGCCCCGGGGGGGGGGGGGGGGGGTGAGAAAGAGACTGAGGCGCCCTCGACGAGAACCGGCTGCGGCTTGCTGAACGTTAACGTCCTCTTTGTCCCGATGTTGCCTACTATAGGTTGATACGACCTAACGTTTGTACTATGTATAATGTCATTACTTGGCTTGGCGTTTATATGCATCAAAGAAATAGGATGAATAAGTTTAAGGTTACATTTTGTGGCTCATTTGGCCGGAGATGCAACGGCACTTTGATGAAAACGAATTTTTATGTATAAATAACTAATCAATCGAACTTTTTATTCACAATGTCAATGCTCGAATCGCGTAAATTAACGTGTCAGTTATTTTAATATTTCGCTGAAACAATGAAGCAATGAAGCAAAAGCAATGCTTTTCCTAAGGAACATGATGCCTTTATGAATTATTGAAGCACTTACTGTCACAAGCTAATGACTATCAACGTATTATGAAGTATACAAAATTGAAAAAATATCTTTATAAGATAGAACGGCGGAATAGTTAAAACTTAAATCAATTAGCATTGTTAATTATATTTATAGGTATACTTACTGTATACAATTATTATTGTTTTATGGTTTAATTATTTCACTTACCGTTTATTGAACTTGTCTTCCTATTTTGCAACTTTATTGGTGTTATAAAACTATATAAAATGTGTGTAAATTGTGTGTAATTTTAAAAGCGGTTCAAAATTTTAAAAACTACACAAATATAGATTATATGCCCTGGGATAAATTTCACTAGTCCGGCTGGCCTATTCGCCAAGCGATGGGCAGTTTCCTTCGCGTATTTTTCGCGAAGAAAACTGGGCAGTTCTGGCCAGAAATTTAGCATAATACACAGTTAAAACGTTTGGCATAGGAAATTCCCAACCTATATGACTGATGAATATAAATAAATGACGTAATGAAATTATTGATGAATTAATTAAACGTTTTAAAAGTGGCAACCTAACCCTACACATATATGTACACACTCATATAAAAGTGTACAAGCATGGTGTACTGTCTGACTTTGTGTTGTGCAAGTGCATAATTACTGTGTAATAAGTGGTGTCTATGTGTTGTTGATCACCAATGATGAGGTCTGCTAAGTGATTTTCATAGATGTTTCAATCTCATCAGTATGCGAGTCAGTTACTGTCCATGTCTAAATCTGTTATGATCATACTAAATCCAAGATATTGAAGTTTAATGTCTGTTCTTTTGCGTAGAGACTTCTTAAATTATTCCAAAACAGACTACGATTACAGTTTTTACTTAACTGTCTTGGTTCTGCTTTGGATCTTGAACCCTATGGCCTCGGCGTCAAAATTTACAGGTGGGTCTATACATGACAATCAAATTCATATCAGCTACAATGATTTCCACTGAATATATTGTTTCAACATGCCAATACAAATTAAGATGCGGTAATCGTTTTGGCAATTCGAGGTTAGTCTTAACGTTTTCAAGTTGTCATCCCTGCATGCCGAGATGCATATGAGAAATTTTTTTAGGCGGGAAATTCAAATGTTATAGTTTACAATAATAGTACATTTCGATACAGGTGTGGAAGGTGATTTCCCCTGTGGGTGGCGGGTTTCTGTCACACGTGCTATAAAATAGTATACGATACTCGTGACTTAAATGGCCCGTTTCACGGTGTGTATAGCGCCCTCGCTGCGCCCGGGCGCTAACTACACGCCGTGAAATAATGGGCCATTGTCACACGTATCGTAATCTACTATTTTGACACGAGTATGCGAATCTACGTTCTCAGCAGATGAGCGTGTGTGAAATCTTAATTTCGCGCACTAGTGTGAAAATGAGGCATTTCGCGCACGCTACACTGCTACAAGGAATCGAATTTCGTACACAATGTCAAGAATATAACATCTACTATTCATGATCAACCACAGTATAGTCTATTTTTTTAAAATTAAGTGAATAAAATAATGTAATTAAGACCTAGCACATAATATATAATAGTTTATTACGATTCGAGTGCGCGAAGTAGGTGATTTTCGCAAGAGCGTATTTTGTCGCCCGAGCGTACCGAGGGTGACAAAAAAGCAAGTGTGATGATCACCTACGCGCGGGAGTATCGTATACTATTTTTTGACACGAGTATGCGAATCTACGTTCTTAGCAAATGAGCGTGCGTAAAATTCAAAGTTTCTCACACTAGTGTGAAAATGAGTCATTTCACGCACGCTACGCAGCTAGGAGAAATTGAATTTCGCGCATATAGAGTGTCAAAAAATAAATATGAGTAGCGAGTTAATTCACTAGTATCGTACTGTGATATTTCCTTCTCCGATCACCGCCTAGATATCGTCTACGAGTCCCAAGTAACAAGATCAGCATGCTCGAGCAGAACTAACAGTTATACATACAGAAAACCACCGAGCATTTACTTCGGAATCAAAATTTCGTTTTTGGCATTTTTATCTTTCGGCACTTTTTTTTTCTCAGCATGTTTTTAGGCATTTTTATTTTCGGCAATTTTATCCATAGTTGTTATAGACTATTCGGCAACTTTAATTTCTGCACATTTGTATTTCGGCAATGTGCGTTCGGAAGTTTTAACCATATGAAAATGAATTTTCAATTTCTTTGACTTTTTATTCATTTAATAATCGGCTCATAGTTTTTCACAGATTTTAACTTTAGCTGAAATTTATGTAGAATAAGTTTATTCGTTGAAATATCTTATAGGTAAAGGTGACCGATGGCAAACTAAGCTTTCGTTACATTTCCCCCCACCCGACTGACTGGGGGGTTACAGCAGGCATGCTCAATAGCCTGTTGAGCTGGGCAGTAAGACGCAGGCGCTTGTTGTCGTATCTGCACTCCAAGGCCTTCCAGGCCACGTCAAAGTTAGCTTCTATCACCTGCAGGTTGCAAAGGCGACGAGCAGCCTCACCATCAAGGCACGATAGCAGGTGTTGGAGTTTCAGTACTAGAGTGGGAGTGGGCACATCCTTCATCATCGATGAAAATAGCTCCTTGAATGACTCCCAGTCTTCTTGCCTTCCACTGAACCTGGACAGTGTGAGCTTGGGAAGTGAATTGGCCGTAAAGGAAAACGTCAGGGAAGGTCCCTGAGCGTCGTTGACTGGTAGAATTCGAGCCGCCTGGAGGGCCCCGATCAGTGCAGCCATATGGGTGGTCATGTTGACCTTGGTGCTGAGATACTTGTCCTCGATTTCTGAAAAGTAATCTGTTGTGAAGTATTGATCACCTTTGAGATCCTCGCAGAGGACATAAAGCTGTTGGTATTTGTCATAAAAGTTTCTCCAGTAGGTTTTTAGCTGGTTAAGGCGATGCTTCACGACTTCCACCGTGATATTGGCCTCCCCCAATTTCGTCAGATTCGCCCATGCCTTTGTAATGGAATTCCCAGTGGTTAGTTGGCTGCCAAGCAAAGTTGTCACGTGGGTAGACATCGAGCAAAGCTAAGGTAGCGAAGGAAGCAGAAAAATAGAAGCTAGTAACAATAGCAGAGCGCCCAAAGCGAGAGGCAGAGAAAACGATGGCACAAAGTAGTGAGAGGTGATACTTACCCTCCTCCGGTCGTGACTCCAGCAAATCCAACAGGTCCAGGCGACGTGTAGAGCAACGACTTTCAACCCTCCAGGAGCCCAACTTGGAGGTTAGAAGCACCTAGTCGTAGAGCAGACGGCAGGCGTACTGACTATGGTGGCACGAGAGGAGCTTGGCGCACGCGTCGACGTCGATCTCAGAGTACCGACTTGACCGTCCAGAGAGCGCTGCAGCGGCGTGGCGTTCAAATTTGAACTAGAGACCATTGAACGTGATGACGTAACGGCTCGGGGTTGCGTGATGTTAGAGGTCACTGCTTGACCTTGGAGATTCGCAGATTTTGACTGCGACCTTCCTCACGCTTTTCGGACTTGGTGCTAGCGACTAAACCTTACTATCGGTTTGGAAAAGATAGGCCCCTCGGTATTTCGGTGCATAACTTGCTGAAAAAAAATCGTTTAAAAAATGAAAAGCAGTGCGTGATAGAGAAACTCTCTGCGCATCAACTGATGTAAGTACCTTTAAATAAAAATAATTAGCAAATTTTCAGGGACGAGCGGAAGTGGAAAAAATGTAGATTTTTTACCATTTTTCGGATAGGCCAACTTTGCACCCTCGCCGTTTCCTCAAAAATGAAGCGATCTCGTAGCAAAAAATCAGGCTTGTACCTTGGATTTTTGGAAAAAAATGTTCATCATGTTTGTAATGTTAACGAATGTGAAAAAAGTGTATCTCGCAAACGGGACGTCGGACAATGTTCTGAGAGGTCTCGAAAAATTGGAAAAAAATCTGGCATTTCAAAAATTGTGGATTAAGTTTCATAAAATTATAAACTTTTCTACAATCGCTGCCGAAAGTTAAGGGAAATTTTTTGTCGCTTAACTCATGAAAAACGTGACGAAGATGTCATAAATATCCAGAAGCTTGTAATGGAGATGGGTCCAAGTAGGCGGCGCACAGTGTCGGAAATTGGACAAAATTCGCTCAACTGCTGGTTTCGCAAGGTATCCCCCTAAAACCACTTGAAAAGGGTTCCCTGATACTCCTAAAAACAGGTGTCACTGCGATAATTTTGATATTTTCATTCCCGCATTTGTAGGCAACGATAGACCAATGACACCTTATTTCACCATTTTCTCGAATTTGTCATAATCGTGTAAAGTTGTATATATGTATATATAACTTTATATATACCCATATATATACCATTATACTATATATATATATACCATTATACTATATATATATATATACCATTGTGTATATATATACATATATATATATAGGCAAAATAGGCAAAAAACGCAGAAAATGCTTAGCACCTGCTTTTGACCCCCTATAACTCGAAGAGTATCGATGAAAAAAGTCTGAAAAAATTCATAAGACTATTTGGATATCTATAGAACATATTCTCAAACTTATGGCTATATTAATTTTTTAGTTCTCGATTTCACAGAGAACCATCCATTTATTCGTATAAATAATATATATATATATATATATATATATAGTATAATGGTATATATATGGGTATATATGAAGTTATATATACATATATACAACTTTACACGATTATGACAAATTCGAGAAAATGGTGAAATAAGGTGTCATTGGTCTATCGTTGCCTACAAATGCGGGAATGAAAATATCAAAATTATCGCAGTGACACCTGTTTTTAGGAGTATCAGGGAACCCTTTTCAAGTGGTTTTAGGGGGATACCTTGCAAAACCAGCAGTTGAGCGAATTTTGTCCAATTTCCGACACTGTGCGGCGGGACACTTACGGTCAAAAGTTAAGCGCGCCGCGGACTTCGGCCCGGCTGTAAGCAACACATGTTGAGAGTGAGGAAGGGTTACCTCGCTTCTTCTTCGGCAGAGTCAAGAGCCCTATACATCTGGCGGGCCATTTTTTCTGCGTAGTTTTAAAATCGTCTACTTAAATAATAAAGGCTTGTTTATGCATTAACAGTATTATTTACGGGCGCTACTAATGACTCGATGCCATTTATTGATTTGTAATAAAAATATAAATTATAGTACCTACATATTATACTGTAAGAGAAGAAAATTCTCGATAATGGAAATAAATGTAAATTTCTAAGAAGTCGGAAGGTGGAATCCGAGGTGGAGCCACATTTAAGTAAATAGCATTGAACATTAGGGGGTGGATATACACACATTACACACACTTATAGTTGCTAGTAAACACTATGAGTTACTTTCGAGAACTTTCGGCTTATAGAAAGTTCTCGAAAGTAACTCATAGTATTTACTAGCAACTATAATATACGCTCAACGCGCGTTCTAAATTTTTACTTTTTGAGGTATGGGAATTCAAACAAAAGCTACAGAGATCGCATATGAGAACCCAATCGGAGAATAACAGAATACTCTGTCTTTTTATAGGGTCTTTCGAGGATAGCATCAAAACATTTTAATTATTATAATTCTAAAAGATCCTTTTTTGAGGTTAGAAATTTATATAATATATGTTCATAGGCATCCCGCTTTGGCGCAACAGTCGCATTTCGATATTTAGCGAAACTCTATGATCCCTACTTTCCGCTTGAGAAAAAAAATTAATCACTTTAATAGAATAAATATACTTATCTCATCAGAAAGGGGCAAGCTAATGAGGATTTAAAAAAATATTTTAAATATAAAATAATATGTTACAAATCAGAACGAACGGCAAACGAGGAACATGTCAATTCGATTATTTCTATATATAATTGCAATCATTCCCTTATAAGGGAGGAGGGGGGGGGGGGTAGAGAATTCCCTGGAAGCACTTAAATATGCAGGAGCATTAGACTGAACCTCAGTTTCTAAACAGACCTACAATTTACGTAGTGTCTCATCGAGAAATTCAGTTAGACTTTGTGCAAATAGTTCGTATCAGATAGAAATATTGAGTGAGTAAATTAAATATAGACATCAATAATAACTACAAAAGATAAAAAGTTAATAAACATGGGAAACGATATCATTGTTGACGATGAACACTTTTCAATTGTAGACTGTGGATGCTTATTTAAGTGTTTAGCTACTGCTATAAATTTAAATCATCGCATCATACGGCGCCAAATTGTAAATTAGAAAAACTCGAGTAGCTCGAAAAACTCGAGCAGCTCGGCACATTCGAAGAGCTTGATAATTTTTTTAATTTTTAGAATCATATACCTATTTTAATTTTAACATCTGGAAATGCAATCAGAAAATGCATATTATACTAGAATCGAAGTATTGATAAAGAGCTTGAATTTGAGCGCTAGTGGGTTAAAAATGGTTGTTGAGGTAAAAAGTTGTCTACACTTGAAATTTGTAATACCCCGTACACCCTGTACACTACAGTCGCGTACAAAGAAATATTATATCATCATTTCAAAAAACTAAAGTCACCTGAAATTTTTAGAGAAAACTTTTGTTCCCTGTTTTATCGGTATAGCGAGCGACGACGTAGGAATCAGCATCAGCATCAGCATCAAGCACGTGTGCGCGTGCTCCCCTCTTCTCTCCAAGCGACAACCAGCATCAAGTATAGAACTACGCAGCGGCGTACTAGAGTAAAGTGTATGTGTGTGTGAGCAGCGAGCGATGACGCAGCGGCGGAGAAGCGTGCGCAACCAAGTATGTTAGTATGAGTGTGGATTATATATATGTAGGAATGAGAGTATCATGTGTGGAACCGTGAATAATTTTGGCGGCTCAAGTGAGCGCCCTGTAACTCGGCTATAAAAGGCAATGCGAAGCCCGTATTTGATCACTAGTTGTCGCAATTTCCAGCGCACTAGTCACCTCTCACTCCATAGCAATTAATGCTTGGATTAACAACACACTCACAATAATTAGTCACTGCAATTCATCCGTACTGGTTAATACACTATTAAATTATTACATAACACTTGCGATACAGATAAAACAGAAAACACGTATGAATGTATGAATTATATTTATCACATTTCAGAATGATAATCATAAATATCATTATATAATAATTTATGCGCAATCTTAAAAATTATCAAAACAGAATAGTTTGTATATGCGAAGTAACATTTCAACACTTGTTCTATTCAATACACATATTATTTTTATGATAAATAAGAATTCTCATTTTTTGTGTTAAATATCCATTACCTATCATCCCGGACCTACCACTATTATTATTCATTCTATTATTATTTAAATTACAATTAATATCATTAAATAAAAATAATTTAGAATCACTTTTATGTTAAACTTATGAAAATATAATTAAATAAAATCTTTTTATTTTTATTTTATCTGGATTCACACTTGTGATCCAGTTTAGCTAATGAACTGGGCTTGTTAAATATTTAATTCTTTGATTTATATTAAAACTATTATTACAACACCAGGACCAGCAAGTTCAGGACCATTACAAATTAGAAAAAGTTATTTATAGCACGCTAATCTCAAAATGCCAACTTTATTGTCGATTTTAAGATTGTCGTGCTATAAAATATCGTATAAGACTGTTGTGGGAGGTGTTTTTCTATCTTGAGCAAGGTAGAAAACCATCTCCCACAACAGTGTCATAATATACTAGAATATTTTTCGATTTTTTACGAAAATCAGCGATTTTTCTCTTTTTAAAAATCTATATAACTTTTTATCCAAGCTGTCAGTTTCAACTATCTGGGGCTTTAAATTAAAGCTTTTTTCTTTTCTTCTACTTTGGTTTTAAAAATTCAGATTAACATTTCAATTGTTTGATCAGCTATATATAGGGGAGATGTGCTCAGTACGAATAATTCCCAGTATGGATTATATTTTCAGCATTCATTAACAGATAGAGCCAGTTCAATTCAGTTATTTCGTGTATATCTGTGGTCTATTTAGACATACTTCTGAATACGTTACAGGGGAAATAAATTAATTAAACTGTTGATTTCAAGAGCGTGGAAAGTTATTTTACGAGGCTCACCCTCTATGCTCACTTCCTATGTGCGCTTATGATAATAATATGTATGCAGACTTTAGGCTTCCCAAGTCGATTGGGACGCGGTAAAACTCTCAACTATCTTAATACGCGAAATGCGAGCTAAAATATTTTTATTTACCTTTTCCCCAATATGGATAATACAAGCATTCCCCAGTATGGCCAACGCTAGGTCGTTATAAAAATGTAGAAAATATTTACTTTTATAAAAAGAGAGTCTTGAATGTTCGTCGATAATTTAGTTGGGAAAGGATTTTAATGATCCAATTAACGAACTAAACGTCGAGTATATTTATTTCTCAACGTTTCAGACGCCTTAGCATCCCTTTTCAAGAGATCAAAAGATTTATGAGGCATAGGCATATGCGTTGCCAAGATAGATTTAATAGTAACTGACGAGAGCGTTGGATTTTAAGAAAGCCGAAGGGATCCACCAGCCTGGTGAGCGAATTCCGAGGGCAGTGGCACGCGAAGCCTTCGAATGTGTTGGATTGCGATGCAGCCATTGTGCCCTCGAAACTCAGACTTTCTTCTTAAAATCTGACGCTCGATCTCGTCAGTTATTACTATATCTTGACAACGCAAATGCCTATGCCTCATAAATCTTTTGGTTTCCTGAAAAGGGCCGCTAAGACGTCTAAAACGTAGATAAATAAATATAATCGACGTTTAGTTCGTTGGATCAAAATCCTGTCCCAACTATTTATTTTTATAATTTATGATATAAAGAATGCCTTTTACAAGCAATAAAAATTTAAAAAAAATTAATTTTAAAATCAATAAAATAACTAAAATTGGCTGCATATTTGACGCTTGAGGAACTCGAATATGTCACCTTTGATATATCGATGCTGCAAATGAACTATTGCAAAGTAAATCAAATCGGGACAATTGCTATATTACTGAGGGCTGTTTTAGGAACAAATCCATATGATACAGTACATTAAGATACATGTGACCTAGCACTTCTGCACAGCGTAATTAAGACCCTCGGTACGCTCGAGCCCTAACCTCACGCCGTGCCAAAAAGTGCTACTTAGATCACGAGTATCGACTAAAATTTTATAGCACAACCTACCTAAGCTCGATGTCATCCCTATCTGTGTCATAAGTCCTATTTTACACTCTGAGGTTAGCGCATATGAGCGTAGCGAGTATGATAAACACGGTGCAAGAAAGGACTACTTAGTGTGAGCTTAGGTCACGCTGTGTTATAATGTACACACACCGTTAAATGAAACTTTGAATTCTGGAAATTCCCGCCAGTGCCGGTCGCAGGTTAATTGGGGATATCCAGAGTCGACGCGCATGCGCTGTACGAGCGTGGCCGCGTTTTGATATAGAGCGCATGCGCATCGGCCCCAGTTAGCAAGCGGCCAGAGCCAGCGGGAATTTCCAGAATTCAAAGTTTCATATAACGGTGTGTGTACTATACTATATTACGAGCCTAGGGAGGAAAAAACTTGGACAGTTTATATCTCGTGTAAATTGCCACCCAAGCTGGAGGCTAGGGTGGCCAACCCGAGATATGGGTTGTCCAAATTTCCTCCCGTGCCGTGTATACTATTTTTCCTCCCCTGTTAAAAGTAGTTATTAGAGATCGATTGCATTTTCAATCAAATTTGAAGCTTTATCTTAATCCCACTTTTTGCATTAGAGCTTGATTAAAATCGATTAAATCGATATAAGTCGATAGAATTCTATACAAAAGATGAGTATTAAAGTCCATAAAGGTCAATCGTTGTTATGAAACATAGGTTTTAATTGCGGGTTATCGTATTGAAATTCATCGACTCCTATCGATTCTATCGATTTTAATCGAGTTCTAATAGAAAAAGCGGGATTAAGATATAGCTTCAAATTCGATTAAAAATGTAATCGATCTCTATCAAATATTTTTAGCAGTCACACCAGTACGGAAAATACACAATTCTCTCCAGGCGCCCGAGAGGGAAATTGTACTTTCCGTGCAGGAAAACTATAGTTTCGTGCGCGAAAAATGTGTGAGATGCGATATCTCACGCAATTTTCGACCGATCGGGCTGAAATTTTAGGAGGAGTCTCCTCTCGCACAAACTAAAAAACTATTTTTTTTTTATCCCGATCCTCTACGTTGTTTTGAAATGCGGGCACAATTTGTTTGATTTTATATGTAATTACATGTAATTTTTAATAAAAATTTTGTTGTGATGCAATTATCTCTGAGAGACTTTTNTTGTTGTGATGCAATTATCTCTGAGAGATTTTAGTCAATTAGGCTAAAATTTTTTTTGGGATCTCCTCTCATGATAGTAAGGTGACGGTCCTATTTTGGACTTGATCCTGCACATATACGCAGAATGCGGTCACCTACAAAAATCGCTAAAAATGGTTTATCTTTGAAAAATACAACTTTTTTCCATTTACATAAAATCATGAAAATGCTTAGAACTCGAGTTAACAGCCCAAAATCGATTTTTTACAGCTAAAAAACCAATTATTTGCCATAAAACTTTTCGGATTTACGTTTTACATAAAAATGTTAAATGTAAAAGTTGTAAACAATTTTAAAATACAACTTTTTACCGTGGCAAAGATATTTTTTAACACTTTTTGACATACAACATTCCTAGAAGCGATTTTTTGATACATAAATTCAATAATAACTTCGCTGCAACATGCCCCATCTGACCCAGTGCGAAAAATGTGTGAGATTCGATATCTCAGCCTGCTCTGAGAAGCCTTACACGTCCCTCTAAACTATGCTATTATAATACATTCTCTAAATGAAACCCTATTACTAAATCAAATCTTGATAAAATCTTGAATCTTCTGTTAACTATCTTTAAAATCCTCATGAAAATCCTCTTGAGTCCTTCCATGTTAAATTGTTTTGTTTCAAACGTTATCTATCAAGAATATATAGAGTAATAATTAATAGTTACTATATATACATCTAACGATATAGCTCATGCGTACGCACGTGAGGCAGGATTCAGCTAGTGGATAATTAGAGTCCAGCTATAAACGAGACACCAACCGACTCTTCTGAAACTGATCTATTAGATGTATTATAAACGATAAGTAGTAAATATGCGGAGGATCGGAAGGAATAAAGTGTGATTTTCGTAAAATCACCCCCAAGCCGATAGATTATCTTTGGAATTTGATGGCATATTACGGTTCCATAACTCCAAGATTTTGATATGACGCCCAGGTAATTAATCGCTATAATAGGAACGCATACCAGCTGAATCCTTAGGTTGTACAATATCATACAGACTAGTATTCAACTGTGTATGTAGCAATTCTCTTGGTTCCGAGAGTTACTGAGTATAGAATTGATGTGCAGATAGACCATATATGAACATGTAAGAATGCAAAGAGTAACGGACTGAAGAGTTCGCAACCATCATAGAGATCATACAAAGAATACTAATTAATCGAGAGAGTCATTCACACTCGCTATAGAAGTATATATTATAGACAATAGTGCAAGTAAAAATAATGCATAAATAAATGTAAAAGGAGAAAAAGAGATAAGAATTCAGACGAAAACATAGAATTTTATCTGAATTAAAGAAATAGTTAAAACAACTTATGCGAGTTAATTGCATACGAAGTGTCTGCAAAATTTATCAGATCTTACATCATCACCTGGTGCCACAGTCCATTACGTTTTTAACGTGTGATTACCATATTGGTTTTCTAATAATAAAACACACAACTGGTAGTAATAATCAAGGTCCCGTATGGTAGTACAAATTCGAAAAAAATTCTTGCTATACCGTGCGTCTTATTAAACGCTGACTGAACGCTAGAGAACGCAGAGTGTTCAAGGACTCACCGATCCGTTGCCATTAGCTAACGAGGTACAGTTCCACCATAAGTCACACTGACAAACAGAAGATTATCATCTTGAACACTGAAAAGATATCCGCGAGCCATTAGACATCTGTTTACTGAACTTATCATACGGGACAAACCGTTTCAAGTTAATACTTATTGAAGATACAATATAAATTCAACATACAGTTCAAGTTTATTCTAATATTTCCAAAATTACCTTGTCAGATAGTATAAATCCATATTCAGATTCGTATTAAAATAGTTGAAGTATCCAAGAACGCCAACCAATACTCCAAGACAGCATTAATTCAGTTGCAAGATCGTCTCAAGGTGATCCAATCAGCTGGCAATGCCAAACAGGACTGCCGGATAGTAGAAATAGAGCTCCAGGATCATTCGCAGGTGGTTGAGCCAGCTAGAAACGCCAACCAGCACTTGCAGAAAGTTCAAATGTAATTCTAAGGTTGTCTCCTGGTGATGACATCAGCCAGAGATGCCAAGCAACACGATCAGATACCATAAATCCAGCTCCAGAGTCGTATTGAGGCTGTTGAAGTACCTAGAAACGCCAACCAGCACCACCAGAGAGAGAGAGAGAGAGAGAGAGAGAGAGAGAGAGAGAGAGAGAGAGAGAGAGAGAGAGAGAGCGTACAACTCTAAAAAACAGATCAGAAAATTACACTGATTATACTGCACATAACACAATAGATATCTGTTATAAACATAATGAACACAGGAAATAGAACAAAGGAAAACCAGTCGTAGATCTTATGCGATAGTGAATCTTCATCCAAGCAGCATCTTGCAAGAAGAATGTATCAGCACATCAATAGAATGAGCAGGAGCAGCATTCGCAGGAGTACTCCAATCCAAAAAACAAAGGATAACCTCCAAGCAAAAACTCAAGTTTCTTGTTGGAGCTACATGTCTTCCTATACTGCAGCACTACTTCATGAAGTGACACTCATATTGCTCACACATCGCATCGTCGGTGCCATTCCGGGTGCATCACTTTTGAATACCTTTTGCACTGTCTTACAAAGCAACAACCGCGAGCAGCTGATCCGCGAGCGGGATCGCGGTGAGCAGATGTTGCTTGTAAACACGTATAGGCACCATAGCAGCACTTCTGTTCTGATTTTAAAACTACATATAACATTGCTGCATCGCGTCGTCGTTTCCGTTTTTTCACTACGCACTCACTTATATCACCGAAAAGTTAGACAGAGCAAAATATTGCGGTTAGCGGAGGCCGGGAGGCAGCTTCAAAACGTCAAAACACACACGGCAGACGGCTGCATGGGCATGTCGCCAACCGGTCGCCAGATCGATGCGCACAATGTATGCGCAGTGGTCGAGCTCGCTGCCTCGCTTCGACAGAGCCAACGAACAGCTATTCGGCTTTGCTTAGCTGATAATAAAACTAATACTTTTTCTGTTCAAATTATGTACTATCTTATTAGTACTATCTTTGCACAAAATTCACGACTTTAGGAACGGGATGGAATTCGGTTAGTTAAGCGTGACGTCACAGTCACAGCTTACATATAAATCAATGTATTTTCCACCAATAGGATAGTTCCGAATTTGGCCACCTTATGAAATTTCGCGTGTATAATTTGAATTCAAGTACTATAAAAAGATAATTTTTTTTAATCTTACGGAATAAAAAAGGGTTTTTAATTATTTCGTTGCAATAAGAGAATACATGTTAAAATTTATATGAATGTCTATTCGAAAATCAACAATATTGAACACATTTTTTAATTGTATACAAAAAAAATTTTCTAATAATTATATTAAGCAGTAAGGTTAGACAGCGAGCGCGAAGCGCGAGCGTCGGCGGTCGTGCCTTATGCGCAAAACGCGAAGCGCGAGCGTTTTGCGTGCCTTGCATCGCTTCGCGATGCAAGGCGGCAAGCCGCATAGCGGCCGAAGGCCGCGTTGTGGCGCGCTAGTTTTTAATCATTCCATTGTTACAAATAATTCAGCTAAAATGCATTTGAAAGATAATAAAATTAACTACTTTTCCCGTTTGGTCCTCGGGATTGACCGCTCCGTTCGGCAGATAAAATGAAAAAGGTGATTTTAGAAAACAAAAATCATATCTCTGAAACTACACATCCTAACTTCACGAAAAAAAAACATGTTGATGGGTTACATGTCAAACTATATTCCATTAAAATTTCAAGTAATTTGACTACTTATTTTTTCAGTAATAAATCGAAAACTGAACAAAATGAGTTTTTTTTTGTCTCGATTGCGGGCGTAAAAAGGCCTTATTGCACATGAGATTTTGGGAAAAGGTAGATATTTTATATGTTTTGGCTAAGTTCATTGCTCAGCTTTGAAACCCCTATGGTTCTTAAGATATCAAGGTTTGAATTTTTTTTTGAAAATTTTTTGATTCCTTATACTTATCTCTAAAACAATGTAGTCAAATGCTTCAAAATTTTATTTGGTGATTCACCATAAACGAAGATATCTGCTGTTAAAATTTTAAACAATTTCGTTGAGCGGTTCTTAAGGGGGCGTCACACCCATTCCTGCGATTTTATCGGCCTAGCGCCGGTAATGCAGGTGGTGCTTATGATCACCTCTGGCGCCATCTGGCGACGATCGTCAGAGATGCGCATAAAACCAAGATACGCTTACGGATACGCAAGGCGTAAAAAAATTGCTGTCAGGTCTAAAAATAATTAGTATAAACAAATAACGCATTTTTCATATTACGAAAGAAAATGTGTATTTCGTATATACACGCGTGTTTCGACTACACGGATATCCTATTATAAAAAATTATGTGTATTTTGCACGTATACATGCGTGTTTCGACTGCACGCTTTTTTTTATTACAAATAGTTACCTATGTGTATTTCGCATATACACACGTGTTTCGACTACACGCCATTCTTATTACAAAAAATAATTTATTGCAATGCACCACTTTTAAAAAAATAAAAAAAATAAGTTTATGTAAATAAGTGGTTTATGATACAAACTTAAAATTTGATATGCAAGCTCTTATCATGTATTTCAACATATTTATATTGTAACGGTTCGACTTTCCCCGTGTGTTGAGTAGTCGGCCGGACGCCAGGATTTGGTTAGGGGAAAGGTTAATTGAAGAGACTTGTTTATGCAATTAATAACAAAATAGATATATTCTAGTAATTATGTTAACAAGTTGATAATTCAATTATTAGTCTCCAGAAATCGAAATCGCGGTTGTTTAGAATATTTCGCCTTCACAATCGGTTTAGCTTAATCTATAGCGGTTTACGGTACATTAACACGACGTTGCCGGAGTTACGTGGTTTCGGTGCGGTTATCGGTTTTACGGACGCGGTATCGGAGTTTCGGACGGTGAAACGGGTTCGGGTTAACGACGGGTTTTCGGAGGTTAGGTTTCCCTCGAGTCCATGGAGTCGTGAGCACACGGCTCTACGGATCGAGGTCGCTCGTCTCGTTCTTCTCCTGGTCCTGTGTGCTCAGAGTGATCAGGCGAATCTCGAGAGGTCGGCGGGTGGTCGGTTTCGCACGGGCAGGAGTTGGCCGGTGTTTCACCAGGACGTGTGCGCACGACCTGGGGAATCGTCGGCGGGGCTTTAGTTATTTTCTTAGCCCCGTGTGCTCACGGTGGCCGGGAAAACAACCAGTCCCTTGGGACGGGTGATCAGGAGCAGGTGGTAACGTCGAGTATCGGCTACGTGTGCTCACGTAGACGAGACTCGGCGCTGTTCGGCTACTCCTGGTTGTCTCGTGTGCGCACTACGACAACTCCGAGTTTCTGGTTCGCCAACAGTGTCGTCACGTGTGCTCACGAGATGACGTCGTTGGCGTCGGTCTATCTCCAGCTGTTCCTCTCGGTAACGTGTGCGCACGATGCCGCCAGGAGTTCAGCTCGAGTAGAACTGCCGCTGCGCTGCGTGGCCCGCTTTATATAGGTGTGCCCGCGGTGCGCTGCTCGCGCCGCCTGGCGCGTCGCCGCTGAGTTGCGCGCTCCGCGGTCGTGCAGACTGGCCTTTCGGTTAGTGCGCGCGCGCGCTCACTTCGCTTCGTGCGGACTCGCCTTTGTTCGCTGCGCGCGCGCGCTTGCTGGCGTCAGCTGACTGACTCGGAGCCGTATTTGTTTACTCCATATGCGAGACTTACGTCTCGTCACAATATTGTTTAGTGACTTTAATAGAACTGGAAGATCTAGTTTGTTTCAGAACAAACTAGATCTTCCAGTTCTATTGTGTAATTTGTTCAAAAGCACTTGCGCCAAATTAGTATATTCAGATATATTCATTTGGCGCAAGTGCTTTTGAACAAATTACACTTTCTAGTTGTAATAAATTCATCAAATTAAAGAAATATGTTAAAATACATTACAAGGGCTTGTATATCAAGTTTCAAGTGCATCCAATGCACTACTTTTGAGATATGCAATTTATTAGTCCCAGAAATTAAAAAAAATTGAGTTTATGTTCAAGTGATGCATTGTATAAACTTGAAACTTGGTATGCAAGCCCTTGGTATGTATTTCAACATATTTATACAGTTTAGTGACTTAAGTGTAACCAGAAGATCTAGTTCGTTCTAAATATACGCTTCTGCGGCAAATGTTTTCGAACAAAGTAGATCTTTTGGTTACACTTAAGTCACTAAACTGTACAAATATGTTGAAATACACAACACAGGCTTGCATATCAACTTTCAAGTGTATATGATACATGAGGTTTGAGATATACAATATTTAACGACACAAATCTTGAAAAGCTAAATTTATATAAATGTGCTGGATTATCATATAGACTTGCGACAGAATGTTGGCCTGCAAAAAGCTTCAGAAGTAACAAGTAGCATTAGAAGCTACTTAATTAGCCGTAGAACAGGAGATGTACCGGTAGAAGCAACGAGTTAACCTTGGTCGAGGAGCAGTAGCAGATCCTGAACATACAGCAGTTGACTAAGCTTGAGTAGCAGCAGCAGCAAAAGTTGTAGGAGTAGAAGCAGCAAAAGCTGCACACACAGCAGTCAGAGCAGTGGCCCCTGAATGTGCAGCTGGAGTACACCCTTGACCAGTAACTCTAGGAGCACTGGACTCGTACTAGAAACAGCAGCAGCAATTGACTACGGACTTTAGGGTCGTCTACAGATGATTGAAATGGGCCTACAACGCTAATCTTTTCAGCAAACAGCGAGAATCTGGTTCCAAGGTTATCCTCAGATGACTGAAGCCACCAGCAACGCCATCCAGCACCACCAGACAGCGTGAACCTGGCTTCAGAGTCGTTTCCAGATAACTGAAGCCTTAGTAACTCCAACCAACATCAGTAGCACCAGACAGTGTTTATCCAGCTCAAGTCGCCTTGCCTGTAGCCATCAATGCCAACCTATAATGCATAGAAACAGATGACACAACCACGTAATCACTCATTTCACTGGACATAAAACAAGAAATATCGATTGTGAATCTTAAGTAATGGCGAATTTGATGACAACTCTTCATCCAGACCGTATGTAGGAGGAAAGAATCAGCACAGCCGTTGAAGCAGCATAAACAGTGACCATGCTCAAAAGCCTCATCTAGCAGGGGAGGCAGCAAGAGCACCAGCAGCAGCAACAGGACGTCGCATCGTGGCTGCAATTTCGGTGCATTTTTGTTGATACTTTTTGCACAGCTACACTACACTAAAAATCGCAAGAGCAGCGAACAGCCGACCCGCGATCGAGATCGCGGTGAGCGAAGGCTACTGAGTACTAGCTGCTTCAAAGCACATACTTATTAGGTATGTATATGCGCCATAACACTTTCATGAAGATGGTAAAACTGTCACTTCTGCATCACCGCATCACGTCGTTGAAAAGCACAGATAGGAACAAGACATCTCGGTAAATGGAGGCCGTTTCAAAGCATCAAAACACGCATTGAAAGCGGGTGCGTGAACGTGTCGACAGCCGGCCGCGAGATAGACGCCAGATAGATGCGCACAATGTATGCGCAGTCGTCGAGCTCGCTTCGCCAGAGCTACGGCCAGAGCCAGCGATCAGCTGTTTGGCGTCGCTTCGATGATAATAAAACTATTTTTTTTTTTTTTGTTCAAATTATACAAATCTAAGACATCATTGCCCTCCCTTTAATAATTATCTACCTCTGTGTAAATTTTCAAGTGATTCTATGCACGCATAAAAGAATGGCATTCGAACAAAATTTCCAGAGTATGCACGCTGCAGCTCCTAATTTTCGACTTCTTCAGTCAGCTGACTGAGAGCGGCATAGAGGATGCTGAGTATGCGCATGCGCAAAATGTTTGGCAGCGCTTCAACATCGCGAGCCTTGGTGAGTACTCCGATCTGTATCTTAAGACGGATGTACTCCTGCTTGCAGACGTGTTCGAGAACTTTCGCTCGATATGTCTCGAAGTGTACGGTCTCGACCCCGCTCATTACTACACCACCCCCGGCCTCACCTGGGATGCTATGCTTAAGCATACCAAGGTCGAGTTGGAACTCCTCACGGACATAGACATGCTCTTGTTCGTTGAGAGAGGAATCAGGGGTCGTGTAAGTCAGTGTTGCAATCGCTATGGAAAAGCGAACAACGAGTACATGAGCAAGGGCTATAACCCACTGGAGGAGTTAAAGTACCTCATGTACTATGACGTCAATAACCTCTATGGTTGGGCTATGACTCAGGCCCAACAATATAGAGGCTTCCAGTGGATCAATAACATGGACACTTGTGCCATCTCCCAGATCGATGACAACGATCAGTATGGGTACATCCTAGAGGTCGACTTGGAGTACCCAGAGAGCCTGCACAATGCCCATCGAGACCTGCCACTCTGCCCCGAACATCGAGCTGCACCGGGCTCGAAACAGCAGAAGCTCATGACCACCCTGCACAACAAGGAGCGGTACGTCATACACTACAGCGCCGTAAAGCAGGCTCTGAGTCATGGGCTGGTCCTACGCAAGATCCACAGGACCCTGCGTTTCGAGCAGAAGCCATGGCTAAACCGTACGTGGAGCTCAACACCGAGAAGAGGAAGCAAGCGAAGAACGAGTTC
Source organism: Pteromalus puparum (assembly GCA_012977825.3). Lineage (NCBI taxonomy): Eukaryota > Metazoa > Arthropoda > Insecta > Hymenoptera > Pteromalidae > Pteromalus > Pteromalus puparum. Next base: position 40,767,247 of record CM053168.1, read on the forward strand.
GAGAAGCTCTTCTTCAAGCTTCTCATCAACGCGGTCTACGGTAAGACCATGGAGAACGAGCGCAAGAGAGTGGACGCCAAGCTCGTCAACAAGTGGGAGGGTCGGTATGGCGCTGAGGCATTAATAGCCAAGCCGAACTTCCACAGCAGCTCGATCATCTCGGAGAACCTCGTAGTGATCCAGCGCGCCAGGACGGAGATCGGGATCCGGAAAGTTGATCGAAAACATTTGATCGAAGGAATTTTGATCGAATTCATTTGGTCGAACGGAATTTTGATCGAACGAAATTTTGATCGAACGGAATTTTGATCGATCGGAATTTTGATCGAACGGAATTTTGATCGAATGGAATTTTGATCGAACGGTATTTTGATCGAAATACATTTGATCGAACGGAAATTTGATCGAACGGAATTTTGATCGAACGGAATTTTGACCGAAAGGAAACTTGATCGAATGGAATTTTGATCGAAACTGCAACACAAAACCACTTTTCCCCAACCACTTAACCCACCATCTTTACTTGGGTTATTGGGTTAAGCAACTCGGTACTAGAACCAACTGCAACACAAACCAAGGTCGGTCATAGGGTTAGTATGGTTATTTTTTTGAGCATCCGAGTCGGTAACTACAGCAACTTGGTACTAGAACAACAAAGAGAAATGTTACAAACTTTTCTCTGCAGAGAGCTTTTGTAAAAATGTCCGCAACATTTTCATTAGTATCAATTTTACAAACTTCAATCAAGTTATCTTTCATGCTTTGATGTACAGTATGATAATGAATCTCAATATGCTTAGAATTTTTCGTAAAATTACCATTATTTGCAATGTTTATTGCACCTGAATTGTCTTCATAAATTTTAATCGGTTCTGCAATATTTATTTCGAATATCTTTACCAACTCTCTGATGTATTCTAGTTCGCTTACAGATTCGGATAGGGCTACATATTCTGCGTATGTTGACGCATTAGTTACACATTTTTGTTTTCTTGACTTCCAGTCAATTACATTTTCGAACATTCTTATAACATAACCTGTCGTAGATTTTCTATCAATAATATCACCAGCCCAATCTGCATCCACATAGCAGTCAATTATATTGGTACAATGTTCTTTCCTTTTATAATTTAAACATAAGTCTTTAGCTAAATACAAATATTTCAGTACTCTTAAAGCATATTTCCAGTGGCTATGATTATAACAATTTTGATACCTACTCAAGTACTTTACACTATAATTTATATCTGGTCTTGTGCTTGAGCTTATGTATAACAATAAAGCACCTATCAAGTTTCTGTATTTTATTTCAGACTCACAACTTTCAGCCTTATCAAATTTTAAATTCGTTTCCATAGGAGTGCTGTATAATTTACTATTTTCTATTTGATATTTAAATGCTAGTAACTCTATGTATTTAGTTTGGCTTAGTTTCATTTTACAATCGTTATAATCATATTCTATATTTATCCCTAAATAATCTTTTATTTCTCCTAGGTCTTTCATTTTAAATTTATTCATTAGCACTTTCTTCAGACTTTGAATTTTTTTCTTGCTTTTACAACAGATCAATAAGTCATCTACATAGAACAAAAGATATATAACATCATCTCCATTCCCATAGGTATACAAGCAATTATCAGCATTGCTTCTTTTAAATTTTAATTTCGCTAAGTATTCATCAAAACATTCATACCATTTTCTTGGACTTTCTCGTAGTCCATACAACGCTTTAAACAATTTACAAACTTTGTTTGTTCGATCATTGTAACCTTATGGTTGATTGACGTATACCTCTGAGCTTACTTTACCATTTAAGAATGCTGTTACAACGTCCATCTGTTCTATAATTAATCCGAATTGACAACAATAAGAAAACAAAATTTTTAATGTTTGCGTTTTTGCTACTGGAGCATATATGTCATCAATACCATTCGTTTGTTGAAATCCTCTTACTACTAACCAAGTTTTAAATATATCACCAGATTTTTCGTATATATAAACCCATTTTACATCTAGTACTTCTTTTCCTTTTTGTCTCTCAACTAATTTCCATGTTTCATTTTTATACAAGCTATTCATTTCTTTATCCATAGCATTTTTCCAACTATCACATTCATCGCTATTCATCGCCTCCTCAAATGTACAAGGTGTATCTACTCTACAATAATGTACGGATACTCGATTAGTACTATTTTCCGGATATCTTATCGGACTCTTTTTCGCACGTGTTGATCGACGTGGAGTATTTGGTTTCAAACTATTTTTATCGTTATTTTTTACATTTGTTTGTTCTTTCTCGGTTACATTTTCATTTCGACTCGAGAGTCGGAGTACGAGAAGAAATATTTTCAGTATCATAATCGAGACCAATACATTTTTCATATGATTCTACAACATCAACATGTCTATGAACTGCTACTCTACCTTTTAACAAAACTCTATAACCTACTTCACTGTAACCTAGTAAAATGCCCATTTCAGCTTTTTTATCCCATATTGAGTTTCTCTTTTGTTCTGGCTTTCTTACAAAAACTTTACTACCATATAGCTTTAAATTTTCAACATTTGGCTTTTTTCTAAAAAATATCTAATATGGAGTTTTCTTTTCAATCGTGTTGGCTAAAGTACGATTTTTCAAATATGTCGCAGCACTAATTATTTCTGGCCAATATTTTTTATCTACTTGTGCCTCATCCAATAAACATCGCGCCATATACATTATTGTTCTATTAAATCTTTCAGCAGTACCATTTAACTCATGTACGTACGCTGGACAATTATTTATGTAAATACCCTTTTCCTTTTCGAATTTATAAAATCTATTATTTAGGTATTCTGTACCATTATCGCATCGTATTGTTTTTACTCTTTTTCCTGTTAAGTTTTCTACTTCATTTACGTACTTTATCATACAATCATACACTTCATCTTTGGTTTTTATGCAGTAAATTTTGGCTATTTTGCTGTAATCATCGATAAATGAAACACAATATTTTTCACCGTTTGGACCTGGGGTCTTGAAGCTACCACAAACATCAGTGTGTATAACCTCTAAGATATCTTTTGCTCTTGTTCTGTTATTTTTAAACAGTAAATTATGCATTTTATTCTCTATGCAAATTTTGCATTTTAATATTTCCGATTCAAACTCAGTTGGAATACCTGTCAACAATTGTTTTCTACTCAAAAAATTTAAATAGCCAAAATTCACATGCCCTAGCATTCTGTCACTTTTCTTTTTTACTCATTCTACCATTAATATACTCAGCATTGTATACAGTTTTTTGTTCGATTTCCAATCTACTCGTGATTTTATATGTACGATTTTCTTTATACGCTACTGATATCAAATTTTCTTTTTCATTAATTATTTTTGCTAAATTACCTTTCGAGACAATCGTGTTATTATCAGTTAATTTCCCGTAACTAATTAAATTTGTATTCATCTCTCTAACGTATAAAACGTTTTTCATTACGACTTTATTTTCTTTATCAAAGGCTCCAAAGTAACTTACAACATTACCGATTTTAGTTGCTTCTAATTCACTACTATCTCCTAAATAGATTTTAATCGGTTTCTTTAAAACAATGCAATTTTCGAAATAACTATCATCATTTACAATGTGGTCTGAACATCCACTGTCGAGCAACCAATTTATTTTATTACCTATTTCACTATTTTGTGCCGCAGGCGCTGTTGCTACACAGGCGCTGACGTCGGACCCATTCGGTTGACTCGTACTGGCGCCTTGCTGCTGCTGACGGAAGTTGCCGCGCCCTCTGCCGTAGTTGCTTCTTCTTCCTCTGCCTCGGGCTCGACCACGTGTCGGACCTCGCCATGTTCCACCGCTGTGCGCTGCTTGACCGCCATCTTTGCACTCCCTTTCGAAGTGCACGGTTTTTCCACATTTATAACATCTTTCTTTGCTTGTCGCGAAAACGTTGGACATTCTTTCAGAGTCTTCATTGCCGTGTTTCATCTCGGAAAGCTTAATTTTATTTTTCACATAATCAGCTGTCTGATCTTCTTCCTTCAACGTTTCAATTAATTCGCCTACGTAGCTGTACGATTCTGGCAACTTGTTGAGCATATAGTTTAATTTTTCTTTATTCTAGCGCGCTGTATATTATACATACAGTCAAATGTACTATATTTTCAATAGTTTCAGACGCTGAATGTAGGAGAAGAGGAAACGGAGAGGTAGTTACAAGTTGGTTGTACCTCACGGGTGGGGGCGTGGTTGGGGCCCTCGCCACACCGAAACAACAAGTTGGTGCTTGTTCGAACTCTCTGCATGCTCCGACCTGCTTGCAGCTTCCCAATTGGTCAAGCGGTGGCGGCGGCTCGAGTAGTCGTAGTGGGGAGTGGTGTACACAAGACCGCGAGGCGAGCTCTAGAAATCATTCTCACCAGTCGACTGACGAGCATACCTCCTCGTAGAAGACGCATCCTCGCAGAAGACTATCCTCATAGAAGAGTATCCTCGTTTCATCCTCGTAGAAGATCATCGTCAAGCATCCAGGTAAGCTCTATCAATCATATTGATTAACATACAGATTGATAACCAAGTGTCTTATTTCAGATGGATCTCTCAACATTGAACAAGGTTGCTGCTGGAGGCTTCCTGCCGACGAAGAAGGTTGTGGAGTTGGAGAAGAATCATTCCTATATGGTGACATCTTTGAAAACGGTGAAAACCAGATATGGTCCGAAGATTGTAGCAACTCTAGATGAAGAGTTCCAGATATTTCTCCCAAGACGCGTATCAGCTGCTCTCAACAAGGATGAGGCCTTATTCAATCAGCTGAGTGAAGCAGCGAATAAGCTCAAGTTGAACCTCACCTACCTTGGAGATAACGGTGTGCAGGTCGGCAACGCTTAAGTGGTGGTGAAGATAACGGAGGGGTAGTTACAAGTTGGTTGTACATCGCAGTTGGGGGCGTGGTTGGGGCCCCCACCACACCAAAACCACTAGTTGTTGCTTGCACATGCTTTGAGCTGCTCGAAGCGGCGACGGCGGCTCGAAGCGATGATGGCGGCTTGAGTAGTAGTGGGGAGAACTGTACATAAGGCAGTGAAGCAATCAGCAAAAATCATTCGAGATGGAGCTCACAAGCAGAACTCTCGTGCTGAACAGTTATCCATTGGTATCACCGAAAGAAGATCATCCTTACATGGTGACATCATTCAAGCGAACAAGGACCAAGTTTGGCCCGACAATCTTCGCAATCCTCGATGAGAAGTTTTCAATGTTACTTCCAGATTATCTTTCCATATGTTTTATGGATGAGGATGTTTTGTTTTATAAGATGATATCAGCTGCAGAACAGCGTAAGTTGAATCTAACTTACAAAGTTGATAAGAGACTCTTTGCACCTATGAGAGAAAAAGTATTCTGGGGTATAGTGAACGATGAAGATCTATTCAACAAGATGCTACCACTTGCAATAAGAGTTGGATTAAATTTCGAACAGTATTAACTGGGAAATCAATGGAGTGGTAAATTCAAGATGGTTGTACCCCACAGGTTGGGGCGATGGCAGGGGCTTCCACCACTACTTATTACATATCACTTTTATTAATTCAACTGTTATGAGATTTATCGTGTGACGAGACATAAGTCTCGCACACGAGATCAACAAACACGGCGCCGAGTAAACCAGCTGACGCCAGCGAGCGCGCGCGCGCAGCGAACAAAGGCGAGTCCGCACGAAGCGAGGTGAGCGCGCGCGCGCACCAACCGAAAGGCCAGTCCGCACGAGCGCGAGATTCTACTAGTAACTCAGCGGCGACGCGCCAGGCGGCGCGAACGGCGCGCCGCGAACGCACCTATATAAGGCGGGCCGCGCGGCATAGCGAGACAGTTCTACTCGAGCTGAACTCCTACCGGCATCGTGCGCACACGTTACCGAGAGGAACAGCTAGAGCTAGATCGACGCCAACAACGTCGGCTCGTGAGCACACGTGACGACACTGTTGGCGAACCCGAAACTCCGAGTTGCCGTCGTGCGCACACGAGACAACCAGGAATAGCCGAACAGCGCCGAGTCTCGTTTACGTGAGCACACGTAGCCGATACTCGACGTTGCCACCTGCTCCGGAACATCCATCCCAAGGAACTGGTTGTTCTCCCGGCCACCGTGCGCACACGGGGCTGAGAAAATAACTAAAGCCCCTCCGACGATTCCCCAGGTCGTGCGCACACGTCCTGGTGAAGCACCGGCCAACTCCTGCCTGTACAAAACCGACCACCCGCCGACCGCTCGGGATTCGCCTGGCCACTATGAACACACAGGACCAGGAGAAGCGTTCTTCGGACGAGCGACCTCGATCCGTAGGGCCGTGCGCTCACGACTCCATGGACTCGAGGGAAACCTAACCTCCGAAAACCCGTCGTTAACCCGAACCCGTTTGACCGTCCGAAACTCCGATACCGCGTCCGTAAAATCGATAACCGCACCGAACCCACGTAACTCCGACTACGTCGTGTTAATGTACCGTAAACCGCTATAGATTAAGCTAAACCGATTGTGAAGGCGAAATATTCTAAACCACCGCGAATTCGATTTCCGTTACAGATGGAGACTCATTTTTGAATTATCACCTTGTTAACTTAATTATTAGAATATATCTTTATTATTATTAATTGCATAAACAAGTCTCTTTAATTAACCTTTCCCCTAACCAAATCCTGGCGTCCGGCCGACTACTCAACACACGGGGAAAGCCGAACCGTTACAATCGAATCCAAGCAACTTGACGTAGACTTGCTTTCCTCGTTTCTTTAGAGGTATACATCAGGATACTTTGTTTTCGATAACTCCTCTTCATAAAATCCTCCAGTGATCGGCTTATCCTGATAGTCCTTGGTTACTGGATTCGTTGCTGCCACTTTACTTATCGTAAATATCTCCGTTGACCAGTTAGGTGTATAGCCCTTCTCAAAAATCTGCTTTGTTTTACTCAATTGTACATTATCTCCCACTTTAAATTTAGGATTCTTTGTTTTTGTAATTGTACGAGCAAAACGTTTTAGAATTTGAGCTTCATTATCGATAGAGACTTCACTAGGCTTTATTCCAATAGTTTGCTATCATTATATTATATAACTGAATCCACATCTTTGTTTTTAAAGTGCGATTGAAACGCTCACATATGGAAGCTTTAAGATTACTATACGTAGAGTATAAATTAATCCTGTATTGCTTCATGAGCTTTTCAAAATTCGTATTATAGAACTCTTTACCTCTACCTGTTTGCAAATTTTTTGGTACTCGACCTTGACCTAATACGACTTCATAGCTGCTGTAACTTCTTCTCCAGTCTTTCTCTTTACTGGAACAGCCCATGCAAATTTAGAGAATGTATCGATGACTGTGAGAAGATATCTATAACCGTTGTTCTCCTTAGCATAAGGTTGCATCTCTACTAAATCATCTTGCCAAGTCTCATCTAATCCTCGAACATCAAACTTCCGTCGTGGATAGTTACGACGAGCAGGCTTATGAAGTTCCTCAACTACAACTCTTTTCATTATAATAATGTTGACAGTTTGACGATAAGCAAAGGATTGTTGATGGAAATGTTTTGTAAGCCTCTTTTATAGTCGCATCCAAACCTCATATGTTGAAACGAGTCAGGTTGTGAAGTTTTTAGCTGTTGGGCTGTTAACAAGTGATTGCCTTCAGACCTTTTTGTGAGAGCCTCTTTTATAGTCTGTATTTCCGTCTTATGACTAAGTAATTTTAAATCAAGTTCATCTCTATGTGCTTCTACAAGAGAATCCAAATCACAAAGACTTTTTTCCAGTCGAGATGTAATAGCTAATACTTTTTGAATTTCTGCTTGAAGTGTATCCAAGTTTATAGCTTCATCACGCTGTTGTGGAGCTCCTACATTACATAACCTCTTTTTATCCATGTCATATTGACCATCCTTTGTGATTTTAAAACCAAAACCACGAGGTCCACGACCACCTTCGTTTTTCTTTAGATTACGTCCGAACACGTCGACACTCATCTTTGAAATGATGCTTATCTCTCGAAGCGCTAAATATATATACCCATCCTCGCGGAGCTCTTCAATGATTGCGTGAATCTCATTGATGTGGCTTGGATTACCAGCTGATTGTTCAGCTATGAGTAGGCGAAGACGATCGACTAGTTCATTTGGATCATTCCAATATACATAGTCCATTTGAGTATTTCTTCGAGCGACTTTGTATCGGGGTAGTGCTCCACCATTCTTCACAAACAAAGGTGCTATGATATTGGTATACTTTTTGCTATTATGAATGCGAATCGATTCATGACTTTTGAAGCCTTTCTTATGTGCACTCGTTGCTTCAAGTATACTTTGATAGTTTCGCAGATCTGTTTGATTATAAATCTGCTTATTCCCTTACGAAAATAATGTGCAGAGATCTGTGCGTAGATCTCTGCAGAGATCTCTGCAGAGATTTCTGCACAGATTTCTGCACAGATTTCTGCACAGATCTCTGCAAAAAATTTGGACCGTCTTTTTTTTTCAATTTCCAGAGTATTCTTGGAAGCACAAAATTATATAATGAGTGCCTATATAGGCGTTACCATCCAGATGATAGCAAAAAAACTCTAGTTATGAACTCATGCATTATTATTTTTTAATCATTTGATTCGAACAAGAACATTTTAATATCATAAAAAATAGAACGTTTGGAGTTCACAACCAGAGTTTTGCTATAATCTGGATGGTAACGCCTATATAGGCACTCATTATATAATTTTTTGCTTCTAAGAATGTTCTGGAAATTGAAAAAAAAACGGTCCAAATTTTGTGCAGAGATCTGTGCAGAGATCTGTGCAGAAATCTCCGTAGAGATCTATGCACAGATCTCTGCACATTATTTTCGTAAGGGTTCGGATGTTTTGCTATCAACAACTCCATCAATCCTGGAGTTTCATGATACCTTCCATCTTTTACTTTAATACTCTTAACACCAAAGATGATAGAAGAATCACCAAGCTTCCATATTCCACCTTTTTTCGAACTCCATAAATTCTATCATTATCCTGTTTCCGCTTCAACATCTTCATATACTCATCATCTTCTTTCTTCTCCTCTTCTTTATCATTTTCATCACTAGCAGCTGTTTCAAATCCACTCATTTTAGCATCCTTATTAGCTAAAGTTTCATTAAGACTATCATCATCACTCTCATCATCATTAGATGCAACATATGTTTCATCAATAGTCTCATTCGTTTTTTGTATGCTTTCATTGAGAGAAGATTTCTTTAGCTTCTTTGGAGGAGGAGGTAAATTTTTTCAGTTGAAGAAGAAACAAGCTGTTGTAGAGGATTAACAATCGGTTTAAAAGTATCTCCCACAGCTTTTTCAAAACTATCTTTTTCCATCTTCAACATATTATACTTGCGTTTGACTGCCTTTTGTGCTTTTACAAGCTGACGTAAAATATTTTTTTCTCTTTGAATATCACCCATGTTAATGCTTCGATATACAAAGATGAACTATGAATTTTTACTATGTGCGTGCTATATTTATAGCAAAACAGTCAAAGCCCTTCCGATATCTACCTCTATTTATTGGACTATCCTTATCAATCATTATGAAACCATACTTATCATCAGACCAACACTTTGCGCATAAATCTTTAAACTGTATATAGCTCAAATCAGAATTAACATGATCATCATACAGATGTTTGAGGTTTAGATCATCTTGCCGAAAAATTACCAATAGATTGACATTGTCTCTTACAATATGTTTCGGAACTTGTGCATACGACTGACATAGATAGAAACAATCAACGTTCTTATGTCTCCCCATGTAGTAATATGCTTTTATATTATTTTGCTTTTCACAAGCGACATCATCAAATATCATGATTGAGTTGGGGAGAGCATCATCGGGAGCTATCACATCATCATGCTCACTAAAAGGAAAATATTGTATACCATCGATAGGTTCTAAAAGATTTTTTAGAAATTTATACTTAGATTGATTTAGAGATTTTGAGTATACATATACGTTTTCAAATCGAACACCATTATGTGTTATTAGAGCAAGTAAGCTATTCGTTTTACCACAGTTTGATGGTCCACAAAATACAGCTCGAATGCTGTCTGGAAGTAGATCTCCATGATGCTTAATTTTTTCTCAGGTTCAACGATAGTATCGAAATTGACTATAGGAAGTTTGACTGACTGCTTCTTGAAGTTCATTCTCAGAGGTTTGATTTGCAACTGAGAGTGAGAGTATAAATAGAGCGCTTATATACTCTCGGTATCAGTTATCATTTGACCTTCATATCAGCTGTATATAAAGATTTCAAAATTACTTTGATAAAAATAGAATGGCTCATGCCTTCTGTAGTACTCTCCAACATGCATAAAATTCGTCTGCTTAGTCATATTCAAAAGAGTAAATCGATTGATATGAGTTTTCGTAGTTGGGAGTTGTATGAATATCCACTGCTTCCCTCTACACCAAGACATAATTGGACAGTCAAGACGTCTAATCAGTTGGAAAAGCCGCGCTTTATCATTCTTGGTTTCCAGACTAATCGAAAAGGCGTGAAGGAAGTGAATGCTAGTCATTTCGAGCATTGCAATATCAGTAATGTAAAACTCTTCTTGAATTCTCAGTACTATCCTTATTGAAATCTTAATTTGGATATTGATCGCAATCAGTATGTTATGCTCTATGATATGTATGCAAACTATCAAAATGCATACTATGAAAAGAGTATGGAGCCTATGTTGAAAAAGCAACACTACATTACCTACCTACCTCTCATTGTAATTGATTGTTCGAAGCAGAATGAATCTTTGAAAAATGCATCAGTTGATGTACGATTACAATTCGAGTCGAGAGAGAGGATTTTCCTGCTGGAACATCCGCTTAATGCTTGATTCTACATGATCGCGTTGTTCAATACAATCCTACCAATGGTGATGTAAGGAAACTTGTTTGAACTTGTTTGAACTTGTTTGAATGGGAGAGAGGTGAGCATAGTGGTATAAAGGGAGAGCACATCGTTGGTTCAACATCATTCGAGATGGAGTACTTGGTGGATATGCAAGGCTTCAAGCAACCAGGCAATGATTTCATTTTTAAAGAGCTTGCAGTTATTCCTCTAGATGAGAATACTAAACCGCTGGTGCTACTCTTCAAAGCGCATTTTAAATGGCGGAAGCTCACAGAGAAATACAAAAATGAAAATATGTTGCTTGAACAACACTACCACGGTATATCTTGGTCATCAGGTGACATTGAGTATGCAGAAATTGGAAATATTCTTCGAGAACTTTTCCGAGATGCAACTCGTATACTAGTCATGGGTTCCATTAAGAAAAGATGGCTAGAACGTTTTAAGTTTAAGGCTCATGATGTAGCTGAGATGGGATATCCACCATTGGACAAGTTAAAAGTTGTCACTGTTTGTCCACATCATAATGGAGCTTACAGAGCTAGCTGTGCTCTCCATAATGTGCAACTCATGCATATGAGTTGCACATTATGGAGAGCACAGCTAGCTCTGTAAGCTCCATAAGTATCTAAAAGAGCGAAGTATGCCATTAAACGGCTCATCGATGGAATGGGAGCCTCTATAAATATGTTGCAACGATTGCCACTCGCATCATTCATATTTTGTATGCGATGGGACCAACACCAAGCAGTACAGGATATGCTCTTCTTCCTGATTCTAAGAACAAGGAGAAAAAGGAACAAACTTCAGATTGAAAGCAATACTCGCAAAAGTTTTCAACAAACACCAAAACTATGCCTGAAAAACAAGGATACAAAAGATTTTAAATAATGGGACAGTCACAAAGTAATGTGGTGTATGTTCCTAATTGCAAGAGAAAAAAGACGAGTTGAAAATATTATCTTTCAAGAATTGGGCAATCTAAAACACCAAATTATTCAAGATTTCGCATAGGTTGATTCTTGCTGAGTCTAAACAAGTTTGAACCTGTTCTGCATGGAGAGGTTACATAAGATGGTTGAACCTCACAGGTGGGAGCGATGGTTGGGGCTCCCATCACTCTTGCATAAAACGCTACCACTAGATGGCATCGCGAAACCCGCAAGAGAAGTAGCCACGAGGAGTCTACATATAGGAGTGCGCTAGGGTGGCCCCGGGGGTAAAAGGGTTGGGGGTGACTTAGGTGAGCCAGTAAGTTGGGTGAGCCCGGCATGGCTCAGTATCCCCATGGCCCAGTATCCCCCTAGCCCAGTATCCCCCTGTTCCAGTAATCCCCCTGTTCCAGTACCCGCCTAACTCACCTACTCGAGATCAGGGCCCAGAGGTTCTGGCCCAGAGCCGAGAGTAGCAAGAGAAATTGGCCGGAGTGATTGTCGTACGCACTTGTAGGACCGCGTCGTCGTCGGGCAGTTGCATTCGCGCGTGCCTGATAGAGAACAAGAAGTCACAATTTTTTCAGCCACGAGGAAACATTCGGTACTTGGAGCGTGGTCTCTCACTCTCGCTCGTCTCCCGTAGATATAAGATTCTATGTTTTTAAAAGAAACTCTCTAATAAAGAATCTCGGCACGTGGGATTTGAAAATTGTTTCAAAAAAATTTCTAAAACATTTTCCCGCTCTTGCTCACCTCCCTTCGATTTGCCACCGTACTGCTTTTTGAAAGAGACCTTTTTATAAAGTTGTATCTAGTTGTAAAAACTTTGGTTTCTGAGCTCGGTTTTTCGCTCTCGCTCGTCTCCCTTCGATAAGCCGTTTTATATTTTAAAAGACTCTTTTATAAAGAATCGCGGTGCGTGGGTTATCTGTATTTAATAATGTTAGTTTTGAAACTTGGTCGCTCTCGCTTGCCTCCCTTCGATGTGCCATCTCATTATTTAAAAAAAGACTTTATTAAAGAATCTCTGCCCTTGGGGTAGAAATGAAATAAATGAAAAAACCGCTGCCAAGTCATTGGCACTTAGCTTCCTCCTATTCTGCTATAGTGGAAGATAATTACATGGGACAATCACCTCATTCTTTGATTTAAATATTCGCATTTTTCTTTTTAGAAAAATGTTCAACTACATAATAGTATATTACTTATTGCTTTGCTCGAGCGGGAGCGACCTATACTTTGTGCACTCGTATCGTACACTTTACCAAAAAAGTTTTGCAAAGTTCGTGCACACGAATTTTTGCGCAATGTGCTTTTTTCCCGCAAGCTATTGAGCATGGGGTAATGCGAATTCTTTTAGCGCGCGGCACAATGAATTGTTTACGTTTTGGTGTCAGTGAAAGAATAAATCGTCGTCTCGTGTAACGTTTTCCTATTACAAAATCTCATATGTAATTTCGAATGTTTCAAAACTTGATTTTTTGAACTTATTTGGGGGGGGGATCTGCTTTTTATAGGCGACCTTGAATATTAAGAAACTCATTTTTCATTAAATAAGAGGATCCAGCAATTTCCGGACCAAAATTAAAGATGAGAATTTGCAATAGGTTTAATATTACACGAGACGAGGAATTCTTTAAAAACGTCAACAAACCAGTCTCGCACGCTATTTACTAATATTTAAAAAGGCATTAATCAAGTTCAATCAATTAAATCAATTTAAAGCTAATTAAATACAATGAATAAATAAGACATTTAATAATAAATAAAAATTTACAAATTTTCTTTTCATCCCTGGCGCAAAAAATTATTTGATTAATCAGTTGATTAATCGAGTGATTAAACAACTGATTTGTCAAGTGATTTATCAAATGATTTATCAAGTGACGATTTGGCGCGATTTATCAATTGATAAATCACTTGATAAATCACTTGTAGAATTATTGTATATAATTAATTGCCAGAGATTAGTATTTTACTAAAAAAAGAATTATAAAAGATTATATTTAATGAAAATCTAAAAACAATTAAACACTAAAAAAAATATACAAAATTTATCAGTGTCAGTTATACGGGTGGAGTGTCAGTTATAGGGATGGGGTGACCAAAAACTTAATATTCCAATTAAAAGATATGACTTCTTCAAAAAAATTCACCATTTTCGCATTTTCTTCCAAACGGTGCGGTCGATCCCGAGGGCCAAACGGGAAAAAGTAGGTAATTTTATTATCTTTCAAATGCGTAGTAGCTGAATTGTTTGTAGTAATGGGAAGATAAACGAACGCAAAATATAGTTTTGCAAAATTAAAAAAATGAAGAATTCCAAAATAGATATACATATCAAATTTTATAGATATTTACAGACTAGATTCAGAAATATTACGGTATCATACACTCACACACACACATCCACACACACACACACACACACACACACACACACACACACACACGCGCGCACGCACACACACATACACACACATCCATACGGACATTTTCTAAAAACACGTGATTCGAACTCCAAACACCTCAGAATGGATTTCTAACCTATTTTTGACAAAGTCGAAAATTTTACTATGACAAAGCTTCCTCTAGGAGGAAGCAAAATAAACATACTGATCATGTTCGACAGATCCCGGTGCACCGGTGGTTCGCCAACGGGAATGGGTGGAGCAAAGTAGCCGGACTCGTGAGGCACGTAAAAGACGCGCCAGTGCTCGAACGCAGGAGTAACCAGTACGAATTATAGACTAATTATGGAAATCATCGCCGTGCAAGAGCTTTGCTTCACTAAAGCATTGCTATATGTATTGCTATTGGTCGTTTACCTAGTTATTAATATTTAAATCCGAATGAGTCGTGGCTAATATTGTTGCTCAATGACATTTACATTTAAATGACTTGGTATTTCCTTAAAACAAGTTTATAAGGCGTTTTTATCGAGCTAATTTCATTTTATTACATAGCTTCCTCAAGAAAAAAGTAAAATCAGTATTATATGATTGCTTATTACTAAAGCTTGAATATTAATGTTATAAATTATATAAAGAGCGCACCAATATGCATTAGAGCCTAATAGATGGGCTCAAACGTTTATAACAATACGCATACCTTTATAAGAAATTATCTAAACATTTATAATTTTTCAATAACAGGAAGAAGGGAGACTTTCGAACGGCGCGCTCGTGACCCGAGATACATCTTAATATGGCTGCTTGAAGCTGCGGCTCTCAGTGACTAGCTTCAGAGCGCAACGCGACGTGTGTTTACCGATGTGTCCCCTGAAGTTAGCCGATGGGAGCCGATAGCCGAGCGAGCGGCGGAACTTCCATGGTGCCGGCGGTCTTGTATGCGTTAAAGCAAACGCACAACAAGAAATTTAATAAAATCAATTATTTAATCATATGCAAGTTTTTGTTTTTCTACTAGCATGTTGACGATGGCTGTGCTGGTAAAGGCGCACGTATCATTTTGTCAGGGTTCAAATCCACTACAAATTTTTTTTAGTCTTAGTTATTGATGTAATTTTTCTTATTATTAAATAAAAATGAAAAAATTACAACAATAAAGTACACTATAATATATCATTTTGTTCCAATTTTCATGCAAATAAAAACCCAAAGTCCAATTTATATTTGGCTAATTTTTTAACGTTTGTTTATAAATTATTAATATTATTGAAAGTTTACGATTTATTTTTCGTTAGGCTTGAAGCTTAGCTGAAATTGATTTTTATTTTGTTTTACTAATACATATAATTGTTAAGATAATAAATAAATTTGCAGGTAAGTATCATTTATCTTTTTTATGAAATTATTACTGTTATATGCCGAGTACAATTGTAGTGGGGAAAAATTGTATTCTCAACAACGTTGTGCTGAACAGCTTTCAATAATTCAATAATTCGGAAATAATATTCGCCGAAAAGCGAATTTGCGGAGTAGGATCGACTGCAGCGAGTTCGCGCGCGAGATGTAGTCGAGAAAATAAAGCACAAAAAACGGCCTAACCATTGATTTTTTGAGCAGTAAGACGGCTCTTAATGCGGTTTTTTGCATTTGATTCGTGAGATCGCCTAGAAATTTTGTGAACTAATGTTATCAATTACTTTTTTGAAAATGCATTATTGCATAAACAATATCCATTTGAAAAGTGCATTTCGAAGATACATTAACTAAAAAATTTACAACTCGGTAAATAATGATGGAAACCCAGGCGGAAATTTATTTACCTAAAAAAAGCTAATAAAAGCTAATAACTTTTATGATCAGTTTATAATATGTAGATTTTGGACTCTAAAAACGTTTAATAATGAATTATAGCTTTTATTAGCTTTTTTTTAGCTTTTATTACATTTTCTATATATTCTAGCACAAAAATAAATGTGACCTCCAAAAAAGCTAATAACTTCTAATAAATTTTAAAAAATATTTACATACAATAATATAGATTTATAGGTATTTATAATTCTTACGATATGTTAAGTAGTAGGGGCAAGACTGATACTGCGCCAGACTGATGCTGCGCCATGCAACTCCCGCGCCACCGAATACCGACCGAGGGTAACAGGGATCTGCTTTTTTATCATCACTGTTTTACCCATGATGGTCACTGTCGTACCCGCTTACCCATAATGAGCGCTGTTTTACCCGATGGAATTTTTTATCATCACTGTTTTACCCATGATGGTCACCGATTTACCCATGATGAGCGCTGTTTTACCCGATGGAATTTTTTATCATCACTGTTTTACCCATGATGGTCATCGATTTACCCATGATGAGCGCTGTTTTACCCGATGGAATTGGATGAGGCAGCCCGCATCCAGATGCAGGATCCCGATGGGGCCAGTACGTAGAGTGGGGAGCATGGGAAAAGCACTGAAAAGTGTGAGTGTGGGGGAGACCGCTTGTTAAATAAGTGCATGTGGAGGGAGAGAGGGATGAAATGTAGTAGATAGGCTATAGGCATACTGGCTCACACGGGTTCTAGCTCACCCCCTCTTCTCTCCAAGTGAGTCAAAACCCGTGCTGTGTATTTTAGATGGAGGGATTGTCGATCCCTCCCTTTCCTCGCCTAGCGATCGAGAATTCTCCCCCCTCTCAAGGTGAGCTAGAATCCGTGGCATGTATTTTAGATAGAGGGATTTTTAGATCCCTCCCTTCCCTCTCCAAGTGATTATGAGAATTTTCCCCACTCTCAGAGTGAGCCGGTAACCGTAGTGTGTATAAGTCCCATTCTTCCCTTCTCCGCACCCTAAAAATAAATTAGTGGTGGGTTTATGCCCCTCCTCCTTATTCCCTCTGTCCAATCCAATGTGTCCTCCTCTTTTTCCTTCATCACCCCTTCTCCAGAGCACTATAGATAGATGGAGCGAACGGGCCCTGAGCGCGCTACTCGGCTAGAGAGGGAAAATACTCTATATAATTTTCGCCTCCTTTGCCACTTGTTCCCTTCTCCGTGTCCTAAAAATAAATTAGTGGCGGGTTCATGCCCCTCCTCCGTATTTCCTATCTCCCTATGGAAATTTTCCCAAGATCTTTCTTATCGCGCGATAAGAAGAAAATATCTCACGGTCAAAGCAAGGGAGGTGGACATTTTCCCAAGATCTTTTTTTATCGCTCGATAAGAGGAAAATCTCTCACGGTCAAAACGGACCCTGAGCGCGCAAGAGAGGGAAAATACTCTATATGATTTTCGACTCCTTTGCCAATTGTTCCCTTCTCCGTGTCCTAAAAATAAATTAGTGGCGGGTTCATGCCCCTCCTCCGTATTTCCTATCTCTAATTAACCATAGTTCTAGCATCAGTTGTTTCTTCGACTGAGATAATATATTCCACCGACTACGCCTACAGATTGTGTAGATACTATCCCTTACACTTTCCATGCGGTCCTCGCGTAGGTATAGACGATAACCCTCGCACAGATGTTCTCCCTAGGCCTTTACGCAGTGGAGATTTTTTCCCAAGTGGGAGGTGGACATTTTCCTAAGATCATTTTCTCGCGCGATAAGAGGAAAATCTCTCACAGTCAAAACAAGCGAGTATACTATAGGGAGGTGGACATTTTCCCAAGATCTTTTTCTCGCGCGATAAGAGAAAAATCTCTCACGGTCAAAGCAAGGGAGTATGTCCCTAGAGCCAATTAGGAATAATGGGTCTTATTATCATTATGACATCAGTCCCTTTTTCTTTCGCTCGCAGTGGTGAAAAATGCATGTGTGACGCATAGACCCGCACCGAGCACAAAGAAAATACTGTAGAGATGCACAAGTTGCGAGGCTTTTGTTTCATGCCTCATTCTTTTCGGGAAAGCTGTATACCAACCGAAGATTTCCATCCGTCACAGCTGATACTCGTGGCTTGGCTTTAAGACTTCAGTAATATATACATATTCATAACGCGCTATAGACTTGTAGCGAAGTACGATATTTTCTGTACTGTGGTCGTACGCTGTTCTCTGTGTGTGTGTGTGTGAGAGAGAGAGAGAGAGAGAGAGAGAGAGAGAGAGAGAGAGAGAGAGAGAGAGAGAGAGAGGCATAGTATTCTATATATATCCGTATAAGCTACTGCGGCCAGTCCCCTCTCCAAGCGCCGAGAGAGAGAGAAAGAGAGAGAGAGGGGGAGAGAGAGAGAGAGATAGATAGATAGATAAGATAAAATAAGCCTTTATTTGCTCACTGCAAAAAATAATAGTACAAATAATAGTACAAATACTTTTAAGGTAACATAATATAAAATGCAACTTAGTGCATAAAAAATAAAACATAAAACATTTTCTTTTAACAATAACAGCGTTAATATATGGCCAATTGCTCGTCGTACGCAGAGAAAACATATAAATTTAGGTATCCTTAAAAAGGTATACGGTCACACACTAGCAAATATGCAAAATATCACAATTAAGTATCACAATAACCAATATTTACGCAACAGAGTAAGGTTTTGGTCAAAGACCTATCTACGCAACAGGTTACAATCTAAATCTAAATTGCACTTTACGAGGAAGAATGCGGCCTAAGGCAAAGTCAGACTAGAGTAAAATACGCAGTGCCGGCGCGCTCGGAGTAGCCACTATTCAGTTTCCAGCAGGTGTCTTCGCAGCGCTACTTTGAAAGATGCGACAGATGGTAGATTGCGCAGAGTAGAAGGGAGAGTGTTCCAGAAACGAGCACCCTGGACCTGGAAGGCCCTTGCCCCGGTTTCAGTACTCACTGCAGGAATGCTCAGTTCCGGGGGAACACCCCTACTGGAGGATCTTGGCTTGTGCTTACTAAATAAGGAAGCCAGGTACGTAGGTTCACCGATCCGTAAAACCTTATATAAAAGAATGGCTTCAAAGTATAGCCTTCTGGTATCGGTGCGCAGCCATTCTAGACGCCTCCGGTAGGGACTAATATGCTCATCCCTTCTGACTCCAAAGATGTACCTCACACATGAGTTGCTCAGTCTCTGTAGTCGTATTCGCTGTTCATTCGACGTGTCCAGGATAGTCACCGTACAGTAGTCTAAGTGTGGCTGTATAAGTGACTCGACTAGCCTTCTGCGGAGGGTCTCGGTGGTGCAGCCCCTAATGAACCGCAAGCTGTATAGGGCTTTGTTGACTTTTTTCGTGATTGAATCCACTTGCGGTTTCCAAGTGAGTTTACTGTCAAGTACAACACCGAGACTTACGACCGCCTCACTGAAAGGGACGATCACTCCGCCCGGCAACGGAATTCCTGGCAGGTTCCATGACTTAATGTCATTAGCATTCCTCAGGGAACCAAAAAAGATAGATTTATCGGAGCTCCCCGCCCAGTCAGCGACCAGCCGTGCCGCTTCCGCCAGCCGAGCCACGCCCTCCAGAAACTTATCTTTACTGGTGTGCAGATAAATCTGAAGGTCGTCTGCGTAGAAAAGGTGTTTAATGGTACCGTCGAGTAAGTTCTGCAGGTCATTGACATAAAGACTGAACAGTAGAGGTCCCAGAACAGAACCCTGTGGAACTCCCAGGTTGGTTTCGAGCCATTCCGAGTTTCCATTTTTTTTTTGGAAATTACCATCTGGGATCGCCCTTGTAAATATGATTTGATCCACAGGAGAGCCGTCCGTGCTTTGCTGAAATCGAACAGCAGCATGAGAGTACGTCACCTTCTTTTTGTCAATGGCCATGCGTATGTCGTCGGTAAATTTGAGTAACGCGGTTTGTGTACTGTGGTGTTTTCGGAAGCCGGCCTGGAGGGGATCTAGTAACTTATTTTTATTAAGGTACTCCGTGATCTGGGTGTGAGCGATCTTCTCGAGTACCTTTGAGAGGAAGCAAAGCAGTGCAATTGGCCGAAAATCAGTGACGTCAGATGGAGCACTCGTCTTCCTTAGGGCAATCAACTGTGCCTGCTTCCAGATACCCGGAAAAATCCCTTGAGCGAAGGAGCAGTTAAATAAATTTACAATATACTCGCCAATAATTGGGAGAGCCTTAACGACCACTCCACAGGGAACACCGTCGACACCCCTTGCCTGCGAGGAAAAATGTGATATAGCAAGGACAACATCGCTCATACTAATGGGGCTGAAGGAGAAGCCCTCCTCGCTTGCTGTTAAAATGGTGTCCATCATCAATGTTTTCAAGGGATGACGCCGAAACTCCCGCAAAGTGCCCGTTCAGCTCCCCCGGCGTGAAACCGAAAAACTCCTCCTCCTTTCGCCCAGGCAGGAGGCCGAGATGACGCATAACCTTCCAGATATTTTTATTCTCGTCAAGAGCGTCTGAGAGTTGTTGACGAAGGAAGGAGTCACGCTCTTGAGCAGAACGCATGTCGACCTCATTAGTAAGTCGAAGAACCTCATCGAACAGCTCCGCTCTCCCCGTGCGTTCATAGCACCTGAGAGTGGCATTTCGCTTCTCGATGAGAGACCTCAACTCCGGACCAGTCCACGGAGCAAAACGTTTACGTGGGCAAACCGTAATCAAAGGTGCCAATTCATCTATTGCAATTTTTAAATTATTATTTAGAGTGCTGAGGGCACCCTCGAGATCGGCTTCGATGGAATTCATGGCCGTCCAGTCGCAGCAAGACAAGAGGTCGCAAAGAGTAGGAGAATCTATACCCCTGAAGTCTCTGTAGGAGAATGAGCTTCTCCCAGGAGCGGGAGAGAAGATGTCAAGAGAGACATCTATGACACAATGCTTGCCGAGACTGGGCACCCATTCATTAGTCAAGTCCAGGATCTGTGTCGTTTTTCGTCAGTCATGATATTACATCAATCCCATGATGTGAGATAATGTGGTTGATGCAGTGGGAACCATGTCTTTGAATTATCTGAAAGTATAATCTCCTCAGATAGCACCTTGAATGGTGCAGCGTCATCTGAATCAGACTGGAAGTCTGATTCAATCGCCCCATGATTGAGTCTTATGGCTAAGACTTCGCTACATGATCCCGCCAGCAACAGTCGAAGAGGTCGGAGTCTTTTTGCATCGGAATTTTCGGGGGCCTGTAATAACTCCGTGCAGTACGGGGGGGGGGATCGCCCCGTTGCACGCTACAGAAAAGATACTCAGGAATGCCGGCTTTCCAAGATTCATGGTGTTAGAGGAGGCGAGTTTTTAACTTTCAAACCGCTGCGTAAAAGAGGCGGACGCCACCCCCCGCGAAACCAAAGATCTCATAAGAAGAGCGCTCATTCAGAAAGGCACGAATTTTCTAATGCGGCCCTGATAGGAATTTACATTCAGAAACCCGCCCTTAAGCTACTCCTAATCCCAGGCCATTGTCAAAAGCCTCGCAGTCAAAGAAGCCGGAGGCGGTTGATGTGAGGACTCCGTGACGATGTGAATGCAACGATGTAAGTGAGGATGAGGGTGCAGTTGATGTAGACGCAGATGTTGATGATGGCGGTGCAAACTGCCGAGTTGCTTCCAGACCAGCTCACGTCCGTTGCGTAAAGTACAGTGTCTGTGTCCTTGTCACCCGTCGTAACCGTCACATGTGTGATCTGCCGTCGTAGTGTTTGGACTGGTCTGAACGCCGCTGTTTGAATGCTTGCAAGTCGGCAGCAGACGCAAAGACGTGCGCACGTTCACCCCCCCCCTAGCCTTACCAGAAATCTCCACCCGCGTCCCGACGTATTTGAAGCCAGTCCTGTGCAATGGCTTCAAATTTTTAAACAAATTAAATTATCCTGGACAAAATCTCATTGATAAAGAATTTCTGTCCAGACAGGCAGGTAGCAGCTTCCTGTCGAGCACGCCGGGCCTGATGTCACCAGTAGTCAGGTAGTTGTTGTAGTGCTATGTCCCTTCGCTTGCATCAGGTCCCTGACTAAACCCGGTCTAACGAGCCGGGCCACAAGTGTCGGCAATGTGCTCCGATTAGCTCTGGAGTTCGTCGCGATCATGTCACCCCCTTGACCTCTGCCCGATCTGCGAGGGCGCAGCACGCGGGTGTCGACGATGTCTGCCCCACTCAAAGAGGGAAGGAGGGTGCTGAGCAGTGCGAGGGTAGCTCCATCCGATAGTTCCTTGGAGATTTTATTGCTATCTTTGAGCAAGCCATGAATAATCACCTCGCACCCCTCAGAACCGCCCTCGCCCGACAAAGAAACGCCGCTGATCGGCGCCATCTGTGGAGAGGAGCAAGCCTGCACTCCCGCTACCTCAGTGACCACCCCAGCCTCGAGAACACGAGAACACGCAGTGAGCAGGCCGACACCCGATTCAGATTGCGAGTCTGAGCCTGTGCTTGATTTCAAGTTTGGATTTCGGCGACCACGATGGAGGTCACCGAGCAACTTTTTCGTTTCCCGCAACTCGTCCTTCAGGGCACTATTTTCGTCCAAGAGCAGCTTGTTTACGTCAAACAATTTATTGGACGCGTTAACATTTTAACAGAGAGAGAGAGAGAGAGAGAGAGAGAGAGAGAGAGAGAGAGAGAGAGAGAGAGAGAGTGGCCGTTAATTTAGTATATATTTTGCTTCCTCCTAGAGGAAGCTTTGTAATAGTCAAATTTTCAGTTTCGTTAAAACTTCATAGAAACATGTTTTTAGATGTTAGAAGTTCAAATTACGTGTTTTTAGGAAATGTCCGTATGGATGTGTGTGTGTGTGTGTGTGTGTATGTGTGTGTGTGTGTGTGTGTGTGTATGTATACCGTGATATTTCTGAAACTACTCCGTCAATATCAATCAAATTTGACATGCATATCTATTTTTGGATTCTGAATTCGGGAATAACATTTATTTAATTTTTTAAATTACTTTCTTTTTTATGGCCATTTTTAGATTTTCGAAAAACATTATTTTTGTTTTTTTTAATCATTCCATTGTTACAAATGAATCAGCAGAAATGCATTTGAAAGATAATGAAGTTTCCTACTTTTCCCCGTTTGGTCCTCGGGATTGACCGCTCCGTTCGGCAGATAAAATGAAAAAGGTGATTTTAAAAAAAAAATTATATCTCTGAAACTACAAATCTTAACCTCACGAAAAAAAAACATGTTGATGGGTTACATGTCAAACTATATTCCATTAAAATTTCAAGTGATTTGACTACTTATTTTTTCAGTAATAAATCGAAAACTGAACAAAATGAGTTTTTTTTTGAGTCTCGATTGCGGGCGTAAAAAGGCCTTATTGCACATGAGATTTTGGGAAAAGGTGGATATTATTTATACTGATAATATTAAAATAGCATTCATATACTGTATTTTAAAATAATATTTTATTTATTGGAACAATAAATTTCGTTGGAGGAAGCTACGTGCCAATGAATTGGCAGCGGTTTTTAGAGTATGGGAGGGAAAATTTTTCTGACTCGCCTAGTATTGGCTAAAAAGCACTGCAAGGGATGTGTTTTTGATAATTTGGGAGGAAAGTTTTCCTCCAATCATATGATTTTCACAAAAAGTTAAGGAAAGGGAGAGCCGTACTTTTCTAAATAAATACCACAGAGCTTGCTGTAGACGGTCAGTTTCAGCTTCATTTCAGATTTTTCTACAAGTAAATCGGTTCAAGAAATAACCCCAGTTTTTCATTACTCATCATATCAGTGCTCAAAAGGCAGGAAGCCATTTTTTCATTTGTTTCGAGATAAATTTCTACAAAAAGGTAATATATTATATAAATGAAAGATATTAATTCATGAATTTTAAATTTATAATCTTGATCACAAAACATCATATTTTCAGCTACGCTCATTGTAAAGCGGACCGTTTACAAACTATTCAAGATGATGAATATTTTCAAGACAGGACTGGTGATTCCAGCAGATCTTGACAAAGTGACAACTCAGAGCTTGTTGCTCTATTTCACGAAGCAAGCCAGTTGATGGAGACTATACCCTCCAATATAGAGGGTATATATAGAATACTCGCTTAGCGATATCGAGATCATCGAGGTAAGAGGCTAGCTTCTCAAGGGAGGACGCCATGAAGCGGAAGGAGTCGAGGAAGCGGAAGCTGATCTCACTTCCGTCCACAAACTTCGTCAAGGAGATGTAGCGGTCCTTGGTCTCAGGAATGAGGTTGACACGCCCCTTGAAGTTTGCAGCGGTGGCGATCTCCTTGATGATGAAGTGTGAGTCGTATCCGGTGAGGTTGTGGAAAATGACCGGGATGAAGCGGGAGTCCTGGAGGTTCAGGTTGCATCCCTGATGGCCAGCTCCACGGTAACGTCCGGTTAAGTGGCAGTGGTCGCGCATCATTGTCTGTCCTCCGGAGAATGGCTTCTTGCAGATATGGCAAGCGGTAGCCTGTTGGAACTGACGTTCTTCAGCCTCTGTGAGCGCCAACGGTTTAGGCTTACCGTAAACCTCTTCCATCTTGAATCTCAGAGCTTCAAATTCACCCACAAATCACTGAGCAGGGGTTTGTCCATCCTCCTCCTCTTGTCTATAGCTTCAATAACCAGATTGATCATCTTTAAAGCTACTTTTCACATAGTAGCCTATGCTGTAAGCTTGGTGCTCTTGGTAAGTGTACTTGTCTTGCACAGGCTTCAAGAGACACTCAAAGTCAGCATACATGACGTAGGGAACACGTTCACCATGCTTGAAATTCTCAAATTTGAGAATTTTCTCCTTCTCAGTCGGTAATTTGACCTTGCACTTGTTGATTTCAACACAGTCAAGTACATGCGCATTTAACAATTCTTCAGTGCGGAAATAGTGTAAGCAGCGGTCATAAATATAGTGTTTACATTTGGTCTTTGACAATTGACTATACACCAAACGAGAGAGAGAGGTTCTTGATCCAGACGTAGTGGAACTTGGGTAGAGGGCGTTCCTCCTCGTCTTCCACCTCCTCTCCCTCTTCGTCCACGTAGTAGTTCTGGATTAAAAGCAGATTCACATGTTTCT
The DNA here is from genome assembly GCA_012977825.3 of Pteromalus puparum. Taxonomy (NCBI): domain Eukaryota; kingdom Metazoa; phylum Arthropoda; class Insecta; order Hymenoptera; family Pteromalidae; genus Pteromalus; species Pteromalus puparum. The sequence goes on from CM053168.1 coordinate 40,792,452, forward strand.
CCTTCTTCTCTGCAGTCACATGGCAGGGTGATACCTCGTAACGCTCACCTCTCTTCTTCAGGATGTAAAGGTTCACCGAGATGTTGTTCTGCCTCTCAAACTTGGTAATGTCCTTGGGCTGCATTGGGAACTCAATTCCCTCAAAATGGAGTTCATCCTCGAAAGCATTATACTTAGATACACGATGCGGATTATCAGGTTCGGGATGTAAAGCGGGCAGGATGGCCCACTTGAACCACTCGTTATCCTGATTTTGCACATTTACACAAGCTTTCTTCTTCTTGATGAATTCCGGTAATTCGATGAATGAGCTTCCCCTCATGGTTTAAACTTGTTTACGTTTACTGTCAAGCTTAAGATTTGGCGGAGAGTCCAACCAGAATCTTTCTCCTGGAATTCCTCCATTCCAGTCTGGACAGGTTGTTGCACGTCTTGGAACCACTTCTTCAAGTCCGTCGTCTAATGAATGGGAGCGTTCTTCGTATTGAAATACTTCACTTCAAGGCTCTCCGAATCATTTTTCAAAATGGCGTACTCAGCTGCAAGCTCAGTATTGACCTTGACAGCGTTGTACACAGAGAGTGCTACCTTGATCTTTTTCTCGCAGTGAGGAAGAACATCGTTAAAGAATGAAACGATATCAAGATGGCCGAGGTTGGCAATTACACCATTGTATGCATGACGTAGGGATCCCCACAACCACTTGATGGTTTGCTGGTAGTACTCGATGGTAGCCATCTGTAAATAAACCTTTGAATTAGTAATTTTCTATAGAAAGTAATTATTCAATAAACTTATATTACTTACCCTGGATTGTTGAGTCCGGATCGTCTTCGAGGTTTGCAATAGGGATACTTTAATCGTCTTCATTGAGAGATACTTTGCACTAGGTAATCTTCGAGGTTAACTCGTCGATCGACTGGTGAAAATTATTTTGGGAGGCGGGCGCATCTCCCTTTATACCCCCCAGATAGGCGTGCAGGTTCAAACCTGTCGAGCCCCACCGCTAGAAACAGTGTTGCCGGTTCGAATATGTTTGATGATCGCCTTTTACGAGCCTTATACTAGAGAGGTCTTATTCCCACTAGTGGTGTCTCAGAGCAGCGGCTCGAGTTATGCGCAGACCACGTCCGCTGGGGTTGCGCAGTAGCCGATGGAGTGGGGGGAGATGCGGCGGCTCGAGTGATGCGCAGAAGGCGCCTACTGGGTTGCGCAGTGGGGAGGGGTATATGAGAAGCACGAGTACTCGAGAGGGTTAGTAGTCTTCAAGATGGAGTACGTGGAAGACGTTCAAGGCTTCAAGACATCTCTAAACAAGTTCGTCTTCAAGGAGGTTGCGATCCTTGCTCTCGAAGAAGATGCGACTCCTTCCGTATTTTTATTTGAACCATATTGTAAGTGGTCCAGTCTAACATCGGGGAGTCGGTGCAGAAATCACTGGTTGGAGAAGAACTTTCATGGGATATCTTGGAGCGCGGGAGAGATCCGCTACAAGGACTTCGGACATTGCTGAATATACCCTGAGAGATGCGTCTAAAATCTACGTCAAGGGGTTGGAGAAACAAAGATAACTGAGGAAAGTGTTACCAGATGAAGGGTGAGTATATAATTATTACTATTTAAATAATAATAATAAAATCCCTTACGAAAATAATGTGCAGAGATCTATGCATAGATCTCTGCAGAGATTTCTGCACAGATTTCTGCACATTATTTTCGTAAGGGATAATAATAAAACATATTTTTATTGTTTACAGTATTATTTACAACATAGAAGACTTTGGATGTCCAGCTTTATCCAGCTTTCGGAAGGAGGTGTATACACTATGCAACTATCATCCTCTATGTTGGAACCCTGTTTGTGCCCTACGGAATGTTTATTTCATGAAGAAGTTCTTATTACAGCGGTATAGAGTTGGTTGTGATGTAGTGGATATATCTAAGGAGAAAGACAGGAAAGGGTGACTTCGAGAATAAAAAATAAATGTAATATATTGTAAATAAAAGCAGAAAGTTATGGAGAGGTAAACAAGAATGGTGGTACCTCACAGGTGAGAGCGCGGTTGGGGCTCTCACCCTTCCTGAAAAAAAATAGTACAAGGAGCTATGCTCCCAAACCTACTACATACACGCATACATACGCATGTATACTCACACAGTTATATATACACAAACACACATACGCATGTATATCTACACAGTCATATATACACAAGCATACATACTCACACATATTCTCATACATATGAAACGTATACACATGCTCGTTCTAATACTTATAAACTCTGCATACTCACGCACACAGATATATACATATACACGTTCTAAGAGACGCCATTATGTGAGGATGAAGGAATACTCTCGTGCTTCATCTTTCTTTTATTTGTAAAAAAATCCTTCAGTTAGTTTACTTGCAGAAAAATGATACGCCATCTAGTGTATTCATGCTCCTCAACAAGTTCGAACCCGTTCATCGTGTGCTTCCCCCACCACTACGGGTTGCAGCGAAGGCTCTCCCGCTAGGTGGCGTCGCGAAACTCGCAAGAGAAGTTGCTTCGCGGCGGCTACATATAGGAGTGCGCTCGGGCGGCCGACGGTCGCGGGTTCATGTTCAAACTTTGTTTAAACGTGATCAAATTTTATGGTAACATCATGGCGATGTGAACATAGATGTATGAACCTCACAGGTGGGAGCGATGGTTGCAACTCCCATTTTTATACTAGGTATACTAATCCTACTATATATCCCCGTAACAGATAAGTCAGTAAGACTCCCGGTTGGCGACCGTAAGGTTCCCGGTTCAAATCCTCCGCATATCAATGAATTTTTTTTTTACGAGTTCAATCGATTATATATATATATATATATATATAGGCGCGAATATTCTATGTTAAAAGATTTAATTAGATTTTTCTCAATTACGGTAGTTTTGCTGAAAGAATTGCTCGCTCTCAGCAAATTACTTAAGATGAAAATTAATTTGATTCTCTTTTTTTCAGGCTCAGTCGCTTTCAACAATACTGAGATTGTTGGTTATGGGAGGTTAGAAGTCATATAATTGTTTACATACAATACAAACTAACTATTTATTTACATCTATACGAAACGTCATTGTATTATTAAATAAAAGACCTCAAGAGAGCTATCCACTGCAGAGAGCCGAGCGCATNTCCGCTTCAGAGAGTCGAGCGCACGGAGATAGAGCGCTGCATATTATATCTAAAAGATCAAGAGAGTGAGAGAGTGAGAGAGAGGTGTCCGCCAAGCGCACAGAGCAGACGGAGCGCTGCTTGCACCTGCTTTATCAAAGTACAGTCTGAAGAATCGGATAGCTGTGTTGCAGCATAGAAAGCCAAGCACACGGAGTCTTAGACGGAGTGCATCTGTGAGTTAGTCAGACCATATGACTATCAAAGGCTCTACGTACCTACGTCCTACACACTCTGTGTAGGTACCCTGTTATAAAATTCTGTGGATATTATCCACGTTTTGGTGCATTTCAAAGTATCGAGGCTGCGGAAGTGATATCAACGGCAGTCGATATAATATACAACGAAGATACTTTTATCACCGCTTATACATCGCCCGTCAGGATTTTTGTGTATAAGCGCCGAGCGTTCGTCAGGACGACTCAAGCACTAGCGTGGATAGCCATCGTGAATGTTGGACACAGCAGTGCTGGATCGAGGATCATCTAGGGACAGTCGGCTCACATCGATGGACTTGAGATGGCACCGACCAATCCCTCTATAGAACATGCTGGCCTGCAACACCAAGTACGAGATCGAAACCACGATCGGCGGCCATTCCAAGCTCGGCTTCAACCTCATCTAGCTCTCGCCGCTTGAGCTCGGCGACGACCTTGTTTGCTGTAATGCCTATGTCGCGATCATCTTTCGCTTTAACCTCATTCCCATTAACCTCCGAAATATGTCTAAGACTGCAAGGTCTAATTTTTCTTAATTTTCCGTTCCAGTGACTTTAATCTTAACTTGAACTCGGTTATTTACCTCTCACATGCCATCGGTGCAGCGGAGTTCGCCGCAGCCGTTTTGAGTCAAAACGGAGCCTCAAGAGGATCAGAAGCTTGCGCTTAAACGACAGCTGTATATAGCGACTCCTGGACGGCGCGTTAGACAACGTACCCGAGAATGGGAAATGGGACGTGATTGCGGCAACGATTTCATCGAGTTTAAGCACGAAGAGGAAGTAAATGTCAACGAGGAGCCATCGCTTCCCCAGGAGATTGGCAGTACCTGAGCCCGTCCACCCTCATGCTCAGCATACCGACAATATATGTGTATGTATAAGCGTTGGGCGCTCTACGTTTACGGTGCCGACCGATGTAAACGCGAAAGTGATTTCCTCCGACTCCATCATGTACACCGGCCTCAGTCCTGTTCCTTCCTCAGTTACTTTATTTACCTTGCCCGCATATAATTCTGCATATTTGCTAAACTCACAAGTAGTCGGCGGAATAGGATCCCAATATGCGTAGCCATCTTCCGAGTCTATACATTGTTCTTGCGTTAGTGTGCATCGTGTTCCCGACCTCATTATACCCGTACGGGTTTTTATGGGAGCACCCTTACCACCTCTGTGTGAGGATGCTTTGATCCTATATCCCACCTCCCTGAGAAGCTTTCGGACTATATATGAGAGATAGTCAAATTTCGCTTCTACAGTCATTAGACCCACTGCTCCGCATTCGCCCTGGGACTAGCCCAGTGACGTGGGGAAAACTTGCTAAACAAGAAAACCCACGCCAGAGTCAGCCGATAGGAAAGTCAAACTTAGGTACTTCCTACTTCCACGAGAAATACCTAGGTTATCATTCCCTATCTGTTGCATCATTGGAAAAGTGAGAACATTCGGGTGGTCGCCCATCCAAGTACTCACCGTACCCAACGGTGCTTAACTTGGATGATCGACCGTCTCCGCATCTACGAGCCGTTCCAATGATGCCCCTCTATTATCTCATTAGTATTTAAGTTTACTGATGCTTCATATTCTTTTAATGTAATTGTTAGATATCCTGATACGACTACGTCGTCGTAAACTCCGTATGGGTCCATATGTCTTCCGGCTTTTTCGCAGTTACCTTTGTGGTTGAGTTTTCCTGCGAAGGTCATGGGGTGCACCGTAGTAGCATTTATCCTTAAGTTTGTTGTTAATTCCTCATAGAATCTATGCCCTCTATGATTATGCATTGTTTTACACTATTCTTTTGTTACTTCGTCTAAAAATTTTATTTCTCCCTTAAATACATCGCTGGAGTGTGAAAATGCACCGCATGACCTTGCAGTCCTCTTAATCTCGACCTTACAAAATCTCACGTGGGTATTCGAAAATTCGTTCAGTTGTAACAGTTTCACGAAGACCCGTGTAGTATTCACTACCGGTACCTCTATATCGCATTCGCCTACATTGATTAGTGAAAACGTTGTCAAGTTTGAAACTTGTTGAGAGCAGTCATAGGCTATTATTGCCTTGCCGATGAAACTTAGTTGATTTAACGCTGATAATTATACGAGTAGTTTGCTAATCTTCTGTAAAATATTTAAATTTGAATCTATATTATTATTTATTGCGATAAATTCATGCTTTCTAAGCCCGGTTTGTTGACTATGCTTTACATGCTCAATTGTATTAAATTATGTTTGCGAGTGAGCGTGTTGTTTCTTCTTTCTGTATTCTCGTTCACTTACAAGTGTCTTTGTTTAACTAATAAGAATGATGACAAAAAAAATTTATATAAGTTGTGTACTTATTGTTAATGATTATGACTATTGTTGTTTTCTTTAAGCTCGATGCATGATTATGTATGAACCAGCATGCACATTTATTTAGCTTTCTCTGTACTTTCAACATGCGACATGCGCAAGCGGCTAGCATGCACGACTTTTTCCTTGGTTGCGCTTATTTGAATTTTAACGTTCCCGTTGTGGCCGACATCTAACACATGATACGGTCCGCTATATTGATCGTCGAATTTGTGAGGTTTTGGACCTTTCAATAGCCACACGTAGTTGCCTATTTGCAATGTTTTTGTTGATGTCGTTTGTCATAGTATATTTTGCCCGTTCTTTCGCTTTTTTGCGTTTTCCCTTGCCGTTTCTTGTAGCCCGTTTAACCTCGTAACTAAGTCCTTCATGTCCTCGGCCGAATGCAGAATGCGACCTTTCTAATGATCCGTTTGACTGTGGGTGAAAAGCCGTCGTTTTTATTTATTTGATTCGGAACCGCTTTGCCACTCTCTTCAGTAATTTACTTAAAAAATTAGTCCCTTTATCCGACAATATGACTCTTGGAGCTCCATATACACAAATTACTTTTCTGATCAACACAGTTGCCACCGTGGTCGCCGTCGTGTCTATTAGCGGTTCGGCTATTGCGAACTTTGTTAGATTATCTTGAAATGTTAGTACATACTCATTTCCCTTATCAGTGATAGGTAACGGTCCGACCACATTCATCGAGAGCTTATCCATACTCATAGTGGATGTGTCCGTGATTATCATAGGTAGTCTAGTTTTTACCCTCACTAATTTTTTTAGTTGACAGTCTAGATATTTACGAATAAAGTTTTGAATATCTACCTTCAGGTTTTCCCATAGATAACTTTGCTTTATTCTCTTATATGTCTTTGTTACGCCTCTATGTCCTCCCACTATTGATGCGTGTGCTGCCTTAATTATCTCCTCGCGATCTTCCGGGAGCGGACATTTAATTATCCCTAGACATATAATTAACTTGGTGTCGAGTTGAGCGAAAACATCCTTTAACAATTTATTTACTTTACTCCAGTCGAGTCCCTCGATTAGATCTGTTTTTGCGACGCTTATTGACGTAATCTCAAATTTTCGCATATACGGTGTTAAGTTGGCGCACAAAACTTTGACCGTTTCTAGCGCCTTCGTAGGTCCGATCATAGATTCTTCTCTTAACGGGACTGCAATGTGTACTTTGTTATTTACTTTTACCGAATTAGGAATTCCTACTTGCAATTGCGTAAAAAACGGTAGTTTTCCCTGGATTTTTAATTGCCGAGCACCATCATCGCACGGTTCTCCTTTTGTTGTTATAAAGTACAAAAAATTGTCCCTTCGCATAAACATCTGTTCTCTACATATAATGGCGTCTCTTCTTACTTGTGGCTTGGCTTTCATTCCATTGGGTTTCATCGGGCTCCTCCCCCTCTTCGTCATTGCCCTTCATGCTTTCATCATTGTCCTGTGGTGTCTCGCTTTCTACGATAACATCTTGCTCCGTTTCACGCCTATTCTCCGTTGATTTTTCTTGGATTTCGTGGGGTACCTACACAAATACTTATTTAGATATTTAATATCTCTGCTCCAATTTAAATAGGTATGTTTGTTTTCAATAGGTTAGGATGACTGACCATACACACAAGACGACAGAACGACACACAGCGCCGTTGTTCCTTCTTGTTCCTTCGTGTTCCTTGTGGCTGTGGACTGTGCTTTTTTAGCTGTCCTGGCCCTGAAGCATTTATCTGAACATAAGAATCGAACGATTATAAAAAAAAAGTAAGTTTAATGATTTCGGTGCAAACATTTATTTTGGTCATGTTTGTAACACCCCACACCGCTCCGCAGAGTCATCAATAAAAAAACACTACAAAAAATTAAAGTCTCGCGACTTGTTTTTTAGAAAAAGCACGCAAAAATAAGCGTACTCTCCCACTCTTGCAAGAGATACGGGCCACAGCTGAGCAGCCAGCCAACAACAACAGCAGCGCCATCAGGCAATAGCGGCGGCAGCGGGACCTACGACGCGGCAGCAGCAGCAGCAAACACGATATAGATATACACAGCGGCAGCAGCGAGCACGTATATCTATATATACAGCGTAGCGAGCGGTGCGGCGTGCACAGTGTGAGAGTGGGAGCTACGACGCAGCAGCGGCGCGGCGCGCGCAGCTCCGTACGCTTGTGTGAATGGGTTTTGTACATAGGTGTGAATGTGAGTGTGATATTTTTATGTAAGCGTTTTTTCGGCGGTGCGATCCCCGCTCTCTCCGCAGCCTTTATAAGGACCCGCGCGGCCTAGAGCCAGTCACTAGCTCCAGCGCAATTATCAGCGCACTAGTCCTACCAAGAGCAACCATAAAGCCTTGGTAGTAAAAAGACCTAGCTCCAGCGCAATTATCAGCGCACTAGTCCTACCAAGAGCAACCATAAAGCCTTGGTAGTAAAAAGACCTAGCTCCAGCGCAATTATCAGCGCACTAGTCCTACCAAGAGCAACCATAAAGCCTTGGTAGTAAAAAGACCTAGCTCCAGCGCAATTATCAGCGCACTAGTCCTACCAAGAGCAACCATAAAGCCTTGGTAGTAAAAAGACCTAGCTCCAGCGCAATTATCAGCGCACTAGTCCTACCAAGAGCAACCATAAAGCCTTGGTAGTAAAAAGACCTAGCTCCAGCGCAATTATCAGCGCACTAGTCCTACCAAGAGCAACCATAAAGCCTTGGTAGTAAAAAGACCTAGCTCCAGCGCAATTATCAGCGCACTAGTCCTACCAAGAGCAACCATAAAGCCTTGGTAGTAAAAAGACCTAGCTCCAGCGCAATTATCAGCGCACTAGTCCTACCAAGAGCAACCATAAAGCCTTGGTAGTAAAAAGACCTAGCTCCAGCGCAATTTAAGCGAGGACTAGTCCTACCAAGAGCAACTATTACGCCTTGGTAGATAAACTTAGAATATTTTCTCACTTTTGAAGGACTTATACAATTTTCTAGTCAAGCAAAGATATCGCAAGTTAAGCGTATCAGTCTTGGACTTAGAAAAATTTCAGTTCCTTTCAAAAGACTTAGAGAAATTTTCGAATATTCTTATATTTGTTAAATTATCTAGTCAGGCAAGATAACGCAATTTAACGCGTATCTGCTTTAGACTCTAATAGAAAATTCGTTTATTACCACACACTTGTAACTTTCGAAATAAACAGATAACGCAAAGTTAAGCGTATCTGCGTAAACTATCCTATGTCAAAATAAGACTTCGATCACCGATATATATATATATATATATATATATATATATATATATATATATACGTTTGTAAAAATCAAAAAGAGAGATATTTATTTAATTTTGTGATAGAAAATATATGCAACATTACACGCAATATTTTCGCATTTAATATCTTATTGAATATATTTATTTTTGTTAAAATGAACTAAAGTTTATTATTGTGATGAATACACTCCACTACCTCGTATCCCGGACCTGTAATATATTTATTATTATATTTATTTAATTTATTAATGATATTTAAAATCATAATAAAATCACTTTATTTGGCCTGCCGTCACAATTACGACGCAGAGCAGTAAATGTGCACGACTTTTAGAAATAAAAATCAATAACTTTTATTTCAATAGAAGCGCCCAGGACCAAGAAAAGTCGTGACCGTTTCATGTTATCAATACTCAAATTGTTTTCCGAGTAAATCGTCGTGCTTAGGTGTAGGTTAAGTCGACACAAGAGTCACACTTTTGCATAAGAATACTTGAATAAGAATCGATTACTAAAATATTTGTTTAAAAATGTTAAAAATGACAAAAATTTTGTTTAAATTGAAGATTATTTTAAGATTTATTTTACTTACAAATCCCTACACTCATGTCAGAACTATGTGTATTTCAAACATGTTTGTAAAGTTATAGTGCTCTTCGATGCCTAGAACTGAAGTAAGTCTGCGTTGAGTGAAAAAATGTAAATTGTGAATTTTGGCCTTTGGAGACATGTTGCACCTGGTATTTGGTACATATAAAAATTATTTCTTGTTCTCTATACTTTTAAGTTTATATGTTTGTTAAATACATTTTTAAAACAATTTAATGTTAATATAAAAATAAAATCCGATTTTTATCTTTTGACAATTTAAGGTGGTTAGGTCCCCTTAAACAATGTTGTTTACTTAAAAGAATATAAAAGGGTCTTTTTTCTGCAGTCAAGAATAATAATAGCTCACTAATTAATAAACAAGTATCACCTTTACGCTTTTTGAGTTAGATTTTTACCGTTTAAATTTACTATGAGAGATGCAATTATTTAGAAAATAGCGTGTTTAGTAAAAAAAAAATAGCCAGTACTATATTAGTTCTAAATTAAGAATAGCATAAATGATTTTTCTTCTGCATCTGTTACATAAATGCAAAATTATTTACCAAACTTATTGACATTGATAGGAATTCTCTAAAGATATTTAGATACACATAAACATGGACATTGTCTAACAATACATTGTTTGATCCCTATACATGTTTCTAAAGTGTTTGTACAAAAATTAAAAAAATACTATTACAAAGCTTTTGTTAGAAAAAAGTAATACATAAATTTAATTATCTATGTACTAACAACAACTTTTTCATATTCTTACCATAAATGTTGTATTACAATGTATATTTCAATTAATTTTTTAGACAAGCACTAACCACGGGTAAAGAGAGTAATGACAAGCAAAAGAAGCGAGATAAACAGGTATTACATTGTTGTAGAATTTTATTTTAAAACATGCAACAAGCAAGTTTATGCGCTCAGAAAAAGCGACAACTTTTCTAGATTGTCGAGCGCATTATCTTCATTCGCTTCGATTGCTTACAGTTAATTAATCTGTTTGGAGATAAAACTACGTTGCGTATATTATAGTATCCCATTGCAAGATCAAGCAACATTAAGAATAAGATTCTTAATTTTTCTTGATGTTCATAGAGTAGATCTTGCACTGAGATACTGAGTAAAATCCTTTTGTAAAGCGGACAAATTATCACTATATTTAATTGTCTCGACACGTTTTATACGTAAACCAAATGAATGTCTCTGCAAATTATTATATGTAAATATATTTTGGAGCACAAAATTCTGCAATATATAATTATTTCGAAATTGGCTTGTATTCATTTGGATATGAATATATAAAATAACATTTATGACACGCCGCGGCGTAAACCTTGATTCACCACACGCTTGTCACTCGTGCAAAAATGCACTTGCTAAATTTCGGTTTACGCATGTTATATGTATCATAAATATCGAGCGATACTAGGGGGGAAAAGGGATTTGACTTTCCTGGGGACGTTATCGCCAATATAAATCCCCACGAAGGTGAAACTACTTAACCGCAGTAGCATCGTAATATATACTAAAAATTAGATTGAATAGAGCATGCATCGACAATATCGTACTTGCTGTGTTTATCGGCTGCAGAATTTCGCACAGTCGTTCGCAACTTTACCAACATTTTACATTTTTGAATAAGTAACAGGAAGAAGGGAGATTGTCGAACGGCGCGCTCGTGACCCGAGATACATCTGAATATGGCTGCTTGAAGCTGCGGCTCTCAGTGACTAGCTTCAGAGCGCAACGCGACGTGTGTTTACCGATGTGCCCCCTGAAGTTAGCTGATGGGAGCCCACAAGAATAATCGTGACCCTACCACTGGCCGAGACATGCGCTAGATGCGTATAGTTCGGGCGAAGAACCGCGAGGCGGCGGTAGTTTACGACTGCATGTTGCCTGGCGGCTGGCACGCTTTGCCCCATGCTCATCGGCAATCTCTCTACTAATCTCTGTATACACGGCGTTTCCCGCCTGTACTCTAACCAGGGAGTAAGAGAGAAGGAGATCAAACTCCGTGCTTTTAAAATGGCTCGCTTCTCCCGACAGAGATCCCCCGCGGGACTGCCGTGACCTAAGGAGTAGCAGCGCCGCCTGACGGTGACTTGTCCTGTCCTCAACCGAACCCCTCTGTTTTCAAAAGAGCAAGGGTTCAAATCGATATGAGTTCGACATGAAGTCTAAAGATGAACATATGCTACTTCCGAGATCATGTATTACAAGTTCATCGGTGGTCGAGTGGTTATACAGCGTTCGTCCAGTGATTTTTTGGCGTGCGTTCAAATCCTAGCCTCACTACATTTTTTTTTCTGTTAATGGAAGTAAATGCGACAATTTGAATCATTGATAAATAATGAGATGTAATTTTTTATAGCTACAGTAAAACGGTAAGTTACAAATTTATAGCTCTTGCTTTTGAATGTTTTCGTATTTTAGAATCAAGTGCATGCTATTATTGTATTTTCGCTTTTTTAAATTATTAATGCACTGAATGCATGTCTATAATCGTATCTTGCTTAAATATAACTATATAAATGAATGGTAAAAATGTTACAGAAATATAACAATTTCAATTGTGTTAAACAATCGCGAATAGTTAACACATTATATAGATTATGAGAACCAATAACGATAGACGTATATTTACATGTTCGCGAACAGTTTTAAAAATTAATGCATTTATTCGTATTTCCCGAAAAAGGCATTTCGGGAAAATGAGGGGAGTCTCGCCGGATCGAGAATTTCCAAGATTTCGCAAGCCTAGACTAGCAGTGCTGAAGTTTGCAGCCGAACATTGCAATACCGATCCAAAACATTAGACTGCTTTTTTTCATAAATCCAGTTTTCATAAATCCATCCGAACCTGGAGCAGTGCAGATCGCTACACGCGAGGAAATTTTAACGTTTGTGTGATTGTTTGTGCATAAGTGATAAATATTGCATAGTATTAGAAATCGCATTACTATCAATACGTCGTGCTTCATACGTGGGTGTAGTTCGAAAAGGAAGAAAAAGGACAATGGGGATCATATAGCTATGTTTCGACCCTCATCAGTAATTATATATATATATATATATATATATATATATAAGAGGAGATTAAGCGTTGGATCAGTGGTAGAGAGTACAAATAGATACATCTGAACACTATACTAATTTAAAGAAGTTAAGAGACTATTGGGCCCAATGGGTACTTGACTGGAAGCATATAGTTAACTATGAAAGAGGCACTAACAAATGCCGGATGGAAGAATTAATAATATGGATACATAGTCCTTGAAAAGCGCTAGCATGTTATAACCAATAAGCGTGGAAAAAATAAGGATTTTTATCCACGTAAAAATGATTACAAGAGACGATATTTAGTCTCTGTAAAACTAAAGAAAGCTGTATAACTTATGGAAAAAGTATCCACATAATATAACATTGAAAAACGACTACGAAAATTATGAGCAAAGATTTTGATAAATGATTACAGATGGCAAAGGTAAGCAATTGAACGTATGAATCACACCGTGTAGTCAAATTCAAGGCTGCTATGGAAAACTATCAGTTGCAAATTAGCAAAAGATCTCAAGAAATGATTCGCCTGAATATTTTTATTGTCGAGACAATCAGAAAATAACTGATAAGATCCGCACATGGCAGATACGCGATGACTGAATACTGTTGGTAGCGTAGGAAAAAGAACTAAGCGATAAAATTCCAAAATTGAGTAATGATAACTCAAAGCGTCCAAGCAACATGACTAGTCTATTTTTAAACCCGCTGATCTGTCAAGAAATTCTAGAAATTATAAAAGACATGAAAAAGAAAGCTGGAGGAGTAGATAATATTGAGTGCATAACCTTATAGCAGGCTATCGCGATTATACCCCAATTGAACCATTTGGAAATATTTTAATCTTAGTATAGCGCAAGCGTGATTGGCCGAAGGCAGCTAAAGAGGGCTGATATAGTAGTATTTCAAAGCGGGCAGATAGTGGTCTGTATGTCTAATTAACAGAGCCATATTTCCGCCTTAATTTCAGAAATATTGGCGAAACTCTTGGAAAAAATTAAATTCATACTCAGACTGCTTGATTTCTTATCAGCATGTAATATTATATAAGATACAATTTGTTTCATGAAAAATAAGGTACAACTGATGCCATTGAATTATATATCTTAACATCATCTATAAGAAATCTCCGACAAAAGCGAACCCATCTATAAACGGGCCTTTGGGAATCTGGCCAAGAGCCCTTTGATAACGGTGGCACATGCAATATTGCTTAGTAAGTTAGAAAGATACGAATTAGAGCAAAATAATCCTAAATCTTGTTAACTAGCTTATGCTATCGATAAGAAACCAAGCGTTTAAAATCTCTAACTATGAAAAGCGATATAAAGAGAATATCTAATTGGGTTCCACAAGGAACTATATTAGGACGCATTATTTTTTTATATTATCAGTTCACGATCTATTTGATAGATAGTCCAAAGGATACGCATCATGTCTTTATGCGGACCGACACTGTCATCAATCTCGAGTGATGATTAAGTGGTCTACTGCCCAGGACAGGATGGAATGATTGTTTAGAGTGGGTATCCAATGGCTTGGCTCTGAAACAAGCTTTCATTAAATCTAAGTAAAACTGTGTTCATTACGTATGACAACTATTGTAATAGGCGTCCTGGAAGATATACAAATAATATTGGAATTATCCTATCAAAAGGGTAGAAAAATCATAAATATCTTGGCGTAAATTTTCGATTACAATATCGATGGGACAAACACATTGAAAGTTATGGTAAAAAAAAACGAGATATCTCATTTTTATTTTTGCCAAAATCAAGAGTTCTTTGATCGAAAAACGCTCTTGAAAATTTATTATGCATTTTTCCAAAGCCGATGTCAAATATGGTATAATAGCGTGGGAGGAGCCTACGATAGTTGTCTAACTTAATTCAAAGAATACAGAACAAAATTTTGAAAATTATTAATAAAAATCACTTTGCAGTGAACGATATGCCATTATCAATCAAGCAGTTATTCAAATTAGAGGCTGTTTCATATCATTATAATAGTTTAAAAGCAATATAAAAATAGCTCTAGTATTACTAGGAATAAAAACCTACAAATACCAATCAAC
>CM053168.1:40809961-40874089 GCA_012977825.3 Pteromalus puparum
TATATAATTACGTGAGGGTTATAATATTATTTATTACGAAATTATACTATATAATATTATATATATAATGTCAGCAACATGGTCGTATCACTTAAATCAATTAGTCAAAAAGACAGCTATTATGCTGCAGTTAATGTCTTCAATATGCTGAACAATGATCTCAAAGTTTTAGATCTTAGTAAAGCTACAATAAGGAATAAATTAAAAATGTTCATAAGCGAGAAGGTACCCTAGACGAGTACAGTTTATTTCTTTTTGTTGATTTGGATGACTTTTAACTTTTAACTTTTGTAAAAATATTACGATCTATAAAATGTCATCGAACATGAGTTTTTTTTTTTTTTTAGTTTATAAGTTTAGTTTATAGGATAGTTTGTAAGTTTTTTTTTGTAATCCACTCTATGTACAGGCAAGCTATGTCTTGCCTCTGTAGAATACCTTAATTGGTATATGTAAGTGGAAATAAATAAATAAATAAATAAATATATTACAATTCCTTACCTAGGCCTTCACTTGATAATTTATTGCATACTCAATTTAACTTAAATGTGTTTGTTACAGGAAGACATTCTTCGATTATGGCAAAAAGCTATTCCGACGTATGGCAGTTCATTGCAAAAGCACCATCGTGTATGCGAACTACACTTTAAACCAGAAGAGGTTAATAAAATATTTATCCATGTTATTCCGGATCTACCAAAAGATAGATCTTCATTAAGAAAAGGTTCGGTACCTTCAATTTTCCCGACTGTCCAGACAGAGAGCAACGCTCAAGATCAAAGTGCACCTTTGCGGTGTTTTGTAGAGGATAATCAATTACCTGTTGCGGCACCTAGTCAGTATTCTACTACAATTATAATTATTAGGTTTTATTTCTAGATCTACAATAATAATAATTGCCATTCTTTAGACGCCGCTTCGACTAGTACGTCGCCGCCTTCATGTAGCTTTGATCAAGAGAGTGAGGAAGAGAGTGTTGCAATTGATAGTGTCAGACATTTTGAAAAGGACAAAATTATTCTCAGTACGAAATTATATACTCTTATGTGTACCTTCTATTATTACAATATTATTATTAAAATATCATTGTACAATTTACAGATACGACGTCTACGGAGGAAGGAAGAGATGCAGTGGAGCCTGCAGAAACTTGTACAGAAGAGTCGATGAATTATGAAGATAATGATTGTGAGTATTTTAATCTTATTATATAAAAAGAAAACATTGTGTTATTTATGCTATGAAATGTATTACATTGTAACAATTGTAGATTCTGTCTCGTCTGAAGCATTCGTTCTTGAGGATCATTTTGAGCAACGCAGTGCAGTTGGCGAACCACCGACCAATGCATTTCAAAAAATTGCAACAATCGCAGATTCTGTCTCGTCTCATTCATTTGCCACTGAGGATCATTTTGAGAAATGCAGTATAGTTGACAAACAGTCGCCAGATATACAGATGCATTTCAAAAAATTTGCAATGAGTTGATAAACAATCCTCAAGCGATTCCGTTGTAAGTAATTATGCAATGAATCTAAATTGAATAATAAATATAACGATTAAATAATACCAGAGGATTAAATTTTCTATTTTACAGGTTTACATCGATGAATTTTTAGTGTTTATTGACCAAGGGAATAAAGTACAAAATGTCCATGATATTGCGAAGATAATATTACATGTTTCCGAGGCGGTATTTCCTTGTGAGGAAATAGATAGCATGAGGTAATTAATATGATACGGAATCTTTATTATAATTTTAAATATATAATTGTATTCATATTACACTGTAATTAAGCAATCTTTTGTTGCTCGAGTGCACTGTCCATTAAGCGCGTCCGAAAGTAATTTAAAAGTTCAAATTTTGCGCGAGACAAAGAAAGGAAAATTGTGGGGCCGGGTAATGGCATCAATCGAATGAAAATTCCATCTCCGGCGCACAAAATCATGTACTAGCTATGGGCGAAATTTATCAGTAATGACTCGAGCTTCAAGTTTCCTAAACGCTCGTGTATTCGATGCATGGAAAATAAAAAAGCGTTACTCCCGCGCGAGCGCGCAACTTCGAAATTGTAATCCCCGCGCTCACAGTGCGTATAGACTCGAGCTTCAAAGCGAACAAACATCTTCATTTAGCGACTGGCACGAGCGACTCATCGATGGCACGCGATTTCCTCTTGCAAAATCAATATTTTCCGACAGTCTGTATATGTATATACACATTGGCGCAGCTTGTACGCATCTCCGCGCCGGCGTATACGTATACGGAGGTGCTTCGAAGAGAGCGAGAAAAGCTTGTACATACCCAGTAGGGCTGTTTGATTTAGCAGGCGCCGTAAATTCTTGCCGGCGCGCAAAAGCTTAAGCGCGGGGGCTTCCGGCAATTTCGAATTTCTCGGCTCCTATATGCGCGTATACGCCGTCTTTGTGTAGGTGTATATAGGTGTACGCATTTTAAGAAGAGAGATCGTATTTTCCGACGGAAATCGAAATAAATTTCACGTCAGATACAGAGAGAGTTGAGTAGGAGGCAGTAGAAGGAAGGAAAACAAGAAGTGAATGAGTTCGGGGGACGCGTGTGTTATCTAATCCTCTCGGCTGCTGTGTTGTGTCTGTGAATCAATAATTTATCAGCACGACGAAGCTTTTCCAAAAGCTCGCCCCGAAGGCATTTCGCCATCGCTGAAATTGCACGAAAGCTTTCAACTTTTACCGACGCGCTTACAGCTCTGTTTATCTCGTTTTGACGGTCAAAGATTCATGTGCGTGTATCTGTAAGAAGCTTTATTCGTCAGCAAAGCGCGTGGAATTTAAATTGAACATTATTACCCGAGCAATCCGATTAAGTAGATTCGGTTCCACTTTACGTATCATGTTAAATGTTTCAGTGTATAATTTTATAAATATTTTTTATAACATCCGTATTGTAATTTTTAGATCACCAAAGTACTTACGTCATATAACGATACAAAAATCTTCGCCTGGACCTAGAAGAAAGAGCTGTGCGGAATGCACGATTCTTAGAATTAGTATTAAAAAAAGAGTTTCTCCCAGCGAGAAGAATCGCAAAGCTAAAGAACGCCGAAAAAGGTTCACTTTGCGAAGCGAGAATGCGAGAAAGCTCAACAGTAGGCTCTTAAAACGGGTAAATTTCAGCGACGATTACTTACAATTCGTACTGTATTGCGTTTCCCTTCATAAGGAATTTAATTGCAGCTTGATGCATTGAAAAGCAAAGTCAACAATCATAGAAAGGAATGCGCTAAGGCAGATGGCGAGGCACTAACAAAAGCTTGCGACTCATTGCCGGAAAGTCAACAGAGTGCTGTGCGAGCATGTTTCAATGCATCGACAGTGAAAGATGGCAAAGGCATTAGGTACACCAACCAATGGATATATGAGTGCTTACTTTTGCGAATCAAGAGTCGCAAAACTTATAATCATTTGCGTAACCATAAAATACTCGCTTTGCCATCTTTACAAACGTTAAGTCGTTACATGAAAGTCATTAAGAGTAGTTATGGTTTTGATGCAAATACCTTAGATGTTTTAAAAAAGAAAACCCAGTCAATGGATCCATCAGATGTACGAGGTAGGTGTGATTATTATGTAAACAACGTTATTACAATAATTTGTCAAAAGAAAAATTAGATTGTATGGTAACAATATATTATGCTGTGTATATAAGGCTCGTATAACGAAGTATGCGGAGTAGTTTTACGTACATAAAAAAATACCTGTACTACTGCTCTTGTCTATATATACATTATGATAAATTATACTTCATCGCATTAATAAAATTGCTACAGTACAAGTAGTTTAGGGTGTCATCATAGTTTGTAGATCACTGGTATATTAATTTATTTAAATTATTATATATAAACTTAAAGCGATCGTTAATTTGAATCATTCAACCGTCAAAATCTGCGAATGGAGGGTTTCACTGATCTGGGAGCGTACACGCTAAAACACCAACAGAGACAAAAAGGCGATCACGCGCTTGTGATCATGTTTGAACCTTTTAAAGGGAAATGGGTGCAAGCGCTAGGCTGTTTCCTTTGCAAAGGCAGTGCAAACGGCACTGTCTTAAATCAGATAATGGTGGAGGCTATCATATTAGCTGAGAGAGCCGGCTTAAAAGTGGATGGGATTGCGAATAATGGTGCATCTTGGACAACAAATCAATGTGGGATTTGTTTGGCGTAAGAGAAGACAATGTCAGTGTGGAACACATTGTCGATCCACAACGTAGATTATGGTTTTTTTTCAAACTTCCCGCATCTTATCAAATGTCTTCGCAATTTCTTTTCGAAGCAAGACAGATTTCATAACATTTGGGTAAGCACGTTTATTAATATCCTATTTTTTTATTTAATTCAAAAAACGAATGTTAGATATGCGTTATTATAATTGCGCAAACCATCGAAGGAGACTATTTGTATATATTATATATCATATAATAAATATCAGCAGAAAAAAATCACATAAGTAATCGCATCGGATTTCGCGAAGTTTTTCGTGTGAGTATAATTGACGCGATTAATCGGATTCTTTTATCGATCTCCCTTCGACACGAATACTTGCACGTGTACTCGCTCAAGTACACGTACAAGAATCACCACTCCTAAAAGTGAGTTATATACTCACCGAAAAAAAAATGTAAATACGCTAAAATTAGAGTCGTTGATAGTGAATGATAAGTGTCGCGATAAATCGCGCGATAATTTATTATTATATATTATTTCTTCCCAAGCATGCATAGTCTGATCACGATTAAGTCTCAACATTTACACAATTGTTTATGCTGTTTGAGAAATAATGTACTGAACATTGTGACCTATTGGCTTAATACAGACACCTGATGGGCATGTCAGTTTAAAGCATTGGTACGCTTTACTAAACATCGAAAATCCCAAAGCTTATAATTTAAAAGTAAATTATCACCTAAGAGAAGAACACATTAATCCGCAGTATTACCAGAAAATGAATGTAGCTCTTGCGTTTCAGGTGAATTTCATTATATTATCGTGAAACCATTACATTATTAGCGGCTATAGTAAACCATGAAATGCCGTTTAATAATATATAACTTAAAAAATTATCCTTTTGTCAAAAATAATAATCGCAGCGTATTTGTTTTACACGTATGTGCTTGCACGTACAGTTTTTCGGAGTTGCTGATAGCATGGAGCTACTTCAAGATAAACATCCTGACCTGAAAGATTCTAACGGATCCATCAAGTTTTGCCGAAGAATTAAATCTTTGATTACGGCTATGAATAGTAGAACACCTCTAAATAGTCTAAAACCAGGAAATGACATGTGGAAGGTATTGAAATTTTGTAATATTTTACATCGATACATAATTTCTATTGCATTACAAATTATTTATATCAATGTATTTATCTATTGTATTTCTATTACAGAGTATTGAGTCTTTCATCGATTATCTCAAAGAATGGGAACAACAATCAAAAACCGGTAAATTTGAATTTATTATCACTGATTCGACATGCTATGGATTGAAGGTTTCATTAAAAGGAGCCCCAGAAATTTGTAAATTTCTTGTTGATAAATGAAATTTCAAATATTTAATGACATCTCGATTAAATCAGGATAACTTGGAGGTAAGCAAAAAATACTGCCATCCTTATCATCTTATATATAGCCTACACACCTATAGCAAGTAACGTACATATCACTTTAAAAAACTTTTTGAAAAATTTGAAACTGCAATAAAATTATTTTAAATTATGGTATTTTTCCCAGCGATTTTTCGGCATGATGCGCAACTGCTGCGGATCAAATGATCACCCGGATTCGACGCTGTTTATACAAATGTATAAACTCGTTTCAACCTATTCGCTAATCAAAACACCGAAAGGTTCGAACGTTTCTGGCGGAGAAATAATCAACGTCCTATTGAGCATCAAAGACATAAAAAATGTCTATGATCGTCGGGAACAGTGGGATGCCCAAATAGACTATTCTCGACAAACTGCATACCGAAACGCTATCTGCGGCCACTAGACTGATGGAAGAACATGACTACTTCCAATGTTCTACGTCAGACTACGTGCTAACGTACGTGGCAGGTTTCGTGGCGCGAAAAGCCACGAGGTTTGCAAAGTATACAGCCAACGGAAAGCCCTTTGTTTGTAACGATTGCATAGCATCGTTAGAGCGCGGAAAAGAAGACACCGATTCTAAAGCGTATAAATTAATACGAATGCGAACAAAGGGCTTTTTGAAAGAACCGTCTATGATTCTTTTCAATTTAATAAATTCATTGGAGCAAGCTACATTAAAAGCTGCAAATACATCGGTCATTAACAGTGACACGATATTTGAAATTACGAAAGCTTTGGAGGAACTTGCTCCCCTTTCATTAGTCGGTTGTGAGACTCACTGTATGCTCTTTACGCACAGGGTCATAACATTTTTGTTGACAACCAGAATGTTTTTCATTACCAAACAGCCAAACAAAAATGATTGTATTGAAAAGGAGAGGACTAGAGAAAAGAGAAAATTGAGTAAGTTGTCATACGCTCCAGACCATTCTAAAGATTTAGAATTGCAAAATTCTAATGCACCAAAAATTTCAAAGAGGAAGCACAACTTATCGAAGACTGATAAGCGTAAACCAAAAAAAATGAAGAAAACTAATTAAAAAAAGTTAATATGAGAATATTCTATTGTTTATTTTATTTATTCCTTTGCATAATTTACCGTATTTCTAAAACAATTTCTAAAATTAAATTCTACTTGCATTAAAGCAAAATAAAATTAGACATGCAATCCAGTGGATTACAAATTTAAAAAAGTGAAAATAAAATAATAGCGAGCACTTGATTCAAATTGTCGCATTTACTTCCATTAACAGAAAAAAAAATGTAGTGAGGCTAGGATTTGAACGCACGCCAAAAAATCACTGGACGAACGCTGTATAACCACTCGACCACCGATGAACTTGTAATACATGATCTCGGAAGTAGCATATGTTCATCTTTAGACTGAACGTAACGATATTTAGTTTAGGCAATATTTATTTAGGGTTAAATCATTTATGTTTGAGTATAGCATTTGTTTTGTAATTTAATTTAAATAATAATGTATTAGCGAATAAAGGGTGATGAAGAATAAAGGGTGTAACTTCTATTGTAACTATTAGCTTACTTCTATTATCAATACATTCTATTTATTAGTCTAACAATTTTATTATTTATCGTAATATATACAATTACAGAATAATATATGATAAGCTGCAAAAAAAAATATGTTCTCATATCGATTTGAATCCTTGCTCTTTTGAAAACAGAGGGGTTCGGTGTTCGGTTGAGGACAGGACAAGTCACCGTCAGGCGGCGCTACTACTCCTTAGGTCACGGCAGTTCCGCGGGGGACTCTTACACCTACCTAACACTTCTGATCTTCTGCTCTGACCTGGCAGACATGGCAGCATTATTATTATTATTATTATTATAAGCTAAAGATTACGAAATTAATATTACATGGAATCAATGTTATCATTAAGTAAAGAATAAATCACATTATTGATACGACATAATCGTATAAAATTGTTTTTGTCATACATCAAACATTGTCCGCTGATATACATGTTGCAACAATTGTCTGGTGTCAACATTGTACTGTTTATAGCTGCAGGTGTTCAAACTGTGATTCTTCTATTTATTTTTGCAAAAAGACAAATAATGCGATTCACATTGCGATCTAGACGAGGTCCTCATATACCAATAGCATATGATACCCTAAAAGTAAGTCTTAGTATTGTGTACCAATTTTTTTGGAGCATCAAAATTTCTTATATATACTTATTTAAGTATTGAATAATTTTTTGATACTGTGCAGGAAATTTGATTTTGCACGCATGTCAAAAAAAGTGTGTGCTAACTCAAGCTTTGCAAATAATATAGTTCTATACATATAATAAAACGTAATTTTAACCTTCAATAACATTTTCACATTTACTTAACTTGTGGGTAAACATTCACGTAAGGCTAAAATTATAAACTTATTATATTAAGTTTTATATTTTTTGTATATACTTCCACATTTGTTTTATAAATTTCTAGTATTCTAGTTATGTTTTGTAGCATATTTTTTGTGTAGGTTATCTTTATTTATGAATTGTGATATTCATTTCAGTCTCTTAGAAAAGAAATAGATAGAAGGATTCATGTTATTCCAAGGATACAGTATGAACCATATCTTGATGAATGTATACACAAATTAATGAATAAAGTTCCAGTTCCTTCCCATTTTTACAGATTAAAAGCTGTGAATGATTTTAAAAAATTAGGTATAACAAATAATTTAAATTTTTATCAGATATTGTGTGGTTTTTAATATTAAATATAAATGAATATTGTTTTTAGAATTACACATTAATCATCAGGATAACTGTTTCAAACGACACCCGAAAGAAAATATACGAGGATATTTAATTAGTGCATTATCAGATAATTTAACTGGAAATGGACAACATATGATTCATGAATTTTGTGATTTGTACGAACATGCTCGTCATGATCCATCTGAATTTCAAGACGAAGAATATGAAATCTATTCGAAATTATTATTAAAATTAATGGATGCTCATGTTTAATATACAAAAAGCATGATGAGAAATTTTCAAAATAGTACAGAGTAAACATTTTTGGTTTTCACCCCCCCCCCTTTGTTGATCATTGATGATGATAAAAAAAAGTGGTGCTAAAATTGGCATTAGATCAAATCATATTTTATAATATTAAAATATGTGTGGGTTATATTAGTCAAAAGTTGAGCGCTACATTCTTTTAGCTTTTCACAAGCTCAATCAATAAAGTAGAAACCATTATATCTAAATAGACTGCTCAGATTGATGAATCAGAGCCGTCTTTGTACATAGGCCCGAGAGGCCCGGGCCTAGGGCCCCAGGCTTTTGGGGGGCCCCCAAGGAGAGTCCTAAATATATATAAAAGAAATTTTTTTAATATACAAACATAAAAACTAAATTATAAAAAGGAAAAATAAGAAGAAAATGACTGTTATTTACAAAACTTTATTACATAAAATTACATCATAATTTATTCCTCGATTTTTTGTTAGCAAACTCAGTTATTATATTATCAAAACAAATATTGTCCAAAAGGTCTGATTCACTATACATTATTGCAAGATAATTTAATCTATCATTTGATATAGTACTTCTACGTTCATTTTTTAAAAGCTTTAAAGCAGAAAATGACCTTTCCCCTTTACAATTGGTGACCATCATACTTAAAAATATGCGAAAACATATTTCGATGTTAGGAAATGTAGAGGCAAGGCAATCATTTTTTATTTGTTTGTATAGATCTTTGATACTTAAAACTACTTCACTTCTCGTCTCGTTAATATAGTGCTTAAATTGTAAACATTCGGATATTAAACATTCCTGGGATAAATCTTCATTATAAAGCTTTGGAATATTTTTACAGCTTTCTTCAATGCTTTTATTATTCATGTTATGAATATTAGTAAAAAAATGAAAATTTGTATTTATTTTACAGTAAGCTTCCTTGCGTAGTTTAATATTTAAACACAAACAATCAATTATTGGATAAAATATTTTAATTTTCAATTTGTTCTCTTCGTCAAATGTTACATCTTCAGCTAGTCCTTCAAATCGTGTAAATTTCGTACTTCGCCTCCGTAATCTGTGAGTAACTGGAATTTCGTCAACACCCGCCTTACTTTTAGCCTTATTTAAATAATCATACAAATTTTCCCGTTTATCGTTCACAAATTTTTCCAAAGACTCGAGCAAATCTACAACGACACTTAAAGTTATTCTTTCTTTTTGAATGGTTAGATTTGTTTTGTGAATTTGCGACAAGATATCGTTCCAAACTATAAGTAAAAAGATGTTCGTAAATTCTTGTAATTTTTCGTAACGGCTTTTTGCTTCGATGCGAGTATCGTTTGTTTGGGCATTATCTTGGAATCATTTTTCTAACAAAGAAATAATTTCATCCAAACATTCTGTAAGAGCAGTAACTGCGTCACTTCGAGCTGACCATCGCGTCGCTGACAATGCCTTTAAAACTTTCTTTCTCCCTAAAGCATTAACTAATTCTTTCCATTTATACGTCGAAGCTAGATGAACAAAAAGTGTATAATTTTTGTATTAAATTAAAAAATTCAATGACTTCTAAACAGCATTCAGCCGCTTTAACTCCAACTAAATTAAAGGGAATGTCCGGCACATGGTACATATTCAGCGTAACTGTTTACCTCTTTCAGTCGAGCTTGCAAACCGGAATATTGACCAGACATATTGACGGCATTGTCATACAATTGGCCTCGGAAATCATTAATATTAATTTCATTTTTTTCTAAAAAAGTAATGACTGTGTCTATCAGGTATTCCGACTTATGAGATTCAATCGGTATATATTGTAAAAAACGTTCAATTGGCCCTTCATTAGTTACGTATCGTACTGTAAAAGCTAATTGATCCTCGTGGGAAATATCTGGCGTAGAATCTACAGATATTGAATAATATTTAGCTTTCTGCAATTCATCGATAATACTTTTAAATGTTTCTTTTCCCATGATTTCTATTATTTCCTCACATATGTTAGCTGACAAATAAGACGTAGTACCGGATCCCTTATTTCCATATAACTGAAGATGGTTTTTGAGAAAAGGATCAAATTCGCTTATCAATTCTATTAATCCTAAATAAATTCCGTTTTTGGTTGACCCTAACTTTTGATCCAATCCGCGAAAAGCAAGTCCTCTAGTAGCAATAAACTTTATAACTTTTACTAATCGGAATAACAAATCTTTCCAGTACGCACATTCAGCACTTAATTTTTGAATTAATGTATCATCGATTCGACCAATTGTACTTTTACGTTTGCTGTAAACCATTAAGCAATCCTTATGCTCTAGTCCTTCTTCGTGCTCTTTGATACGTTTATCGTTTTCCAATCATCAAAACCAAAATAACTCAATTGACTACGTTCGTTTGAAAAAAGTCGACAAACGAAACAAAACACTACACCTTTCGTAGGTGAATATATTAACCATTCGCGATCTATAGTTTCACCATTTTTCATTTTTCAGTTGACGATAAAATAGTGATGTTTGCAACATTCATTTCATTTTCTTTCCATTAGCTTCATTATAAACTCGAATAGAATTTTCAAAATTACTGTTGTTGTTCTGACAAAAAGTTGGTCCTTTCAATATGCAGTACGAAACCAAATCATTATCAATAGTCCAGAGAGCTGGGTCTGAAGAATAAACTGTTTCTTGTTCTATATTTGTTGCAAGATGAGCTATGAATGAAACAAATATTATTGTCAATATATCAATAATAAAAATCGATACTTCGTTTCGAAAAACAATTGTATAAAAAATAACGATTCAAATACATTTCTCTGGATTAAAACCGCTGCCAAGTCCTTGGCACTTAGCTTCCTCCTATTCCGTTTTTTGTTATTGTTTTAAATGTAATAGTAGATTGTGCTAACGCCACACGAGTTGCACTTACTACTTTTCCATGAGATCCACCAGACGTTAGATTAGCTCCTGGGAGAGAGGTCTCACCGGAGATCCGCTCATCATATCATTATAAAAAGCAAAAATATTTTTTCAAAAATCGAAAAATGGCCATGAAATGGTCATAAAATAGTCCAAATCTTAGAAGAAAACGTACTTAAATTCATATGCATGTCCAATCTTATTACGATCGATCACGTAGTTCAAGAATTATAACAGTATACGTACGCACGCACACACACACACACACACACACACACACACATACACACAGACAAAACCATCTGCACGGACATTTTATAAAACCACGAAAACTCTCAAAATATACTAAGCTTTAATTATCAAATTATATGGTTTAACAAAAATAATAATGTTCAGTCACACAGAGTATACAGGGTGAGAGTTAAAGAATTTAAATCTTAATATCTTTTAAACTAAAAGGTTTCATAAGCTACAAAAAGAACCTAGCCGAAGTGATCAAAAGATCAATCTTTTCCTAAAATTTCAACTCAATTTAAACCTTTTTACGCCCGTAATCGTACGACATAAAAAAAACATTTTTTTTAGTTTTTGATTTTTATCTCAAAAACTAGTCGCCAAAATTGCTTAAAATTTTTACAACTAGTAGATATCGTTGTTTTTTATTGTCATGAATTTTTTCAAAACATTTAACTATTTATTTTTTGAGTTATATATGTTTATCGAAAAATTACCTTTTATATCATAAAAAATGAACAGATCAGTCAATCTAGAAAATCTTGCGGGAAAAAGTAGACAAATTTATGTTCTTTTAGATACACTATTGTTGAATATATTGTATAAATCATATCATTATAAAAAAGCAAAAATATTTTTTCAAAAATAGAAAAATGGCTATAATATGGCCATAAAATGGTCAGAATCATAAAACAAAAAATGACCTAAATTCAGAATTAGAAAAAATATATGCATGTCAAATTTTATTACGATCCGTCGCATGGTTCCAAAATTATGGCGGTATACGTACACACACACACACACACACACACACACACACACACACAGCCATCCGCACGGACATTTTCTAAAAACGTATGATTCGTACTCCAAACATCTCCAAATGCGTCTCCACGAAGTATTAGCAAAACTGAAAATTTTACTATTACAAAGCTTCCTCTTGAGGAGGAAGCAATAATGAAATCTTACGTGGCACGTATATAATTTCAGTTAATGAATTTTTGTTTTCTTCTTCCGTAATCGACTGAGCCTCGAACTGATGAGCAGTTGCATTCTCTAATTGCTTCAATACGTTTGAACACGTTTCATAATTCGAATTGGTAGCTGCATTGGAAATATCGAGCTGCTGATTACGTATCAGTACATTTTTCTGAAGATTGTAATTCTTTTTCATTTTCATTTGCAGCTGTATTTAGATCTATACATAAAAATATTTAGAATATTAACTTACATGGATAGTCAAATATAAACGTTTTATTTATAGAGTAATGTTGATTAATAATAGCATGTACACCCAACGGTAAAAATAACTTTGAATATTAAGACAGCCCGCCATGTCAGGTGACGTAAAGTTGACCAAGGTCAGGAAAGGTTAGGTGAACGGTGACTTTCTTTGTATATACGGGTGGTGTACCTAACCTTTCCTGACCTCAACTTTACGTCACCTGACATGGCGGGCTGTCTTAATATTCAAAGTTATTTTTACCGTTGAGTGTACAATCCATTTTAATAATTTTTGCTTCCTCCTCAAGAGGAAGCTTTGTAATAGTAAAATTTTCAGTTTTGCTAATACTTCGTGGAGACGCATTTGGAGATGTTTGGAGTACGAATCATACGTTTTTAGAAAATGTCCGTGCGGATGGCTGTGTGTGTGTGTGTGTGTGTGTGTGTGTGTGTGTGTGTACGTATACCGCCATAATTTTGGAACCATGCGACGGATTGTAATAAAATTTGACATGCATATATTTTTTCTAATTCTGAATTTAGGTTATTTTTTGTTTTATGATTCTGACCATATTATGGCCATATTATAGCCATTTTTCTATTTTTGAAAAAATATTTTTGCTTTTTATTATGATATGATTTATACAATATATTCAACAATAGTGTACCTAAAAGACTGCTACCCACAAGGTTGAAATATTTTAACGCTTCTCTGACGACCGCGCTCTCTCGTCTTAAGAGAGCTCGGGGCTTCAGTCCCGAGCGGATCTTCGGTGAGACCACTCTCCCAGGAGCTATGGAATATAGAAAACTATTACGAGGGTCTAAAAGGCGACTGTGGGAGTACTGAAATGAGCTTTTAAATTTTAAAAGGCGATTATGGGAGTATAGAAAACAACGTCAAGGGTCTGAAAGGCGGCTGTGGGTATGTAGAAATCGTGAAAAATAATTTTTTTGTGAAAAAGTTATTTTTCACAAAAAAATGAAGCCACCCGCAATTTTGTAACTTGCAGTTGTTAACGTTATTAACGATTCCGCAATTACTGGTATTTTTTTTATTACGATATATGTAAGTTATTTTAGGAGTTCACGGAGCTCTATCCTTTTGATATCCACCTTAACCCCCACTCCCCTGATACCCCTCCCCTACAAGTGTCTTACTAACCTATCCTTTTAGTATCGAATAGTAGCGAATATTTAAATCAAAGAATGAGTTGATTGTCCGATGTAATTATCTTCCACTAGCAGCATAGGAGGAAGCTAAGTGCCAATTACTTGGCAGCGGTTTTTAAAATGTTATGAATACTTTTGAACTTTTGTTTTTGGGCTCTTGTACACTTACACAAAACGGAGAAATTTTTGGTAAGCTACTTATCTGAGCTTTTTTTATTTCGGATGCTAGTCTTTTTTTAGCACTACTTGGATATTTTCGCTGTGGTGTCGACGACATTTTTAAAAAGTAAGAACTAAATATTACAGCTAACTACGAGGTTTGTCGCATGATAGAGAACTGTTGCTTAACAAAACGCGACCATGACTTGTTTTATTGCAAGTTCAAGCAAGCTTCTTAAGCTATCAACGCATCGCGCATGCGCCACGCCGCGCCGTGACTCATGCGTTGCGGCGCGTAAAATTTAAAAATGGTAGGCGGGAAATTTAAAAGACTAATATATAATGTAATTATGTTTATAATTAAAATTAAAAAAAAAAACATTTTTTTTTATTTTTTTTTAGAATAGGGCCCCATTTTATTTTAGGCCTAGGGTCCCCTGGTACTGAAAGACGGCCCTGTTTAGAGATATTTATAACATGAATAATGAAAGCATTGAAGAAAGCTGTAAAAATATTTTACAGCTTTATAGTGAAGATTTATCCCAGGAATGTTTAACATCCGAATATTTACAATTTAAGCACTATATTAACAAGACGAGACAGTAGTTTTAAGTATCAAAGATCTATACAAAAAAATAAAAAATGACTGCCTTGCCTCTACATTTCCTAACATCGAAATATATTTTCGCATATTTTTAAGTATGATGGTGACCAATTTTAAAGGTGCAACGGCCACATTTTGGGTCCGTGCAGGTACGGCCCTGATACTAGCTCAGGTGCCGCGGAGCGCAGGTACAGGGCTGCCTCGCTCTCCTTCTCTCTCTCTCTCTCTCGCTTACACGGCTCCCATACGATTATCGATCGCATGAGAGCCGCCGACGCAGCAGATCTACGCCGCAAACGAGATTTGACCAGCTCGAGCGAAGCAGCTTTTCAGTGCATTTCCTTTCTCCAATAGACTACCTACAATACTTCACACGATTCTTCTACAGACGAAACCACGTGCCAGAGTGTTCCAGAGGAAGCCAGGTCCTAGCAGCTCGAGTTGCCGTTTCGCCTCGCCGCTGGACTCTATGTATTCTTAATATTAATCTTTTAATTTAACAAACTAACCATTCTATTGATATTTATTTCTCGCACCCGGGGATCTCCACACCAGACTGATCCGGGGAGTCTATTCCTTCGGGAAAGACTCAGCATATAATTTAACCAATTAACATTGCCACCGACAGACGCAAAAGAGACAGCTTTCGCTGTCCGGCTGGTGGTGATTATATCACGTCCCAGTCGGTTGTCTATGGTCACATACCGCGAATTATCCGAAAACTAATATTATCATTATAACCCCTTGTAAAGCTAACAAAATAATAAAACAAGAATTACGAGGATTACGCACTTTATCATTTCAGTCTTTATGTATAACAATTTTCAGGTCATTCATCAAACGATTGCACGATTTTCATCTCGTGATATATTCTAGTGCTTTCTTTTCTTTTCAATAATATTATCCATTTCCTTTTCATTAAATACGTATATTATTAAATCATCAACGAGACTTATTTCTCGTGTAATTAATCCGTTGAACGCCGGATCTCGCGTCTGGATACACGGTGATGGCAAATAAGTCATCTTTTACATAAGTGATTTGTTTCAACGTAATTAAGTAACTACACATCCAAAGAATTATAATAGTGTTCGCGTCTTATAACATCAAGAATAAATCTAATTGCTTAAATTCACAATCGACATTCTGCTTCAGCATAACATCAATTCATTTTGTCACATTCCATCCAATAACTCATTCTCATACAACTAATATTCGCCGTAAATGATATTTTTCTTGCCTTATAGGTTCAACTTGTCTTTCAAGAAAGCAGTGGATATATTTATATCACCGAATAATATTTTCTCTTTGTTTGCAAAATTTGATGTTTCGAGTCTCCGTAATTATTGTTAATTTTGGTTTCGGCTATTTACGCTGTGGCGATTTTATTTGATATTGGTTATTGCAATTCTCGCTAATCTACGCTTTGAGAGTCTTCTTGAATAAGTCCAGGGTGATAAATAAAGTGAATAAAGGCTGCTAGCCACAACCATTTCATTAAATATAAATCTGTGTACTATTTATTTGACCCGCTGCTCCTCACCTACTCCAAATTATACCTGCGCCACAAGTCTCTAATAATTGATCAACAATTATATTAAATTCTTTCAACATAAATTAAAATCGAACTCACGAATCTTATTTCTTATCGCGAAAATTATTCAGCTCCAAAATAAGATTCTCTCAAAGGAGAGGTCATTTTCCGCTTTAAAGCTTTTAAAAAATGATCATAGAAGTACGATATTAAATGATGTACGGCATTTCTCTGTGTTTTCCCCGCGCCACGATCGTCGCAGCCCAGCGCAGACTGTCAACACGTGTGCGCGCCAGGGCCGACTTACGAAAAGAGCCTCGCAGGGCGACACTACGTATTTATTTTCTTTTAATTGTTATTATATGATCAGTATAATTAATGGTTACAGGTTCGTATATCTATAAGAAGCAGTAAGATTTTATTTTTGTAAAAAATACAAAAGATTATTTTACGGAAGGTGTGGGGCGCTCATTGGCATAGCTACATACTGGAGTTGAACAGTCTGTTGCCAGATCTTCCATCTAAAGCTTCACTCCCCTGGGAGCGACTACAGCAGCAGCACGCTGTCGCGCGAACATAGGCGCGAGAGTCGATCGATCCATATGTGTCGTGACGTCTGTAGCCGAGCGGAGTCGAAGCGAGAGCGGCGGCGGCCATGTGGCTATCGCGCGCGAATTTCGAAAAGTGAATTAGAAATATAAAGTGAATATATGATAATGAATGGCGAATTGATGTAAAACAATATTAAATAATTAATAATGGGCAAAATACTATAACTTTTGAGTAAAATTAACTAATAATTAATCACTTTTAAATAATTTAACTAAAATACAGTGATTACACATGAATCGAAGCAAACATAAATAATCAGAACGCTTAGTGAATAAATACTGAATAAATAATAATCGAATGAACAATTAAATAAATAATGAATAAGCAATAATTAAACAAACACTGTTAAAACTCATTCTCATTTTTGCTATTTGGGATTTTGAAATATAAGAAAACATAGTAATCAATGGTTAATCAATTAAGTAAAATGAAATTGGCAGCACATTAAATAATTAAAGAACTCTTCACGAATCTCGGTAAACATTTTCCTGATTTTTGATTGTATCTGGCGTTATAGGTTATTATATTCCACATTCTGATAATATTAAAAAAAAAGGCAATGAATAATCAAGCCATGAATCGTCAAAGGAAAGAAAAGGAGGGACAACCGCCATTTTAACTCCAATTCGAGCGCGCGACTTTCGAACGAGTTTGAAGATTCCTGAACGCACCCACCTCGATTGGGACACGATAAGAAAATAATGAATGAATAAAATTAATTAAATAATGAACTTGTTTAATAAAAATACACATGATTTAATGAATTAAAATAATATCTAGTGAACTCTAACAAATTTAAAGTCGGTGAATTCCAATATGAAATAATTAATTTTAATAACAAGCCATGGAATATATAACAAGTATAAAATACATAACTGCAAATTGGAAGTTCAGTTTAAAACAAAAACGCGTAAACATTTTGTGGCATCTTTGAGTAGTTCGAGATAAACTTGTCGGACAATTTTACAATGAGGAAATAAATGATTAATAAACTAATTACAACGAATAGACAATAATGGAAATTTATGTTGGCAAATAATTAACCTTATAATTTTAGACCAAGATTGTGATTTTCTTTGTGCAAAAACGCACTGTAGATTTCTCTTTTCCTATGATCGGGATTGAATTCAAACATTATGAATGCATGAGAGTTTAATTCGGCAATTTTCATTTCAAACAACATAATTATATTTTAATGGACGTGGTGCCCTAGAGAAGCCGCTGTAAATGAGTCACGATACGCTGAAACGGATTTTTGTCTGAAGATACATTTAATTGTTGAGAAGCTTGATTCTATTACGCAATCTAACGTAAAATTAGTCACGAATATTTGGGCAACTCATTTGTTCGAACAGTAAAGAAAAATTAAATTCACATATGTCAATTATTTTACTTTCAAGTTATCGAGAATTGACTTTATTTTTGAATTCAAACAACATTATTCGGACTACACTTGAAATTGTCTTTACACATTTTCATTTTCTATTGGCATATAAACCCAACCCAAGTCTGCTTAGTAGCGACTTTTTCCTTGGTCTGCTAAATAACAGCGACCACTCAAACTTCTGAATCCAAGTCTGCTTATAGTAGCGACTTTCCTTATCGACCTGCTCAAATAGCGGTTACTGACTCCAAAATATTGTATATCGCAAATGAAAAATGAAAATGATTCCAAGTTAATTGAATTAACTTGGAATCAACTTAAAACATGGAGAAAAGAAAAAGAGGCGGTAAAAAGGCACTTTTACGTTACTTATTGATTGAAAGAAAGCAGCTGATCGAACAAATGAGAGAAATAGACTTAAAGATAACCGAACTTAATGCCAGTAAAATTAACAAACAAAGCAAGCAAACATTAAAGAAAAGAAAAGAAGATAAGAGTTGCAATTTTCAAACAAAAATAAGCAAAAAGTTCGAAGATAATTTTGACTTTGCCTCAAAACAATTAGAGGGAGATCTCGGGCCCTGTTTTGCACAGTTGCATTTTCACATACGCTGAGGGAATAATAAGGGGAGCATCTATGCTGCTCAGCTAGTCGTACAGATACGAGCATCCCGTACACTTCATTTTTTTTTATTCATTGGTTAAGAATGACTTTGTGAAATTCCAACGCACTCGTGGTGGACTTAGTCTCAGTGGCAGTTGGACGATTCTCACATACCTGTCAAGGTAGACCATAGCGAGTTTATTATTTTCTTTTTTACATCATTAACATTGTAAGGGGGTATCATCCATGCTCAGTAGTTTTAGAATTAATTTAAAATAGGCAAATAACAGACAGACAAATAATCAACACTATCCATGATTGTCTTATAAGCAAGCTAAATTTCAAATAGAATTTGTTGCCATTTTCTTCAAAAGTAAACTCACGACACTTAAATTGTTTTTTTTTTTTATTTAAAGGCACTGATCGATACCTTTCTTTAAAAAAAGGAAAGGGACCACTTTTGAAAATCAACTTGGGAAATGATTGACTTATCCTGAACTGAAATATTAGCTCATATAGGCTAGTGTATTAACGTTAATTAATCAAACAATATTAATATAACTTGAACTCTATTACTAAAAGTTTTGTAATCCCATTCTAGTTGTATTTTTGTTGCTAGCAGATAGCTTTAACTTTAGCAAATATTGACATTTACTAATACTAGTTTAGATTTCAAAACATTTAATCGCTTATACTTCAACAATTAGACTCGATAGTTGATAAGTTTTATAGCTTGTTTCTTACCTTGTTTATCTAACACTAACATTAAGAATTTTACATCCTCCTTTTTTTTAGGTGAAAATTAAGCACATTCCAAGTTCTTAACCTAGTTATAATTTCAAAAATAAGCCCTCACATTACTGCATTGAGCACAATTAGCAACATAAAGGTTATCTCAAATAAAGTTTATTAAACACATTTGCATAGTCGATAAGCTACTAAAATGGGACTAATAAATGAATTTCGAGGATCATTCGAATACAAGAAAATCTTCAAGCAATAAGCGCGCCGAAAGGAAAGCCTCTTTAAAAGCATTGTTAATTGAACGCGAAGTATTGCTTCGAGAAATAAGGAAGTTAGGCTTACAGATACATAAAATTCACGCGCATTTGCGAATAAGAAAAACAAAAGATAATAGAGATTGACAAGAATACTAAGGATAAGAGCCGCGAATTCCAAAGCAAACTAAAAAAGAAATTTGAAAGAGTTTTTGATTCCGTGTCTAGTGAAATTTCTCAGACAACAACTAAGCACACTCCAGTTGTAACTGTAGATTAAAGTCAAGTTGAGTCAGAATTTCCTTCTCACTCTATTCACATAGTCTAACTTACTTGTTTTCGAGTTCAATTGTAAGATTTAAGTAACCTTATAAAAGTCATTTTGCAACACTGCATGAATGAATTAAATTGAATTAAGTACTTAGAAGGATTAAGTACTTAGAAATAGTAAAGACAGATGGGGAATACACACGCTTACTATATCATAATTAGACCCTCATCATAATTAGACTACATTACATTTCAATTATCATACTTGTACACCCATTTTAGAATAAGACTAGTACGAAACATAGACTCTAGTAAAGAATTAGGAGAGGCGCAAGTCTGAATTTCCCAGAACACACAACGCTTACAATACTTACTTATTCATTTGCAGAAGGTAAATTTTTCAATAAGTATCCATACTTATAAACATACATACCCATACAGTTATATACCCATATCTATAATATATCATAAACATATATGCATATTAGTGCAACATAATCATATAACATAATAATAAAGTACGCACGTATACGAAACCCTGCTTCAATAGTAAGGTGAATTCGCGTGACTTATTTTGAGAAGACTTTTTTGGGGAGTTCAACACTCTCTCCGAGTAGAAATAACAACGGTTGCTCAGAGGCAACAACAGCGAGTGTAAGGGTCACTCGCTATATAAAACCAAAACCTATCACAACCCAAGTGGTTCTATGAAAAGAACATTGTCTATCGACCCTTTTACAATAACAATAGAACAAAATTTTTAAGGACATCAAAGAGACATTTGGAAAGAAAGAGAGAGAGCAAGGAAAAAAGTCACACAAAGTGAACTAAATCAGTTAGAGGATCCAGTGAAAGACAGTGAAACAGACAGCGACCTAGAAGGCCCTGCAGATTATTTCTCAGATTTTAATCACAACTTTGCGGCAATGGCTCCTAACGATCCAATTGTCCCAAATAATTCAAATAACGAACAAAATGGCGAAGGAGGTGGTGTCGATGCAGGAGGAGGTGCTGTCGGAGCAGACGCCACCGCCGCACTAGTTACAACAATGGTAAACAGCTTTGCCCTTATGAATAGCATTAGTGGAATTCCAGGATTCGACGGGAAACATACACATCTGCGTGATTATATATAAGACCTACGGAATGCCAATCAGTTAGTGCCAGCTTCGATGAGGCCGCCGTTTATAAAAAATGTGCTGCAACGTATAACGGGACCGGCCAAGAAGAGTCTGAATAACAGGACAATCAACACCATCGAAGAGTTAATCGAGCATTTGAAGCAAAGATTCGGCCCTGGAAGGAATTTCAGTTATTATAACAGCCGAATATAGAATGTAAAGATGCAAAAGGGAGACTCTGTCGGAGACTTCTACGACGAAATAAATGTCTTACTCAGTAGCGCAGCCAAGGCCTTGGAAGAGGAAAGAGGATTTGCTTATGAGGACAATATGATGGCACCAATTAGGTCCCTTGCAGTGGACTTCTTTATAAAAGTATTACCGGCATCCCTAGCTGAAAAGGTAGACTATTTCAAGCCACGGACATTAGAAGAGGCTTACGAAGAAGCGGTAAGGCTAGAGAGTAGAATGGAGGCAAAAATCATACCAGACACCAGGCCTTATACTTCTAGAAGACGTACTGACTATGGACAACCAAATAGGAATTTTGATAGAAGGAGCGATTTCAGAAATTTTGGAGATCCCAGGTATGAGAATTACAGATCCGGAAATAGGTATGATGACAACCGATACAGACCACCGGACGTAGGAATTGTGAATGATTACGAGCGCAGCGTACCAAGATTCTCCAGAGAGAACAATCCACGTGTTAACACTTACAATGGGGAGACATACAATTAAGGAAATTATCCAAGGAATAATTATGGCGGATACAACAATGGCAGATACAACGCTGGAGGTTACAACAATGGAGGATTAAACAGTGGCAGATTTAATGATGGAAATAGACCGTACAGAAATTATTCGAATTGGAATAGTCAAGACATCAGAGGAAACCAAAGAAGACTGTTTGATCACGAAACTGGCCGATATGAGAACTCCAATAATCAAGAACCAGACAGAAGGGAAAATCAAGGTGGCTATCAATCGAACTGGAGAAGCAACGGTCCAAAGAATTACAACAATGAAGCTCAAGGTAGTAATTTAAACTACCAGGGGGCTCGTCACGACCCCAGGATGGCGGGCCAGAGTCAGTACCAAAATCAGAATCAGTATCAACGTCAAAATCAGAACCAATATCCAAGCCAGAGACAACCAAGGAATGTGGATCAGGAGAATTACCAGAGACAGGTGCAAAACTTTCAACAGAACAGAGCGGAGAGACAAGACAATCAAAATCAGACATCAAGCAACAGCCAGCAGAAAACACCAGTGCTGGCGATATTAACTAAGTCAAGCCAATCTCAAGAATGTGCTCCAGAAACTGCAAAGGACCTGAAAATTATGATTGGGAAAACGACGAGGCCACCGCAGTGAGAATCAGAGTGTCAATGGGAACCACTAAACCATGGGTAGAGTTTATGGTCAATAATGGCGCTACAGTTCACCTAATAAAACTTAGCCTTATAGACGACGATATGCCCATATGCGCCGAAGATGCCAGAGAGTTAGGCGGAATAACGGACCACACAGTATCGACCCTCGCATCAGTATATTTAGAAATTAGAGGTAGACCGGTAAAATTCTAAATAGCGACAGATGAATTTCCAATACAATATGATGGAATGCTGGGACGAAACTATTTGAAAAAGGAAGAAGCAGTTATATCGTATCACAAGAACGCACTAATGGCGAGCGGAGATGCGATGCATCCGATACAATTTTTAGGTTCTGAAGAAGAATATAACCCTAAATCAAAGAATTACAAGAGTCGAAAAGTGAATGAAGTTGACGAAGTATTAAAAATGGACCAGCCACAAAGAGGCGGAATTCAAATAAAAAGAATAGAAGCAGTCAAAGCAGCTATCCGCAGATAACACCTAAACAAAGAAGAGTTAGATATTGTGGACCGTATAATAGAAGATTACATCGACAGATTCTTTGATGACAGATATTACCAGGAGATAAATTGCCGAGTACAGATCTGATAGAGCACCGAATACATCTTGAGGATAACATACCTATTAACATTAAGCAATACAGGCATCCGCCGAAACACGAGTAAGTGTCATGAAAAAATTGAAGGACAGAATAATCAAAGAATCGAATTCACCATCTAACTCTCCCATTTGGATCGTGCCAAAGAAGCCAGATAGCCACGAAAACCCGAGGTGGCGTATGGTAATAGATTTCCGAGAACTTAATAAGAAGACTATCAGAAATGCCTATCCTCTTCCGAATATTGCAGACATAATGGATCAACTGGGAGGAGCAACTTATTTCTCAATATTTAATCTTGCAAGCGGATTCCAACAAATACAAATGGCACCCGAGGACTGCTATAAAAGAGCATTCACGACCATTAACGGACATTAGGAATACACGAGAATGCCGGAAGAGTTAAAGAACGCCACAGCAACTTTCCAACGATTAATGGAAAAGGTGCTTAGAGGACTCCAGAATATTGAAATGCTTGCTTATTTAGACGATATCATAGTATACAGTAAAGATCTCCAAGAGCATGAACAGAGAATCAGAAACCTAATGGAGAGACTCAGACGCAAAGTTAGTTCTTCAGCCAGACAAGGTAGAATTTTTCAGAAATGAGTTGGGTTTCCTAGGCCATATTATCAGTGCCAGAGGAGTGGAACCCAATCCAGAAAAGGTAATTGCAATCGCTAAACTTGCAACCCCGAAAAGTGCAAAGAACGTAAAAGAAGTGTTTGGTATGTTCGGGTACTATAGAAAATACATAAATGACTTTGCGAAGATTGCAAAGCCACTTCATGACTTGCTTAAAATAAATGTGAAATTTGAGTGGACACAAGAGTGTGAAGATAGCTACCAACAACTGAAAGAATGCCTAATGAAGGAACCAATTCTATAATTCCCAGATTTCGACAAGGAATTCACACTAACCACGGATGCTTCAGACTATGCTATTGGCGCTGTATTGAGCCAAGAAAAAGACGGGTTCGATAATCCAGTGCAGTACCTATCCAGAGCACTCAACACAGCTGAATGGAACTATTTCACCACAGAAAAGGAGTGTCTCGCAGTGCTCTACGCTCTGCATCAGTTCAGACCATACCTATTGTGTAGAAAATTCACTCTAGTGAGTGATCATGAACCTTTGAACTGGATGTACGGTAGGAAAGATCCAAGGCAGAGACTGATGAGGTGGATATTTAGATTTACAGGATATGAGTATACGTTCAAATACAAGCCTGGAAAATTAAATAAGAACGTTGACGCCTTATCCAGAAATCCTCCAGAAATGACAGAAGAGATCAATAAAAATCTACCAATAATCAAAGTGCTAATTATAGAAGAAAAAGAAAAGAAAACCGCAGACAAAAATAAAAATTTGGTTCTGGATCGAATGAGTTCCCGCACCAGAACTCACTCCGTATCCGACAAAACACAAGCACCCAGAGGAAGATGCAGACCCATAGGTTCAAAAACCAACAAAATCGCACCTAAACTAGAACACAGCGTGATTGCACATAGAACTCGAGGAAAGGCAACGAAAGTATGAAGCCCAATTGCCCAATACATAAAACAAGGAGCACTTCAAACGAAAACAGTCAAAACCACAAAAACGACGAGAGGATTAACGAAAAAGGTTTCAGCAGAAGTAGTGACTACCAGCGAATCAGAAACCAGCGAGACATCCACCGACATGGACGGGGACATTACGAATAAGTCGAAATTGTTACCAACGAGGAGATCATGGCTATCATCCACAGCATTAGCCGGGAGTGAAAATGAAAAACCCCCTTTGCCAGACACCAGCTATAGTGGACTAAGAATTGAACATGCGGAAATCAAGTGATACAGAAGTAGAACATTAAAGCGATGATGAGACATTTTCGTCCACAGATAGTCAAAATCGAACCATAAGCAATATCGAAGTAAATGTAACTCCAGTGGAAGTATCCGGCACTGAGGTAAATACAGAAGCAAACACAGATAATGAATCGATAAAAGAAGCATCGATGAGGACAACCTTAAGTAAAAAGGAAAGTGAAGAAGCTAGCAGGAAGTTTGAAGAAAGTATAAAGAGATATGAAGGAAAAAGTCTCATACAACCTGAACAAGAAAGCGAATCGGAGCTAGAGCTACCCTTGCATTTTTCTGAAGGAGATGACATACCAGAAGAAATGAGATTCAGAATGCATGAATTAGACCCGAATTATGCAGCTGAACACATGGATGAAGTGTTAGAAGAACGAGTAAGAAAATTAATTGAGGAAAGTCAAGCAAAGTTGCAAAGAAGACTGGATTACACACAAGACTCCTTGTCCGATCAGGAACTCTCAAGTGATGAAATAATCTTCCCACAGAAGAACAGAATCTCAGAAACACCAGCCATTAAAAAGACAAACCCAATAGCCAATAGTACTGCACACAACAAAAAAGATAAGAAGGGAATCTTAACTGAAATTGAAGAAGGTGAAGAATCTGTGATAGACATTAGGTACTCTCAACCAACAGAAATTACAATGCCGTTTTTAATACCAACATTATCAGAATTAGAACCGATGAATAAACGATACGAATCATCAAAAACCAGCATGAAAACGAATCATGGCTCCACATCAAGTGAAGAAATAAAATCTATAACACCGCTAGAGAACGTGAGAACTGTGCGACAGTGTCAAACATACAAGAGAGACAATTTAGTACACTTCATCTCAAAGGATTGTGAGAACTCAACCCCCATTACAAGATTGCTCACAGAAATTGGAGCAATTATTTGTCTAGCATTAAAAATAAAAAAACAATCATGGGACAAGTAATGGTCACCCCTTTCAAGAACCATAACATCTTCTCTGTGGTAATGAAAGATAAGTATTTCAACAAAATCAGCAAAGAATCGCTAAACAAAGGACTTGATAGCTTAAGGAAAATCTTGACGAGTAGGAAAATGACAAGTTTCAGGATATCTGGAAGAGGCGATTTAACAGATAAATTAGAGCTGGGACTTGTAACAGAATTATTGATGAAACATTTAAACCAATCAAATGTCACGGTGATAATTTGTTATGGCAAAGCAGAGTTACATGCAGAAAAAGATATAGAACAAATAATGGCAAATCTGCACGACAGCCT
This sequence comes from Pteromalus puparum, assembly GCA_012977825.3. NCBI lineage: Eukaryota > Metazoa > Arthropoda > Insecta > Hymenoptera > Pteromalidae > Pteromalus > Pteromalus puparum. The sequence continues at coordinate 40,836,529 of CM053168.1, forward strand.
AACAGGCGGACACAAAGGAATAAACCAAACATATCAAAAGATTCGCGAAAGATACTACTGGCCTGGTATGAGGAACGATATCCAAAATTACATTCGAAAATGTGCAAGTTGCCAGGAGAAAAAATAGAGAGATTCAAGACAAGAGAACCAATGTTAATTACAGATACCCCTATAGAAGCCTTTGACAAATTGTCTATTGACACTGTGGGAAAACTTAGAATAACTCCTAATGGAAACTGCCACCTTTGGACCATGCAATGTAATCTCACCAAATACATTATCGCGATACCAATTAAAAATCTCAACGCTAGCATCACAGCAGATGCCTTGGCGAAACATCTAATTTGTCAATTTGGAGCTCCTCGAGCAATTTTATCTGACAGAGGAACAAGTTTCCTCTCAAACATAGTAGAATCAATGTTAAAACTATTTAAAATTAATCATCTCACTAGTTCCGGTTACAGACCCCAAACTAATGGCTCTTTAGAGAGAAGCGACGCGCCGCTAATAGAATTCATCCGCATTTATTCAGAGAAATATGATGATTGGGACCGGTTAGCACCCTTTGCTACGTTTACTTATAATACCAGTGTCCATGCGGCGACCAACTTTACCCCATTTGAACTAGTCTACGGACGAATTAAAAATACCGTCCTTTCAAAAACTCCGAACCTATAACGTTTACATGCGCGATCTGGTACTGAGGCTAGAGGAAATGAAGCTATTGGCAGGAGAAACACAAATAGCCAATTAGGTCAAATCAAAAGAAAGGTATAACAAGAAAATCAGAAAGTTCAAGGGAAAAGTGGGAGGATATGCGAGATTGATAAATGAACCCCGCACATATCAATTTGACGCTTACCGAAAGAAACTTTTAAAAATAATTGAATTCATAGGCAGGAAAAATGTAATTCTAGAATACCCAAATAGAAAAAGAATTCGTAAACACATAGACAAATTGAAGCATGTGGATGATGAATCCAATGAGAAGGAATCCGCCGAGTTTTCCAACTAATGTGATTCATGTTTCAGAATAAATACCCTCTTCAAAATTGTAATATTTATCGTAATAAGTTCCACATTGAAAACAGCATTATGCGGACGCGTGTACCAAAAAGAACCCTTAAATGAGAACCCCGGAATTTACTTCGAAAAGCTAAATTCCTTGAAGATAAAGAAAGCAGATTGGAAGGTAAACATCTACATCCATGTCAAGAATTTCATGGAGTTCCATGGACCTATAGACAGGTATAATTCAGTGTAAAAAACCTGCATCACTGTAATAGAAGAACGAAAATGCAAGCATGCGCTAGGTATTGACCTCCTACAAATGAAACAAGAGACACTTAAGAACCTGCACAGAGAGATAAACGACACCATCCCAAGTTTAGGACATATTGATTATTCCATCACCAAAGACCCATGAAGTATCAGGACCAGAAGATTAGTACCATTAGGAGTTGTAGGAAGCATAAGCAAAAGTCTTTTTGGACTAGTAACCACCGATGATGTGGACAAAATCAACAAAAACATTCACATACTCTTTGCAGACCAAACGAAAATGGTGCATTTATTAGATAAAAGATCGCACATAATATCAGCACAATTCGAAGAATCCTACAAAGTAACAAGAACCCACCAGGTAGTATTTAGAAGGGTTTGAGAAAGCATTAACAAAAACTGTGACCCGTGTACTCAAAGAAAGCGATGAGTTGAAGCATTTAGTAGACATCGTGATCTACGTGAAACGTATAGAATCAACCTTGGAGCACGTAATTAAGAGCAACGAGAAAATCCTATCTGTCTTACGCAAGCTAAAAGAAGGTACAATTCACCCAGAACTCCTACAGCACAAGATTTTACAACAGATCCACTCAGATATAAGAAGAGTAACTATAGGATTAGACTTCCCAGTCCCACCAGAACGTATAAGGAGCGAAGAAATAACGAAAGTGTCAAATGTAGATGCTGCATCAAGACGGAAGAACACTAGCTGTGTTACATCTACCACTGGTAGATAGAACCCCGTACCAATTGTATAAGATGCACGCAGTAGCGATACCGCAATTAAATAAAAATCAAACAATAGGTCTTGTATTTGTAGAGCGGATCTGCAATTAAAGAGATAACTCGTGAACAAGGCAAGCTTGAAAGTACTGAGATTGATAAAAATAATAAGTTTGATGAACTAATGCAAATTGACACTGAATTAGATGTAGAAGTAACTTCAGATAACAACGAGCTAAGCTCCAGTTGTTCAAATTTCGAGAATACACTTAAAGACAGAAAAATAATAATTAAAAAATATCTTAACTGAATCAATTGCTTTAGAAAGTATAGATTGTGAATCAGTAAAATTAATAACTTGTTTTACACTAATAAAGCTATGCTATGGCATGTCAGATTAGGACATGCTTCGTTGAAAAAGTTCAAAGAATTTCAAAGAAAGTTTCGAAATGTGAAAAACTTGAAGGAAATTGAGTTCGATGATTCTGTGCTTGATTGCGAAGTTTGTATTGTGTCAAGATTCAATAAGCTACCTTTCAGTTCGACTAGACAGAGAGCGAGTAAACCCCTGCAAATTGTTCACGCAGACACAATGGGGCCGATCAGTCCAGCAACACATCCAAAGAAATACAGTAGATTTATATCTGTATTTATTGACGATTATTCACGACTTGCGATGGCGTATCCAATGAAACACAAGAGCGAGACGGGTTATTGTCATGAATCTTTCGTTAAAAGCTCGAGAAATTTATTAGGATATGACGCTAAGTTCTGTTACCTTAGATGCGATCAAGTTACAGAATTTACAGGAGGTTATACGCAAGAAGTTCTCGAAACAGAGCTACAGTTGGCTAGCCCAGATACACCTGAGCATAATGGAGTGGCTGAACGTTTTAATCAGACCATCCAAAAACTCACTTTAATGTACGATACGCGCCTACCTGAGAACATGTGGAACCTTGCCCTAAATGCAGCCGTCTATTTCTATAATAGGACTCCTCATAGCTCGAATGAAATGATACCGCTCTTGCAGATGTTCAAACCAGGCTTTAAACTCAATCTGGAACAACTAAAGCGATTTGGTTGCATAGCTTATATCAAGATATAAAGGAAAACAGGACCTAAGTTTGATCAGCTGGGAAAACGAGTAGTATTAATTGGCTATAAACCAACTGGATATTTATTCTTGAAACCGGAAGAAGGAAAATACTACGAAAGCATAGATGTTCGATTCAATGAAAAGCTTGTATTTGGAGACAAATGCAATAAAAGAAGCATTAAGGATTGGGCTAATCCAATGGAAGAAATGAATAAAGAAACATGGCTTGTTAAGTTCGATAAAGATAGTGAAGTTTTGATCTCTGAAACGAAGGGAGAAAAACGACAAAGAGGTCGCCCAAGAAAAGTAAAAGAAGTCGAGTGTTCACCAGAATCACATGCTCTTGAATCCGAATTGAATTTGCTGGAAAATGATAAACTGAATGCGTTCATAGCAACTGCAGAAAACGATCCAAATTCCTACAGAGAAGCCAATGAATACTAAAAACAAGCTTGAATGGCAAAAGGCTGTTAGGAGCGAATTAGACTCGATGGAAAAGAACAAAGTCTGGATACTTGTCGACAGACCTGTGATTAAAGGAGGAAAAAGACCTAACATAATCGACTCAAGGTGGGTCTTAAAAACAAAAGTTGGATTGAATAACGATAACAAGTATAAAGCTCGGCTTGTGATAAGGGGTTTCAAAGATCAAAACCATTACAAATTAATGGAAACATATGCACCTGTTTCTCGGCTACCTCTGATTAGATCAGTGCTAGTAATCATAAATAAGTTCGATCTTGAAGTAAGACAGCTTGATGTTAAAACAGTTTTTCTGAATGGAACAATCAACAGCGAAATTTATATGGAAATACCTGAGGGTATTGATGTTTCACCAGAAATCAGACGAAATAAAGTCTGTAAGATTCACCGTGCTTTGTACGGTTTGAAAATAAGTCCGAAGAAGTGGTATGAAAAATTCACTGAAGTTGTGATAAAACTAGGACTACAGTCTCATGATTCAGAGCCCTCCCTATTGAAAATTTTTTGCAAGATCTGAGATAAAATCTTACAAAAGATCTGGTACAAGATCTTGTCCAAGATCTCGTACAAGATCTTATCATCGATTTTCAACCACGAACTTACGTAAGATCTTACATAAGATCACCTACAAGGTCTTACGATCATAATAGGGAAAATCATCTTTATGAAACAGTCATTTATGATCTTTCGTAAGATCGTGTACAAGATTTAACATAAGATATTATGTAACATCTTTTACAAGTTTTTACATGAGATCTTATATAAATTCTTATATAAGAACTAACGTTTCAATTTAAAAAATTTTTTTTGTTGATAATTTACTCAAGATCTTACATAAGGTCTTGCATAAGATCTTGAGTAAATAATCAATAAAAACGTTTTACTTTAAGTGTTACCCAAGATCTTATATGAGAACTTATATAAAATCTTATGTAATACATAAAGAAAAACGTCTTCATTAATAATTTACTTAAGGTATTCTGTAAGATTTTATGTAAAATGATCTTACATATCTTATGTAAGATCTTGTACGCGATCTTGCGTAAGATCATGATTGAATATTAGATGAAAATAATTTTCTTTATGATGAACATAAGATCTTGTATAAAATCTAATGCAAGATCTTACGTAGTTTCGTGGTTGAAAATCGATTGTAGGATCTTGTGTATGATCTTGAACAAGATCTGATACTGGATCTTTTGTATGATCGTTTGTAAGATCTTATCCCAAATCTTGCGAAAAAATGTTAATAGGGCTGTCTTTTTACTTGGCGCAACAATGAGAAATATCTGATAATGTTGCTGTATGTTGATGACATACTGATAGCCAGTAATGACACACATAAGCTGGATAAGTTGAAATTTGAAATGTCCGACATGGGAGAGCCCAAGAACTTTCTTGGTATTGAAATAAATAGGGACAGACAAAATCAAACGATGACTTTGACTCTGGAGAATTACATTGATAAAATGTTGAAACGTTTTGGATATAATGAAATGCATCCTCAGAGAACGCCAATGGTGACAAACCAAGTGTCAAATTGAGAAAGGCGAGAAAGAGAGGAAAGCGAAAATCAGCTCGAAAATACACTGAACAAAACGAACGGTCCTTACAGAGAGATAGTAGGTTCTCTCTTGTACCTTGCTAACACTGTACGTCCCGACATAGCATATGCGGTGAACATGTTAAGTAGACATCAAATAAATCCCACTGATGAAAAGTGGAAAATGGTGAAACGAGTCTGTAGATATTTGAAACACACCAGAAGTCTGGGTCTTAAGTTCGAAGGAAAGCTCGATAATTTACAAGGTATTTCAGACGCCCGTTTTGCTGATTGCAAAGTCTCTATTACAACGAGTGGTTTTGCCATCAAACTCTATGATGACACAGTGGCGTGGAAAACCCATAAACAGCAATTCGTAGCCTTGTCGACTTGTCAGGCTGAGTACGTTGCGATGAGCGAAGCTTGTCAGGAGATGGTATCTCTACATAATTCGTTAAGTTTGATTCTGAAAAACTCTTTTTTACCCATGACTCTTTGGTGCGATAATAAAGCTGCTGAGGCTAGTACTCAAGTAAGCAGCACAAACAAACTTAGACATATGACCGAAGTTCGAGAACCATTATGTCCGAGAGTGTGTAGCCAGAAATCTAATCAAAGTCAGTTGGATTGGTTCTAAAGAACAAATAGCAGATATATTCACAAAGGCGCTGCCTTTTGAATTACATGCTAAACTCACCAAATTGCTTTTAAACTATTATTTGAAATATTAACATTTATTTGTTTCTTTCAGACGCTAAACCGTAATGCTGGACAACACCGTTGAAATCTGCTCGGGAGGGAGTGTTGAGACTAGGGGAGCAGAGTTTAAGCGAAGGCAGAGACGCCATGCGCGTGAGGCATGGTGGGACTGCTCGTCCCCCTCTCCCCGTCTAACAACGGCCAGCGACGACGTCGCGGATGCGGCGGCGGCGCTCACTTCTCTGTGTGCTATTGCCCGAGATAGACGCATCCGCGTTAACTAGTTCTATTCGTATAATCCTTTGTTAAATCCAAGTTCGATTTTAGTACCTTTGTATCAGGAAAGTCCGAGGGTAAGCTTGAGGTGAATAAAGTGTGATCAATGAAAACAGTGTTATTTATTATCATAAGTCACGCCAGTCCAAGTAAAAGTCCAACACATACGTTACCAAATGAGCATACAAACGCAATGGAAATACCTAGAAAAGGACAAATCATGGCTACCCTCAACGCCACAGCAAGAGACCTTGACAATCAGTTGTAACAATGAAAAAGAAGAAAAGATTTCATAGAAAAAGCCGGAGTTATCCGTATAGCTCCAACCTGTATTGGAAGGACCAAAAGCACTGTAATCACTGGTGAAATAACCAGAGACGCAGAATTCACCTATCTATATAAACCCGATATAGATCTAAAGATAACGGACCTTGATCCCTTGATCGAAGAAGAATCGAACAATTTAGAAATATACGTCCTTCAGTCAATAAATATAATGGGACCAAACATGGGAAATAATCAAGCGCGACCTTCACATGATGTTATGACTCAGTTAAAAGAAATCGGAGAACATAAAAGGAAAGAACACACCACTAATACATTATTGTACGGTGGGCTAACCTACTCACAATTAATTATGGTCATCATAATCCTCATAATAATCATAAAAACCAAATGTCTGCGAAAACTGCCATACCACAAAAGGAAAAGACGAGACCATTTACCACTTAGATTAAATTCACCCCGTGTCACCAATCCAACGACCTTAGAAAATGAAAATTGTGAGTTCAATGTCGACCCCACGCGTGTACAAAATACCCCAAAGAGAACCAAAGGGAAGCAACATAAATTAGCTGAGACGAATTTCTCATTACCCAAGCAAGAAGCCGAAATTTCCTAAATTTTTTTTTTAAACGCTCAGTGACCCTGTACATAAAAACCCACACAAAACATAAACCTGAACCCAGAAACATGTATGATTTTAGAGCAGGAGAAATGGCGAGTAGACAAAGAAGTGGAATATACTTATTCTGCAACAATCAGATACTGCTTTCCACCATCATTAAGGAATTTGAGAGAGTAGGCACGCCAAATGCAGTACACGTAGAAAAATACCGCTACGCACCAGAAAGCAGAAAAGTCACCATGGTATTCAGCACCGAAAAGGAAATCACACAAGCTTATGACTTGAGAGCAAGTCTAGTAAAACAAGATAAATTCAGAAGGACCACGAGAAGAGTGACCCCATACACGACTTCAAACAACCACAGAGAGAGAGATCAAGAGATAACCTAGTAGAAGTAACAGCCAATAAACATACTAATGTGAAATCCGAAGTACACGTAGTAAATAAATATGATTCAGTCAATTCATTATACCTTATACGTATCAACGTACAATGCGTAACGAATGCACAAACAAGTGAATCATGCCCACCTCATCAGGAGACACCCCTTGCCCGTCTTCTATGTCGTGTTAACCGCATGAGCGAGAAATGACAACACCTCATGACAAAGCAGTAATCCCTATCCACATAGAATCTGCACATGTTTGATATGTTATCAATTTTGTGGGTCCTACATGAATATTGCAATTACTGAACCGGGTATTTGTTTGATACTAAGTCAAGGCATCAGCAAATCCTGATTCAGTAAATTCCACGCATCTGTGAATAACAACACACTACGTGAATTAAATAGTCTTCAGATTTCTGAAGAGGTCGACCACCCCTCGCCATTGTCTTCAAAAGCTATAAATCTTCAGCACCTTTGGATAGTTCCATTTAGGTTTTTCTCACAAAAAAAAAACACTGTTCATTAGGCGCACCAATGCATTGTGTGGCAAAACGCACACCCGAACACCGACACGTAGTCAAACGTACATGGACATCCATAACAAACCTCAATAAAGTAATCATTGAGACAAAATTAACACCTAGCACATACATGTAGACGCATGCGAAGTATAAATACAGCCTACTTGTAGCCAGAGAATACAGTACCCACAACAATGAGTCATTTTCGCCATTGTGTGGAGCGTATCTCGTCCTGAGGCCCACATATTCGACCATTTAAATTACTGATTGAGTCAAATGACTTTCATCACCGAGTTCCTTGGTAAATTTGTAACGTACTCGCAATTTGGTATACGTTAAGAAAATGTCAGTGGTCCCGAAACATGGAACACCATCACTTTAACACATTTTACAATCACATACACAAACTCACACACATGGACCATTGAAACAAACCAAATACATACACGTGACCCTTAAATAACAAAAACAATAAAAGCATATTACCACTAAATGACCATTTGCAAAAAGAAATAAATAAAAAACCCATGACCAATAAAAGTACTTTTTCTTTTTTTAGCAATGAACCCCAAAAACCAGAACGAAGAACACCTCGAGTGGGCGGACCTAACAGAAGAAAGGTCAACAAGACCGAACAGCCAAACGAATAGCATCAGCAGTGACGAGATGACAGGAACCACGAAATAAAAACTTTAGACGAAAGAACGATACTAATAACATACGACGGAGAAGACTACATGACTCAAGCAATATTTCGAACCTATGGGCCGTGCACAGTTACACCCATGCCACGAGAGGAAAGAAGTGTGCCGCAGATGATCGCAGAGTACCAACTATCAATACACGCAGATAAAGCAAAAAAATTGGAAAATCACACAATTTGCAGGAACCGGCCAGAGGGAAAGAGCTCACCAACTTGGTCCTAAACGCCTCTCGAAACAAAGACTTCCAATGAGAAAAAAAATCCCAATGGCTAGTCAACCAAACAACAATTTAATAAACCAAAAGGATAAGAAAATAAGCATCGTGAAAACAGCATCCCAAGACACTGAGTACATCAAAAACCTCTTCGCAGCGTATGGGAAGATCGAAGAGTTCGAAACCATACCACTGAAGGACAAGAATACCCAGAAATTGACAGATAAGATGCTAACATTCATCACTTATAAAGAAAGCACCGAAGCATTAAAGGCCATAGAAGACTGCCACCCCAAATTTAGGCCAAAACTAGTAAAGCACAAGACGCAGCCCGCAGATAACGAAAACATCATTACTAAAATGGACCCGAACAAAAGGAAGGCAATAAGGTTAGACACGGTGTGCACAAAACTCCCAGAAAACGATAGAAGCGCACCGCCGAAATTTGAGGAATTTGGAAAGATAAAAGACTACAGAATCGCACAATTACAAGACAAATCAACAGGAATGCCAATGTTGATGGCATTCATCAAATATGAAGATGAATCGGCAGCAGCAAGAGCTGTCAAGGAAACTCACAAAACACACCAAACCAAGTATGCGTACAAAAAAATAATAACGCAGGAGGAGAACAAACAAACGGAGACGCAGCAGAACACATCTTTATACGTGATAATACCCAAAAAGAAAACTTTAAAAGACTTCATAGAAGATTTCCGAAAGTTCGAAGGGCTCGAAGATTGTGACAGAAGGAGTGCGAATCAAGAACATACTTACGACACAGGATTCCTAACCTTCACAACTAAAATATAAATTTATTAGTGCCTTTATCAAGGCACTAATAAATGGATCAGCAGAATACGAAATAATATGGAAGATAATCAAAGGCCCAGAAACACATACAATGCACCCTCTATGTGGAGAACTAATAAGGCAAAATTAATGGAAGATACACAATCAACGATGCAGTCTAGAAAACCTGATAAAAATGCACAAAAAGAACGAAGGTGAAGAAACGGCAGTAAGGGAACATAGTGCACCAGCTAAGAAAAACACAGCAGAAAGCAAAGAGGACCAAAAAAAGAAAGAAAGAAAAGTGGACCAAACAAGATATCCATAGAGAGAAAGCAGCAGCCCACCAATCAAAGCAGCATTTAGGAGACCCCATACCACCATAAATACACCAAGCGACGACACAACCGCGAACAACAACACGGCTGGAGAGGAAGGATACGAGGAAGTTAGGTACTAAGATAGTAGAGGTCTTCCTCATCGCAGAGGCCTCGGTTGAGTTAGATTTCGATTAAAGCACAAGACAGCGAAAACATGCTATGTTATACCAACATATCTTTTTTTTCTTTTTATTAGTATTACCTTTAGTTTTAACTTCTATTATCGACATACATATTAAATGTATCGCCAGAAAAGCATGAGCCCAACTACCTCTGCATAGTTACCTAAAAACAATGTCATATGATATCTCTAACAACAATATATTTTATATTTTTATTTAAAAAATGGACATATGACCAATTCATTCAACCTAAACCCCTTTATCAGATTATAAGATTAGAATAATAAGTATAACCAACAACGGAGTAGACATAAATCATATCATTAATAATAAGTTCTCTACACTATAAAAAGGACCATGACACAAAGGACACAAAAAGTAAAATCAAGTAGGTCTGAAAAGAAAACACGAAATAAAATCACGCAATAGTGTCACAGGAATCACAGCATATAAAATCTCCATCACATGTCTCCTCCAGCCATCCCAAGTTCCATAAAACACATACTGTTCCTTTCCCCGGATCTCCTCGGAGTCCTTGGCGGGGAAAAGGAAGCGAAATTGGCGTTAGCCCCAACGTTCTACCGTTTGGTGGCCCTGAAAAGGGCCGGTTGTGTATTGGTGGTCTAAGCTTGGCGAGGCTTAGGGGTTCGCTGTGGCGAGCGGTGCCGAGGCCGCTTGAACAGCTCCTTGAGGGAGAGGAGACGGCTCCTCGAGCGGCTCCTGTGCTTCTCTGCTGTCGTATGCAGTTGTGCCTTCCTCTCGACGATCACGGCACGGGCCCGTTGTGCGCGCCGCTGGGCAGCGCTTAGTCGCCGAGGATCCCGGAGCTCCGGCAGGCGGAACAGGTCCTGGCTCTCGCAGATGGTGTTGCGAATCGGAGGTACGTGGACCGGTCGAGGGCAGGTAGGTTTCCTTGCGGCGACTCCTCTCTCTGCGTCTAGTCGAAGCTGCTCTGCGGCGGATGGTTGCAGCTCAAAAAGCTCCTCCTCCTCCGTCAGCTGGAGCTGAACTGTCCTTGGCGGGTTGCGGCGCACGGGAGCGGGGGCGCTCTGAGAGTCGGCCAATATGACCGGCCGGTACCTCTTATGTACAGGAAGTTTCTTAAAGCGTTCGGGGTCGAACTCCTCGAGCGTCCGTATGCCGTGGAGTAGCACTAGCCTTGGAGCGGGCTTGGCAGCAGCGTCGGGCTTGGCCGCGGCGATGCCAGGTGCGGAGGTGGTATTGGCACTGGCGGACTGGGCGGCGACGGGCTTGGCGGCGACGTTCGTAGATTTCTTGCGCCGTTGGTTGCGGGCCCGTCGTTGCTCCTCGGTGCGCACACGACCCATGTATCGCTCCCTCCTCTGTTAAGTCTAACTAGCGTCCTATAGCCTAAAGGCGCGGCTACCCGTTGCCAGGGACCTCTTAGTCGGCTTCCCAGGACAAGTCAACCGGGAAGCGTTTCAGATGGATCCTGGTCGTGCAGCCGTGGCGCGTCTAGTTAGGCCTTTGCCGAGCTCGTGCCGGGATAATTCGACCGGCTCTCACTCGGCTCTGCAGTCACGAGGACTGACTTGCGTTCGAGGTAGTGGAGGGGGGATACAGGGTTGCGGTGGAAGTCGTGTCCGGGAGCCAAGGCTTCGTCCGGTCGTCCGACTCGCACGGCTGCCTGCGAGAGACTGGCTGCCTCGTGCGCTGCTCGGTGCTATAGTCCGAGAGCGCGGACCTCAGAGAGCGTCCCGGGGGGCTCGATGCTCCTTCGTGGGTTGTCGTAGGAAGGGGTCTTGAAGAAATTCCCAAAAGCCGAGGTAGGCTGGAGAAGCGTATTTATTTCGTGATCTGGACCCTAGGCTGACCGTCCTGTAGGTGGCGTCTCGACTCGCTGGCCGAGTGCTAGAGCGGGAGAGGTCTGCACCGAGTGGAGGCCGGGAGACGACTGGTGCGCGAGCGAGAGCGCGGCCGCCTTTTATGGGCTTGCGGCGTTCTGCTCCGACGCGTGCGCGGAGTGGGGGGAAAGATCGTGCGCAAGGGACTATGGGAGAGCGGGTATCAATACATGCACATACACATGTCCACAAAAATGCAAATCGAAAATGACAGCGCACAAAAGTGTAACAGAATAGCAAAATGTATCTGCATCAATGTAAGATCATTTTCACACACGTTCACGAGTTTATCGGGAGAACCTGTAATGGTCCTCAACTTGCTGGTCCTGGTATTGTAATAATAATGATAATATAAATCAAAAAACTAAGTATTTAGCAAGCAAGGATCATTATCTAAACTGGACCACAAGTGTGAATCCAGATAAAATAAAAATAAAAAGATTTTACTTTATTATATTTTTATGAATTTAGCAGAAAAGTGATTTTAAATAAATTATAAATAATGATATTAATTGTAATTTAAATAATAATAGAAAGAATAATAATAGTGGTAGGTCTGGGATGATAGGTAATGGATGTTTAACACAAAAAATGAGAATTCTTATTTAGCATAAAAATAATGTGTGTATTGAATAGTCTATTGAACAAAAATAGAACAAGTGTTTAAATGATACTTCGCATATACAAACTATTCTATTTTTGTAATTTTTAAGATTACGCATAAATTTTAATATAATGATATTTATGATTATATTTCTAAAATGTGACAAATATATTTCATAAGTGTTTTCTGTTTTATCGGTATCGATCGCAAGTGTTATGTAAAAATTTAATAGTGCATTAACCTGTAAGCATGAATTGCAGTGACTAATTAACGTGAGTGTGTTGTTAATCCAAGCGTTAATTGCTATGGAGTGAGAAGTGACTAGTGCGCTGGAAATTGCGACGACCAGTGACTAGATACGGGCTTCGCATTGCCTTTTATAGCTGAGTTACTGAGCGCTCACTTGTAATACTCTCATTCCTACATATATATAATCCACACTCATACCAACATACTTGGTTGCGCGCGCTTCTCCGCCGCTGCACTTTACTCTAGTACGCCGTTGCGTAGTTCTATACTTGATGCTGGTTGTCGCTTGGAGAGAAGAGGGGAGCACGCGCACACGTGCGTGATGCTGATGCTGATTCCTACGTCATCGCTCACTGTGCCGATAAAGCAGGGAACCAAAGTTTTCTCTAAAAATTTCGGGTGACTTTAGTTTTTTGAAATGATGATATAATTTTTCTTTATACGCGACAATAGTGTATGGGGTATTACAGACCATCAATCGAAATTAGAACAAATACTTTCAACATTTTAAAAAGGGTTCTGATACCAAATTGGACCATAATCGCAGTGACATGTCTGTTAAGACATCACCAGATTTGCATGAACACATAAACACACAGCAAACATAACATGAATCCATAAAATCCCAGCCTATTTCCACTGTTGAATCACTGTGAATAATCAAAATTCAGAAATCAAATTGAAACGAACATATTTTAACTTGCTTGATTTTTGGACCAAAAAGTACCATATACCCTCAGGTATAACTGTTTGTTGAGGGCGACAAACGGGGGGAGGATGTTAAGTGACGAAGTTTCTCGGTATAGGAATCGAGAAACTTCGCCGCTTAACGGAATGCAAAACAATTCCATACCCCTCAATCGAACAACGCTAGCGCAGCAGCTTTCAAGGCTTGCGGCGTTGCCAGACCCATAAGGCCGAGGCGACGAGCCGAGCCAAGAAAGTTGTAACGCTGGAAGAGGGGTGGATAACGGGACTGTGCGTGGGAGGAAGTACAATGAATAGAAAATCTTTGATGAAAAAAAATGTGGCATAAATAGGTTAAAAAAGGCCAAAAATTAAGTATTTTTATTGTTAAACATTTTCTAAGCATTCAAATCAAAATCCCTTTATTCATACCAAAAGTATAAGTGTACAAAGCATGCTCCTAAAATTTTAGCCCAATCAAACCATGTGGTCACATGGAATCCTACGGAGAGTGCCAAAATGCTCAAAACAGTATACGGAGAGTCACCATGGGTAAGTAGGTGCTAATATGGATTTACCATGGTAAAAATACAGGTAATATAACCTAATATTAGTATAAAAATTATATAACAATTATAATTTATTTTTGTTATTATTTATAAGAAGTTTATTTTTCAGGATTTAAAGGTGGTGTGCCCCCTTCAAAGATTTTGTTGTGTTTTAATAAAGTGTAATCAATAATAGGATTCGATTTGCAACTATTTTATCCCGTCCTCATGCCCAAGTTTTATCAATAATATCGAGGTTCGCGGACCAGAGCAGTCTACAGTAAACGACCTGTCCTGGATTTATTCGCCAACAATAAGGTAAAATACATTGCTATTTATAATTCAAAATAAAACTAGAGAAAAAATTCAGACAAAAAAGATTGGGAAGTGGTCCCGATCAAGCTAGTTTCCTTCTCTTGTATGAGAGGGCGAGAAACAAACTCGACTAATATAAATATTAATCAGGGTGACTAATAATCATCCTAACATAATCATCCTAACAGCTAACAATGTACAATATAACTGTTTTTTAAAATAATAAAATCAATTTTTCAAGAAAACAGAATAGTTTATTAACTTATTCACAAATGCCGTGTGCCTAGGTACATACTTATAACTATCTTATTGTATATAAGTAAACACACGCATACACATGCCCATATGCATACGCAGAAACAGGTAGATACACGTACACTTTGTTTTACAATCAGACATTGTTAAGCACTGACTAACAGTTTACTCGTCGACGTCGGAGAGAGAGAGAGAGAGAGAGAGAGAGAGAGAGAGAGAGAGAGAGAGAGAGAGAGANGAGAGAGAGAGAGAGAGAGAGAGAGAGAGAGAGAGAGAGAGAGAGAGAGAGAGAGAGAGAGAGAGAGAGAGAGAGAGAGAGAGAGAGAGCGAGAGAGAGAGAGAGAGAGAGAGAGAGCGAGAGAGAACTCAACGTTTTACATACTAACTTAAAACTATTGGAACGCACACACTAAGAACGAGAACATAGCTCAGTTTAGACTAGTTTACTAGACTAGTTCAGACGAGTTCAAACACGCACAAACACTATTTACCGGAAAACACGAGTATGTACCCGCCACGGTACGTCACGAAGAGTTCAAGCTTGTTAGCAGCATCCTACATGTTCTCAAAGAAGCTGTCGTTCGTCAGGAAGGTGTCGGATACCTTCTTCGGGAGGAAGATGTCGAACTCCCTGTTCAGCTCCGCCATGATCTTGGGTCCGAACTTGGTCTTGACTTCCTTCAAGACTGTGACCATGTATATTTGGTCTTTTCTAGCTCGGACAGCTTCTTTGTACGAAGGAATCTTAGCGATCCTTTTCAGATTTTCCATATCCATCTAAAAAGTTAACAATCATTAGTCATAATAATTATTAAATATATTATAAGTGAACATTTTATGTTACTTACCTTTGATTAATTTTCCTCAAGTGTGAAGATCGCTGTTGCTCTTTCTCTTCTTCGTCGGCGGTGATTGTTCAGCAGATCCTTCACTTGGTTGATCAGGAGACAGTATGAGCTGCTGGCTCGACGGGTCCCACTCATATAAGCAGATTGCGAGATCCCCCTCTCCAAATATCGGCGGCTCGACTGCGGCGGCGATTGCTATTGGCGCCGCTATTGCCCCCTTGACAGCCGGACAACAGCGATTGGCTGTGGCCTATTCTACAGTTGGATCAAAGATCGTACAATTGTGGAAATTGGGCTTCGCGATGGGAGCTTCGTATCGCCCTTCCCACTTAGTCAGCAACTTGATCTCAACGTGCTTCCTTTCGTTTTCCATGGTTTGATCATACACAGTGTTATTGAACAGTTTAAAAAGCATCTTTTCAAACTCATCCTTGGCCATTGCTCGCTCGGCGCTGTTCAAATCTATGTATAAATTCAACCATTTACTGAAAACCTCGCCTTTAATTTTAAGAGGAGTGGGGGTAATAAAGAGACTGTAAAAGATGTTATTGATTAGTCGTAAAGTTATAGAAGGGGAAACTCGCGAAATTCTGAATTTCAGTTGGAGCCGCTGGGTATATAAGGAGCTTAAAGCCCTTGAAACGCATTATTTCATTCTCCATCGACTGAGAAGAAGTTGCTCCAAGATGAAGTACATCGTAGACGTCCAGGGATTCAAGTTGCCCAACAACCAGTTTGTCTTCAAGGAGGTGGCCCTTGTACCTCTCCAGGATGACTGCATGCCTACGGTGATGTTCTTCAAGCCGCCGCATCCTTGGGAGCAACTACCGCCAAAGTATCAGAGCGAGAACCGTTGGCTTGAGCTATCACGGGATACTCTAGAAGTCAGGCCACATCCAGTATTGCCACCTTCCAGGAGTCCTCAACAGCTATCTCAAGAAAGCTGAGATCTAAGTCAAGGGTTTGGAGAAATCTCAATGGCTTCGAGATATTCTTCCAACTACAACCATCTACAACTTGGAAGAATGGAAGTGCCCTGCGCTAAAGAAACTGCCAATGGAAGATCTTTTCTGCACTCACCACGTTGCATGCATGTCTCAATCATCATGTGCATACCAAAATGCAACAGCATTGAGACAGTGGTGGCTTCAACAGAAGAAGATGCAAGATTCGTCATGTACAATTGATTTAATAAAGTATAATTATGAAAGATTCATGGAGAGGTAAATATGTTACATCAGTACGTACCTCACAGGTAAAGAGCGGGGAGAGGCTCTTTACCATCTTTCACAATAAAAATTATACAAGAAGAACAAAAAGTTTTTTTTTTCAGAACTTCATATATTGTTTAAAACGTGTGAACAAACCATCTCAACAATTACTATAATAATGTAATGAAATTACACTAAGCGGCAATCAATGAGAAAATGTCAAGTTAAAAAAAAAAAATAAATCAATAAAACGTATAAATTAGTAAAACATATTGAAAGAAGTTGTTCTGTTCTATTAAAGAATCAGCGAGATAAGAATACCAGTCAATTTGACCATTGCGATATAAGCAACGTGAAGCATTTTCCTGAACTCGCAATACTATCCATACGGCAATTTAAATTTGGATATCAATCGTTATCAATATGCCATATTATACGATATGTTCGCAAATTTCCAGAACATCTACTATGACAAAGTTTCAGAGCCTATCGTAAATAAGGGCCATTTTGTTTCGCACTTACCGCTCATAGTAATCGACTGTTCGAAGCAGAACGAGTCCTTGAAAAGTGCTCCAGTCGACGTTCGTCTCGAATTCGAATCTCGAGACAACTTTCCAGCTGGAACCTCAGCTTACTGCTTGATCTTACACGATGGCATCGTTCAGTATAATCCTGTCAGCGGTGATATCAAGACGCTCATATAAGATGGAGTACGCAGTGGACATGCAGGGCTTTAAAAAACCCGGCCAAGACTTCGTCTTGAAGGAGCTGGTCATACTACCTCTCGAAGAAGACGCTGAACCTGTCATACTTTTATTCAAAGAACCATTTCCTTGGTGCAAGTTATCTGAGAAGTACAAGCGTGAAAATTTATGGCTTGAACTGTATCATCACGGATTAAGCTGGAACTCCGGTGATCACGAGTATACCGAAATAGGAAACCTTCTTCGAGATGCACTCAAAGACGCCAGCAAGAGTTTCGTCATTGGTGATTTAAATAAAAAGTGGCTCGAACGTTTCAACTTCAAAGTTAACGATATCACAGAAAGCGGCTATCCATCTATTGATCGTCCAAAATTAGTGACCACATGCACGAATCACAATGGAGTACACAAAGCCACCTGCGCACGTCTAAACGTCAGACTCATGAGGCAGTTTTACTTCACCTGCTTATACGCACATGGAGTGGGAAGACATCGCGTCAGACGAAGCATAAATACTCGCGCCATCGCTCATCCGAGTCATTTGATCAAGATGTGTTCAAACCAAAGCAGCTCCGGCTACACGCAGCTCTCAAAAGACGATAAAACAAAAAAGGATTCCTCTTCATCGACCTCTAAATGAAATGACTATTCGCAAAAGTATTCAACGAATACAAATTCTCTACCTGAACAAAATGGCTACAAAAGATTCAAGTAGCACGTTTCGATCAAAAGGTCACAATGGATAAGTCGCTAAGGCGACAGGCTCGAGATCAGAAAATCTCGAGTTCAAATCCCGGTGACTTCGTTTTTTTTCGATTTATTAAAAGAAAAAGTTTAAATTAAAAAAAAAAAATAACCTTTCGAAAACTCGTAACGGGCAAGTCGGTAAGATTACCGACTTCTAACCGAAAGGTCGCCGGTTCGAATCTCCGCAATACTGAAATTTTTTTCTTTCTCTGCTGTGAAGCAGAAACCAAAGAAATAATTTTATGATATAAATCGTACACATATTTATAATTAATGAAATGATTGTGGCTAGCAGCCTTTATTCACTTTATTTATCGCCATGGACTTATTCGAAAAAGATTATCAACCGCATCGATTAGCTAGAATTGATATAACCAAAATCAGAGAAAATCGCCACCTCGAAAATAGCCGAAATAAAATTAACAATAATTACGGAGACTCGACATATCCAATTTTTTATATACGATGATTATAATATTATTCGATGATATAAGAATATTCACTGCTTTCATGCGAAACAAGTTGAACCTATAAGGCAAGAAAATATTGTTTACGACGAAGATTAGTTGTGTGTAAATGAATTATTGGATGAGATGTGATGGGATGAATTGATGTTGTGCATTAAACAAAATATCGGTTGTGAATTTAAGCTATGAATTTTAGTTATTGATGCTATAAGACGCGTACACTATTACAAATTTTTGAATATATAGTTAAATAGTTATATTGAGAAAAATAACTGGTAAGAGATGACTGTGTATCCAGACGCGAGATCCGGCGTTCAACGGAATAATTACACGGGAAATAAGTCTCGTGACGATCAAAGAATCAGCGTAATTAATGAAAGAGAAATGAATAATATTATTGAAAAAAGAAAGGAATGAATAAATTAGAATATATCACGCGGTGAAAATCGTACAGTTGTGGTATGAATGACCTGTAATTGTTATACATAAAGATTGGAATGATGAAATGTGTAATCCTCGTAATTGTTGTTTTATTATTTGGTTAGCTTTACGAGGGGTTATGATGATAATATTAATTAAGTTACGAATAATTCGCGGAATGCGACCATAGACAACCGACTGGGACGTGATGTAATCACCACCAGCCGGACAGCGAAAGCTGTATCTTTTGCGTCTGTCGGTGGCAAAGTTAATTGGTTAAATTAAATGCTGAGTCTTTCCCGAAGGAATAGACTCCCCGGATTTGTCTGGTGTGGAGATCCCCGGGTGCGAGAAACAAATAAAAAATGCAAATGTAAGTTCGTTAATCTAAAAGGTAAAATGATAAATACACAAAATCCAACAGCAGCCTGGAATGTGCATCGTAGCTGGCGGGATCGGGCTTCCTCTCGAACACTCGGCCACGTGGTTTCGTCTTGTAGAATTTATCGTGTACCAAGTGCGTGTACTTTGTAGAGCGGATGGAGTAGAACAGACTCCCGCTGCACGCGAGCTGGTCAGTTACGCAGCGAGCAAAGCGGGACTGCTACGAGAAGGGTATGCAGCGGACGAAATCTCGTTTGCGGCGTAGATCTGCTGCGTCGGCGGCTCTTATGCGATCGATAATCGTATGGGAGCCGTGTAAGCGCGAGAGGGAGAGAGCGAGACAGCCCTGTACCTGCACTCCGCGGCACCTGAGCTAGTAGATCAGGGCCGTACCTGCACGGACCCAAAATGTGGCCGTTGCAAGCTAATAAAAGCTAATAAATTTTATTAACAATTATGTGAATAAGATTATTTCCGCTTGGGGAAGTATGACATTATTACGTTTTGGCAACGTTTTCCGCTTTTTAGACAAACTTTATTTTGTCTTCAAGGAATCGTTGCAAACGTTCCTGTGTATGTGATCATGTTAATATCTAACTCAATAAAGTAATGAAAATCTAACTCATACCGATTTAAAACGATTAGATGTATTTCAAAAATGTATTATTGTAGATAGTTTGGAATACACAGTATAGATACTATTTCTATGAATAATTCCCGATTGATTCCGATTTCTGCAATTAAAAACGATTAAATAAAGAGTGTAGATCAATAATATATGCATAATAATACACTGTATCTATAATATGTATAATCAATACATGTAGTAAAAGTAGCAGTCTTTTTAGGGAAAAAATGACTATATTCGTTAGTAATTTTAGTTTACATCTTGAGCAAGGTGCTTATAAAATATCAGATCTGAAATTTTACATGTGACAGTTTTATTTAGGTAAATAGATAGCACGCTCAACTACCACGCTGATGACCCAGGTTCGATTCTCGCCACCGACATGAAAATTTAATATCGTTTTTTATTACAGAATAATTAAACATGCATAGTAAATTAATAAAATTAAATAATAATTAATTGTACGATACTCAAGTCGTACGAAGCACATTCTGGCACGGCGTAAGCACCGTCGCTACGCTTGGGCGCTTAACCTCACCGTGCCAGAATGTACCCTCATAGGACACTTGTATCGTAATGTACTATTACAATTTTTTTACATCTTTTACAGTACAGTTATAATATATAAGTATAACAAATCGTTTTGAATCTTAATCGTATCGTTCTAGATTTAAATTGATTGCTACAATTAAATATGATCTCAACCGATTATGATTTTCAATCTTAGAACGTTCATCTATTCAAATCGGTTGCAATCGTATTATTTGTTAATAACCATTAAGAACGATTAAAATCGAATATAATATCCATTATCAGTGATATAATCGTTTTAAATACGGAAACCTACCCACATAGCACGAAAGCTTGCCAACGAAAGTTTCAAGAAAGATTCCCACAGAAGCTTCCTGTAAGAACTTTAAAATTAAAAAAAATCTTTCTGTAATCTTACTTAGAAGTCTTACTTCAAAATCTTCCTGCAAGATTAACAGAAGATAACAACGATAGATTCCATTTATCATTTTTTGAAACATGACATAGAATCTTAAAAGAAGCTTTTAAAAAGCTTTCTTTGAAAGATTCCGTGCAATATTTCGTGAACTTTTCTCGAAAGATTTTCGTTAGCATTTCTAATAGCTAACCGTCATACAACATCGAAGGTTTCAGGAAGAATCACCGCAACCTCTCTGTAAGCTTCATATAAGATTAAAAAAATGTTCGACTCTGAACGTGACAGTTAATCTACCAAAAGCTTCCAGTAACCATTCAGGAAAGATTCCGTACAATATTTCTTAAACCTCTCCAGAAAGATTTCCGTTACCATTTCTAATAGCTATCCATAATATTACAAAGAAGGTTCCAGGAAGAATCACTACAATCTTTCCGCAAGCTTCATATAAGATTAAAAAAATGTTCGACTCTGAACGTGACAGTTAATCTACCAAAAGCTTCCCGTAAGCATTCAGGAAAGATTCCGTACAATATTTCTTAAACCTCTCCAGAAAGATTTCCGTTAGCATTTCTAATAGCTATCCATAATATTACAAAGAAGGTTCCAGGAAGAATCACTACAATCTTTCTGCAAGCTTCATATAAGATTAAAAAAATGTTCGACTCTGAACGTGACAGTGAATATACCAAAAGCTTCCAGTAACCATTCAGAAAAGATTCCGTACAATATTTCTTAAACCTCTCCAGAAAGATTTCCGTTAGCATTTCTAATAGCTATCCATAATATTACATGGAAGGTTCCAGGAAAAGTCACGGCAATCTTTCTGTAAGCTTCATATAAAATTTAAAAAAATTTCAACTCTGAACGTGATAGTGAATCTTTCAAAAGCTTCTAGTAACCTTTCAGGAAAGATTTCGTGCAATATTTCTTGAACCTTTTCACAAAGATTCCCGTTTGCATTTCATATGTAATTCAGATTATTTATCTTCATGAAAGTTAATTCAAGCAGTAATTAGAATTTTGGTTACTTTATATATCATCATACATTATTATTATTTTTTGATTAATGTTTATTTATTATTAGTTTTAGTTTACGCGTTGAGGTAGCTAATATATCAGATCTGAACTTTTAAACATAACAGTTCTGTTTAGGTAAACGGATAGCATGTTTGACTACCATGCTGGTGATCCAGGTTCGATTCCCACCGCCGGTGAAAAATTTAATTTCATTTCTTTGTTACAGAATAATACAATATGAATAATAATTAATAAAACTGAATAATAATAAGTATTAATAATAAGTTTAAAATTAATTAAATAAATAGAAAAATTAATTTTGATTTATCTGATACTACAAATTTTTTCTTAAACCTTCATAGAAGGTTACCTAAATTTTTCTAACAATACTGAAAGATATTGGAAGATTATTGGAATCTTTCAAAAGATTTCATTTAATATTTCTTGAACCTTTCAGAAAACCTTCCAAAAAGTTTTTGAGTAATATTACAGTAATGTTGTTAGCAACCTTTCTGACAGTGATTTGAAGCGGACATTCTCAGCATCCAGGAAGATTCCATGGAATATTCTTGTAAGGTTCCTACACTTTCAAGGAAGCTTCCTGAAAGCTTTCAAAAAGCTTTCATGCTATGTGGGTAAAGATTTCAGATTTAATACGATTATAGTTTTTTTATTGAATTTTATTTAATCGGCCATTTTTAGCAGGGCTAACTTTGGCTTATATTTAGATATATTTCTTGCTTATTAGAGAATAAACCTAATAGAAGTCTTGAATTTTATAAAAAATTCTCCTTATGTCTCATAAACTTTAAATTAATTATATGGATGCTAATATTCATCTATAAAAGGGAGACAGCGATTGGTATCGAATTGAAGCTTTAAAGCTAAATTCAGAGCGTTATCAAAGAATTTTATTCGAACAACAGTTGAAAAGGTTATAGTGCCTATGTGCGCTTAGAATCTAGTACTTTTTCAAAAGTAACATATTGCCATATTGCCCTATAAAGGAATGATGGCGATTATGTATCGAAAAATATCGAATTCAATGTTCCCTTGAGAAGTATTTATTGTATATTCTTAATATTTTTAAAAATCATAACTAGTCTACTAACCACTTTTGGCTCATAGAAGTATATTTACTACATATAAGGTGATTGATTTTTTTATCTTAAGTGGATCAGAATAAGGATTTGCAAATTAATGCAAAAGTGACACCCCTGGCGTATAAAATTAGAAGCTCTGTAATTTACACCAGAATACCATATCAAATATAAACGATACGTTTGTGAGTGTAACTGTGTTTAGTTGTGAATTTGCCTCCAAAGGTCACATGGGTTTGATATAACTCACAGAGCTTGTAATAGCGCCCTCTTATGACGTCTTAACTTGCGATGCGACCGTTGCACTAAACAGTTATAATCCCTATCTACATATGAATTTTTAGCTTCAAAAATATATCTTTTTGAAATACAGTAATTCAAATGTTTTAATCCTACTTTAAAATTGACATGGTAATCATTTTATTCATCCTCTGATAGGCTGTTTCTTTTCGCACGCGATCTCTGCTCGTATTTGACTCATTTGCTAAAATAATCTGTAAACTCATCTGGTTGTAAATGAACGAATAATATAACGAAGATCTATACTCAGACTTATATAGGCTTCTTGTTATGAGTAAAAAAGTGGCCCAGTGTTGAAAATACTGTTTAACACAGTATGCAAGTATGCCTAGCTACACCATGCATACTGTACTAAACTGTGCCATAAACACAGTTTGGTATAATTTTCATTTCCACAAGGTACACTGTTCGTTATTGAATACTTTGAATTTTCTAACAGTCAGCCATGACACTCCCATTTATTTCTCGTGAAAACTGACATGGCTGATCATTTGAAAATTCAAAATACTCCAGTAATGAGGAGTAGTCTGCCCCATAACTAATATATCCAAAGGTATAATATATGTGTCTAAATAAAGCTTGGGGTATAGTATATATTACATAAGGATGTCATATGATTGTTGGTTTGCTATAAGATATTTGATGTTCTTCTTAAGCCTGAGCTTAAGCCATTCATCTGTCTAAGAAAAACCTTTCAAAAAGGTAAAACCTTGGCAAGTATAAGTTTCATGTAATCGCATACAGAATAATTATTTCTAAGCTAATTGAAATTGTAATAATATAAAAATAAATAAATTCTTGTGGTTAAATAAAAAGGTGGAGACATGTTATACACAGCTTTTCAACTTTGTATTAAACCTTGACAATTAATTTTTCTAATATTACAAGTTTTATATTATTACTAATTCAAATCAAAGAAAGTTGTGAAATCAGCTACAAAATTGTCGAGTATTTATCATTATTGTTATTGGTTTATTATGACACAAAAAATGTTAATAATTGAAATAGAGAACCTAGCTTTTAAAAAGTTTTTTCTTTTTTGGTATCTGTATTTGTGTAAAAATAATGTATGAACATAACTAACTGTATAGAAAGATAAAATAATTGTTTCACTTCCAGACATCTATGTCTGATAATATGTGATATTCTAAAATGAAATAATTAAAAGAGCTTTTAGCTGTATATGATTCTATCGCACTAATTATATAAACGTTCTAGTAGCAGTTCATAACAATTTAATGTCCAGATATACAGCTAATAGTTATAAATAAGTTAATATACGTTCTTGTTCCTTATTTGATATAGTCCGCCTATAAACCTTAAACCAACGTGTCCGTCAAGTATGCTCATACATTATTTTTACACAAATACAGATACCAAAAAAAGAACAAACTTTTTATAATCTGGCGGATAAACAGTCACCGAATCGGGTTGCTGTCCGGTTGCAGTTGGGTTGCAGTTTGGTTGCTGTCTAATTTACGCGATTATAGCTATTTCATGCAAAAAATGGTTCTCATAGGATAGTATGAATGCTATCAAAACACTTATGATGATAAATAAATAGGTTAAAATAGCAGCATTGAATACAAAATTTATTCACAATATAGCTGGTGGGTACGTACATAACCAAAAATTGATTAAATCAACAGATAGCGCTAGACTGTAGGGAGAGCGTCGTCGATTAAATTCAAGCGCACAGGCAAGCATGAAGTTTTAAAATATGAATAACTTGCTCAAATTCTTTCAAAAATGAATTATTTGTACAATATAATTATCATATAGTTTTCAATGTATTTTAGTATTGTTGGTGTTTTTATTTTTCATCAGGGGATAATCTTTATCAGTACTCGAAAACGTATATTTTTCCTTAATTTCTACTTATTTTTTAATGAAAATAAAAACTCATAGTAAATGTTTTTTTATCATATCGGTTAATTTACTATGGTTTACAGGAAAAATGAATAGTCAAATTTGTTTAAAATAACGTATTCATTAGATTTTACCTATTTAAATATCCTCTTTCCGCGTAAAAATGTTGAAATTTTCACAAGCATGCTCCCACGGTCCAAACCAGTGCATATAGCATAATAGTAGTAGGGGCAAAGGGGATTCTACCTCAACTTACCATCAGTTTCGATTCCTACCTTACCGACCCCGATAACTATCGGTCGGTAAGTCAGTTCTGCCTTATCGGCCCCCCTCCCCGTGGCATCCCGCGTCCAGCGGTTCCCTGCAATACCGGCCGGGGGATCGATGCTGGCCTGCAATACCGGCTGGGGGATCGATGATGGCGTCCCGCGGTTCCCTGCAATACCGACTGGAGGATCGATGCTGGCATCCCGCGTCCCGCGGTTCCCTGCAATATCGAGCAGAAAAAAATCTATGATCGATGGCGATCGTTTCTTTTAGCTGTAAGCTGCTGTTACCCACGGTTCGCGTTAGAAAAAATAAATCGATGATCGATTTCTGTAATACCGACCCGTTGACAATGAGAACAGAATGGATGTATACTACATGAATTGAAAATCACGTTGTCCACTTGTATTTACAATTATAATATCATTATCACATCTCCCCGAACGGGTAAGTCAGTAAGACACCCGGCTGGCAACCGCAAGTTTCCCGGTTCAATTCTCCAGCATAGCATATTAATTTTTCACTATTCACTTTTTTTAATTCACTGTTTAGTTCTGAAATTATACATTTTTTTAAATTCTTATACACACACACACACACACACACACACACACACTTTATCACACTATTCAATGTAATAATAAGGGAGAGGATTTATAAATAATGAAAAATATATGTTTATATTTAATAATATTATCTTTATTTAAAAAAATAAATTCATCTAATGAACTGTATCAACGCCCTCTTTATTCAAATAGTTTACATATTCTCTAAATACCCATGCACGCAACGCTATGACATTTTGCAAAGCACAGTTTTTTTACCCATCCTTCATGATGGTATACGCATACTTCAGGCCGTCGAAATCCTGGTGTATGCAGCGATGGACAATGCATATCTTCTAAATTGTAAACATCATCCACATACCGCTCTAAGATGCTCTTTTTATTCAAACCCTTAACATTATACTTTATTCGAACATCATCTCCTCCAATCATTCTAAGCTCTTTAAAGACATCTTGGATATCATTAAATGGTCTAGTTCCCATATCCCATTCAAGCCCATGATAGTTACGCTGCAGCCAACTGTTTTCCCTAGCTTCTTCTCTTCATAATCGATCCCATGCACAAGGTGGTTGAAACACATACACTCTTGGTATTAAGAGACCATCGACGTCGACTGCAGCAAGTTCTTTAATTATAAGAAGGGTTGACGGATTTCTATCGGTCTCTCCGAGGCAGGGTAATGTTCCGAAAGAAAAACAACTTAACTTATTTTTTCTTTCGACGACGTTTCGGCGAACAATGTCGCCCTCATCAAGAGAACTGAGAAAAGGTTCGGTTTATTATTAACAAATTTTAAAAATACAAACTTATTTCAAATGTGTGATGTTATGAAGTGCTTACAAAAACCATAAGACTCGACAGGCTCGCTGATGGAAAGTTCGAGGTTGCGTTTCCCCGCCGGGTGCCGGCGGCGGAGGGGGGAGAGCGTGTGGTCGTTACGTCTCTCTCCGCTGTTCGAGGCAAATTCGCAAGAATTGGATATCCGCACGGCTTTTATACTCTACGCGGAACAGCGAGAGTTGCGATCGGTTTATTGACATTTCGCTACTCATATGTGCCTACAGCTGACAATAGAAGGTTCGAGAAACTCGTTGATTTTCGGAGATTATCGGAGAGCGGTGTGTTGGTCCGATGCGATTATATATTTGAGATGTATTTACAGGTAGCGCAATTCGGAGAACGGAGAGCGAGTGAACGAGTGTGCGTTGAGCATCTTTTTTTCTATTATGATATCGGAGGTGTGTGAGTCATGTGTGTTGTTGTTTTTATTTGATGTATTAGGTGTGTGTACACAGAACTTAGGTGCTGTGTATCTTCTTTTTTATTCACACCGTTTTCTTGTAAATGTATGTGTATCATTTCGGATATTAATCTTTTATTTAAATTTGTTTCTTTGTCTTTGATTTTATAGTTGTCAAAATTAAAAGTGTGGTTATTATTTTGCATATGATCGGAAATTACGCTATTTTTTTATTTTTTGTGCTCGTTGATGCGTGTATATACATTTCGTTTAGTTTGGCCTACATACGTTGCAGAACAGTCATTGCATTTAAGTTTATAGACTACATTATTTTCGTTGTTTTTTTCTATCTTATCTTTACCCTTGATGATAATTCTTTTCATGTAGCTGTTTATTTTAGGTACAGTTTCAATATTTTTAGCTTTAAATACATGACTGGTTTGCTCGTAAAAATCGCTAATGTAAGGTAGGCTTACAATGTTCCGTTTTTCATTGCGGTTTGTTGTTTGTTTTGGTGTATCAGATGTAATTGTGGCTAGTCGTTTTCGCAAATATTTGTTCACGAAGGCCGGCGGGTAGCTGTTCTCGTACAATAGGTTTTTGACAATGTTTATGTTTTTATTATGGAATTTCTTATTTGACAATTTGATCGCTCTATCGATGACATTGTAGACCATTGCTATTTTTTGAGATAACGGGTGTTGTGACTTATAATTTAAGAATCTACCAGAGAAAGTCGGCTTTGTGTACCAGTCGGTAATTATATTATCATTTTCTTTTATTACTAAGACATCTAAAAAACTTATGGAGTTATTAGTTTCTATTTCATGTGTGAATTGTAGTCTGTTATTGTAAGAATTAAAAATATCTAGAATTTCGTTAATTTTGTCCCTCGGTACGCATGTGATTATATCGTCAACGTAGCGATAGAAAAAGCTTGGTTTGAAGGATAACTTTGATAAGCATTCCGTCTCAAGATCATCCATGACTATGTCAGCGAAAAATCCCGAGATCGGAGAACCCGTTGGTGTACCGAATAGTTGTTTATAAAATTTTCCATTGAATTGAAAATATGTGCTCTCCATAAGTAATTCACATGCCGATAAGATTTCGTTCAGCGGTATTTCTGATTTTTGTGCTATTTGTACGTATCTTTTTTCTATGCTATTCCTGACTAGCGCTTTGTCAATATTCGTGTACAGTGATGTGACGTCGAGGCTAATTAGACAATGGTTCGGTGGAACTTTAATGTTCTTGATTTTTCTTATGAAGTCATAGCAGTTTTCGACATAAGAGGCGGGTTTTTTTATGCTATTTTGTAAGATTTTAAGGAGGTTTTTTGATAGAAAATACGTTGGTGAGCCTATTGTAGATATTATGGGGCGTAATGAGATATTTACTTTGTGTATTTTAGGTAGACCATAGCACCTAGGTAGAGATGTGTCTGTTTGAGTGAGCTTTGTTTTGCTATACTTTCTACCGAAAAAGCCGTTGTCGTTCAACTGTTTATGAATTTCTTGACTTTATTTTGTATTTTTGTTAGAGGGTTTTTTGCAATTAATGTATATGTGTTCCTATCAGATAAGTGTTTTTCCATCATGTCAGTGTAGTCGGATCTGTTCATTGCAACAGTGACACCGCCCTTATCGGCGAGAGTAAATATTATATTTTGGTTATTTTTAATAAATTCTTTTGTTTTTTTCATTTTATTTTCAAAAATCGTGTCTTCTATCTTCGTGTGCTTGGTTTTGTGCCTGTGTTGTGTGATTTTTTTGATTAAAGTGTTACGTATGTCATTTGCAGTGTTTTCTGGTAGATTGTTAAAATGAATGAGGTTTTCTATATTTTTTATACATTCTATGATTTTTGTTTCGTCCAGATCGCTCTTAGGATTAAATTTCATGCCTAATGACGTTACAGCTTTGACATTCATCGGTATTGCTGTGTCCGATAAGTTTTTGAACCATTTTTCGCAATTCGCCTCTATAATATTATCTGTCGTAGGATGTTTTTGTGCTTATTGGAATTGTTGTCATGAATATTGTTGAGTGTATCGCGGTGGTACGTGTTGTTTAAGTTTTGTGTTGTGATAATGTTGTGAATTACGTTGTCAGGAATTAATTCCTGTAGGAGTGTTTTTAATTTGTCAGATTCTACTTCTAGATAGTTAATGTGTATGCAAAGATCCTCGATTTCTAAGTTTAGGATTTTACTTTGGAGATTAGAGATGATTTTGTTAAACTTGTGTTTACAAGAGTCGCTGCGAAAATTGATGTGGTCCAGGTTGTTTTTGATGTTGGAGATGTGGGCCGGTTGAGTGTCGTATGTCCGGCATCGAAGAAGGAACTGTCGTTGTGCTCTGGCTCTGGTCAGGTTCCGTTGATTTGATGCCCATTTCTTGGCGAGGTGTCGAGCGTCGTGTCCATAGTTCTTGTCGATGTTGGTGAAGAAATTCTTTAATTATAATATTATTTTTATATTTGAAGCACTGGATATCCACAATCAACTCTATAACTGTAAGTCTAAAGAAGCATGAAAAAAAAACATTATTTTTTAAAAGATTTTTTTTCATAAAATTCATAATAATAAAAAGTTGAAAATTACACTGGTTGACAACGAGCCATCACTCTGCACTAGACACTATACACAAAATGCACAAATTGGATCAGACGAGCGAGCTGCAGCCGATTTTATAGGCAGAGATCAAGGCCAATCCCACCCGTTCGCGAATCTCATGCGCGCGCACTCAAGGACATTCGCGCGCTTTCGAGGTCACCCGTGGTCTTCCGCTCTACCACTCGCGAATTGCGCGCGCAGCCAAGGCCGCTCTCTTACGCCTCTCCCACTTGCGAGTTCGCCTCCCCTCCATCCTTCGCCCTCGCTATCTCACCGCCAGCTCTCGCGCTGACTCAAGGCCGTTCTTGCGCGCGTCTTACTGGCGCTCACATAAACTATGCGCATGCAGTCAAAGCTATCTCTCTCTCTTTTCACGCTCACTAAGCGTATAATGCTACGTACTTTTTTTCTCACTTACAGATTTTAATTTTTACACTTCTGAATTATTTTGCTCATTATTATTATATGATAAATTTTTTTTGTTTCATATGTTTACACAGACGTTTTATTTTTTTAATTTTGTTGAATGAAATGAATAATTGGAATATGAATATTAAAATGATTATATTAGATTGAATAATTTTTTTTTTTTTACATATTTATTTTTTCAAAAAAGTATATATTAACATATTACTAGTTATACTATAATATACTATAATTCACACTAGTTTTTTTACATCTCCGCTAATAGGGTTATATTGAATTATACGATCATCTAAAATTAAACAATAAGCTGTCGTTGATGGAGGTACAGGTTCTTTAGTCTCAAATTCAATACGAACATCTACAGCAGCTTGTTTCAGAGACTCATTTTGTTTCGAGCAATCGATGACAATAAATGGTTTGTATTTGATAAAATCACTTTTGCTAACTAGCAAGTCAGATGGTAAATCTTTGTTTTCGTAGTAAGCATTTTGGAATTGTAAGAACATTTCATAAAGTAAAGCAATTGATTCTTCTCAATGTCAAGATTTAAATTACCATATGGGTAATACTGTGAGTTGAGGAAAAGTTTTACATTGGCGATTTTACAATGATCAAATTGACTTGCATTTTTTAAAGCTACACCTTTTCTGTTTGTCTGAAATGCTAAAATGACAAATCTTGGCTTTTCTAATTGATTCGACGTTTTTACTGTCCAGATATGTCTTGATGATGCTGGAAGCATTGGATATTCATATAATTCCCATGAACGAAAACTCATAGCAATAGGAATATCTTTTTTAATATGACTGAACAATTGTATTTTACGTCTGTCTGACATGACAACGTAAGGCATCATCCATTCAATCCGAGTAAGTTCAAACTTATACTCTTCAGCTGTTGCACCTTGAGCAGGAGCTGTTTGTATGATAGCATTAATATCATTTCTTGATCTCGTGAGTATAAGCTCATGCTTAACGTTTACAACAATTTTATGATAATCTTCAGCAAATCCTAAAATCATTGATAGCGGAATTGAAACGTCAAATTGTCCATTGTCATCAATTATTTTAGCAGTCTCTTCAACATCAAGCCATCCAGCATTCTCTAACAGCTTACTTTGATTTGAACTATATGAAACATAACCTTTCATGACACTGGTTATACCTACATTCTTACACTTATCGATTTCAATAGCGTTAATTTCATAACGAATTTCATCAAATAAATGACATATAGCATTGTTTACTAACTTAGTTGCTGTAACGTTTGAATTATCTGATTTTTTAATTTTTCCACAAATATGTAATGAACTTTTTGAAGGCAAAAGACATAAATCTTGATGCTGAATTGAGATACGTATCTCATCACTATTATTAAAATTTAGTGAAGTGTACGGTTGATGTACTTCCATTTTTTTCTTCTATCGTTCAAACGACAACAGCAAATAAGAATACAGCTTATTTGATCTTTTTTACAGTTCTTCTTCTTCTTTTTCGGTCGTGTGTGATCACTTTGAGTCGCCCTGCTAATTAGCTGAAGATTAAAATTAAAATTTGATTAATTTAATCACATTTTAATCATTCTTAATACTTCTAATCCTCGTGATCATTTCAGAAGAATCAATTTTAATACATTTTAATAATTTTAATCATTTTACCCGCATTAACACTAACGATTCGATTTAATTGAATTTTAATCTATTTTAATATCCTTGAAATCGCTGAAAATATTTCGGCAATGTCAGGTTTAATCCAAAGTAATCGTATTGGTTTGAAAAGACTATATTATAACTAAAAGTAATAAATTTTAATTCTATTTGATTGTTTGTTAGTTAAACGTAATTAATGATGAGCCAAATGAAATTGTTTCTAATCGCATATAATTAAAATCATTTTAATCGTTTGTAATATACAGTATTAGAATCGCAAATAATACATCTTATAGCTGTTAATCACCATGAGTCATATTTCGATCATTGCTCATTGCTATCATTTTTGATCGTATTTAATGCATATCATTGAAATCATTTTCAACTACTTATAACGCAATTAAATGTGATATAAACTTTAATTGTTTGTGATTGTTAGTTGATGAATCCGAATTACACAAATAAAAAATACGACACGCACTCCCTGTGACCCATGATAGCTGACCCGAAAAACCGACACCGTTTATAAGCATTCTTATATTTAAATTCCAAAAACTACGGAGCGTTTTTACTAGACTCTGTCATTGGCGATCTAGAGCTCCTACCTAGAAGTTGCATTACTCCACTCTAAAAAATGTGAGTGCATTAAAACTGTACATCTTAGGCTTTAAATTTAATAATATTTTGTAAATGTGAGATAATACATCGCCACTCCCTACGAAGAGTAGTACATTTCAGATCTCGCACCGAAGACTAGTACATTTGGTTATTCGCCGCAAACACTAGCACTTTTCACTTTTCGCCGCGAAGAGTAGCACGTTTCACGGCCCTAACTAATGCTTTTGTAGTATGAGAAAAACGTATGATAATTTAATCATTTTTGTACTAGCTGACTCTTTGCATGTGAATATTACTATTATGTACCACTTTGGCGTTCATAAATATCATGAATTGTTTAAGTAATAAATTCCCGAAACCACTAGTGTTTTCGTGAAATGTGCTAGTCTTCGCGGCAAAGACGCGATACGTGCTAGTCTTCGCGGCAAAGTTGTGAAAAGTGTTAGTCTTCGCGGCAAGGGCGCGAAATCTACTAGTCTTCGCGGCGAAAAAGGAAAAGTACTACTCTTCGAGAGGGATTTAGAACGTGCTAGTCTTCGTTTGGAGCGACGATATATGACCGATTGTGAGAAAACGTGAAATACAGTGCACAAATGTTACTATTATAAAATGAACGCTTTTCTGGGTTGCCAATATAAATTTGTAAAAATGTGAAACATTTTGAAAAATCATGAAAATTTGTAAAAATTATGACAGGTTTCATGTTAGCGATGCTCCAAATTTAAATGTAAAATTTTTATTTTTCACATTATTTTACATTCCAACACAATTACTCAAAGTTTTTCACATTTATCATTTCCACAACATTTTTATTGTATTGAACAATAAACAATTAAAAAGTATTAAAATCTTCTACTAATATTATATGTTAAGAACAATTAAATTAATCTTGATTAAAAACGATAACACGACATTATGGCCCATTGAATTTCAGACAATATAAAGTGCATTGTAACAAATTGTCGCATTGCAACAGATTGAAAACGTTTAGATACGATCAAATTTTATACCAAAAATAAAGATCCATTGCGATTATGAAAAACGATTGAATTATACTAAGAAACGATTAAGAATGACTCGTCGCCAGGTGGCGTCCGGATTTTATTACTCGCAAGTGGTAAAGAATCTATGATGGTCAGTATATAAGACCATTCAAGGTAATGCATAAATAATTCATTGTAACATGCGTGTAATACATGTATTAAGTAACAGTGCGTGTAAGATTAGGCAGTACGAGTGTGTATTTATAAAGTGTTCAGTAAAATATATGAAAAAAGTCCTAAATATAAAAAAAATGATACATGAATATTAAATACGATTATAAGAGATTAAAAACGATTAGATTTATAAATGCAGTTTATAAACATCAAAAACGATAAAAAACGATTAATATATATAACGGATTTTTAATACATTTTATAATAATAGTTTAATCGTTTTTTATACCATTCTAATCGTTATCTATTCTAATCGGAACTGATACAATACATTCTAATACCTAATAAAGCTAAAATTACGTTACACAAACGACTATCAAAAACGATTACGGTTTTTGAAATCGTTTTTAATCTTCGGCTATTAGCAGGGCGAGACTCTTCAGATACTAAGCGTTCTGAGGCGTTAGACCTTTGACCACTTGTCGATGAATAACTTTCTGATGACATGGTAGTCTGTTTATATAGCCTAAGCCCACCTTTGTGTTATAAACAATGCCCATTACGTGACCTTCTTGATGTGTAGTCTAATAGTGACTACTTCTCCTCGCAGATTTACAAGGTCACCGTTCTGATCAACAATACGCAACTGTAAATAGTGAATTATTTTCACTGGCACTGGTAAGTAAATTATTTGTTTTGGCACTTCAATAATTTTATATCCCGGTGGCACTGCAGGAAAAAATTCGTGTATAGTATGAACTTTGTTTTGATTGATGTACGCTCCTGATGTTATATTACATTCGACACGTAGAACATTCACTTTGAGAATGGATACTGGTAAGTCAGATACGTGACTTTTATACGGTTGCAGAACACGTTGTGTAAAACCAAGTAATCTTCCTATGGAATTAGGCGGTTGAAAATCAATCTTATGACTGCAGTATATTTCACTACGTAATGTATTATTGTTTGGTTTTATGCTAAGTTCTATTCCTTCAGATTCAAGTTGCTTTTGTAGAAAATGTTCTATATCAGATATTTCATAGCTACCAACTGGAAGCTCAATAACCTTATTGCCAACATAGAATTTATTTTGTCCAAGGTTAACATTTGGTATAGAGTTGAATGTAAGTAATTCAACAAGTCCAAGAATATAACTTTTGTCTCTATCAAGCTCTATTGGTGGAAAATAGTGTGTTTCAAGTACTGATGAAGTACCTGATAAACTGAGAGTCAACGATTCATTCATCTTGAACACTCAAACGTAACTAAAAATATATGAGGTTTATAACAGCTAATATAGACGATAATTATCAGAATGATCTAATAAATCATTTAAAAACTTAAGACAAAGATGACCACAAGTAAAAGTATTATACTCTTGATAACGTTTATAATTATATTTAATAGTATCAAGGTTAAAATAATTAATTAAATCTATAGGTGGTCGCAAATCGCCGAAACTATCGAAGTACGAAACGTTTTTTCCATTTTTGCGGTAGGCTACCCAATGTGTACCAGGGCCAGTGTTATCATCAAGATTTACAATAGCGCTCTCTCTAAGTAGAGGTCCGCTAGCTGGCAGTGCATTTCTCATAAATACTCCTCGAAAGTTAGATGTTTGTAGTTTCTTAGCAAATTTTTGTAGATCATAGTCTGTCAATGGACGTTTAGGTAGTTTTACTTCAACGAAGTTTTTTTTTTCCCCCTTTGTCGAGCATTTTTTTTCTTCTTGACAACCTGTTTCTTCATTAGAATTCCATAACCTTTGTGATGAGGTTTCAAATATAAACCTTTACCAAGTACTTGAGCTTCCATTTTTTTATTATGTCGCTGCTGTTCTTCTAGTTGTTGTTTAGCAGCATTCGCTCTGTTTACAGCTTGCGCTATCCCAGCAGCTCCACCTGCTAATGAACCGACTGCGCTTAGTCCTGCAAACAGTGGAATGAGTGCAGGAAGAAAGCCGCCTACTTTTGGAACAGGTAGTATTCTTGGTAAACTCACATTACGTTTACCACCAGCTTTCTTCATGATAGTACGAGCTGCTTGAAGAGCACTTTTAATAGCAACGCGTGAATCATTGCTATGTGCTGCAGCTTTCGAAGCTGTTTTTATTAATTTTTTCAAGGTCAACTTCTTTTTTCTCTTATTATTACGCTTCTTTAATCCCATTCCAAATTTTGATTTAACTTTCATGATATTTGTAACAGCGTATGCTGCAGCTTTTTCACCTAAACTAGAGTCTGAAGCTTTAACACGTTGCCAAGCTTTCTCAGCCAATACTCGATCTGCAACGTTCCGAGCGTTTATATCTTCACGACTTTTCGAGTATGCAATATCGTGTTCTTTACACGCTGCATCTAGAGGATTAATGCCGGGTTCTTCTCGTGCTAGCCGTTTATATAGCTTTGTGCCTGGCCCACAGTATTGATAGCCTGGTATATGCATTTCGAACGGTAACTTATTAATAAGTTTATTTATTAAACCTTGACCTTGATGTACGATCATGACTGTTCAATGATTTATACACTATTGGACTTAAGTTATAAAACGTTACCTTTTATAATTTTGTACATCAGTTATGATTTAGATCTCATACAGTATGGATGTGAAACAACAATCAATCAAACTTCCAGTAGTAAATTTTGACACTCTGACAGAGTCAGATCGTCATAAGGGAAAAAGACATGGAGATCTTTTACCAGATAACATCCGAGCAGTCTTTTGTGGACCATCAAACTGTGGTAAAACAAATGCTCTGTTGTCTCTTATTATACATTAAAATGGATTGAAATTTGAAAATATTTACGTTTATTCAAAGTCCCTGAATCAACCATAGTATCGAGTTATTAAAATTATCGTTGAACTTATCGAGGGATTCAATATTACTTTTAGTGACATGATCTTTGTCATTTTTTTTTTTTTAAGTGGCATTTAGACTCGAAGTTCATGCCTCATCCCGCAAGGCTTCAGTATCCCTATTGTTGTGCTAACTCCTATCCATTATCCGCGCCGCCGTCCGATTTCAGTAAGTCCGGCTTTACAGTTGTCTCCCAACTGCGTCTGGTCTACCTAGAGGTCGGATGTATTTTTTCGCTTTCATTATACGCGCTGCGGCGACTCATTTCATTCTTTGCAACGTGCCTGCCCATGCTTTGTCTTCGCGATTTAATTATTCGTTTATATTCGTGACGCGTACTAGGTTATGTAGCTCGTCGTTTGCAGTGTCCTCCACTCCCCGTTCTCATCTTTCTTGGCCCTCTATTTTCGTAGAACCTTATTTTCAAACCCACTAAACGGTTCTTTCTCCGCTTTTAGTAACCCAAAGTTCGCACCGTACAGGATTGCGGCATTAATTTATGTCCTATATACTCTACTTTGACATTCTGAGACAGCAGTTTTGATTTTAGTAATTATATTCAGGCGTAGTACAAGCGATTACCGAATGAAGTCTCTTGTTAATCTCGGTTTAATTTCGTCTAGAACTCATTTATGTTTGCTAAATATGTGAATGCTACGACGCTTTCAAAAGTATAATTCGCGCTCTAAGATCACCTCACCTCGCAAATGCCCAATTACCTCATAATTTTTCGTTTCGATCGCTCACCTCTAAACCCGTGTCCTGCAGCCGCTTTATGAAATTCCGCGTTTTCTCGCCAGACCTTCAGCCGCCTTTAATGAGAATATTCGCGTTTCCGCTACCGCTGCATCGTTTATCCC
>CM053168.1:40876654-40894581 GCA_012977825.3 Pteromalus puparum
ACATGATCTTGTCATATCGCCAGATAATGCTCGAGAAAATTCAATAATGATATTCGATGATATTGCTTGTGAAAAACAAGATAACGTTAAAGCATTTTTTTGCATGGGTAGACATAAGTGTGTAGATTCTTTCTACCTCTGTCAGTCGTATGCTCAAGTCCCTAAACATCTTGTGCGTGATAATGTTAACCTTGTAATTATATTCCGTCAAGATGATATGAATCTAAAACATATTTATAATGATCACGTTAATACGGATATGTCATTTCAGCGCTTTAAAGATTTTTGTGGATTTTGTTGGACTGATAAGCATAGCTTTATTGTGATTAATAAAGATTGTAACATGGATATGGAAGATATAGAAAAGGCTTTGATCAATTCATTATAAATACAATAAATTTGAAATAGCTTAAACATTTGCATGTGAGACACTAACAGGTCAACATGGCTAATTTCGAAGAGCAAATTGATATTCTTCAGCAGATGGAAAAAGCTCGAGAAGCTATTAAACGTAAATATAATAGTTTAAAATTGAGTAAATTAGTTGCTGAACAAGTAGCGAATACAACTATTAAACCTATTGTCGAACCGCTTGAAAAGTTGATTGATATCACAGAAACGCGTAGTAGAGTTTCAAGGTTTCAAGAAAAAAAGGTGTAGTGAAAAAAGAAGAAGACAACGATGATGATAATATGATGATTATGAATTTAAGCAAGAAGAAGAAGAAGATGAAAACGAAGTAGTGAAAGAAGACAAACCAGCTTATGTTAATGAAAACTTAAAGGGAGATACAGAAAATCAGGTTAATGTACTAAATGCAGGTAGTAAAAAAGATGTAATTATAGATAAATATATTACAATGATAAAGAGAGGTGAGACAAACGCATTCGATTTAACATACGGTCTACGTAGAAAAACTGATGATTTTTATATTGGAAACACTCCGTTTTCCTACAATGATGAATTTATTATTTTGGGAAACAAACAGTATGCAAAGAGCCCTAGATTGATTGAATTATTGTTTCAAAAAGTACCTGAATCTGCTAATATAAATAAAGCTGATTTATCAGATTATGCTAAAATTATTAAACAAACGAGTGCACATAAGAAATATTATAGAGAATAGGAGTCAATACGTGAATCAAATTCAAAAAAATACATTGACTATATTGCAAAATTGTCAATCAACAAGGATAATAAACGTAAGTCTAAGGAAGGTGCAGGTTTACCCCCTCCCTTTAAAATTGCAAGACGTTATACAAATACTGATTATAATATACTGGGATGATCCAAACGAACTCGTTAATCGACTGCGATTATTAATAGCTGAAACATCTGCTGGTAATCAAAACCATGTGAATGAAATTCAGTCTATAATTGAAGAACTCCGTGAAGCTAATATAATCGATTAAGAGTATTAATGAGAGTACTTGAGTACAAAGCTAGTTATTTGAATTATGAGTGTTGACCTGTTCGGACGACATTTGAATAGCGCAGAAGGTCTTCGAGGACCTCCAGGGATTGGATATAAACTCACTGTTGATGGTCAATATAGTTTACAAGATAAAAGATTATGCAACGTAGCCGATCCTAAGGATTCAAGTGACGCTGTTAATTTAAACACTTTACAAAGTGTTACTCACACTATAACATCAGAACTAAAAAGTGAAATCACTAATTTAGATGAAATAGTTGAACTTCATAGAGACGAAATTGATGAAAAGTTAAGAGCACTTGCAGTTAATATTGAGACAATACATAAACTGCTACTTGAAGTTAAAAATAAGTGAACATGGATCGGAAAAAGTATTCTGCGAATACACACTCTTTTCCTGAACAAGCAAGCTATAAAAGACTTGATAACAATTCGTCTGATAATCAGAAAAAAAAGATGGCTCATCTTCTAATTCCTGGATGAAGTGTACTGAGAAATATTCTACGAATACGAATTCTTTTCCTAAATAACAAGGTTATAAAAGATTCTAAAACTATGGATCAGCGACATCAAGTTGTAGAAGAATTGCATAAGCCAGCTCGACGTAATTATACACGCAGAAAAGTTGATATTCGAGATATTGATGAAACATGACAAGCTGATCTTGTGGAGATGATACCTTATGCTCAAGATAATAAGAACTATAAGTATATGCTCACAGTGATTGATATATTTTCCAAATATGCATGGGCAGTTCCAATCAAGCAGAAGACTGGAAAAGATGTGACAGCAGCGATGCTATCTATTTTGAAGCAAGGACGAGTACCAAAAAATTTACAAACTGATCATGGCAAGGAATTCTATAACAAGGAATTTGAAAATCTCATGAAACGCTATAAAATACACTTGTACTCTACCTACAGCAATCTGAAAGCTTCGATCTGTGAACATTTTAATCGTACACTTAAAACTAAAATGTGGAAACTGTTTAGTTTGAATGGAAATCATAAATGGTTGAAAATTTTATCAAGCTTATTAAAACAATATAATGATACCAAACATCGAACGATTGGTATTAAGCCTAAAAATGTTACAGTTGATAATGCATCTAATATATATAACAAAATCACGAAACGAAAAGTTTCAAACCCATTATTTAAACGTGCTAAATTCAAAGTGGGTGACAGAGTTCGAGTGAGTAAAAGTAAGCAGATGTTTGAGAAAGGTTATACACCCAACTGGTCGACTGAGATTTTTACTATTGACCGAGTAAATCATACGGCTCCATATACTTTACCTCTTAAAAGACTATCAAAATCAGCCAATTTCTGGAGGATTTTATGAAGAAGAACTACAAAAGACAAAGTGTCCGGATGTTTATTTAATAGAAAAAGTTGTTAAGAAGCGTGGTAATAATTACTATGTAAAATGGTTAGGATTTGATGATACACATAATAGTTGGATAAGTAAAAATGATTTGTAATAGGAAAAAAAAATGAATAAACAACATATTCATAATAAATTTTATTTTAATTTATTTATACATACAAAAAAACCTTACATTATACATCTTTCTTTTATATAATATTAACAAAACTGTGAGATCTTTTTTAAAAGCACTGGATTAATAATAAGTTCAGTTCTTTCAATTTTCATTCTCAAACGTTCACGATCACATGCAGTCTGCATCCATTCTCCACGTCGAGCACTCTGATATGCAAAGTTCCATACACACTTTATCACTAAAACGTAGATTCTTTTTTTGTTTGTTCGAGTTATTATCAACACTCAATAACCTGAAATTAATTCATACTAATTTAAATTTTTTCATAATATTTCTAATAACATAATGTATTGTTATTGATTTTGTAAAGGTGAATACTCACTCTATTCTATAGTGTCCCCAAGCCAGCGTTTCATTGCTATTAGATACAAGAAATCTTTTATCATCATATGGACTAAATGCAATTTTTTGTTGTCGTATGGTTTCAACATTGTGTAGTTTTGATCGGATAACAGATTGCTTTCTTTTCAAAATTTTTTGATTTTTCAAACAGTCTAGATAGTCGTCGAAACAAATAGTTTTTTTCACAACTGACGACTTTATACCTTTAATTTTCTTCACAAAATCTACATTATCAACACGTGTGCTATACATTTTACTTCTCAATCCGACGAATTCA
This sequence comes from Pteromalus puparum, assembly GCA_012977825.3. Lineage (NCBI taxonomy): Eukaryota > Metazoa > Arthropoda > Insecta > Hymenoptera > Pteromalidae > Pteromalus > Pteromalus puparum. The sequence goes on from CM053168.1 coordinate 40,880,273, forward strand.
GTAAGTATCATCATTTGAAAGTAATCATAATGAAAACCGTACATAACAGTTTTTGAAATATCCAACACTGACAAACCAATATATATAGGTTTATTCACGTATACGCTAGTCTTTCTCATTTCTATAGCAACTAAATTTTCACCGAATATTGCACTGCTATGAAAATTTGGTTTTGAAATGAGAGCTTCCACACCATATCGTCCTTCCCACTTTGTCATAAGTTTGACATCAACATGTTTCCGTACATTTTCCATAGTCTTGCCGTAAACAGCATTGTTCATTAGTTTAAAGAGATTTTTTTCAAACTCGTTTTTTGCTTTAGCCCTCATAGAGCTATTTAAATCAATGTATGGCTTTAACCATTGGGATTGTTTGAACTTCAACACTCGATGAATTTTAACAAGCTCAAGTCCATTTACTAGAGCCTGTTTTAAAGCTCGATAATGAATAACATAATTATTTTTATTCATGAAAGTGGCTAATAGTTTCTCTTGCTTGGATCCAGGTGGTTTCATATGCTTTGGACAGAAAGGTAAATCATTATGTATACAATGAATCTCTTTTGGATACTTGCGGTCTACTTCCAAGATATATCCTTCAGGTGCATTATCCTCTATGTTTTGAACATTTATATTTTCAAAATCTTCAACCCATTCAAATGCATCATATGGTAGAGATTGTGTCATCGCATAACCATATAGGTTATTAGCATCTAAATATATAAGATATACATTATCTTGATCACATTTATAATACTCTTTCATATATTTATGATTAGCTTTAGCATATCTATGAGAACATTGACTCAACCCTCCTCTGATACCACGTTCAATAAAAAGTAACATATCAATATCTGTGATCAGTCTCAATTTAACACCAGTGATTTTCAGCATTGCATCCCAAGTATAGCCAGGTGTTGTATAATAATGTGCTGGATCAAGGCCATATGCAGCTAAACACTGATCACGAAAATTTCCAAATTCCTCAGCTAATAATAGTATATCAGTTTTCATTCATAGATCTGAATATTCTCCAAGAGTTTCTATTTCAAACTCAGTCCACACTTTCTGAGCATGTGCATAATCATCCTCTGATACTGTTGAATCTGTGAGTGAACTGTAAAACTTTTCCATAGCAGGCAGCTCAGTTTCGTCTAGTTTTTCCATACAATCAATGTATTCATATGGAAAAATACCTTTTTTAGTTAAAAGTCTAAGTTTCTCAGCCTCCAAATCAGAGAAAACAGATTTGAGAATTTTAAACTCTTCAAGAAAAGATGCTAATTTATCATGTGACGATGCCATAAATCGAAATGAGTCGATAAAACGAAACTTTATCACACTATTATCGATATGTTTCGTAAAGGCAATATATTTCTCTTTTGTCAAAGGAAGGAGTTCAATTTTGCCTGAAAAATAATTAGATATATCTCTAATAATGAAGTGAGCATCGTAACCACTTAAATTGTGTAAAACAACTGGAATTATTCTAGAATCTTCATAGTTTAAATTACAACCAGCATGTGCAGAACCTCGATATTTTGAGGTTAACTGACAGTGATCGCGAACCTTTATTCTGTCACCAATTGATTTCTCACAAATGTGACAAGTATCTGACTCTTCGAAAGACATCTCTTGCTCTAAATTAAGGTTCTCCATTGGTATAGGATTGTGATATATCTCTTCTATTTCTTGAGCAATAGACTTTAATTCTTTTGCAAACCAGAGTGCTGGTTCTTGTCCTCGATAACTGCTATATCGAGATAATGAATCATCATAATTGCATTTTAAAAAATAACCAATACTAAACATATGATGCTTCTGATATGCGATAGTATTTTTGGATTCTACTTCTTCGTTCTACAATCTATTAATTGGTATTAACAAACATTCACAATCTGCATACACAACAAATGGTATTTTTTCTTTAAATCTATAATTTTTAAATGTTATAAAATCATTACCATTTTTAGGTAATTTAACTTTACAATCATTTACAAGTTTACACTGCTGTTCGTGCAGTTCAAGCTTTTGCTGGGTAGAAAAAAAGTGTAAACACCTATCACATATGTAGATCTTATGTTTTGATTGTGTAACATGGCTTCTCACTAATGTTGAAAGATTTTTTATATAAACATAATGATAACCTCCACTACTCATTACAGTATAATCATCGCTGTCATATGCATCTTTCTCTGATGTGATGAGTAAAATATTAATATGATTTAGTTTTTTGTTTGAAGTTAAGTGAAGTGGTATAACTTCTTTACTATCTAACCCAAAAACATTGACTGAAATCTCATTATTCTGCTTCTCAAATTTAGCCACTTGTTTTATAGATACTGGAAATTCGATTCCTTCCATATTTAATTCATCAGCATATTGAATATAATTACTGACTCTATCAGAATTGTTATGAAACGTATTGGAATGTAGCGCTGACAAAATTGCCCACTTAAAACATTGATTATCATTATTTTTTACATTGATACATGCTTTTTTCTTTTTAATAAAATCTGGTAAAGGTATGTATGAACCACCACTTCGCATTGGATTTAATTTGTTCATATTCATCTGTATGTTTTCGATTGATTCTAATGTCCAGTCTGAATCTCTTTCTTCAAACTCTTCAATATCACGCAGAAGAGGATTTTTAATGTTTTCAATAAACCATTGTCTGAACGAGGATGATGAATAAATTTCAGTATTTGATGTTGTGAAATGTTTAGTATCAATAACATCCTCCTTGTCGGGTTCAACACTTGATTTTTTAAACTTACATGAAAGAACTGCATTTATTTTTAGAGCATTATTACACTTTTTTAGAATACTTTTAACACGTCTAGCAAAAAGTACAGATGAATCATCTAAAAATGATGCAAGATCAATGTGTTCAATATTAGCAATTACGCTTGTATACATTCGATTTTTAAAAGCGCTATCTAAATCAATCCATTTTATGCGTGGACTCGAACTTTGCGTAAGTGCTCCACCTCTTTTTACTAAAGCATCAAGTTTTATATGAGTACACTCGATTTTTGCTGTCATGTGTAAAACCTTCTGCTTTTGCTGTACTGTGAGACTTTTATTGTTTAAAACTTTTCGCAAAGTCTTCCGAGCAAGTTTATAATGTTTTTTTCCAACGCCCTATCACATCACTTTGAGGAAGCGACCTTAGAAAATTAGCTGATTCTTCTAAAAATTTCATGTATGTTACACATTCTTCAACAAGTGTCGTCATGATTCCCTTTTTTCTTTTCAACGAGAGGAAAGAAGTGACTCGATGCGGTTGTAGCGCTCCTTATATACAGCATAATTCAAGGTCAAAATGTAATAAAGTCGAACCTACTTACAAGGTTATTGAAACGAAATAGTGGGGATTAATTCAAAGTTAATAAAAGTATGTCAAGGTTATTACAGAGAGAGAGAGAGAGAGAGAGAGAGAGAGTGGACGCCTGCACGACTGCTACCAGCATGCGCTTTATGCGAGTGGCTGCGTTCTGATATAGACCGCATGCGCGCCGTCCCCAGTTAACAAGCGGTCTGGACTGGCGGCAATTCCCGGAATTCAAAGGTTCAATTAATGGTGCGTTTACAATAAAATAAAAAAATAACAGGTTTTTTTTTCTTTTTTTTTTATATATAATTTCCGTTATTATTATTCATATAAAAAATATAAATTTATACTACAATACCATGTTAAAATTATATTATAAAACTTATTTATTAATATGGTACTAAATTGATATAAAAATATGGCACTAAATTGATACAAAAACCGCTGCCAAGTCATTGGCACTTAGCTTCCTCCTATTCTGCTAGTGGAAGATAATTACATGAGACAATCAACTCATTCTTTGATTTAAATATTCGCTACTATTCGATACTAAAAGGATAGGTTTACTCGAATTCAAAATCAAAAAACATATATGCACGTCCAATCATTCTCACGATCCGGGCATCACGGTGTTCCAGATCGCTATAACGATCTGTGATACGTACGACGCATGCACGCACGCACACACGACCATACACCAGACGAAACATCTGCACGGACATTACATTTTTATAAACCATGACAACTCTCAACATACTAAGCGCGTTTAGATTATCAATTAATGGCTTTTTAACAAAATAATATGTTCGTCACACAGAAGGTATACAAGGGTCTGGTGAGATGAGTTGAAAGAATTGAAATCTTAATATTTTTTAAAGACTAAAAGGTTTCATTAGCTTACGCAAGAAAACCCATGCCGAAGTGATTCAAAAGATTCAATCTCTTTTTCGCTAAAATTTCCCACTTCAGATTTTAAACCTGTTTTCTCCCGGAACTCGTACGACATAAAAAAAAACATTTTTTAGTTTTGATTTCTTAGTCTCAAATAGTCGCCAAAACTTGCGTTAAATTTTCTCAACTAGTAGGATATCGTCGTGTTTTACTGCTCATGATTTTTTCAATCATGTTAACTATTTATTTTTGTTTTGTGACATTACTATAGTTTATCGAAAAAAAAAATTAGCCCTCTTATATCATTTTAACAAAAATCATGAACAGATCAGTCATTTCAGTCAATAATTCTAAGAAATCTTGCCGTTTCGGGGCGAGAAAATGTAGTAGACAAATTTTATGTTCTTTTAGCATGACACTATGTGTTGAATTATTTGTATAATTCATTTATCGATTATCAACAAAAAGCAAACAAAAATAGTTTTTTTCAAAAAATAGAAAAAAAAATGGCTAAGGGTATGGCCATAAAATCGTCAGCAGCAATCATAACAATAAAAATGACCCCGCGTGTGAATTCAGAATTGATGTAAAAAAAAGTATGATCATGATCTCGGGTGGGTGGGGTGCGTTCATGTATTCACAGGTCCGGGGGTGGGGGTGGGAGGTGGAGGTGGGTTGGTGGTTGTTTTGGGGGGTTCCACATGCTTCGCAGGTTATACTACGATACCACCAAAAACACACAGCCACAACACACACAGTTTTTGACACACACACACCACGCAACACAGCCTCCGCACGGACATTTTCATAAAGCGTCCCTCGCGACATATTCGGTGACTCCAAACAGCCTCAAATGGCGTGTTTCCACGGGAGTGAAAGCTTTCAGCCCAAAAACTGAGAATTGTTACTATTACAAGCGTTTCCTTCTTGAGCGACGGAAGGCTGGCAAAAAATATATAAAATGGAGTCACAAACATAAAAAAGCTTATTTAAAAACCTATAAGATTTCATACAATGATACAACTGTTTAAAAGTTATATATAAAACTTTGATTTCATGAACGAGTGGCATGCTAAAATTAATACAAAAACTGCTGCGCCGACTGTTAAGAGCTCAAAATCTGATAGACCCATACAACACATTTACCTTACCAAACACTACTAACACATGACCACGCACATACACCTCACGCCGCAGACTTTCATAATCTCAGCTTATCATCTTTGTCATCGCTATCGATATGTCCTTCTGATGCGGATTTTGATGTTTGGGTCGATGACGATTTGATGACGATGATGAGCGAGGCGACGGACGAGCGAATTTGTGAATCGATGACCGGTGACGTGATAGACGATGGACCATCGGACGTCTGTGAGTGCCCTGAGTTGTTGAGACCTTGACCTGAACGATGATTTTAGTTTTAGTGACTCTGCTGCGCTGCGTTTTATAGGGGTGATTTCATGCAGGTCGGCCTAAGACAGGTATTACGGGGGCCGGTGCCGCGCACCGCTTCCAGTCGTACTTTCTCTCGTCTCATCTCTCCCACTTCGTGGAAAATCGCGAATAACACGCTGTTTGTAGCGGTGAGACCGGCCGACGGCCGATGGTAAACAATAATGGATCTTGGATTCGTTTAATTAGGGAGACCCGGCCGATATCTTACAGGAGCACGCTATTGGTTAATGATTTGTAATAATTTTTGTGGTTAATGCATGAAAGAGGGAATGTCTGTACTGGGGAATGATTGATTTATAGACTGGCTGTACGGAAGCTTGTTAAGCATTAATATAGAACTTCCCGGAGGATCCGTGCTTGAGGGTATATGGGGTGATGATAATGCGGGAAGGAGGATTCGAGCGCAGGATTCAGCGTATTGGAGTATTGGTTCGGTGGCGGATGCAGCAAGCAGTGACTTCAACAGGCCATCATAGTCTGCGAAGGGCGTCTCGGTTGCTAATCTGAAAAAAAATCCATAACGTTAAAATATTATTTAAAAGTAAAAGAAATAATCTATTAAAAGCAAAGAAAAAAGTTTACTTACTCCAATAGGCATTTTTGATACTCCATTGTAGTATTCGAGATCAAACGACGAGAAAAGTCTCTCATCGTCAACATCCATACAATTATTCGATTGACGTTCCTGTAAGAAGAAAATAAAAAGTTTACTCATTTTATTATTAATCAAATTTCATAATATATATACATACGTATATGCATGCATTCATGCATACATACATACATAAATATATACATATGCAGGTACAGAAAATGATTAATACCTGATCATATAGTTCGCGGTCCTGCTCCAGCTGCGACTCAAGCTTTTGATCCAACTGTAGATCTAGCTGGAGCTTTTCTGTAGGCTTGGACTGTATGAGGTTTTTAATATTTACGTATGGAGGCGAATACGGCACGACATCTTCATTTAAAGGATAATAAGTTTGCTGTAATAAAAAAACCGCTGCCAAGTCATTGGCACTTAGCTTCCTCCTATTCTGCTAGTGGAAGATAATTACATGGAACAATCAACTCATTCTTTGATTTAAATATTCGCTACTATTCGATACTAAAAGGATAGGTTAAGAAGACACTTGTAAGGGAGGGGTATCAGGGGAGTGGGGGTTAAGGTGGATATCAAAAGAATAGAGCTCCGTGAACTCCTAAAATAACTTACATATATCGTAATAAAAAAAATACCAGTAATTGCGGAATCGATAATAACGTTAACAACTGCAAGTTACAAAATTGCGGGTGGCTTCATTTTTTTAAATAACTTTTTCACAAAAAAATTATTTTTCACGATTTCTACATACCCACAGCCGCCTTTCAGACCCTTGACGTTGTTTTCTATACTCCCATAATCGCCTTTTAAAATTTTAAAGCTCATTTCAGCACTCCCACAGTCGCATTTTAGACCATCGTAATCGTTTTCTGTATGCCCACAGTCGCCTTTTGACCTTTGCAATAGATTTCTACATACCCACGGCCGCCGTTCAGACCCTTGACGTTGTTTTCTATATTCCCATAATCGCCTATTAAAATTTAAAATCTCATTTCAGTACTCCCACAGTCGCCTTGTAGACCCTCGTAATAGTTTTCTGTATTCCACGTACAGCTCCTGGAAGAGAGGTCTCACCGGAGATCCGCTCGGGACTGAAGCCCCGAGCTCTCTTAAGACGAGAGAGCGCGGGCGTCGGAGAAGGGGGAAAATATTCCAACCTTGTGGGTAGCAGTCTTTTAGGTACACTATTGTTGAATATATTGTATAAATCATATCATAATAAAAAGCAAAAATATTTTTTCAAAAATCGAAAAATGGCCATGAAATGGTCATAAAATAGTCTAAATCTTAAAAGAAAATTTACTCGAATTCAGAATCAGAAAACATATATGCACGTCCAATCTTATTACGATCGATCACGTAGTTCCAGAATTATAACAGTATACGTACGCACGCACGCACGCACGCACGCACGCACACACACACACACACACACACACACACACACACACACACACACACACACACACACACACACACACAGACAAAACCATCTGCACGGACATTTTATAAAACCATGAAAACTCTCAAAATATACTAAGCTTTAATTATCAAATTATATGGTTTAACAAAAATAATAATGTTCAGTCACACAGAGTATACAGGGTGAGAGTTGAAGAATTTGAATCTTAATATCTTTTAAACTAAAAGGTTTCATAAGCTACAAAAAGAACCTAGCCGAAGTGATCAAAAGATCAATCTTTTCCTAAAATTTCAACTCAATTTAAACCTTTTTACTCCCGGGTAGAAAGTACTTACGAATAAAAAACATTTTTTTAGTTTTGATTTTTATCTCAAAAACTAGTCGCCAAATTGCTTAAATTTTTACAACTAGTAGATATCGTTGTTTTTTATTGTCATGAATTTTTTTCAAACAATTTAACTATTTATTTTTTGAGTTAATAATATTGTTTGATTCGAAAAATTACCTTTTATATCATAAAAAATGATCAGATCAGTCAATCTAGAAAATCTTGCGGGAAAAAGTAGACAAATTTATGTTCTTTTAGATACACTATTGTTGAATATATTGTATAAATCATATCATTATAAAAAAGCAAAAATATTTTTTCAAAAATAGAAAAATGGCTATAATATGGCCATAAAATGGTCAGAATCATAAAACAAAAAATGACCTAAATTCAGAATTAGAAAAAATATATGCATGTCAAATTTTATTACGATCCGTCGCATGGTTCCAAAATTATGGCGGTATACGCACACACACACACACACACACAGCCATCCGCACGGACATTTTCTAAAAACGTATGATTCGTACTCCAAACACCTCCAAATGCGTTTCCACGAAGTATTAGCAAAACTGAAAATTTTACTATTACAAAGCTTCCTCTTGAAGAGGAAGCAAAAGGTTATTAACAATTTATTTAAAAAAAAAATACATTTTATTGATTGATAGACATGCAGGCAAAAACACACGCATACGCACACGCACACACACACACACACACACACACACACATGCACACGCGCTTACACACATGCACATGTACAAGTACACACACGTACACGCACATACACACACTCATACACACACATACACACACACACACATATATAAACACAACACACGCACATACACACATGCATACACACACACACACGCACACGCACGAACATAAACACATGTACACGCACATACACACATGTACACGTACAAGTACACACACGCACATACACACACGCATACACACACACACACGCACACGCACATAAACACAAAAATATCTATTATTACTTTAAAAAAAAAAATCTACCTGAACCAACTCGTTGTGCTGCTGCTCCTGCTGCTGCTCTTGCTCTTGCTGCTGCTCCTGCTCCTGCTGCTCCTGGTTCTGCTCCTGCTGCTGCTTCTCCTGCTGCTCAAGACTATCGATTTCTTTAATAGTCTGCGACTCGGTAAGCACCTGCTGTTCAGGAGTAGACGCTTCAAAAAACTGAAAGAAATAAATTATAAGGAATTAGAAAAAATGTCGATTTTTTGATGTATTTTAGATTTAAAAAATTTACCTTTAATCGTAAATTCCTCGCGAATGGAGGTAAGAGAATGTCCGTGTTGGTTCGCAAGTTCTTACGAATCCTCCTCGGATCCGCTCGAACTTGTTTTACGATCACCTGGCCCGGTTTCACGTCTTCAACTATGATCGTCTCATCGATGGCATCATTGTCGTAAAAAATATAATTTAATTTATAATAAGACATTTTCTCGGATATATTCTTAAACACTGCTTCTACGACCGCTGCTTGCACTAGACTGAAGAAAATCTTTTTCTACAGCACACGGTTCACCAGGCTCTTGTGGGCTAGAATTTTATTACCCAAAATTCTTGGGTGACATTCGACCCGGCGCACAGTGCACTATTCATAGTGCAGTGAGAAACGACGTCGACTTGAGTATAAAGCAGAAACAAAGATCATGCTGCTACGCGTTTTTACTTTTAACGGTTGACTTATAATTTTAATACTATTTCACTAACTATTGTTCTTAAAGGTAAATTTCTCTTAGTCTTTTTTTAAACTATTGTATCACTACTATGGTTGTGGTAAATGGCGTTTCAGAAACCCTGAAAAACCATCAAACTCTCCAGTATTAGGATCCGTGAAAAGATAGTTATAAGAGCCTCGTCTATTTCGTGAATCCGGACTAGAACCCGTGTAAATATTGTAGTTATAAGAGCCTCGATTATCTCGTGAATCAGGTGAATCCGGTACATCCACAAAAGAGAGCTTGTGCTGGTTCCGCCGCCGCCACCGCTGCTGCTGCTGCTGCTGAAGATGTCGTTCAAGCTGCTGAATCTGTCGCTGAAGATGCCTAATCTGTCGCTGAAGCTGCTGAATCTGTTGCTGAAGCGGCTGCTGATGCTCCTGTTGTTGCTGCGCCTGCTGTTGCTGAGCCTGCTGTTGCTCCTGCTGTTGCTGTTCCTCCTGCTGCTGCTGTTGATGCTGGTCCGCAGCAAATCGCGGTAGTTGCCAATTAAATGGGCTTCTTTCTTGCCTTTCACGCACTTTCTTCGGATCAAAACTCATTTTTTTTTTCACTCTTTTGTTCTCTCTGCTTCTTAACTAACACTGTAGGCCCACAACCGCAATATGTGTGTGCTGCAGCGCACGATTCCACGGGCTAACTCAAGTGGATGCCTACAGAGTTTTTGAAGAAATTCGACTCGCGCACAATGTTCCATTCATTCTCCACCAAAATCACGAAGACCGAAAAAAAATGCACTAGAAAACAAACGATCACGAGTGCGCGTGGGTGCGCTCCGGACATTTATATACGCAAGTTCAAGGTTAGCGTGCACATAAGTGGGGATTGCGACCTTGATTGTGCATTCAATTGGGGATAACACACGGCCTTCGATTCGCGTGAAAAGGGAGGGAGGTAGCGCGCGGCCTTCGCTGCGCGCGCAAGGTATACGGATGACGCGAGAGCGGGTGGCGCGCGTGAGAGTGGGAGGCCGCGAGTGACCTCGGATCCACGCGAGAGTAGGAGGTTGCGAATGTCCTTGAGTGCGCGCGCATGAGATTCGCGAACGGGTGGGATTGGCCTTGATCTCTGCCTATAAAACCGGCTGCAGAACACCAGTGCGCACAAATCTCCGAATAAAAAAGTTGTCGTTTAATACAATTACATTTTCTTTTGTTATAGATCAACAAAATCATGGATGTATTAAATCAGGCTGGAAAAACTCCAAGTTACCTTCCAACTAAAAAATTAAGAAACTTGGAAGTTAATCAATCGTATTTGATTACTGATGTGAAAAAAGTTGCTACTAGATTTGGAATGAAAATTGTATTACAGCTAGACTCTTCATTTGATGTTTTTTTACCAACTCGAGTTAATGCTATACTCATTGAACAAGAAGAAACGTTCAAGACATTTAATGAAAATACTAAAAAACAAGAAGTACGATTAAAATATCTAGGCAATTGCCTAATTGAATTTATTTGATTCGTGTATAAAAAGGGGAAACACCGCTTAGTATAGTTACAACATTTTATAAATATGAATAAGAATATGTCATATACGTTTATAATTTTATATTAATGATCTGAATATATATATATATATAACTTACCTAAAATTGTATTTATTTGAACTATCCTTCTCTTCATTTCATGTCCAAAATTATTCAGTGAAACTCATGTTAATTTAAAAAAAGTGTTATTATCTTATAATTGTGTTATGATTGTATAATAATTGTGAAGAAGACAAGTGACGATCCAGTCAGTAGTAATTTAAAAAAAGTGTAAAATATAAGTAACGATCCATTCAGTGAAATTCATTGTAATTTATAATAAAGTGTTATTGTGTAATAAGTATATAGTAAATACATAAAAAATCTAATTGTACAATTATACATACAAGTGGACAACGTGATTTTCAATTCATGTAGTATAAATCCATTCTGTTCTCATTGTCAATGGGTCGGTATTACAGAAGTCGATCATCGATTTATTTTTTCTATCGCGAACTGTGGGTAACAGCAGGTTACAGCTAAAAGAAACGATCGTCATCGATCATAGATTTTTTTCTGCCCAATATGCAGGGAACCGCTGGACGCGGGATGCCACGGGGAGGGGGGTCGATAAGGCAGAACTGACTTACCGACCGATAGTTATCGGGGTCGGTAATGTAGGAATCGAAACTCTGATGGTAAGTTGGGGTAGAATCCCCTTTGCCCCTACTACTCATAATGATATAAGTCTATAATATGGAAACTTGTCACTGGCGAAACAGCTCAAGTCCATATGCTAAAAATGATTAAACAATGATATTATATATACAATTTAGCATACAGACTTGAGCCCGTCACAAATTTTCATATTATGGCTTATATATCATTATGCCATATGCACTGGTTTGGACCATGAAAGCATGCTTGTGAAAATTCCGACATGTTTTCGTGAAAAAGGGATATTTAAAAGGGAATTTGTAATGGAAACGTTATTTTTAAAAAATGTGACTATATTAATTTTGCCTGTAGGCCATAGTAAATTTACCTACATAATCATGATGCTTTAACGAAAAGTTCAACATTCAGTTTCCGAGTTATAATGATTAGGATAGTTCGCGGAATGTATATAAAATCACTAGTGATTGAAAAATCGCCATTAAAAAACGCACACGCGTAACTGAAAATCTTGTTTTTAACAAATTGATAAAACAAGAACAGAAAAAAACGAGCCTTGGTATAGATTAAAATCTATTAAATAGAAGCTGAGATCCAAATGATGCAATTTTTAGTTATATAGAGTATACAGTGTGAGAAAACAAAATTTCGAAGCTTAAAATCTTTGAAACTATCTGGTATCATAAACAACCCGAAGAAATAAAATTTTGAATTGATTTATTGCCTTTTTACTCCAGTTATTACGTCACGCAGAAAAACGACTTTTTTTTCAGGTTTTGATGTTTTTCTCAGGATCTGCTTCATAAAATGACTTAAAAATGGTGTATGGTTCTAATAACCTTCAATAATCATGTTTTTCTTTTAAAGGTTTGACATTTAGTTTTCGACTTATAACGAGTTCAAAAAATTGCACTTTATGGTGTGAAATAAAAAAACAACGAACGATAATATAAATTTTTCACGGTAAAAATATAGGCAATTTTATTCTCTTTTAGGTACATATCAAGCAATTTACTTTTATCAATTTTTCCAATAACTTTATTAGAAAAAACTGAGATCTCAAAGCTAAAAAATTGCTTAAAAAAAACTGGTTCAGAAAATGTGAAAACGGACTGTTATTCCGCTGAGTATTCGTAAAAACAAAGAAAATTAGACTTGATGGATTAAAATCCACTAAGTAGAAGCTGAGCTAGAGGCGATGCGAACGCACACACACACACACACACACACACACACACACGCACGCACGCACACACACACACACACACACACACACACATCCGTACGGACATTTTCCAAAAACACCATTCTTCGACTAAAAATACATCAAAACACGTATCCTACATGTTGAGACGGCGGCACCGTTAGGTAGATAAGAGAGTAACAACGGATAAATTACTGACATCGATAAGTTACCGACCATGTGGCGCTAGCGGTCATCTTGTAATAACCCTGCTAAAAATCGTGGATTAAAAAGAATTAAAGTCGATTGAAAATCAATCGATTTTAGAAGTCATTCTTGTTACCAATTTTCACAATTAAATTCGATTGTTTTCTAATTGAAATCGATTGTAATTGATTAAAGACGATTAGAGGTTTAAATTTTGATCAATTGGTTTGATCGTTTTGAATCGTTTTTTATCTATTTTAATTAGAAAACAATCTAATTTAATTATGAATATTGGTAACAAGAATGACTTATAAAATCGATTGATTTTCAATCGACTTTAATTCTTTTTAATCCACGATTTTTAGCAGGGAATATACCTAAGCGTAGGTAGATGGTGTGCGAGCATATAGCAGGGAAGACTACGGGTATATAAGGAGCCTGAGCCCAGCAGCGAGTCACTTTTGGTCTCTTTCGCACATGGAGCTCTAGAACGAATGGTAGTACTCGTCTATTGCTTCGGCTTCAAATGTACCTAGTAGTCTATGAGCATAGCGCTCTTGAACAGTACATATGCAGGCCTTCCCTCTCCCCTTAGTAATTAAGAGTCAGATCTTATAATTCTATCGATCCAAATATAAGTAATTCAGTATATCATTTGACTTTCACACCTAGTCTTTTATCCCCTCCTCTCCTCTCAGATGACCCTTCGGATCAGGATGGTAGTACCCTGTTCTCCAGGAGTTCATCAGGTCACAGACTCGTAGTGAGATGGTAGTACCTCGTTGCCTCGTACACTGGTTTCCTTGGAATCCTGCGGAGAGTGAAAAAATACATGAAGCAGTGAACGCAATGCAGTTAGGATAAACTAGGTTTAAAAAAGGTTATCCTTTGGTAAAAGTACAGGTTATAGGTCTTTTTTTAAGAAAAACATTTCCATTAACTATAAATATAATTTATACAAATTTTTACAAGAATTTAA
>CM053168.1:40894681-40945843 GCA_012977825.3 Pteromalus puparum
CGCCTTTTTTTCAGTGCAACCCTATGCCTTTTGCGCTGAAATAATATATTTTAGAATCAAATATATACATAAACATAATTTTTTAAATAACTTCTTAATTCAAGTAATATTGGTTTTATTTCGTTATTCGTTCATTAAAGTTACAAAAATTCAAATCTTATAAAAATTGTTTATTTTTAAAAAAGTTTTATTGCCTTAAAATCAATGCAGATTCTATCTCTTCTGTATTATGTTATAACTTCAAAGATATGTTATTGTAAACTTTTAAAATAATGATTCAACTTTAAATGTATTATATTTCAATCAATTAGAACTCAATTTTCAGAATCTTTTAGTAAATACATATTAATAAAATACATTGTGCATTTGATCATCAATACCACAAAGAGAAATATATATTTATACTTATGTTTGACATGGCACAAAATTTCTCATCCATGCATTCCATTATTTTAAAACTTGCAATTCTTTTATCAATTTAAATAGCTTGCATGCATTTTTTGTAAATAAAAAAACTATTACCTGCAAAGTTAAAGGAGTAATAAGACGCTGGATTTTAGGTGCCTTGAATCGTTCTTTCTTGCCTTCTTTCTGAATGGGTCTTTTAACAACAAATCGTCGAACATCATCTTGTTTTGTTAAATTAAACAATTTACGAATTTTACTGGCACGTTTTGGTCCTAAGCGGCGTGGAATATTTGTATCAGTAAGTCCAGGTATTTCCTAAATTAATAATAAATTTCAAGTGCTTATTTGTTTAATACAAATACAACAATAAATCAAACATTTTTTCTCACCTGTTCACCTTTTTTAATAATCACTAGAGCCAAGACTGATAAATTTGCATCAACAATACATCCTCGAACAGATTTACGTTTGCGTTCTCCATCACGACGTGGTCGATAACATGAATGACCTTTTGAAAGCAATAGACGTACACGACCTAATAAATAAAAAATAATATATTTATTCATTCAAACAAAATATATTTCTTTAGGCAAAAATTTTAAAATCTCTCAGTAATATAAACAATCTTTGATTTAAAAAACAAGGAATTTCCAATTCTTCATTAAATAAATGTTAGAAGTATGCTCATTGTGATCTACTTTCCTTACCTCAAAAATTTTTTTTATCTTAAGGACGTTCACCGAAAAAAATAAGGCTTTTTGGAATAAATGTTTACATTTGTTTTTACATATGATGATAGACTTGGATCAATTATATTCGAATGAGGGGAGGCTTAAGAAGAAAGAAACATTTTTTTTTATATAAAATGTCAATTCTAGTAAAATTTCGTGACTTTTGTTAAAAATAGTGTGAATTTGTATAAACTTAAAAAAACTTTGTAAATTAAATTTGTCGCCGTACAAATAGGTTGTACAACAATATCAAAAAGATGAGCCTACCCTCAAATTCCATCAGGAACAAAATGAGCTGCAGTGTGTTGCAATTGAATGAAAAATACAAACTTGCATAGTAGTTTTATGTTAGTGAAATTTAATTATTGATATCTAGGCTACAATGCTGTCATTTTGTATTGAAAAAAATATTTCTTACTTCTTAAGCCTCTCCTCATTCGAACAAAATTGATCCAGATCTATCATATTTAAAAGACAATGTAAAAATAAGCCAAAAAGCCTTATTTTTTTTGGTGAACATCCTTAATGTTAAAATCCTTAACATAAAACTTACAATAAAAAATCAAGAGCAGCACAGCGTAGAGCTTATTTAAATGAATTATTATGTCAAAATTAGACGTCAATTGGACATTTAGTTTTTTTTAGAATTGGAAATACACACAGGGATTCGGCAAATTCGGAAAACCTCATCTTACCTCTAAATAGCTTTATTTTACTAAATAACGTTATAATAAATAGGTTTTAATTAATTAATTAAAGTACTGCAGCATAGTGTGAAGTTCAAAGAATTGATTTAGGGAAACAACAAATCACACACAAGAACACAGTATTCCAAGATGTGCATTCTAAAGATGTAGGTTTGCAAGAAAAATAATGAGAATTAGCCCAAATATACAGAAGCGTTCATACGCCATCTATAGTCAATAGGCTGATACGCGATTTCTGCTATGGAAAAGGAAAGGCCTTGCTCTTTTCAAAAGAGAAAGGCCTTGCTTTTCTTGCATGAAAACTTGAAAATGAATAAATAGTTAATTTTAAGGTTAGATTATTTAATTTATTATGTATATAAAAAATGATGACTATCGGAAGAAAAGAGATCATTATCATTAACATAAGTACGAATGACCACAAACACTCAAAGATTAGTAAGTGATGCTTTGATAAAGGAAAGTATGCTAAAAGATTATTTCCTAAGAGAGGGTACTTTAGAGTATAAAGATATAAGGTAATGCGCGATTTCTGTTAGGAAAGGGGAAGGTCTTGCTCTTTCTGAAAGAAAAATGTAATAAATTTTACAAATTAACACTGCACCTTTTTTGTTTATCTAAATTACCTTAAAAAAAATTTCCACAATTGTGATCATGAATATTTTAGTCATTTGTACTTGTGTTAATGATGATGATCTCTTTTTTTCTATTAGTCATTATTTTCTATATACTTAATAATAGTATATTAATAAATATAAATAATAAATAATAAATCTAATAGTATTAGCAACCAAGCATAACGAGGGAGCTAAACACTGTGCCATATCGGACTGTTTATACCACAAGTATCGTACGCTATTTTATAGCACTGACTAGCATAAATCTTCTGTCACACATATTCGTGACCTAAACAGTCGATTTTTGCACCGTGCAATTAGCATGGTGCAATAATGGACTATTATGCCACGGATAGAGGTGACATAGATGCGGATTTATGCCACAGTGCTGTAAATTAAATAATCTAACCTTAAAATGAACAAATTACTTATTTTTTACAATAGATGGCGTAAAGGCGCTTCCATATTATAGAGGAAAATGCGTGATTTCTGCTAGGAAAGGAAAAGGCTTTGCTTTTGCTGAAAGAGAAATATAATAAATTCTGCAAATTAACACTGCATCTATTGTTCATCTTAATTAAGGAGGTTCATCTGATTTAGAAATAACAAACAGATTCAGAGGAAAAAATTCACACACGTAGATATGTATAAATAAAAAGCTTACGAAAAATTTTGAGTCATTTGGATACCGTTGAGACGAGATATTAATAAAAGTATTTTTTCCATTTTTACATGGAGTCTTATGGAGAATCACATTTTCCTTGTTTTAATTTGCAAATAATTATTGAATTAACAAACAGTTTCTGTTGCAAATTTTTGTATGAGAAAACTAATATTTGATGAATTCAAATTGCTTTTGAAAACGATTGATGGGTACCTCTATGCATACTAATTAATTGACCTAATAAAAAAAAATGTGCACTTAACCTCAAAAACGGAGTCAAATGCCGTCTGTATTAAATTTTTTTTTGTAACATAAAGAGTTCGATATCTTTATCTAAAATCATTTTTTGTTATAAATTAGCTTTTCATAAGTCCTAAATAAATTATGTCTCTTGTATCAAAAGGAAATAAGAATTTATAAAAATGATCCTCTTTTTGACTAGTGACGTACCAGATGAACCTCCTTAACTCATCTTACTTGTGTTAATGATCTCTTTTCTTCCATCATCATTTTCATTTTCATCATTTTCTATATACACAATAAATTAAACAATTCAACCTTAAAATGAAGTAATTATTCATTTTTGAGTTTTCATGCAGAAAGGGCAAGGCTTTTTTCTTTTGGAAAAAGCAAGACCTTTTGCTTTCCTTAGCAGAAATCAGCCTATTGACTATAGATGGCGTATAGGCGCTTCCGTACAAACAGGATAAACGCAAGATAAAAATCTTGATGAAACAAAGAGATGATAATAACACAATTGATTATTATTAAATCAATGAAAATGCAGTATTAGAAGGACCAATTAATTATTATTAAATCAATGAAAATGCAGTATTATAATGACATAATAACAAAGCGTTGTAGATTTTATGTTCAACAAGATAAACGAAATTGTAATGAATAATAAGAACTACACCTTAAAGCAGGGTTATAATTGGATTTGCAGATTTTTATGGGAAGACAACTACATTTACTACAGCTTTTTATATTAGATTAGAAACACAAATTCTAAGTACCAGCATTGTCAATGATGAAAGGAAAATGGTGGACATTGAATAGTACAAAGATTAACAGCTTCTTATACCAAGGATGGTCAACGGCGTATGGTACAAAAATCTCTCGAACTTGGTTGATAACTGATGGAAAAACAGGACATCCTGATAGCCACTACTCGTGGTAAACTATAATCACTTAAGCTAATAATCCATATAAAGATGATAGGTAAATCAACTCATTAAAACACAAATGAGAATTGTAGGGTGCAAAACTACTGTAGATTGAGTTATTGGGTTAAGCAACTTTGTAATGAAACCAACTTTGATACAAAGAGGGGTGAAGGGTTGGGTTATATTGGAACACGTTTTTTTGTTGTACCTTTTTTGATACACCATTAACTATCAACAGTACCAAATTCGCATTAAAATTTTTCCGTTTACTGTTTCTTATCTATTTAACAAGCACGAGAGCTTTGTACCATTTACCGTTTACTCTCAACCATCAACAGTATAAAAAGCTGTCAATTTTTATACCAGTCACTGTCCATTGTTCATTGTTGACCGTCGATGGTGATAATACCTAAATAGTACCAATCATTTAACAAACAACAACCAAAAAATGTTGCAGATAAACTAAAATAATACATTTTACTGATAACTATACTCATTCAATGTTTGTGAAACATTGACAGAAGCAAAATATTAATTATGATAAATATTGAACTTTTTTCAAAAATATGTAATGATTTCTTTACTTAATCATTGTTGAAAGACGAAATATATTCACGTTTTAGTATGTACACATGAATGTAAAAATTTATAATGTATACACGAATGTATATATAAAATAGAAAACTAATTGTTAAGTTACCATTAGTCAAAACGCCCTGCTTCATTGGGAACCCTTGCTTGTCATTTCCACCAGCAACACGAACAACATAGCCTTTCCATTCATCGCCCAATGAATCAGCTTCTACTTCAGCACCCATACGTTTTTCATAAAATATTCTAAGCTTGTGTTCATCTGCGATTTCAAACAATTTTTGACATCCTGTCGCTGGGAAAGACACATTGAGCTGAAAAAAATGTTTAAAAACAAAATACAATTTAATCATTTATTTTATAGTTATAAACGATTTTTCTAAAAAAAGAATCAGATAAAACTAATGAACTGATTGTTAATTCCAATACTATCAAATCTCCGCACAATTATTAATGAAAATTTGGTTGAATTAAGGACATTAAATTATAAAAATAAACTTTTATTTAGATAAGTTGATATCAATAATTAGTATATCAGTTACTAGCAATTTTTAAATAGTTATCAACAACTTTTCTTAGTTATGCATTACATAACAATACAAAAAATTACAAATAAATAAGTAAATAATAAATACAAATTAAGAATAGTAAGCAAGTTAAAAAGTTTTACAAACTAAGGTTAGAAAACTAAGGATACAAAAAACAAAATAAATTTTTTAAATATACACAAATTAATATTGTAAATATTGTAAGTACAATAAATTATATAATATACTTTCATTTATTTTAAAGATTGCAATGATATTTCAAGATTTTTACCTTCATCGTGCAAAATTACACGATGCAGCTTAAACGAGGGATACAAAAGAAAGATTACTACGTGAACGTAAAAGTAAGCTAACAATGATTAAGCATCAACTACACGCAAATATTAGAATCAAGAGAACTAAAGGCTAGGATAGAAATAAGAAAAATATAGGAACAGTGGGAACAGCAAGGAGGAACAGCTCGCGCTGGAGCCTGGAGCCTTTCTACAATGGGTTCAGTTCAGCCGTTCCGTTCGTTCAGTTCAGCTCTTCAGCTGTGTCTTAGTTCACAACGGAGCGGCATAGTAGTACACGATCTATATACATTTTCTTTATGGTCATCTAGAAATATATCTATTTTAATCTAAGATTTTAAAAATGAATTCAATCAACTTATTTAATTTACTAGTGATTCATAGGAAGTTAAAACAGCAAAAGAATGACCATAAACAAAATGTATATAGATCGTGTACTACTATGCCGCTCCGTTGTGAACTAAGAACCCATTGTAGAAAGGCTCCTGTGTGTCGATATGCCTCGATCAAGTGTACATAACTTACGAGCTACAGAAAATTTATTAAAAAAATTATCAATACAATAAATAATGACTTGTATATATCATGTGGCAATAACCTGTCCTCGTATTTAATCATTGTTAATTGTTGAAAAGATTGTTGTCGTTGATTCAGATGAACAAAATAATTTATTCCATTAAATAAAGAGTGTATTCTGGATCAAATCATTTGCTTATTTTTTCATAACTGAGCTCAATGTGTACACTTGATCGATGCATAGCAACACACAGCGCGAGCTGTTCTTCGTTGTTCCTCGCTGTTCCTTGGTATTCCTTGCTGTTCACATGGCTCATTAATCGAATTTAATTGTGAAAATTGGTAACAAGAATGAATTATATAATCGATTGATTTTTAATCAATTTTAATTCTTTTTAATCAACGATTTTTAGCAGGGAGGGAACAGTCACAGCGAACATATATAATAAAATAACATTGGTTAGTATATCTATATATGTGAGCCTATAGGAACAACGCACTGTTCCTCACAGATAGAAGGAACAGCTCGGTGTTCCTCACAGATCCCAGAGAGCACAAAACGTTTGAGAAACGTTTCTGCAACGTTTGATTTGAAACCGTATAACGTTGCATTGCAAGTTTTTATACGTTTCAACAACGTTTCAACAACGTTTAAATGTCCGCTTTTGCTGCCTAATATACGTTGGCAAAACGTTTCTGTAATGTTTCTGGAAAAGTTTTAGAAACGAAGCAAATGTTTGAGAAACGTTTCCAACAACTTGGAAAAATATTTTTCGTTCGGAAATATTCACGTTTTTTAAACGTTGTAGCGACGTTTTTAAAACGTTGCTTACAACGATTGAGAAACGTGTCAGAAACGCTTTTAATACGTTACGTAGAAGAAAATAAAAAAATATGTTAAATTTATACACGTTTTGACAACGTTTAGAAAATGTTTTAAAAACTTTTTAGACGTACTAAAACTATCGTATCAATGATTATAGTTCCACTGCTATCACTAGGTGGCGTCTCGTAAACCACAAGTAAAGTATTGTTCTGGTGTCTACATAGGAAAGTGTAGCATTTAGGGTGGTATAGGGTGGGAAGTTTTCGGGGAAGGTGGTCGTAGAAAGATATTACTTTTAATATTTTTTACTAAATTTAAACTTAAGAAACATTTCAGAAACGTTTAGCCAACGTATCTTAGGAAACAAAAGCGGACGTTTCAACGGTTTAGGAACGTTTCTAAAACGTTGGGAAACTTGCAAATCAACGTTATATGGTTTCTAATCAAACATTGCAGAAACGTTTCTCAAACGTTTTGTGCTATCTGGGATAGAAGGAACAGCTCGGTGTTCCTCACAGGTAGAAGGAACAGCTCAGTGTTCCTCACTGTGACTGTTTCTGTTCTCTGTTCCTTTTTGCGTGTAATGGGCCTATGCTTTTCTTGTATTTCTTTCTTAAGTGTCCTGGCCTTAAGGCCCGTAACAGGCAAAAAGGAACAGCGAACAGGAACACCCTGCTCAAAATAACTAATTAGACCCGATTAATTCCGATTACATTTTAATCGGTTGTAATCGTTTTTAACCGATCAACACGATTACTTGTTAATTGGTTTTGATCAGCTTTAATTGGAAGTCGGTCCAAATACGGAAAATCCCAATTTCTTTGAATTGAAAAGAATCGGTCTTAACCGTTAATTTATGTTATTGTAATTTGAACCTTATACGGCAATAATCGGTTGTAATCGGATTCGGTTCTAATCAGTACTCAACCAATAATATGTGATCGGGATTAATCGGTTGTTATAGAGGTGCAAATTTAATCGTGTTTTAAAGGATTGAAGTCGAGGTTGGTAATAATCGGCTGTAATCGGAATCGTTTGAATTTTATATTTAACCGCTATTTCACGATCGGAATTAATCGGTTCCAATATTTCTATAAACGTAATCGTGTTTAATGAATTTCAAAGGCATTTGGCATAGTACATTAATAACTCGCGTTTTCTATAGTTATAATCATTACCTTGCTTTTCACACGATTAATGTCGTAAATTGTTTAATATGACGGGCTAAAGAGAGGTACTATGGATGGTAGAGAGAAGGAGAGTTATCTCGATCGTATACAGGGTATATGGGGAGAATAGCAGACAACTTTGGTTCTAGTAACGCATACTTTAAGCACCAGACGGCGTTGTTGTTTTCAATTCCTAATAGCAACAGTGGGACTCCTTAGAGTCATAAGTGAAAGAGAGACAGATATAGTGACTCACTAGTCAACAGTGTCGTCGCGTGCTCGGCGTCGTACATAATAATTAGTGTATGTGCAAATACATACATGTGATGTATTGTAATTTTAGATAAAATGCTTTGTTATGTCGTCTGTGACTATGTCAGTGATCTTTTACCATATAATATAGATCAGTAAAGATAACAAAAAATTTAATGATTTAAAATGCTTAAAATATTTCATTTGTTATAACTTATTAATTCACTTTTGATGCATCATACTTTTCATGCAATGTATTTTTTTATTATAACTGTAACTATATATTGCATTATTGATTTTAAAATATAAATTTGTTGTAGAAGAATCCAGAAGATGTATAAATTCTGAAAATGTATATAATTTTAATATTTTTTAAATTATAATTAAGTTACTGCAAACATTTAAGAGGCTATCTTTGTCGTTTTTATACCATAACGAGATACGAGTCTTAACAGTAGGAAATAAGAACAGCAACGCCTCTACCGGAATTTTTCTCGTTACTAGCACCACCGTGAAAAGGCCTGCCAGCAGGCAGTTTACTCTCCTTCTCTCTACCCTCCATAAGAGGTACAAATAGTTTGATAATGACCAAGGTCCCGTTTGATCGGGTGGAATAGTCTGCGAAAAGTCGATAAAGGGGTTTTATGCGATTTCGAGGTCAAATTTAGGCTACAGGTGTACCTATTAAATAGACGTAGATGCACGGTGGTCATATAGTATATTGAATATTTAATATACAAGCTAAATTCATCGCTCGCTTTGCACGCTCAATTTTCTAAGGTTAGAAGCGCGAAAAAGGACCGATTAAAACGTATAATAAAAAACTATAATCGTATTAAATCTGGAATCTGCGACGGGGTGTGTCCGTCTCTACTAAGTAGTTGTCTCTCTCTCTCTCTCTCTCTCTCCTCCCACGCTCGACCAGTATTACAGCACATTAGTAATCCGTTGGGGCTTTTTAGGGACCACTGATGCCGACGTGTGTGTGTAAGAGAGAGAGAGAGAGAGAGAGAGAAGAGTATACCGCCTGCTGCTCGCACCGCTCGCTACGCCGCCCGTGTCAACACGCACACACACACGCCGAGAACAAGAGGCTGCAGCAACCGCTACTGAAAAGGCGATAGCAAGCGACCGTCTGGGAGGGGGAACGATGAGCGGCGCAGCGAGCGCGAACTGTATAGTATATCACGCGTGTATGTGTAATAAAGTATGAATGTATGCAAGCTGAGAATTTTCCGCCAATTGTAATGAGGATTGTAAGAATGAGTAGTGTGGTCCTGGCGGCGCTGCGCGTCTTGGGGACTCGTTCACTTGTATCTGAGCCGCAGCCGCAATAGCAGCCTTCGGAGAGTTTCGCGAGAGTTTTTTTTCCTTTTCGATTCGCTTTTCAGGGAACGAGACCACATCCGAACGAGAGGAAGGAAGAAGGTTCGAGAAAGAGAATAGAGGTAGTGTAAACCAACTTGTATTGCGCCGTTTTTCCGTCTTTCCGCCGTGCAAAATTGGAAGTGTGAATAAACAGCTAGAAAGAGTAATCCAAGTGTTTTTATCCTATTTCTTTCCTCGCGCACGTGTTTGCTCCATAACTGAATCTCCCCGGGAAGATAGAGTCTTAGTCAAGTCGGGAAATTAGCAAGGCCTGGCGCCTGAAGAAAATACGGTCTTGCCCTAATTATTAATTGATAGTTACGAATAGCGATAAATAACAACAACGTTACAGTGGCGCCCAACGTGGGGCACGAGTTTAAGTGAACAGTGCGCGAGTGAAAAGAAAAGAGTGCGAGACATCTTTTCTGTGAGGAAGACGGCGCGCGGCCATCTTGAAAGACGCGGCGTGGGTTTTTGCTGCCAGCGTCAAGTGCGCTCGAGATTATTCAGCCGAGTGAATTGTAGAATTTGTGATCGCGTCGTAAAGTGATTATTTCAGCCGGGGTGAATTATTTTTCCGCCGCACACGTAATTTCGCCAATCGTAGACAGTTAATCCGCAGTCACGAGAACAAGTCATACCGCCAACCACATGGCGAATTGGGGTTCACAGGAGTGGACCCATGGTTTAACCTCGTGTAGTTTTCGGATATTTTAGCTTACTTTAACATTTTTTCCGAGGCGTCTTTAAGAGTTACGATTGAGAAACAAATAATTGTGCCGAGAAAAATTTACCGCCGACGAATAATATTTGTTTTTGTTTAAAACTATTGTTGAGTGGAAGGAAAAATTCGGATTGGAGCCAAGAAAAATTTTTTTTTGAGTCTATAGCCGTTTAATACGTTGATAGCAAGTAATCGCACTACACAAAACTTTTTTTTCTTTCGAAAATACAGGGCCAATAGTTCTTTTTGCGGTGTTCGATAAGGTGCTACCAACTCGGTGAATTATTAGAGTAAATTTCTGACGCAGCCATACCGCCGAATATTTTTCTTTGACCCCGATAACTCGAAGAATATAGTTGTGAATCGATACAATACCGACATCAAGCGGCACGAACTAAATAAAAATTCCTTGTGCCCCGATTAAATAGTAATTAATAATCTCGATAAATCCCTATATCAGGATATTATTATTACTCATAAGAACATTGAAAAAGCGAACAGTAATTTACACTGTCACTAGTTAAACAACATTTTTGCGAGCCCCAAACTGGCGCTCTCGAACCGGTTTGCAGTAGCACGGCCGAGTTGCACATAGTTACTCGCAAAGGTTTTGTAGCCGTAACCCTTACAAATCGATAATTATAGTTCTTGCTTTGAGAATTTAATTTGAGAGAGGAAACGTCAAATTCGAGTTCGAAAAATTTATTTCGCGTTTGTAGCCGAAAAATTATTTTGAAATTATTAACGAGGGAGAAGAAGAAAACTTAAACGGAGTTAAAGGAATTTTTTCTTTTTCTTTTTTGTTTTGTTTTGTTTTGTTTTTGAGTTATAGCCGCGTAGTGGCTAAATAGCGAATAGTCGCGTACCACGAGATTTTTTTTTGTTGATAATACGGGTCAAACAGTATTGAAACAAGCGGTACGACCAACTTGGTCAATTGTTTGAGAGAATTAAGGGGGGGTCAAATTGACTTTCGGACCCCCTTAACAACCCATCCGTTCTGCCGCCGATTTCTCTTGATTCGAATGACTTGAAAAATCTGATTCATGGACCACTACACTACGAATACCGGACGCGGTAAACTAACTGGTTTTCCCCTCAAATTATTTATTTAATTAATATATTGTCATAGAAATCTTCATATATATTTAGGATATAATAATAATATGTAGATTATGAAATATATGTATGTAAAATAAAATATACTCTAGATTGCAAATCTCATACCCTCGCTAGCTGAATAAAACTTTTACGTGCCCCAAACTTGCACCTCTGAGACCGGTTAACAGTAGTACGGTCGAGTTGAGCACAGTTACTCGCAAAGGTTTTGTTGTCATAACCCTCACGGATAAGTAATTTTTACCGTCGCCTCAATAGCTGAATTCAAGTGAAGAAGCCTTCGATATTCCCTTTATCGAGTAGTCTGCCATAGAATAATAGGCCTGAATAAAAGGGGGGGCTTAATCCGACGCGGGGAGACAGAGCTAAAAGCGGGCAAAGCCTCGAGAAATTTTAGCCTAAGCCAAAAAGGAGCTACTAGGTTAAACGAAATTTATCCGATTAAGAGTTCCCTTTAATGGATAGTTTAAGAATGGATCGAGAGGTGCAAAGTTGGGCGCACAAAATACGAAAGTACGAAGATGAGGAATTGATCAAAAGTTCCTACGCGACCGCCTGCTACGAGCCACTATACTAAGACTAGGGCTGAGCGAACAAGTGCCTTGGTACGAGTGGGATAACGGAGGTGAGATCCCGAAGGAAGTGGAGGAAGCCCTGACGAACATCCTGGCCCATCGTAAAACTAAATCTAAGAAAGATAAAGCTGAAGAAAACACGGCCGTCCTACCAAAACCAACTAAAAAGGAAACGGCCGATGAAAGCTTTGAAGAGGTGATCAACTCCACTGTCAAGTCAATTCAGGCTCTATCCAATCAATCTTTAGACGAAGAGGGCGCCGTGAGTCTGAACTATCGACTAGTCATGGAGAACCAAATAAAACATTTTATATCCGACCAAGTGCTTCAAGCCATTGGTGGTACAACAGATTTCGCCACTAGCAGAAAGTCACTAGATCCGAGACCATTTCTTATTATCAGTCAACCTCTCACCTTGCCAAAACTGTGTACATTCCTCTGCAGTGCAACCAAGTCTGCCCCTGGAACGCCAAACTTTAAAGGAATTCAGCCCTACACAGAGATTGATCGAAGCACGATTCACACGAAGACAGGGACTATTAGCAAACAACCACGAATTCAAAGATCCATCTCGGATGACGGTCGCAGATCAAACCAAGCAAGAACCTGGGAGTTGATAGCACCAGAAGTACAGCCTAAAACACCTGTTAATCCAGTAGTCCTGAATCCTGTCGTAGATAAAGACCGTGTCAAGACAAAGACAGTAACGCCAAAGCCGAAAGAAGTCACCTTGAAGAGTAAAAGGAGGATAGTTCCGCAAGTCACTACCGATTTCTGGACAACAGTAAAAACTACTGCTGCGCACACACCCCAATCCAAGGATCAAAAGGACTCAGAGGTTAGTAGCGACGATAGCAGCAATGAGAAAGATAGTAACACTTCGGAGGCCGACATTCCCCCTCCTGAAAAACCCAAGCTGGCGCAAGAGAAACAAACTAAGGCGATCAAGAGTAAGCGCAGTCGTAAAACAAGGACGAGCGGCGACTCCACCAGTAGTTAGAGCAGTAGTAGTAGTGACAATGAAACAGATTCGCTTAGTTCCGAAAGCTCTGAAAGCTCCACCAGTTCCGAAGATGAAAAACGTGTTAAGAGAAATAATAATAAGAAGAAGAAATCCACCCATCGCAAACGCCGAGAGGAAACGTTCAGCCAAATGTATCAGTTACAGATTATGCAGGGATGGAACTTACAATTCACAGGGGACGAAAAGGACGATCCTGAAGAACTCCTCTCCAAAATGACGGAATGTAAAGAGAGTCTAAGGTTACGAGGAAAAGACATGTTAGACGCTGTCCCTTATACCTTGTCCAAGAAAGCCGCCATGTGGTACCGCACAGAGAAACACAACATTGCAAACTGGAAATCCTTAAAAAATGCATTCAAACAGCAATACATAACACAATTGAATAACAACGACGTGATGGATGAATTACTCAGAAGAACACAGGGCAAACGAGAGAAAATCGCCATCTACACAACAAATTTCCGACACATTGTCAGAAGCCACTAAAACTAAAAGAACAAGTAAAGCTTGTAATCGAGAGATTACACCCCGAGTACCGAAGAGCGTTGAGACGAAATGAGATAGAGACGTTTGAGGATATCAAAAAGTATGGACAGTTGCTAGAAGAAGAGGCGGAACAGGATTCAAGGTACACTCCACCACCCAGTGAAAAATGTCGCTTTCCCGCCGCAGTCTGGCTACCCGTCTCGAAAGCTCGCGTTGCAGCCACTGAGGAAACAGGAGAAGTCGCAAGTGTTACCACCAACAATAACGGCAAGAATAAGAACAACAACAAGGGTAAATCAGCCAAACAACAACGAACTCCGGTGCAAGCCGTATCAGCCACGATAGCCGATCAGCCGGTGAGCACCAACCCGAATTATGAGTGCAATCAGAGTAGTAACGTCCCGACAACCTGGCAACAGAGTGCATCCCAACCCAACGTACAAGCCCAACTGTGTCCTACCTTGAACAATACCAATGCCACGCCTGGCTTACCGCAAAGGCGCAGCAACGCCAACGGACCCATTCCGTTCACAGAAGCTTGCTACCATTGCCAACTAGTAGGCTATCGAGCTGCGGAGTGCCCGACAGTGGAATGTTATATTTGCCACCTCGAAAGGTCACAAATCGCCCACCTGCCCTAATCTCGCTCATGCGCCATTACAATGCCAAGTTTGCGGCCAAATCGGAGTTACGTTTCACAATTGTGGTAACTGCTTAGCCATCAAAACCATGCTGGGAAACAGCAATGCAGGGGTCAGTTCGGGGCCGCAACCCCCGCAAAAACGCAGTAGTGGCCTCGATCGTTGTGTACTGCCAAGACCGCTAGCTCGGCTTCTTCACCGGCCGGTGTACTCGTGGTCTTGGTAGGGGGAGGTGGTGGTCCAGGACCACTAAAATCCAAGTAGAAGAAAGTAGAGAGCGAGAGTATACCGCAAACAGTCGACGTGGAAACTCAGATAAGTAGCAGTGGAGGAACTAATGGGCTGTCTAACATAGCCCAGGAAAAGCCGCCAATAATCACCGCAGTTCGGAGCTCGTCTAGTAGCGAGGATGACGACAAAGAATATCGTCTATGGAAAGACCAACTTCTAAACGATTACCACACCAGCCAAGCCGAAACTCAGGAGAAACTGAATAACCCAGTACCCCCTGAACTGGAGACGAGCACCGCCATGCAGGCCCCGCTCTCGCCGTGTACTCTCTCTCCCTCTCCCATATGCACGTCTCCCACCATTCAAGTTTTATACATAAATCATGAATAGGAATCTATCTTTTATTATTAATTCGTGGTCCAACTGTACCAGTATAAAAATATATACATGGTTTTTTTTCAAATGTTATTATCAAGGTGCGTGGTAGCGCCCCGATGGCACGTATAAGTTTTATACACTGTGCCGTCATGAGCACCGCGACCCTATTATACTTTGAATTTGCTAGATAACCTATACATGTTTTACGAATCTTTCTATTATATTGTTTCATCCGATATTAATGCTCATGTATGAGTATTCTATCTTAAAGATTTTAATTGGATCTTTCTAATTACCGTAGCATTTTGCTGAAAAAATTTCTCCTTCAGCATATTAATTAAGATTGAAAATTAATTTGTGATTTTTCTTTGATTTTTCGCCTCCCCGATTTTCCATTTTTCAGGCTTAGTCACTTTCAACAATACTGAGATTGTTGGTTATGGGAGGCTAGAAGTTCATATAAATTGACATACAAAAACTAACTATTTATTTATATTTCTACGAAATGCAAACGTAAATAAAAGACCTCAAGCGAGTTAACCACTGGACCGCCGCTGCGTCGACGCTGCAGAAAGCCGGCATTATATACCTACCTATAAAAAATCGACAGAGAGAGAGAGAGAGAGAGAGATAGAGAGAGAGAGAGAGAGAGAGAGAGAGAGAGAGAGAGAGAGAGAGAGAGAGAGAGAGAGATAGGTGCCCGCCAAGCGCACAACACAGTTTAAATAAATCAACTTTTAAATGTTTACACTTTACAGTAAACAAACTAGTGCGAGGCACCTTCGACCAAGAGAGGCACGGTCAAAAGGGTTCCGTGCTTCGAGCGCAAATCTAACACGCACTACCAAGTGCCGAGAGATGGCGCATAGGCGCTTCCGTATTTGAGAAAGTATGGACACATCAGCGTGCTGAATCAGGGATTATCCATCATCCTGGGACCCTTGGCTCATGCACGTTGATGGACTGATGAGGGGGCACCGATCAATTACTCTATAAAACATGCTGGCCTGCGGCACTAACAGCGAGATCAACAGCGTGATCGGCGAACATCCCAAGCTCGGCTTCAACTTCATCGAGCTCTCTCCGCTTGTATACCCCGATCTTCTTCTCCCATTACCTTATTTGCTTATTCCTCCGAAACGTGTCGAAGGCGGCAAGGTCTAATTTATTAATCTTCCGTTACAGCAACTTTAATTTTAACCTGAGCGCGATGCCGCCTCGATCATAGTCAACCTGAACTCGGTTATATGCCTAACTTGTCATCGATGTAGCCGAATTCGCTGTAGCCGCTTTGACGGACAGCAAGCAATACTTCGACTTCGCACTCAAGACCGAACAACAGCAATATAGCGGCTCCTGATGGGCAGCGCGTTAGACAACGAGCCCGAGAATGAGTTCGTGGCGGGACGTGACTTCAACAACGATTCCATCGAGTAAGCACGAGGAGGAGCCGACGCTTTTCCAAGAGATCGGCAGTGCCGAAAACGTTCAGCATCAAGTTCAGCGTACCCACGACACCCTGCAACAAGTCCAAGCCTATCACCGATACTGACGCCCGCCAGCATCACGTGATGCTCACCGATAGCATGCCTCTCGACAAAAATTTGTGTCTAATATAAGCGCTAAGCGCTCGCTAGCAATTCATGCACTTAATTTGTCGCATATAAAGAGATTGTTACAAACACCACGTGTACGTGAATGCTAGGTACGCAGAGAGTAAACACAGCAGCGTGCTCGGCACCCCTGGCTCACATCGATAGACTGCCGACTATGACTTGCTGGACTGCGACATATAGAGAGCGAGTCAACAGCGTGCGTGATGCGCGGATAATCTAAGCTCAACTTTAACTTTGCCAAGTTTTCGCTACTAGAGTTCGACGAATATCGTGTCGACGCAATTCTAACCTCAACGACCATTTACCAGAAACACAAAGGCAACAGAAATTGCTCTAATAGATCTCGACTGTACTCGTCTTCCACGACCTCATAACGCTTGTTTCCCCGATTAATTAACCAAAACTACGAGGTCTTTTTCTGTTCTTGCGCGCTTCCTACTGGCGCTCTCATAAACTATGCGCATGCAATCAAAGTTATCTCTATCTTTTCACTCTCACTAAGCGTATAATGCTACGTACTTTTTTCTCACTTATAGATTTTAATTTTTACACTTCTGAATTATTTTGCTCATTATTATATGAGAATTTTTTATTTCATGTGTTTACACAGACGTTTTATTTTTTTAATTTTGTTGAACGAAATGAATAATTGGAATATGAATATTAAAATGATTATATTAGTTTGAATAAATTATTTTTACATATTTATTTTTTCAAAAAAGTATATATTAACATATTACTAGTTATACTATAATATACTATATTCACACTAGTTTTTTTACATCTCCGCTAATAGGATTATATTGAATTATACGATCATGTAAAATTAAACAATAAACTGTCGTTGATGGAGGTACAGGTTCTTTTGTCTCAAATTTAATACGAATATCTACAGCAGCTTGTTTCAGAGACTCATTTTGTTTCGAGCAATCGATGACAATAAATGGTGTGTATTTGATAAAATCACCTTTGCTAACTAGCAAGTCGGATGGTAAATCTTTGTTTTCGTAGTAAGCATTTTGAAATTGTAAGAACATTCCATAAAGTAAAGCATATTGATTCTTCTCAATGTCAAGATTTAAATTACCATATGGGTAATACTGTGAGTTGAGGACAAGTTTTACATTGGCGATTTTACAATGATCAAATTGACTTGCATTCTTTAAAGCTACATCTTTTCTGTTTGTTTGAAATGCTAAAATGAAAAATCTTGGCTTCTCTAATTGATTCGACGTTTTTACTGTCCAGATATGTCTTGATGATGCTGGAAGCATTCGATATTCATATAATTCCCATGAACGAAAACTCATAGCAATAGGAATATCTTTTTTAATATGACTAAATAATTGTATTTTACGGCTGTCTGACATGACAACGTAAGGCATCATCCATTCAATCCGAGTAAGTTCAAACTTATACTCTTCATCTGTTGCACCTTGAGCAGGAGCTGTTTGTATGATAGCATTAATATCATTTCTTGATCTCGTGAGTATAATCTCATGCTTAACGTTTACCCCACGTAAAAAAGCACACATGGGAACCATGTGGGAACCATGAGGATTCTATATCGTTCCCACATGGATCCCACGTGGTTCCCATAGGGAACCACATGGAATCCACATGGGCTTTTGCGGTGGAAGCCCACTGGGATCCCACGAGAAACCACATGGTTCACACATGGTTTCCATATGAATTTTACGTGATCACCACAACCTATAGGTAAAATAATTTGATAGAATGCAAGTTGTGAGACATGGGAACCATATGGGAACCATATGAGAACCACATAAAAACCACATAGAAACCACATAATTTCCATATGGTCTGCTAAAAATAAAATTTTTTATTTTTTTGTTAAACCATCCGGATGATAACACCAATACTGGACGACTAAGCTTGAAAATTTCTATTTTTAATAACTTTATTTAACAAAAAAACAAAAAAATTTATTTTTAGCACACTATATGGAAATTATGTGGTTTCTATGTGGTTTTTATGTGGTTCTCATATGGTTCCCATGTGGTTCCCATGTCTCACAACTTGCATTCTATCAAATTATTTTACCTATAGGTTGTGGTGATCACGTAAAATTCATGTGGAAACCATGTGTGAACCATGTGGTTTCTCGTGGGATCCCAGTGGGCTCCCACCGCAAAAGCCCACGTGGATTCCATGTGGTTCCCTATGGGAACCACGTGGGATCCATGTGGGAACTATATAGAATCCTCATGGTTCCCACATAGTTCCCATGTGTGCTTTTTTACGTGGGACAACAATTTTATGATAATCTTCAACAAATCTTAAAATCATTGAAAGCGGAATTGAAACGTCAAATTGTCCATTGTCATCAATTATTTTAGCAGTCTCTTCAACATCAAGCCATCCAGCATTCTCTAACAGCTTACTTTGATTTGAACTGTATGACACATAACCTTTCATGACACTGGTTATACCTACATTCTTACACTTATCGATTTCAATAGCGTTAATTTCATAACGAATTTCATCAAATAAATGACATATAGCATTGTTTACTAACTTTGTTGCTTTAACGTTTGAATTATCTGATTTTTTAATTTTTCCACAAATATGTAATGAACTTTTTGAAGGCAAAAGACATAAATCTTGATGCTGAATTGAGATACGTATCTCATCACTATTATTAAAATTTAGTGAAGTGTACGGTCGATGAGAATGTATTTCATAATGAGCGATGAACTCGTCAAAGACGATCGGTGTCTGCACACTAAGAATTGCTTCTATTTTTTTTTTCGTTCAAACGACAACAGCAAATAAGAATACAGCTTATTTGATCTTTTTTACAGTTCTTCTTCTTCTTTTTCTGTCGTGTGTGATCACTTTGAGTCCGAGACTCTTCAGATACTGAGCGTTCTGAGGTGTTAGACCTTTGACCACTTGTCGATGAATAACTNGCTTGTCGATGAATTACTTTCTCATGACATGGTAGTCTGTTTATATAGCCTAAGCCCACCTTTGTGTTATAAACAATGCCCATTACGTGACCTTCTTGATGTGTAGTCTAACAGTGACTACTTCTCCTCGAAGATTTACAAGGTCACCGTTCTGATCAACAATACGCAACTGTAAATAGTCAATTATTTTCACTGACACTGGTAAGTAGATTATTTGTTTTGGCACTTAAATAATTTTATATCCCGGTGGCACTGCAGGAAAAAATTCGTGTATAGTATGAACTTTGTTTTGATTGATGTACGCTCCTGATGTTATATTACATTCGACACGTAGAGCATTCACTTTGAGAATGGATACTGGTAAGTCAGATACGTGACTTTTATACGGTTGCAGAACACGTTGTGTAAAACCAAGTAATCTTCCTATGAAATTAAGCGGTTGAAAATCAATCTTATGACTGCAATATATTTCACTACGTAATGCATTATTGTTTGGTTTTATGCTAAGTTCTATTCCTTCAGATTCAAGTTGCTTTTGTAGAAAATGTTTTTATGCTAAGTTCTATTCCTTCAGATTCAAGTTGCTTTTGTAGAAAATGTTCTATATCAGATATTTCATACCTACCAACTGGAAGCTCAATAACCTTATTGCCAACATAAAATTTATTTTGTCTAAGGTCAACATTTGGTATAGAGTTGAATGTAAGTAATTCAACAAGTCCAAGAATATAACTTTTGTCTCTATCAAGCTCTATTGGTGGAAAATAGTGTGTTTCAAGTACTGATGAAGTACCTGATAAACTGAGAGTTAACGATTCATTCATCTTGAACACTCAAACGTAACTAAAAATATGTGAGGTTTATAGCAGCTTATATAGACGATAATTATCAAGATGATCTAATAAATCATTTAAAAACTTAAGACAAAGAAGATCACAAGTAAAAGTATTATACTCTTGATAACGTTTATAATTATATTTAATAGTATCAAGGTTAAAATAATTAATTAAATCTATAGGTGGTCGCAAATCGCCGAAACTATCGAGGTACGAAACGTTTTTTCCATTTTTGCGGTAGGCTACCCAATGTGTACCAGGGCCAGTGTTATCATCAAGATTTACAATAGCGCTCTCTCTAAGTAGAGGTCCGCTAGCTGGCAGTGCATTTCACGTAAATACTCCTCGAAAGTTAGATGTTTGTAGTTTTTTAGCAAATTTTTGTAGATCATAGTCTGTCAATGGGCGTTTAGGAAGCTTTACTTCAACGAAGTGTTTTTTTCCCCTTCTCAAGCATTTTTTTCCTTCTTGACAACCTATATCTTCATTAGACTTCCGTAACCTTTGTGATGAGGTTTCAAATATAAACCTTTACCAAGTACTTGAGCTTCCATTTTTTTATTATGTCGCTGCTGTTCTTCTAGTTGTTGTTTAGCAGCATTCGCTCTGTTTACAGCTTGCGCTATCCCAGCAGCACCACCTGCTAATGAACCGACTGCGCTTAGTCCTGCAAACAGTGGAATGAGTGCAGGAAGAAAGCCGCCTACTTTTGGAACAGGTAGTATTTTATTTATTCTTGGTAAACTCACATTACGTTTACCACCAGCTTTCTTCATGATAGTACGAGCTGCTTGAAGAGCACTTTTAATAGCAACGCGTGAATCATTGCTATGTGCTGTAGCTTTCGAAGCTGTTTTTATTAATTTTTTCAAGGTCAACTACTTTTTTCTCTTATTACACTTCTTTTTTCTCTTATTACACTTCTGTAATCCCATTCCAAATTTTGATTTAACTTTCATGATATTTGTAACAGCATATGCTCCAGCTTTTTCACCTAAACTAGATTTTGAAGCCTTAACACGTTGCCAAGCTTTCTCAGCCAATACTCGATCTGCAACGTTCCGAGCGTTATATCTTCACGACTTTTCGAGTATGCAATATCATGTTCTTTACACGCTACATCTAGAGAATTAATGCCGGGATCTCCCCGTGCTAGCCGTTTATATAGCTTCATGCCTGCCCTGCTAATAGCTGAAGATTAAAAGCGATAAAATTTGATTAATTTTAATCACATTTTAATCATTCTTAATACTTCTAATCCTCGTGATCATTTCAGAAGAATCAATTTTAATACATTTTAATCATATAGCAATTAATGCTTATTTTTAGCATTAATTTGAATCGTTTTTGACCCGCATTAACACTAATAATTCGATTTAATCTATTTTAATCTATTTTAATATCCTTGAAATCGCTGAAAATAATGCGGCAATGTCAGGTTTAATCCAAAGTAATCGTATCGTTTTTAAAAGACTATATTATAACTAAAAGTAATAAATTTTAATTTTATTCGATTGTTTGTTAGTTAAACGTAATTAATGATGAGCCAAATGAAATTGTTTCTAATCGCATATAATTGAAATCATTATAATCGAATTTAATATACAGTATTAAAATCGCAAATAATACATCTTATAGCTGTTAATCACCATGAGTCATATTTTGATCATTGCTCATTGCTATCGTTTTTGATCGTATTTAATGCATATCATTGAAATCATTTTCAACTACTTATAACGCAATTAAATGTGATATAAACTTTAATTCTTTGTGATTGCTAGTTAATAAATCCGAATCACACCAATAAAAAATACGACACGCACTCCCTGTGACCCATCATAGCTGACCCGAAAAACTGACACCGTTTATAAGCATTCTTATATTTAAATTCCAAAAACTACGGAGCGTTTTTACTAGACTCGTCATTGGCGATCTAGAGCTCCTACCTATAAGTTGCATTACTCCACTCTAAAAAATGTGAGTGCATCAAAACTGTACATCTTAGGCTTTAAATTTAATAATATTTTGTAAATGTGAGATAATACATCGTCGCTTCCTACGAAGAGTAGTACATTTCAGATCTCGCACCGAAGACTAGTACATTTGGTTATTCGCCGCAAACACTAGCACTTTTCACTTTTCGCCGCGACGAGTAGCACGTTTCACGGCTCAAACTAATGCTCTTGTAGTATGAGAAAAACGTATGATAATTTAATAATTTTTGTACGAGCTGAATCTTTGCATGTGAATAATACTACGTACCACTTTGGCGTTCATAAATATCATCAATTGTTTAAGCAATAAATTCCCGAAACTACTAGTGTTTTCGTGAAATGTGCTAGTCTTCGCGGCAAAGTTGTGAAAAGTGTTAGTCTTCGCGGCTAGGGCGCGAAATCTACTAGTCTTCGTGGCGAAAAAGGAAAAGTACTACTCTTCGAGAGGGATTTAGGACGTGCTAGTCTTCGTTTGGAGCGACGATATATGACCGATTGTGAGAAAACGTGAAATACAGTGCACAAATGTTACTATAAAATGAATGCTTTTCTGGGTTGCCAATATAAATTTGTAAAAATGTGAAACATTTTGAAAAATCATGAAAATTTGTAAAAATTATGACAGGTTTCATGTTAGCGATGCTCCAAATTTAAATGTAAAATTTTTATTTTTCACATTATTTTACATTCCAACACAATTACTCAAAGTTTTTTACATTTATCATTTCCACTACATTTTTATTGTATTGAACAATAAACAATTAAAAAGTATTAAAATCTTCTACTAATATTATATGTTAAGAACAATTAAATTAATCCATCTATAAAAGGGAGACAGCGATTAGTATCGAATTGAAGCTCTAAAGCTAAATTCAGAGCGTTATCAAAGAATTTAATTCGAAAAACAGTCGAAAAGCTTATAGTGCCTTTGTGCGCGTACCGCACTTTGCTTAGAATCTAGTCTTGATTAAAAACGATAACACTATTATAGTCCATTATGGTCCATTATGGAACATTATGGTCCAGTGAATTTCGGACAATATAAAGTGAGTGGCAACAAATTGTCGCATTGCAACAGATTGAAATCGTTTAGATACGATCAAATTTTATACCAAAAATTCACTGCGATTATGAAAAACGATTGAATTATACTAAGAAACGATTAAGAATGACTCGTCGTCAGGTGGCGTCCGGATTTTATTACTCGCAAGCGGTAAGAATCTGTGATGGTTAGTATATAAGACCATTCAAGGTAATGCATAAATAATTCATTATAACATGCGTGTAATACATCTATTAAGTAACAGTGCGTGTAAGATTAGGCAGTACGAGTGTGTATTTATAAAGTGTTCAGTAAAATATATGAATTTAAAAAAAAAATGATACATGAATATTACATACGATTATAAGAGATTAAAAACGATTAGATTTATAAATGCAGTAATTAACATCAAAAACGATAAAAAACGATTAATATATATTACGGATTTTTAATACATTTTATGATAATAGTTTAATCGTTTTTTATACCATTCTAATCGTTATCTATTCTATTCGTTATCTATTCTAATCGGAATTGATACAATACATTCTAATACCTAATAAAGCTAAAATTACGTTACACAAACGACTATCAAAAACGATTACGGTTTTTGAAATCTTTTATAATCATCGGCTACTAGCAGGGTGGCCCACAGTATTGATAGCCTGGTATATGCATTTCGAACGGTAACTTATTAATAAGTTTATTTATTAAACCTTGACCTTGATGTACGATCATGACTGTTCAATGATTTATATACTACTGGACTTATGTTATAAAACGTTAACTTTTATAATTTTGTACATCAGTTATGATTTAGATTTCATACAGTATGGATGTGAAACAATCAATCAAACTTCCAGTAGTAAATTTTGACACTCTGACAGAGTCAGATCGTCATAAGGGAAAAAGACATGGAGATCTTTTACCAGATAACATCCGAGCAGTCTTTTGTGGACCATCAAACTGTGGTAAAACAAATGCTCTGTTGTCTTTTATTACACATCCAAATGGATTGAAATTTGAAAATATTTACATCTATTCAAAGTCCCTGAATCAAGCTAAGTATCAGTTATTAAAGAAACTCGTTGAACCTATCGAGGGGATTCAATATCTACCTTTTAGTGAACATGACCTTGTCATATCGCCAGATAATGCTCGAGAAAATTCAATAATGACATTCGATGATATTGCTTGTGATAAACAAGATAAGGTTAAAGCATTTTTTTGCATGGGTAGACATAAGTGTGTAGATTCTTTCTACCTCTGTCAGTCGTATGCTCAAGTCCCTAAACATCTTGTGCGTGATAATGTTAACCTTGTAATTATATTCCGTCAAAATGGTATGAATCTAAAACATATTTATAATGATCACGTTAATACGGATATGTCATTTCAACGCTTTAAAGACTTTTGTGGATTTTGTTTGACTGATAACCACAGCTTTATTGTGATTAATAAAGATTGTAACATGGAAAATGGAAGATATAGAAAAGGCTTTGATCAATTCATTATAAATACAACAAATTTGAAATAGATTAAACATTTGCATGTGAGACACTAACGGGTCAACATGGCTAATTTCGAAGAGCAAATTGATATTCTTCAGCAGATGGAAAAAGCTCGAGAAGCTATATTAAACCGAAATATAATAGTTTAAAATTGAGTAAATTAGATGCTGAACAAGTACCGAATACTATCTTTAAACCTATTGTTGAACCACTTGAAAAGTAGATTGATATCACAGAAACGCGTAGTAGAGTTTCAAGAAAAAAAGGTACTGTGAAAAAAGAAGACAACGATGATGATAATGATAATTATGAACTTAAGCAAGAAAAAGAAGAAGAAGATGAAAACGAAGTAGTGAAAGAAGACAAACCAGCTTATGTTGATGAAAACTTAAAGGTAGATACAGAAAATTAGGTTAATGTACTAAATGCAGGTAGTAAAAAATATGTAGTTATAGATAAATATATTACAATGATAAAGAGAGGTGAGACAAAAGCATTAGATTTAACGTACGGTGTTCAAGTAGAATCATTAAATTTGAATTCGCCGAGAAAGCGACCGAGTCGGAGCTAGCCGTTACGTAAGTTTAAGAACGCTGCTGGTCAGCTCGATCAAATAGGGGGTTGCTATGACAACGCTCGAGCGCTCTCTCTCTCTTTCTCTCTCTCTCCCTCTCTCTCTCTCTCTCTCTCGCTCTCTGAGCAGTACCTGTTGCCCGACTTTGGGCAGTCGAGCTGTAGAATCAGAGCTGAACACACTGCAGTGTCAGCTACTGGTATCATTCTCAATTGGAGAACGACCGTTT
This sequence comes from Pteromalus puparum, assembly GCA_012977825.3. Lineage (NCBI taxonomy): Eukaryota > Metazoa > Arthropoda > Insecta > Hymenoptera > Pteromalidae > Pteromalus > Pteromalus puparum. Next base: position 40,920,451 of record CM053168.1, read on the forward strand.
AGTTAATATTTTTCACTCATTTTTTCTTGTTCTTTCACAAGTGTACTTACACTCTTTTGTTAATATATTTCGCTCTTTGAGCCTTTTATTATTTCAAACATTGAGTCATTTTAATTATCGCCAACCTTAAGTAGAAACGAACATCCAACGTCTACATAGTCAGTTAGACGATAAAACATACGGTGTACGTAGAAAAACTGATGATTTTCATATTGGAAACACTCCTTTTTCCTACAATGATGAGTTTATTATTTTGGGAAACAAACAGTATGCAAAGAGCCCTGGATTGATTCAATTATTGTTTAAAAAAGAACCTGATTCTGCTAATATAAATAAAGCTGATTCATCAGATTATGCTAAAATTATTAAACAAACGAGTGCACATAAGAAATATTATAGAGAAGAGGAGGCAATACGTGAATCAAATTCAAAAAAATACATTGACTATATTGCAAAATTGTCAATCAACAAAGATAATAAACGTAAGTCTAAGGAAGGTGGAGGTTTACCCCCTCCCTTTAAAATTGCAAGACGTTATACAAATACTGATTATATATACTGGGATGATCCAAACGAACTCGTTAATCGACTGCGATTATTAATAGCTGAAACATCTGCTGATAATCAAAACCATGTGAATGAAATTCAGTGTATAATTGAAGAACTCCGTGAAGCTAATATAATCGATTAAGAGTATAAATAAGAGTACTTGAGTACAAAGCTAGTTATTTGAATTATGAGTGTTGACCTGTTCGGACGACATTTGAATAGCGCAGAAGGCTTTCGAGGACCTCCAGGGATTCGATATAAACTCACTGCTGATGGTCAATATAGTTTACAAGATAAAAGATTATGCAACGTAGCAGATCCTAAGGATTCAAGTGACGCTGTTAATTTAAACACTTTACAAAGTGTTACTCACACTATAACATCAGAACTAAAAAGTGAAATCACTAATTTAGATGAAATAGTCGAACTTCATAGAGACGAAATTGATGAAAAGTTAAGAGCACTTGCAGTTAATATTGATACAATACATAAACTGCTACTTGAAGTTAAAAATAAGTGAACATGGATCGGAAAAAGTATTCTGCGAATACACACTCTTTTCCTGAACAAGCAAGCTATAAAAGACTTGATAACAATTCGTCTGATAATCAGAAAAAAAGATAGCTCATCTTCTAATTCCTGGAAGAAGTGTACTGAGAAATATTCTACGAATACAAATTCTTTTCTTCAGCAACAAGGTTATAAAAGATTCTAAAACTATGGATCATTGACATCAATTTGTAGAAGAATTGCATAAGCCAGCTCGACGTAATTATACACGCAGAAAAGTTGATATTCGAGATATTGATGAAACATGGCAAGCTGATCTTGTGGAGATGATACCTTATGCTCAAGATAATAAGAATAAGATAATGTTTTGCTCTGTTTAACTTTTCGGCGATATAAGTGAGTGCGTAGTGAAAAACGGAAACGACGACGCGATGCAGCAGTGATATATGTAGTTTTAAAATCAGAACAGAAGTGCTACTATGGTGCCTATATGTGTTTACAAGCAACCTCTGCTCACCACGATCCCGCTCGCGGACCAGCTGCTCGCGATTAGTGCTTTGTAAGACGGTGCAAAAAGTATTCAAAAGTGATGCACCCACAATGGCACTGACGATGCAATGTGTGAGTGTCAGTTCATCAAGGAGTGCTACAGTCTAGAAAAACATGTAGCTTGAATTTTTGTTTGGAGGTTATCTTTTGTTTTTGTGACTACTCCTGATGTTGCTCCTACTGATTCTACTGTTGTGCTGATGTATATTTCTTGTCAAATGCTGTCTAGGTGACGATTTAGCATCAAACAGTTCCACAAAAAGTATTGCTGTGTTCTTGTGTTCATTATTTTGAAAACAGATATTTATTGTGTTATGTGCAGTGAAATCAGTGACTATGTGATTGTGTGATCTGTTTTTAGAGTTGAACCATTGTGTTGTAATTCTGATGTCTCCTACTGATAGCTATACGGCATTAGTATCAGAGGACAGAGAATTTAGTATTTATCCCTTACGAAAATAATGTGCAGAGATCTGTGCATAGATCTCTGCAGAGATTTCTGCACAGATCTCTGCATAGATCTCTGCAGAGATTTCTGCACAGATCTATGCAAAGATCTCTGCACGTTATTTTCGTAAGGGATCGTTGCCAATTTGACCATGTAAGGACTACCATGGTGCTGATTCGCACTATCTGGGTGGTGTAGCTTGGCGTTGCTGGCTACTTCAAAACTCTCAAGGTGTCCCTGGAACTGATTCATACCATCTAAGTAGTGCAGGTTGGGTTGTTGACTTCTGCCACTACATCAAGATGACCTTTGAGTTAGATTTACTCTGTCTGCAGTGGTGCTGATTGACGTCTCTGGGTACTTCAACATTATCTGCTTGTGCTGCTTGGTGTTTCTGGCTGATCTAACAATCTTCAAGCTATATTCGAACTTTCTAGATGCCCTTGAGACGTTGCTATTTGCTTGAACCACCTGAAATTGACCATGGACCCATATTCTTGCTTTCTGACAGTCCTGGTTGGCGTAGCTGGCTGCTTAAACCATGTCGAGATGATCTTGGAGCTGGATGCATGCATGCTGGGAGTATTGATTGATGTTCTTGGATACTTCAACCACTTTAATACGGCTCTAGAGATGGGTTTGTACTATTCTACATGGTAATATCCAAAAATTACAATGACTCGTACTGTATGTTTAATTAATATTGAATCTTTAATAGGTTTTGATTTAAAATACTTTATACATGTTCTAAGTTTTCTAAATAGATATCTTTTATTACTTACGGGTATCTTAATAGTGATTATTATCAATATACTGCTAAGTTTTTTATTTGTAAATATAAACTATGCGAAAAAAGTTTGTAACATACTTTCCTGATGTATGTCTAGGTATACGAGTAATGCTGAATTTTTTGGAATCATAGTCTACTACTGCATGCACAGGAGTACGACTGAAGATATTGCTGTCGGCATCTGAGCCATCAAAATGTTGGAGTTGGAAGAAAGCTTCATCAAGACTCCGTAATACTGCTTACTACTATTAACGGATCAGGTTTTTTATCAGGTGAGATCAGTGAGTTGAATAATTGTTTGTTGATATGAGTTTTTAGTATGATTTCTTTTGTTTTTTAGTGTTTAAATTATACATACTACAACTGGAGATATCATGGTCTGCTGGATGAGGAGCAGTAGGATCAAGGGCATTGGTCATATGCCTGATCATCGATAATAATGGAGCTTCGTTAGTGTGTAACTTTCAGGTACAATATTTTTTATATAATTTGAATGATTTCATGTAATTGATGCAATTTATATTTTTGCAGATGCCGTGCTTCTAGGATACAGATCTATCATAGCATCTGGAGATAAGATGCGCAGAAGCGCTGTGCGCAACTACTCGACAGTGAGTCTCGTCTCGTTGCGCACCGTAGGTAGCATAGAGTATAGGATAGACACACACATGTGTGACTCCCCACCAGTACTATATATGTGAGTCGTACGACATATAGTTAATGCACTACTACGACTGAGTCCACTCGTTGCTGTACGCTCGAAGAGAGCACACGCATGCTCAGCATGCTTTGTATATATCCAGAATAATAAACCATATTATTAACAATCCTCCCGTCTACCTCACTCATTATTAATAGTTATTATCTTAGTCTTTCCCGAAGGAATAGACTCCCCGGATTAGTCTGGTGTTGAGATCCCCGGGTGCGAGAAATAAATCAATACAAATGTTAATTTGTTAAAACAAAAGGTTAAAATTCAGAATACATAGAGTCCAGCGGCGAGGCAAAACGGCAAATCGAGCGGCTAGGACCTGGCTTCCTCTGGAACACTCTGGCACGTGGTTTCGTCTGTAGAAGAATCGTGTGGAGTGTTGTAGTCTATTGCAGGATGTAAATGTACTGAAAATCTGCTTCGCTCGAGCTGGTCAGCGAGGCGACGAGCGAAGCGGGACCGCTAGGAGAGGGGTATGCGCGGCGCACGAAATCTCGTTTGCGGCATGGATCTGCTGCGTCGGCGGCTCTCATGCGATCGATAATCGTACGGGAGCCGTGTAAGCGCGCGCGAGAGAGAGAGAGAGAGAGAGAGAGAGAGCGAGGCAGCCCTATACCTGCGCTCCGCGGCACCTGAGCTAGTAGATCAGGGCCGTACCTGCACGGACCCAAAATGTGGCCGTTGCAAATTATTGATTCCATTTATTATTTATTTGAATACGACATGTAATGTTGAGAGAAGATTTTATAATGCTTCCTTTGAAAGATTGCATCTAATATTTTATGAACCTTTCATGAAAGAATTTTATAGGCTACCTAGAAAAATTTTCAAAATATAACAATATATGTTCCAAAAAGATTCGCGAAACATTACAGTAAGCTTTTTGGCAGATTTAGAAACCTTTCGAGTTTGCAAATAGTAGGGAATCTTCCAAACGCTTTCTGTGACCTTCCTAGAAAGGTTTAATGAAATCTTTTCCCAATTTATTGCAACAGCTTTATGTAAGCATAACCAAAGGCTACTCGGAATTTTAATAGGAATACCGTAAAAACAATTACTGTAACGTTACGATGAGCTTACTTGACAGATTCAAAAAGCTTTCGAGTTTCCAAATAAAAGGGAATCTTCATAAGCCTCCTCTGACCTTTCAGGAAAGATTCAATGCAATCTTTCCAGAATCTATTGCGACAGCTTTGTGTAAGCTTAACCGAACGCTACTCTAAATATGAACAAAAAAGCTGCAGCAAGGTTAAGTGATACGTCTTGAAAAGCTAACTTGGCAGATTCAAAAAGCTTTCGAGTTTCCAAATAAAAGGGAATCTTCCATAAGCCTCCTCTGACCTTTCAGGAAAGATTTAAAAGAATCTTATTTTCGTATTATTTATTTTTGCGGAAAATAAGATTCGTGAGTTCGAAATAATAAATTGTTTAAGGACTTGTGGCGCAGGTATTATTATTTTTTATGAGTACCCTGTTAGAAATAGTTCATAGAAATCGATTGAATTTTTAATCGAATTTGAAGCTATTTCTTAATCCCACTTTTTGCATTAGAGCTCGATTAAAATCGATGGAATCGATAAAAGTCAATAGAATTATATACGAAAAATGACTATTAAAGTGAATAAAGGTCAATCATTGGTATGAAACATCGATTTCAATTGTTGTTTTCCGTATTGAAATTTATCGACTCCTATCGATTCTATCGGTTTCAATCGAGTTCTAATACAAAAAGTGGGATTAAGATATAGCTTCAAAATCAATTCAGAATTGAATCGATCTCTATCGAGTATTTTTAGCAGGGTAGATAAGGAGCAGGAGGTCAAATAAAATATTACACAGATTTATGGTTGATAAAAATGATTGTGGCTAGCAGCCTTTATTCACTTTATTTATCACTCAAAAAAAAGCTTACTCAAGAATTTATCAAGAAAATGTTACTAATATAATATTGAAATGAGCTAAGCGTAGAAAATCGACACCTTGGAATAATCTAAACAAAACTAACAACAGTTGCGGCGACTCGACATATCAATTGTTTTTATAAACACAGATTATAATATTATTCGAATATGTGACAAGACTGACTGCTTTTCTTATAAATCAAGTAGAACCTACAGCGCAAGAAAAGATTTATTTATTTTATTATGTTTTATTAACGCCTGTTTATAATAATGGTTAGTAAAAAAATGTGAATGAATTGTTAGATGAAATGTCCTGGGATAAATGAAAGTTGTGTAGAGAAAAGCTCAATTATAGACTTAAGTTATGATGTTTGAATTTACTGTTCTGAAAATACGCGGAGAAAATTATGATTTATCGGATATATGTCTAAAATATTATATTGCGACGATTCAATTGTATATAAGATGACTTATTTGCCATCACCGTGTATCCAAACACGTGTCCGGCTTTCAACGGAAAGATTACACGGGAAATAAGTCTCAAACCGATCTAAATAATAACGTAGTTGATGAATGAAAATAGTAATATTATCACAAATAGGAGAAATCACTTAGAAAAAAATATTGTGGTGGAAATTGATGTACGTAGAGTGAATGATCTGCAAAAGGTTAAACATTAAGGATGAACGAGATAATATGTGATCCTCGTAATTGTTGTAGATTATTTAGTTAGTTTTACGAGGTGTTACGATGATATGATTATTTTACGTATAATTCGCGAAATGCGACCATAGACAACCGACTGGGACGTGATATAATCACCACCAGTCGGACAGCGAAAGCTGTTTGTTTTGTGTCTGTCGGTGGCAGGGTTAGTGAATTATATATGCGTGAGTCTTTCCCGAAGGAAGAGACTCCCCGGATCAGTCTCGTGTAGAGATCCCCGGGTGCGAGAAAACAATAAAAAGTTACAAAGGTTAGTTGGTTAGCTAATGATAAAATTACGTAGAAATACTGGACCCAATAGCAGCCCGGAATTCGCGTCGTAGCTGGCTGGAAATGGCTTCCTCTCATACACTCGGCCACGTGGTTTCGTCTCTGGAATGCGACGTGTGCGAAGTGTATATCTTGTTGAGCGGAAGGAGTAGAACTGAACTGCTGCTGCATGCGAAACTGGTCAGCTACGCAGCAAGCGCCTCGTGGATGCGAGAAGAGGGGTATGCGCACCGAACGCGTTATCATTTACTGTGTACTTAGTCCGCGCCGGCGGCTTCACGTCTTGAAAAGTTTACTTGGCAGGTTCAAAAAGCTTTCGAGTTTGCAAATGGTAGGGAATTTTCTAAAAGCTCCCTGTGATCTTTCAGGAAAGATTCAATGCAGTCTTTTCAGAACTTATTACGACTTCTTTAGGTAAGCGTCACTGAACTCTGCTCTAAATCTCAACAAAAGTGATGCAGCAAGGTTGAGTGCCACGTTTCGGTAAGCTAGCTTGGCAGATTCAAACAGCTTTCGAGTTTGCAAATGGTCGTGAATCTTTCAAAAGCGTCCTGGGACCTTTCAGGACATATTCAATGCGATCTTTTTAGAATCTGTGGCGACAGTTTTATGTAAGCTTGACCGAACGCTACTCTAAATCTAACTAAATATGCGAGAACAAGGGTTATGTTCTACGTTTCGATAAGCTCGCTCGGGATATTCGAAAAACTTTCGAGTTTGCAAATAATCGTGAATCTTTAAAAGCTTCCTGTGACCTTTCGAGAAAGTTCATTGCAATCTTTTCAGAACTTACTACGACTAATTCATGTAAGCATGACGGAACGTATGCTACTTGGAATTTAAATGCGAATGTCGCAACAACAATAACTTTTATGTTTTGATAAGCTTACTTGGCAGATTCAATAAACTTTCAATTTTGCAAATGAGAGGGAATATTCCAAAAGCTTTCAGTGACCTCTGAGGAAAGCTTTAATGCAATCTTTTTGGAATCTATCACGTCAACCCTATGTAAGCATAACAAAACGGTACTATAAATCTACAAAAAATGCTGTAGATCTTGGTTAAAAGTGCCACGTTTCGATAAGCTTTCGACTTGTCACATTCAAACTGCTTTGGAGTTTGCAAATGATAGAAATATTCCAAAAGCTTACTGCGATTTTACAGGAAAGATTTAAAGCAATCGTTTCAGAATCTATAACTGTAATATTTACGTTAAAGTTTTTTGCGAATTCAAAAAGCTTCTCTGTTAAAAATATCTACATGAAATTTTATGTAAATATTTTCTATCTCGATCACAGATATCTGTATAAACATAAACAGTCTGCTTTTCAAAATGAATGCCCCTGGAAGAATGTGTGCCATGTTGTGGTAGACTTTCCCGGTCGATTAAACAAACTATAGAGTTTGCGCATGAAAGGGAATAATTCCTAAGCTTTTAGTGACCTTTCAAGAAAGACTCAATGCAATTATTCTATAACCTATTAGTACACATTTCTGTAAGCGTAATGGAAATCTGTCATGTTACGATATAAGTTTTATTGGCAGGTTTGAAAAACTCTCACGTTTATGCATGAAAGGTTATCTTTGAAACAAGAAAAAATTTTATCTGAAGAAATAATTTTATCTCTTTAAAGCTTCCAGTGACTTTTTGCGAAAGGTTTAATACAGTATTTCTAAAACCTGTCACAATAGATTTCCGTAAGCGTAACTAATTTACAAGAATGAAGTTAAATTGTAACCACATGCCTTCATCCATCGCCTCTAATTGGGTCATGCAATCGACTTTTTATTATTTACGCTAAATGATTGAAATCTTTTCTTCTATTTTAAATTTACTACTTCGTTTAAAGTGCAACATTTTACACGCTTTCAGGATTCGGAGTCGAAAAAGTGGGTGCTGTTTGAAAAAAAATAATTTGACCTTGAAATAACCTTGTAGGACTGGCTCAAATTTGAGGTCACAATCCCCCCCCCCCCTATACAACAACTTTGGTCTCTACCACTTTTTTTTAATTTGGCGTTGCTAGAGGAATTACGTAGGCGGGGTTTCATTCTGGCTTCATGACATTGAGATGACCTTCAGTGCCGCAACCGAACATACCATTCTGAACGTAAAATTTACCGCTCTTTCCATTCCTGCAATAAAAGAATGGGGTTCCTATTTAAAAAACCAAAGTTGACCTTCAAATGACCTTGAAAACCGCGTTCAAGGTCAAATCCAAGGTCACCATCGGGTTGCTCCTTCGATATCCTACAACTTTAGTCTCTACCATTTTTTCGATTGTGGCCGTCCCTGACGAGTTATGAGCGGTGCCCGTTTAAATTGGGTCACCCTGTATATGGAATATATATATACACACACACATATATATGGAATATATATATACACACACACACACACACATATATATATATATATATTCCCATTTGTACCAAAATGTACATTTTTTTAGCTTTCATGGTTAAATAAAAATGAATATTTTTTAAACGCCTATTTCTGCTTGCAGTTGGAAAGTAGTTATTATTCTCACACATTTTTTCATTATTACTCGTTTGTTTGGAATGCATGTGCAATTTTCTCGTGTATTATTTGGTAGATCATTAAAAAAGAGTTAAAATCAGTGTCTCTGATTATACGTATAAAGAAAAATTAAAAAATTAAAAGAAAAAGAAAAAGAAAAATGTACATGCGTCAAAAGTAAATAGTTTGTAGCAAAAGCAATGCCCCTCTTCACCTCATGTATACACACCGTTAAATGAAACTTTGAATTCTGGAAATTCCCGCCGGCTCTGGCCGCTTGTTAACTGGGGCCGACGCGCATGCGCTCTATATCAAAACGCGGCCACGCTCGTACAGCGCATGCGCGTCGACTCTGGATATCCCCAATTAACTTGCGATCGGCACTGGTGGGAATTTCCAGAATTCAAAGTTTCATTTAACGGTGTGTGTACCTTTTAATAAACATATAATTATGAGTTAAATATATGAAACATTGTATGAAATTTTTAACACAAAGTAATTTACGTTGTAGGTCATTTTTTTTAAAAGCAAGGGAGGTAGCGAATGTCGAAAGTTGATTTTCAACATTATGATAGCTGCAACGTCGAATGAAGTGGCAGACCAGTACAGCTTTACAGGGCGCAAAGCCCTAAGAAAGGGTTTTAATAACCTCCGGCTATGCGCTTGCATTTATCGTAAGTTCGTTTTTTGAAAGAAGATAATATACTCTCAATTTTAAACCTTTTTTAAATTCTAAGTCATTTGTAAATTAATGTTATACTGTTTAATTTTGTTATTCTTGTCTTTTTAAAGTAATTGTGCGAGCTTATTTCATCATCCTATTTTAAATTATGTAATCCAAATATCTTTGCCAAGTTAAATTATTGGTTTGTGCTCCAAACAATTATTCCTTGCATACAAATAGTAATTTGATGATGTCGATATCTTTGTCTTGTAACGTAGACATGTCTTGCATTATTTCTTAAACAACAAACTAAAATCACTGTTTTTCTTAATATAAATTTTTTAATGAAACTCATAGTCTTAAGCGCATTGAACCACTTTATCAATCAATTGATAATAATTATTATCAATCATAAAATACAGATACCTTATTAACTATTGCTAATGTAACTATTTTATTTTGGATTGTTTAGAAGCTGCCAAACTTGGATTTCCTGATGCAGATGATGATACTATTAAAAGTGGCATCAATTCTTGGCTGGATACAGCAAACACGCGACTCAAGAGAGAAGCAAAGTAAATATTTAAATGAATTTTTTTCCTCTTCTATAAAAACATCAGCAATTCAGTGGAAAACCTTTTTTTTCTAAAAACAGATTCAAAGCGAATTTATTTCTAGATACATTTGTAGTAAAATTATAACCCGTTCTGTTTTCTACTAGATTGTAAAGCCAATGTAAATTTTATCATTTTAAAGTTATTTTTCATTATTTTTATATGACTATTTTTTTCAGTGGACAAGGTTAAAAAAAGGCGGCATTCCAGCCGATACAGTTTGATGATGTAAACAGCGATGAAGAATCAGAATAAATATACTTCATATATTCCTATATACTTAACTTCTTCACCTATATTTACTTTAACTTGAAAATAAAAACAAGAATTTTCTAATAAGTTTCATTTGTAATTGAAATGCATTTTTTTATAAATAAAGGTATGTAATACTATATTTCAAGGATTCTTTCAGCTAATATCAGTGTTATAGATCCCTGCTGATATTATACATTTCATACTTCAAATCGAAATATTAGTATCAAATAATACTCTTGAAATCTTCTAAAAAGAATTTCAGAATCTTTAAAAAACCGCTGCCAATTCTTTGGCACGTAGCTTCCTTCAACATTATGTACTGCTTAATATCAGAATTGTTTTTACTTCATATATAATTCTATCATTTTTTTTTTTTTTTTTTTTGATGGATACAGTGGCTGGTGCATAAGCAAATCTCTGCATACCTTGAGTCCAGGCTTTTTCTGGACGATTTGCAAACTGGTTTTCGCACTGGCTACAGCACTCAGTCCGGCCTACTCAAACTAACGGACGAAGTCAGGCGTGGCATTAATAACAAGAAGGTAACTCTTCTTCTTCTCTTCGACTTCAGTAAGGCCTTTGACACTGTATGTCACGTCAAACTTCTCCGAAAGCTGACACACTTCTGCTTCTCTAAGCAAGTTATCCGCTGGGTTGCCTATATTACTTTGCCTATATTACAGGCAGAAAACAGGCAGTCATTGGCGATGACGGCGAACTTTCCACCTTTCGTATATATACCTACGCGGATGACTTGCAAATCTACAGCCAATGCCACCTTGAGGAGCTCGACTCTTGTGCCGCGAAGATGTCAGCTAACGCCGAGAGGATTACAGGTTGGGCTGCACAAAATCATCTAAAGCTAAATGTTCTTAAAACACAGGCGATCGTCCTGGGCTCCCCCCACTACATTAACGCTTTACCAAATGTCGCTAACACCTCTATCAATATAGGGGGAGCCCAGGTCGAATATCAATCGTCTGTGCGCAGTCTGGGAGTGGTGCTCGATTCTAAATTGAACTGGAAAGAGCACGTCACACAACTGTGTTAAAACAGAGATAACACACACCCACCAAGAGTCTAATGTATAAGCTGTACTTCTTTCAGAAGGACCACAACCAGATCTGCGCAAACAACTTCGTGCAAGCATGGTGTTATAAAACCCATCATAGACTGCTGCTCTCTATATGCTGACCCTTACTCAAGAACTTGGACACTAAACTACAGAGACTGGTAAACACAGGAATACGTTAACATCTTTGGTGTAAGGAGGACGAGCGATCACGCCGTCCGTTCCGTCGTACCTCTTCCGCGCAACAGCAACATGCATGCGGCATGTATCACGAATGGGTTATGTGTGTGTTTGCGATGGAGTAATGAAAGAGGGCAGCACTTCCGGGGGGCCCCTCTTCTTGCGAGCTCGGTTTTGCGCGCGTGAAGGGCAAGTATTCAACCGACTTCGGCAGCCATTCACATCTGACTCGCGACTAACACCGAATCTATCCGTCTATTATTACCTTCATACGAGGATTTCCGATCCTCTGCGTCACGCGTGACATTAACGCCTTTCTAGGCATCAACATCAACGCTATTTTTTAGCATTAACTTTAACGCCTTTGTTGGCACATAACATTAACTTAACGAACGATTTGTTTGTGCGAGTGCAATCAGTGCTTTGTGTGCGTGTTCGGCGTTTTTCTCGTTTTATCGTGTAAATATCATTGCGATTTTTTATTGTGCAAATTGCTTAAATATTAATAAATCAGGGTTTTTTATGCCGAACGGCTTTTTCCCTTAAAGTGTTTTCATTGTAAACCTTTATCCAACAGTGTAAAATCATAAGAATCTAAAGTCAAAATATCTTAACTATTTAACTTAACAAAATTATCTTTTCATTAATAATAACTAACCTGCCACCTAAGACAAGTTAGAAAGTCAACGTTTAATCATGGTGCCTCCTATGAGGTCTTTGTTCTCACAAACAATCGCGAGTGACGTCACACGCACACAAAGATTGAACTTCTGAGCACTTGCACGTGCCGCGGCGACGGCGACGGCGAGCGCGCTAAAACATCTAGCAAAATTCGACCGGTCTTTGTGTCGTCAATTGCATCATTCAACTGCATCTTCATCATCACGTCGTCGCTCCCACACAAGGAAGCCTCACCACCCAGTTGCCAGCCACGTCGAGGAAACAAGGACATCGAAAAAAGCTAAGTGTACTTTGTGACAAATTTAACGATTTCGAGGTCTGGTTTTCGTTGTTACGGGCTAGCGCAGCGCGCCGATTCCGAGTATTGGGGAGAGAGCGAAACACGAGCGCGCAAACACTTGACGTTGCGCGATGCCTCGTGTTATTGTAACTATAGATCTAGCGAGAATTGAGTTTAGGGGTTTGGGTGTTTTTTTTTGTTCGAGCACATCGACTCTCATTCATTTCTTATTACTGGAAACTCGTTATTATTTCAAAGCGTCATTTATTAATTTTGAAATCTTTTCATTCCCAACTGTTTAGAAATATAATTTCAGCGTTTAACTTTACAGTTTAAAGTAACATAAATTTTAATTAAATAATTAGAAATTCACGTTCAATTAATATAATTTTTTTATTATACCATTGTTTTATTCAAATTAATTGGAGTCTATTGAAATCTATAATTTTATTTGCATTTTTTGATAATACATAATTTAGTGTTCCTCATCTTTAAAGTAATTTGCTTATTTTCTTCGAAATGACTCTCACCGGAGACCAAAAAAAACGCATTGCATATATTCTGCAGAAAGGAAAATCTTTTGAATCGCAAGTGGCGAAATTAGAAGCTTATCTCAAGGGTTCTGATCCCGACCATGCTAACGCTAAAATGCGATACGATAGTCTCGCGACGTTGTACCAAGAATACCTCAAGTACAATGACGAATTAGCCCAATTAGATTCTGAAAATTCTCAATTGACAAATTTTCTAAAGGTCGAATTCCGCTAGTTTAATGTTGCTAGTGCAATAACTAAATTACAGAGAGTTGAACCGATTGCAAGTTCGACATAAAATGCTAGCAACATTACAGTGACGGAACGCCAAGATTTGCCTCGATTACCCGAAATAAAGCTACCCATGTTCAGTGGCAAACGTGAAGAATGGGCGAATTTTAAACACAAGTTCGTTTCTCTTGTACACACTCGAACTGATCTCAGTGATGCTGTAAAATGCAGCCACTTATTCGCTTCGTTAACGGACAAGGCCCTAGAGACGATAGCTCATTATGATCCCAGCGATAAAGATTATGAAGCCGCTTGGAAGGCTCTTCTCGAGTTTTTTGATCACAAGCGTATAGTAGCTGTTCAGCACTTGAATGCGATACTTGATCTTCCAAAACTTTCCAAAGTAACGGAAGACGGGCTTGCATCTTTGCTTCATAGTACTCGTCAACATCTTAAAATTTTAATTCGCCTGGGTATAGAGCCAAGCGACGAATTTGTCGTTCGAATCATCGAACGGTGTCTGCCACCGGCAACATCGAACAGATGGCAAGACAAACTAGAAATGGACACACTTCCAAAATTAGAAGATCTGTTTCAATTTATTCAACAAACAATTTTCAAACTAGAATCAATAACTGCTCAATCTGATTCTCGCACAAACAATAATACTAGAAAACGAGCAGGAGAAAACATTCCGCAATCTCAAACTAAAAATTCGAAAACGAATGTTCGATCTTTGGTGACGACTTCTGCTTCTTCGTCCACTTCTTCTAATTCTTCTACCTGTCCCAAGTGTCTGGAAGAACATCGGTTGTTTAAATGTCCCGCATTTAACAAGCTTGCCATTCAAGAGAGATGGGATTTTGTCAAAGCTAACAAAGTTTGCCGTAACTGCCTTTGGATTCATTAACTTCCTTGCAAAAGCGATAAACGTTGCAAGAAGTGTAATAAAGGTCATCACACTTTACTCCATAATGAAAAGGGATCAAATTCGCAATCTTCGAAGAATCAGGAAACCAAACCCAAAGACGAAAGTTCTTCGTCCACTGAGTCAACAACATGACTATCTCATTATTCATTTGCTTCTGTAGCATTTCCTTCAGAGTCTCAATTAATGACTACTGCAATGGTTAAAATTCAGAACAAACAAGGAAATTTAATCGTCGCACGTGCGTTATTAGATTCTTGTTTGACCGTTAATCTCATTACTGAAAAACTTGCAAACCTCTTAAATTTACCTAAACGCACATGGTCAGTAAATATCAGAGCAGTTGACAGTATGTGCACTGTTTCAAAATATCAGATTCAAATTACTTTTCATTCAATGTATAATAATTCCAAACATCAGTTAAACTTTTTGATTGTACCAAACATCGCTAACGCCGTGCCTAACGATACATTTCCTCGTGAACTTTTTGACATTCCCAAGTATTTTCAATTAGGTAATCCGCAGTTTCATTTACCTAAGGCTGTCGATTTGCTATTGGCATCTAATATCACTTTATCTCTTTTAGCCGTTGGTCAGATTAGACTTCGTCATAAGGATTCAGAAATCATTTTGCAAAAGAATAGTTTAGGATGGATCATAGCCGGAGGGGCCCAAACTTTAACTTATTCGAAAGGGCTTCTTGTAATGTCGTTAAATTAGATAGACTTCTTGAACGGTTTTTTGCAATCGAGGACCTCGACCACGAGCCTGTGCGATCTAAGGACGATGTAGCTTGCGAAAAACATTACGTTGATCATACTCAGCGTGATGCAACTGGTAGGTACATCGTACGTCTCCCATTCAGGGATAACAAATTCCAGCTAGGCGAGTCTAGGGGAATGCTTCAAACGCTTTGAAACGTTTTTATTCGTTTGAAAGAAAGGCTCAATCACAGCCAGAATACTTATTTGAATACAAAAAGGTAATGGAAGAATATATTTCGTTAGGTCATATGTCATTATGCGAAGACGACATCAACGACGGTTATTATCTTCCTCATCACCCGGTCATAAAAACATCTAGCGAAACCACTAAGTGTAGAGTAGTTTATGATGCGTCAGCCAAAACATCTACGGGCATTTCTCTCAATGACGTTCTTTGAGTTGGTCCAACTCTTCAGAATACTATCTTCGAACAGATTCTTCGCTTTCGTACTCATCGTTATGTTATCACAGCGGACATTGAAAAAATGTATAGGCAAATTCTAGTTCATCCAGATGACAGGAAATTTCAAAAAACGCTATGGTACCATGAAGGCAAAATAAGGACATTCCAATAAAATACGGTTACTTTTGGTACCGCTTGTGCGCCATTTTTAGCGATTCGAACCCTTCATCAGCTTGCTCGCGACGAGGCAAAGGATTTCCCACGCGCCAGCAAACTTCTTTTACGTGATTTTTATGTTGATGACTTCATTACTGGAGCTGACTCGATTGAGGAGATCCTTAGCATTCGTGATGAGATGATCGAGTTGCTAAAACGTGGTGGATTCGTTATTAGACAGTGGGCATCCAATCATACATCTGCCTTAAATAATATCGATAAGAAACTTTTCAATCTTGATTGCGTAACTAAAGATAATCCTATTCAAAAAACGCTTGGAATTATTTGGGATTCCCGACAAGACTTCTTTACCTACAAGGTGCAATCACTAGATCCTCATGCTATAACAACCAAAAGAAAGCTCTTGTCAGAAATTTCAAAGATTTTCGATCCTCTTGGACTTTTGGGACCAGTGATTCTTTACGCTAAGATCTTGCTTCAAGAACCGCTGCCAAGTCATTGGCACTTAGCTTCCTCCTATTCCGCTAGTGGAAGATAATTACATGGGACAATCAACTCATTCTTTGATTTAAATATTCGCTACTATTCGATACTAAAAGGATAGGTTTACTCGAATTCAAAATCAGAAAACATATATGCACATCCAATCTTATTACGATCGATCACGTAGTTCCAGAATTATAACAGTATACGTACGCACGCATGCACGCACGCACGCACGCACACACACACAGACAAAACCATCTGCACGGACATTTTATAAAACCATGAAAACTCTCAAAATATACTAAGCTTTAATTATCAAATTATATGGTTTAACAAAAATAATAATGTTCAGTCACACAGAGTATACAGGGTGAGAGTTGAAGTATTTGAATCTTAATATCTTTTAAACTAAAAGGTTTCATAAGCTACAAAAAGAACCTAGCCGAAGTGATCAAAAATCAATCTTTCCTAAAATTTCAACACAATATCAACCTTTTTACTTCCCGTAATCGTACGATATAAAAAAAACATTTTTTTAGTGTTTGATTTTTATCTCAAAAACTAGTCGCCCAAATTGCTTAAAATTTTTACGAACATAGTAGTATCGTTGTTTTTATTGTCATGAATTTTTTAAAACATTTAACTATTATTTTTTGAGTTAATATATGTTTATCGAAAAATTACCTGAAAATCTTGGGGAAAAGTAGCCAAATTTATGTTATTTAGATAGAACTATTGTTGAATATATTGTATAAATCATATCATTATAAAAAAGCAAAAATATTTTCAAAATAGAAAAATGGCTATGATATGGCCATAAAATGGTCCAGAAATCATAAAACAAAAAATGAACCTAATTTCAGAATTAGAAAAAATATATGCATGTCAAATTTTATTACGATCCGTCGCATGGTTCCAAAATTATGGCGGTATACTACACACACACACACACACACACACACCACACACACACACACACACCACAGCCATCCCACGGACATTTTCTAAAACGTAAGATTCGTACTCCAAACAGCTCCAAATGCGTTTCCACCGAAGTATTAGCAAACTGAAATATTACTATTAAAAGCTCCTCTTGGAGAGCGAAGCAAATTGTTGGAAAGCCAAGATAACTTGGGATGAATCGCTTCCACAGGGTATTCATACCAAATGGAAATCACTCGCAGTTCAGATGCCACATTTAGAAGGAGTGTCATTTCCTCGTCAACTTTTGATTCCAAATCCAGTCAAAATCGATCTTCATGGATTCTGCGATGCCTGTAGTTACGGATACGGAGCGTGCCTCTTTATCAGATCTGTAGATACGCACGGTAAGGTCTCAGTCAAACTGATTTGTAGTAAATCTAGAGTTGCGCCATTAAGTGGAGTCACTATTCCACGATTAGAACTTTGCGCAGCCTCTATTCTTAAAAAACTTTATGTTGAAGTTAGATCTCAGTTTGATTTCACGATAGATCAGGTAACTTTGTGGTCAGATTCTACCATTGTTCTTTGTTGGCTGAAAAAAGCTCCTCATCTTTTGAGAACTTTCGAATCCAACAGAGTCGCAGACATACAGTCTTTATGAAACGAAGTCACGTGGAAACACGTTCGATCTGAGGACAATTCAGCTGATGCTCTTTCCAGAGGACAGCTACCATCTGATTTCGTTAACAACTTTCTTTGGACTTCCGGTCCTAAATGGTTAACTCTAGCTGAAAATAAATGGCCTCAGTCTATTGAAACTTCACCTTCCGAATTGCCGGGGTTAAGGAAAGGGGTTTGTCTTCTGACAACTTTTTCTTGCGACGAAATCTATTCACGCTTTTCGAACTTTGAGCATTTCACTAGAGTAATCGCTTATATATTACGTTGGACAAATTCAAAATCTAAAGTAAAACGTACAGTCTCGAAAATTCTCAAACATAGAAGACAAGATTAGTTATTCAATAACACTGATACCTCCATTGAAATGCTCAGAAGTTATTAACGCAGAACATCAAATCTTGAGTATGATTCAACGCGAAAAATTTCCAGTAGAACTTCGACGTTTAACTAGGACACCTGGCGATAGCTCAGTCCCTTTTCGAAAGAGTACTCGTCTCGATGCTCTGCATCCTTTTGTAGATGAAAAAGGGCTTACCCGTGTAGGAGGACGTTTAAAGAAATCCGATCTTTCCTACGAGCAGAAACATCCTATATTGCTGCCAAGCAAACATCATGTCACTGATATGATCATTCGCCAGATCCATCAGGTGAATTTACATTCAGGAATTCAATCCACTCTATATGCCATTAGGACTAGGTTCTGGATTTTAAATGAAAAGGACCAAATTAGGAATATCGTTCGCCACTGTGTAGAATGCATCCGTCAGAAACCCAGGACAGTTCACGCGCAGATGGCGGATTTACCCAAATCACGAGTTAATGAGTCACCAGCTTTTTGTCATACGGGTGTAGATTTCTTCGGTCGAATTTCTATCAAAGAAAAATTACATCGAAACAAAAGCTTTCTCAAAACTTATGGTTGTGTTTTCGTATGCATGGTCTCGAAGGCTGTCCACATTGAACTCGCAACGGATCTCTCAGCTGAAGATTTTTTGGCGGCATTTCGTAGATTTATCAGTCGCAGAGGAGTCCCTGAACATGTCTTCTCAGACAACGGTACAAATTTCGTAAGGGCAAACAAAGAACTTCGCGAAATTTATGACCTCTTTCACACTCCAGAGTTCAAAAATTCGATAGGGAGTTATACTTTAGCTAAAAGAGTTGAATGGCATTTTACCCACCCTTATCTCCACACTTCGGTGGTATTTGGGAAGCAGCAGTTAAAAGCTTCAAGCATCATTTGAAACGTCTATTAAAGGGTAAAACTCTGACTTATGAACAACTGAATACTTTTTTGATCGAAATTGAAGCGATTTTAAATTCACGACCTTTATATACCGTTTCATCTGATCCTAACGATCCTTTAGCTATAACACCAGCACATTTATTGATAGGACGTCCGTTTCATATTTTGCCCGAAAAATCGTTGCTTTCAGTTCCAGATAATCGACTATCCACTTACAACTTCATTACCAAAGCCAGACAGGACTTTTGGAGTAAGTGGCACAAGGAATATCTTCACGAACTTCAAACGCGCCAAAAGTGGCATGAATCCACTGCAGAGAGTGCAGAGCTGACACCTGGTTCGGTTGTTATTCTTATGGACGATATTACGACTCCGTCAAGATAGCCACTGGGTGTGATCCTCGAGGTGTGTCCTGGGAGCGACGGCATCGCTCGAGTTGCATCAGTGAAGACTGCGAGCGGCGTTTATAAACGCAACATTACACGTCTTTGTATTCTTCCTTGTACTTAGATTTGAAACAAAACCTTTTTGTATATGTACTAGCTTTTATACCAAAGGTTCAATTATGGCTTGTGATTTAAGATTCTAATCAACGGAACATGTTCTTCCAAAGAAAATTAATTTCATTTGTTTAACTGGTCATTGTAATGACAGGTGAACCAAAGATTTTTGTTACCATAACTCAAGGAGTGTAAATATGTTATTGTTCTAAGAAGCGTTTAGCCAATGATAGTTTTATTTTCATCGCTTTTCTAGTTCTATTGTAGCTTAGTTGTAGAGTATATATTTTTGCATTTACACTTGTATTGTTAATCTAATCTGCGTCATATCGTTACTATTAGTTACTATAAGTCGCAGCTTGAGCCCGGAGTATGTTCCGTCGTACCTCTTCCGCAACACGCAACATGCATGCGCATGTATCATCGAATGGGTTATGTGTGTGTTTGCATGAGAGTAATGAAAGAGGGCAGCACCTTCCGGGGGCCCCTTTCTTGCGAGCTCGGATTTGCGCGCGTGAACGGGCATTAGTTCAACGACTTCGGCAGCGTTCACATCTGAATCGCGACTAAAACCGAATTATTAACGTCTATTTTACCTTCAACGAGGATTTCCGATCCTCTGTCACACCGTGACATTAACGCCTTTCTAGGCATCAACATCAACGCTATTTTTTAGCATTAACTTTAACGCCTTTGTTGGCACATAACATTAACTTAACGAACGATTTGTCTGTGCGAGTGCAATNAGTGCTTTGTGTGCGTGTTCGACGTTTTTCTCGTTTTATCGTGTAAATATCATTGCGATTTTTTATTGTGCAAATTGCTTAAATATTAATAAATCAGGATTTTTTATGCCGAACGGCTTTTTCCCTTAAACAAGTGTTTTCATTGTAAACCTTTATCCAACAGTGTAAAATCATAAGAATCTAAAGTCAAATTATCTTAACTATTTAACTTAACAAAATTATCTTTTCATTAATAATAACTAACCTGCCACCTAAGGCAAGTTAGAAAGTCAACGTTTATTCACCCCCTACAGACGTGAACTGCAATGGCTCACCACCGCTGGGCGTAGGAAGTACTTTGCGGCCTGTTTTCTCAGAAAACTATTCAACACTGCTACACCATCGTACATCTTGGCCTTCTTTGACTTCCACGTCGCACTCCGTCCTGTGAGGGGTGAGGTGACTGCCCTGGACACCCCACCCCCTTCGGCACTGAGACGCTGAGGAACTCATTCCATATTAGCGCCTCATACCTCTGGAACTCCTTACCATCTCATCTTCGTGACAATAGATCTATCACCCAGTTTCTCGTACAAGAGAGTACATAACATTCACAAACAGCATTCGTCACCCATCTCTCGCCTCCATTACTCTTACACTGATTCACCACCCTTTCACCAATGAACCGCTATTTTACTTATTACTTTAATTAATGATTTGTACAACATATAATATACAGGAATAAAAATTATCTAAATCTCTCTCTCTCTCTCTCTCTCTCTCTCTCTCTCTCGCTCCCTATATTTCTTTCGTATATCTTGCATAGCTAATTGTTAAACTGATCTCCAAGAGACATTACCCTCTCTTTTTTACCTAACATCTTATTATATTAATTATATCTAAATGATATCTTTTCCTCACCACCAAGCGTGGTTCGTAAAGAAATGTATCAGTTTTCTTATCTCAATATTTGTCTATTAACTAAGCTGAAGTATTTTTCTATTTTCTTTTACATTTCCTTAAAACAATGTTTTATATCTCACTATTTAATGGGATTTACATATAGAAGTCTTAAAATGGATGATTGCGCCTACGGTTTGCACCTGACGCGCAACTTCGCGGCAGGAAATTTTTCACGCTGAACTCCGGGCGCACTGAAATTAGCCATCGGGTGCATTTCTGCACATCCGGTTTCCTACGCTGCCTTAGTGAAACCCAAATCTTTTCTTATCAGCTCGCCAGGCGGCGTCCCGATCGCATAATATGTATAGATATATGTATAGATATTTCCGCAACTATGGTGAAAGATACATATATATATACTTGGTACATAAAATATTATTCTGCACAAAAATAAATATTTATCTCCGCGTAAATTTACAGCTATAATATATTGCAAAATTAAAATTGTTTTATAAATTCGGCTTAAAATTTATAAAATGATTTATTGATAAATCATAATTGTATATATTTTACAGTCATACTTAATAATTAATTATTATTGTATTAATTAAATAATAATTTAAAGATTTAAAAATTTAAATAATTAATTATAGAAACACACCTTTTTAAGTCTGATTGTTGCAAAAATTTAATAAAAATTAATTGATAATTTTTTTTTAATATACATAATATGTATCTGTGCGTCCAGAGCGGACGGGTGGGTGCCTATCACCACTACACAGCGCGTCCTAAGGTTGCGGATAGAGGAACGGCCCCTGAGAAAGAGGTTAGCTGCGAATAAATCGAATAAGCAGCCGCGGACAGCCGATAGGCCCGGGCGTGGGTGTGATGAGCCCGCACTGGCGATCGAACGCATTCATCTAGAAACACTATTCAAGCACCACAACAACGAACACTCAACAATATTTCTTATTTCACTTTCTCTTCCTACCTAACTATCTCTATAATCTATCTCTCTTAGCACACATTACAAAAATCCTGCTGTCGTGGAGAATGCGGGAGCGATGACAACTGCCCCGAAAGGGGATGTGTAGAATGATTCGCCACCTGGTCTTACACGGCAACGAAGCCAGCGTAGGCGCGCTGCCTTGCAGGGGGGCGTTAGGATACGAGCGTGATTCCGTAGTGTGTCCGACGATGAGCTGACTCCGTCCTTATCAAAGTCGGAAAGCTCTCATACTTAGTTCTAGAGAGGTATGGGAGTTATCACCTCTAGAACGGATGATTCACCTGCGATCGGAAACAGGATTCAAAACGCGTGGGTTTCTCTTACTATCATGGCTCAAAAAAACCAAAACCAAACCAAAATCAATAGGGACCTAAAGGTAGGAACGTGGAATGTGCGCAGTTTATACAGAACAGGCACGTACCGGGAAATCTTAAAAGAAGCTGAGGGATACAATCTAGACTTAGTAGCTATACAAGAAACTCGGTGGCAAGATAGCGGTATGTTAGGAAACGAAAACTTCACCTTTATGTACGGGGGCGCGAGCGGACATTCCCTAGGTACCGGATTTCTGATTAACAAAAGAATTATACACGCGATTAAAAGTTTCAAATTCGTAAACGACAGACTCTCGTATATCGTCATCGAAGGAGCGTGGTACAATTACGTGGTTATTAGCGTGCATTGTCCTATGGAGGACAAAGAGGAAGAAGTGAAGGATCTTTATTACGAAGCCTTGGAGCAATTAATCGACCAATTCGCGTCTTACGACACCAAAATAGTAGTGGGGGATTTCAACGCTAAAATAGGGAAAGAGGAAATGTTTAGGCCCACTATAGGCAAGGAAAGTCTGCACGAAACCAGCAACGATAACGGTATTAGAGTCATAAATTTCGCGGCGGCAAAAGATCTTATAGTAAAGAGTACGTGCTTTAAGCACAAGGATATACACAAAGTAACGTGGACATCGCCGGACGGAGCCACGAAAAATCAAATCGATCACTTTCTTATCGATAAGAGGCGCCACACGAACGTGCTTGACGTAAGAACCTATAGGGGGGCGGATTGCGACTCGGATCATTTTCTAGTAGTGGCCAAATTAAGAGCCAAATTAGTAGCTGGGCAAAATAGTAAACGGGCGAACAAAGTAGAAACGTTCGATATTGAAAAGCTACGGAACGGGATAGAACGAATTAAGTATCAAGTAGAAATAAGAAATCGGTTTCAGGTACTCGAAGAAACGGATGCACCGACGGAGGTAGATGACGACCCGAACAGTCTTTGGGGGGATATCGAAAAAACGATAAAAGAGGCCGCGAATAAAGTGCTAGGTAGAAAGAAAAAGCCAAAGAGCAAACCATGGTTTGACGAAGAGTGCGAACTCTGGTTTGAAAGGCGCAAAAAGGCCAAATTAGACAGCGTACACAATGGGGGCGATAGGGCCGTAGAAGAGTACCACGAAATAAGAAGGCAAGTGGGGGCGATTTACAGGAACAAAAAACGCGAGTATCAAAAGAATCAGATTAGAAAAATAGAAACTAATAGTAAGGAAAATAACCCGCGCGAGATGTACAAAGGAATTAACGCTATTAGGAAGGGTTTCCAGAGTAGATCACAATTAATGAAAGATGAGGGCGGGAATCTCGTCACAAGCGAAGGTGAACTGTTAAAGCTGTGGAAGGGCTATTTTGATAAGCTGCTAAACGTACATGAAAACTGCGAGGAAACGGGAGACGAAATCCACACTGCTGAACTCCATTTGGAAGAACCGACCTACAAAGAAGTAGAAGCCGCGATCAAAAAACTAAAAAACAATAAGGCCGCGGGAAACGATTCTATACCAGCGGAACTACTTAAATATGGGGGCACTGCGCTGACATCGAAAATTTTTGAACTAGTACGCTCTATTTGGAAAAATGAAACAATGCCGGAAAACTGGAAAGAATCCATCATCATACCGATTTTTAAAAAGGGAGATAAGACAGACTGCAATAACTATCGGGGAATCTCACTTTTAGCTACCTGCTACAAAGTTCTGTCAAACGTAATACAGGCCAGACTCACACCCTTCGCGGAAGATATAATAGGAGATTATCAGTGTGGATTCCGGCGTAACGGGTCGACGAGCGTATTTATTATTTTAAAAAAGCGTATGATTCTATTAAGCGAAGCAAAATGTATCAAATCCTTGTGCTCCTCGGCGTGCCAAAAAAACTTGTGAAATTAATACAAATATGTCTGAACGGAAGCACGGGAAAAGTACGAGTAGGCGGTAATGTATCTGAATCGTTCATGATACACGACGGTTTGAAACAAGGGGACGGGCTCTCCACGGTACTCTTTATTTTAACGCTAGAGTATGTTGTTAGACAACTGCAGACTAGCGGGCTGGGCGCAACACTCAACGGAAAAACGCAGATTCTAGGATATGCAAATGATTTGGACATAGTGGGGGATAATGGCGAAACGGTAGCGAGAAACGCGGAAATACTCATAAATGCGGCCGAGGAAACGGGGTTAGAGGTGAGCGAATCGAAAACGAAATATATGATTATGGATAAACTGGGCATTTGCGAAGGAGAGGGGGATCTTAGAGTCGGAAATTTTACTTTCGAAAAGGTTAGCGAATTCAGATATTTAGGCACAACTATAAATGATCGAAACGAAATCAAAGCCGAGATTAATAAGAGACTACATTCGGGTAATGCCTGCTTCTACGCCGTGAACAAACTACTAAAATCAAAACTGCTGTCTAAAAATGTAAAAATTAGGATATATAGAATTATAATAATGCCGGTAATCTTGTACGGATGCGAAACTTGGGCGCTCACTAAAGCAGAGGAAAACCGTTTTAGGGTGTTCGAAAATAAATTTGCGAAAAATATACGGCCAAAGAAAGATGAAGAACCGGGGAGTGGAGGAAACTGCACAACGACGAGCTGCATAACTTATACGCGTCACGAATATAAACAGAATAATTAAATCGCGAAGACTAAGATGGGCAGGGCACGTTGCAAGAATGGGAAATGATCGCACGGCAGCGCGTAAATGAAAGGAAAGCCAAATACGTCGCGACCTCTAGGTAGACCTAGACGCAGGTGGGATGACAATGTAAAAGCGGACTTAACTGAAATCGGGCAGACGGCGCGAAATGGATAGGGTTA
>CM053168.1:40958116-40971925 GCA_012977825.3 Pteromalus puparum
TGGCTATGCCTATGCCGTCAGAGGACAAATACGCTCTGGGATACTTCATAGATATTGGAATCAGATTCGTCAAACGCGAGGAAGAATACAGAAAAACGCTGCCGGTGAACTTGTGAATTTAGCAAACGTTCAAGTACCAGATGAGGGGTGCGGACTCCCAGAAATCCGTAAGTTTCAAGAATTTTTTTCCACTCATGGTACGGCAATCGTGGTTTATAATTTTTCAACGTTCGGTCGCAGAAATCCTCCAATATATGATGGCACACAAACCGTCAGTGAAACTAACGGAAACGTAACACACGTATTACGAATAATGTATTACGAGCGATCGAGTCATTATGAACCAATATTAAATCTCGTTGGAGCGTGTGGTACCGACGGCTACTGTATACCATGCAATAAAGCGTATTGGCGAGCTGAGGAGCATAGATGTTCCAACAAGTGCTACAAATGTTTTTCATCGCCACCATGTAGCCTGACAGAAAATCTCATAGAATGTAATAACTGTTTACGATTATTTTTTGGCAACATTTGTTTGAATAACCATGCCAAAATCGGATCATATAATAGGAACAGTAATGTATGTAGTAAAATAAGACTTTGTCAAACTTGTTTTAAAATAGTTAAAGGAAATGAAACACATAAATGTGGTGTATCTTTTTGTAGAACATGTAAATTACGATTACCTATTAGACATTTATGCTACATACAACCAATCAAACGACTAGACCGTTCAAAACCAATCATGTTTTTGTTTTATGACTTTGAAACGCAGCAATCTCTCCCGATGCTAGGCGATGAAGAAAAAAAAGTACATGTTCCAAATTTGTGTGTTGTACAGCAGGTATGTACAGATTGTATAGAGATCGAAGATATTTCAATTAGATGTGAGATGTGTGGCATTCGGGAATACGTGTTCGATCATGACCCGATAAAACAACTTGTTGATCTTGCATTAGCACCAAGAGAGCGATTTCAAAAGGTCATATGCATAGCACATAATTCTCAAGGATTTGACGCGCAATTTATATTCAAATATATTGTTGAGAAATTCAATCAAGATCGAGTCGTGCCATCGGTTGTCATGAATGGCTCAAAAATAATTTTAATGGAGGTTCTAAAAGCAAAGTTTATTGATAGTTTAAATTATTTTCACATGTCTCTAAGCAGCTTACCGAAGGCCTACGGTTTACCTGAAATAGAGAAAGGTATTTTCCCACATTTATTCAATACTGCGGAAAATCAGACTTACGAAGGTCCTCTACCACCCCTTGACTCGTATTCTCCAGATACGATGAGTAGCAAGGAACGAGAGCAATTTTTAAAGTGGTACGATAAACAAGTGCAAGATGGATACGTATTTAATTTCCAAAGAGAAATTTTAAAATACTGTAAACAAGATGTGACCATTTTGAGATTAGCGTGTTTAGCTTTCCGCAAAACCTTCATGAAATTCGATGTAGATCCTTTCAGTGAATGCACAACTATAGCCTCTTCTTGCATGCGAATGTTTAGAAAGAAATTCTTGAAAAAGGATCAAATTGGTATTATACCACCTCGTGGTTACAGATTGACAGATAATCAGTCTGAAATTGCTATACACTGGCTCACCTGGATGGAGCACCAAGTTCTTCATCGCAACATCGAGCATGCGGGGCGAGGACAGGAAAAAAGACTGCCAGAAAATATCGTCGTTGATGGCTATTGTGCACCGCAAGCCGAAGATAATCACCGTGGTATAGTGTTACAGTTTCACGGCTGTTTTTGGCACGGTTGTCCTCAATGTTACAGAATAAACAGAGATACAAAATTAGCGAGCGGTCAGTCGATGGATGATAGATACGAGAGAACATTGGGAATTAGTAATAGATTGAGATCAGCCAATTATCAGTTAATTGAAAAATGGGAGTGCTAGTTTAATCATGAGATCTCGCAAAATGAAGAACTCGGTCATTTTATTCGTGAAAATGTGGTGAATGTAAGACGAAAGCCACTTGACCCACGGGATGCATTTTTCGGTGGGCGCACAGGTAACACAGTTAAGGTGTTTGATTGTCAGGGTCAAGAAAAGATCAAATACGTTGATGTGTGTTCACTGTACCCATTTATTTGTAAACGTGGTGTCTACCCCATTGGTCATCCGAAAATTTATGTTGGTCAAGAGGAGTGTAAACAGTTGATAGGTATCGAAAACGACATTTCACAAGTTAATGGATTGATTGCATGCGATATATTACCACCGCAAAATTTATATCATCCTTTATTACCGGTAAAAATGCATGGTAAATTGATATTCCCATTGTGCCGGACATGTTGCGAACAAATGATTCAAGAAGACTGTCCTCATCAAGATCATGAAGAGCGTCTTTTGCGAGGAACATGGGTGCCGGAGGAAGTAAAAGTGGCTGTCACATTGGGCTACGTTGTCAAAGCTGTTTATGAAATTTGGCAATACGAAATGACTCAGTACAACCAGAGGGAACGTCAAGGTGGTATTTTTGCCGAATACATCCACGAGTTCTTTTCTCAAAAGGTTGCAGCGTCGGGATACCCACCAGACTGCATCACAGAGGAGGACAAGGAGCGCTACATCAAAGCATTAGAAGATGAAGAGGGAATAAGTTTAAATAAAGATGATATACGTTTAAATGCCGGATTACGATCCGTGGCAAAACTCTGTCTAAATTCTCTGTGGGGAAAGTTTGGTCAGCGTGAGAACTTGACGAGAACGCTTGTTGTAAACAACCGAGAGACTTTGATAAATTTACTTACCAGTGCTGAGGTAGAGGTTAACGGTATTTTACCTGTTAATGACGAAACCCTCTACGTCAATTGGTGTTATAGAGACGAGGTTCTGACATCTTCACTATCATCGTTGATGACAAACGTGGTCCTCGCTGCTTTTACAACGGCACAAGCACGTCTCAAACTGTTCGAATATCTGCATGCTTTGGGACCCCGAGCAATCTATTACGACACTGATTCAGTATTTTATGTTAGCAAAGGGAAAAGTGGCGAGTACGAGTTAACAATTGTGTTGGTACATACATTACAAGCTTTCTGTCGGGGGGCCCAAAATTTTATGCATACTGAATAAACGTTGACTTTCTAACTTGCCTTAGGTGGCAGGTTAGTTATTATTAATGAAAAGATAATTTTGTTAAGTTAAATAGTTAAGATCATTTGACTTTAGATTCTTATGATTTTACACTGTTGGATAAAGGTTTACAATGAAAACACTTGTTTAAGGGAAAAAGCCGTTCGGCATAAAAAACCCTGATTTATTAATATTTAAGCAAATTGACACAATAAAAAATCGCAATGATATTTAAACGATAAAACGAGAAAAACGCCGAACACGCACACAAAGCACTGATTGCACTCGCACAGACAAATCGTTCGTTAAGTTAATGTTATGTGCCAACAAAGGCGTTAAAGTTAATGCTAAAAAATAGCGTTGATGTCGATGCCTAGAAAGGCGTTAATGTCACGGTGTGACAGAGGATCGGAAATCCTCGTTGAAGGTAAAATAAACGTTAATAATTCGGTTTTAGTCGCGATTCAGATGTGAACGCTGCCGAAGTCGTTGAACTAATACCCGTTCACGCGCGCAAATCCGAGCTCGCAAGAAAGGGGCCCCCGGAAGGTGCTGCCCTCTTTCATTACTCTCATGCAAACACACACATAACCCATTCGATGATACATGCGCATGCATGTTGCGTGTTGCGGAAGAGGTACGACGGAACACACTTCGGGCGCAAGCTGCGACTTATAGTAACTAATAGTAACGATATGACGCAGATTAGATTAACAATACAAGTGTAAATGCAAAAATATATACTCTACAACTAAGCTACAATAAAACTAGAAAAGCAATGAAAATAAAACTGTCATTGGCTAAACGCTTCTTAGAACAATAACATATTTACACTCCTTGAGTTATGGTAACAAAAATCTTTGGTTCACCTGTCATTACAATGACCAGTTAAACAAATGAAATTAATTTTCTTTGGAAGAACATGTTCCGTTGATTAGAATCTTAAATCACAAGTCATAATTGAACCCTTGGCATGCTAGTACATATACAAAAAGGTTTTGCTTCAAATCTAAGTACAAGAAAGAATACAAAGACGTGTAATGTTGCGTTTATAAACGCCGCTCGCAGTCTTCACTGATGCAACTCGAGCGATGCCGTCGCTCCCAGGTCACACCTCGAGGATCACACCCAGTGGCCATCTTGACGGAGTCGTAATATCGTCCATAAGAATAACAACCGAACCAGGTGTCAGCTCTGCAGTGGATTCATGCCACTTTTGGCGCGTTTGAAGTTCGTGAAGATATTCCTTATGCCACTTACTCCAAAAGTCCTGTCTGACTTTGGTAATGAAGTTGTAAGTGGATAGTCGATTATCTGGAACTGAAAGCAACGATTTTTCGGGTAAAATATGAAACGGACGTCCCATCAATAAATGTGCTGGTGTTATAGCTAAAGGATCGTTAGGATCAGATGAAACGGTATATAAAGGTCGTGAATTTAAAATCGCTTCAATTTCGATCAAAAAAGTATTCAGTTGTTCATAAGTCAGAGTATTACCCTTTAATACACGTTTCAAATGATGCTTGAAGCTTTTAACTGCTGCTTCCCAAATACCACCGAAGTGTGGAGATAAGGGTGGATTAAAATGCCATTCAATTCTTTTAGCTAAAGCATAACTCCCTATCGAATTTTTGAACTCTGGAGTGTCAAAGAGGTCATAAATTTCGCGAAGTTCTTTGTTTGCCCCTACGAAATTTGTACCGTTGTCTGAGAAGACATGTTCAGGGACTCCTCTGCGACTGATAAATCTACGAAATGCCGCCAAAAAACCTTCAGCTGAGAGATCCGTTGCGAGTTCAATGTGGACAGCCTTCGAGACCATGCATACGAAAACATAACCATAAGTTTTGAGAAAGCTTTTGTTTCGATGTAATTTTTCTTTGATAGAAATTGGACCGAAGAAATCTACACCCGTATGACAAAAAGCTGGTGACTCATTAACTCGTGATTTGGGTAAATCCGCCATCTGCGCGTGAAATGTCCTGGGTTTCTGACGGATGCATTCTACACAGTGGCGAACGATATTCCTAATTTGGTTCTTTCCATTTAAAATCCAGAACCTAGTCCTAACGGCATATAGAGTGGATTGAATTCCTGAATGTAAATTCGCCTGATGGATTTGGCGAATGATCATATCAGTGACATGATGTTTGCTTGGCAGCAATATAGGATGTTTCTGCTCGTAGGAAAGATCGGATTTCTTTAAACGTCCTCCTACACGGATAAGCCCTTTTTCATCTACAAAAGGATGCAGAGCATCGAAACAAGTACTCTTTCGAAAAGGGACTGAGCTATCGCCAGGTGTTCTAGTTAAACGTCGAAGTTCTACTAGAAATTTTTCGCGTTGAATCATACTCAAGATTTGATGTTCTGCGTTAATAACTTCTGAGCATTTCAATGGAGGTATCAGTGTTATTAAATAACTAATCTTGTCTTCTATGTTTGAGAATTTTCGAGAACACTCTGTACGTTTTACTTTAGATTTTGAATTTTTCCAACGTAATATATAAGCGATTACTCTAGTGAAATGCTCAAAGTTCGAAAAGCGTGAATAGATTTCGTCGCAAGAAAAAGTTGTCAGAAGACAAACCCCTTTCCTTAACCCCGGCAATTCGGAAGGTGAAGTTTCAATAGACTGAGGCCATTCATTTTCAGCTAGAGTTAACCATTTAGGACCGGAAGTCCAAAGAAAGTTGTTAACGAAATCAGATGGTAGCTGTCCTCTGGAAAGAGCATCAGCTGGATTGCCCTCAGATCGAACGTGTTTCCACGTGACTTCGTTTCCTAAAGACTGTATGTCTGCGACTCTGTTATCAAATCTTGGCGTTCCGTCACTGTAATGTTGCTAGCATTTAATGTCGAACTTGCAATAGGTTCAACTCTCTATAATTTAGTTATTGCACTAGCAACATTAAAGTAGCGGAATTCGACCTTTAGAAAATTTGTCAATTGAGAATTTTCAGAATCTAATTGGGCTAATTCGTCATTGTACTTGAGGTATTCTTGGTACAACGTCGCGAGACTATCGTATCGCATTTTAGCGTTAGCATGGTCGGGATCAGAACCCTTGAGATAAGCTTCTAATTTCGCCACTTGCGATTCAAAAGATTTTCCTTTCTGCAGAATATATGCAATGCGTTTTTTTGGTCTCCGGTGAGAGTCATTTTGAAGAAAATGAGCAAATTACTTTAAAGATGAGGAACACTAAATTATGTATTATCAAAAAATGCAAATAAAATTATAGATTTCAATAGACTCCAATTAATTTAAATAAAACAATGGTATAATAAAAAAAATTATATTAATTGAACGTGAATTTCTAATTATTTAATTAAAATTTATGTTACTTTAAACTGTAAAGTTAAACGCTGAAATGATATTTCTAAACAGTTGGGAATGAAAAGATTTCAAAATTAATAAATGACGCTTTGAAATAATAACGAGACTCCAGTAATAAGAAATGAATGAGAGTCGATGTGCTCGAACAAAAAAAAAACACCCAAACCCCTAAACTCAATTCTCGCTAGATCTATAGTTACAATAACACGAGGCAGCGCGCAACGTCAAGTGCTTGCGCGCTCGTGTTTCGCTCTCTCCCCAATACTCGGAATCGTTCGTAACAACGTAACAACTTCAAGGCCGTTGATATCGACGATTGTTGATACGACCACTTCGAGGCCGTATGGATATCTTTTACTGGATTTTAAAGCAGAACACACCAGATAACTGCAGGTTTCGCACCTGTATTTTCCCGGACGACGAGTTGCATTACGTCTACGTGTCACGTAATAAAAAAATAAAGGGCGGCGATACGTCGAATCTCGTACCAATCGTCTCGTTGTGATGGATTCGCCTAAGAAGCGACATCCCTTTATACGCAAGGATGCTGTCATTTTGAAAGCACTGTTTCATCTGAACAATAAGCAGCGAAAGGTTCTCTTGCAGACAGCCGATTCGAAACTAGTGCGTCATATTTGCGAATGTGCCTTGAATGTGTTGATTGGTAACGTTCCACTGGACAGGTCTCATAAGTCACGCTTACGCAAACACGCAAAGACTTTGCAAAAATTAGCCGAATCTTGTGTGAGTCTGTCGAAAAAGAAGAAAATTATTATACAGCGCGGTGGGTTTTTACCTGCGCTATTAGCACCAATCATTGGTACACTGCTAGCTAGTATCATTAGTAAGTAGACAAAATGGAACACGCCAAAAAGATGGTGCTTGTGCCGCACGAGAATGTTGAACGTCTTCAGAGTGTATTAGCAAACGGTTGCCGAGGTACTGGTGAGGGTTCTATACTAAAGACAGTTCAAACACCCGGTTCCGTCATGACTAGATTGGATGCTGAAATGAATAACATACTAAATTCGTCTACTTACAAAAGTGATCGAGAAAAATGGGGTCAATATCGGACAGTACTACAGCGATATCTTCAATTTAAAGATGTTGATAGCAATAATAAGATTATGAAGAAGGAGGAG
The DNA here is from genome assembly GCA_012977825.3 of Pteromalus puparum. Taxonomy (NCBI): domain Eukaryota; kingdom Metazoa; phylum Arthropoda; class Insecta; order Hymenoptera; family Pteromalidae; genus Pteromalus; species Pteromalus puparum. The sequence goes on from CM053168.1 coordinate 40,965,695, forward strand.
AAAGATAACCAAGAGCAACGTCAAATGAAAAAAAAAGACTACGACGAAGACGACAACGGCGATGGCAATTATGATGACAACGAAATACAGAGGGCCGAAGAAGAGGATCGGGTGGATGCAGGTATCATAGAGAGTGTACCTGTAAAGTTCAGACAGAAAGCTGGTCACGTATTGCGTAAATTACGAGTTAGTGGTAACATTACTTGGGATGCAAACGGCGTCGTGACAATAGGTGGTGTTCGTATACACAATGCCAACATGATCGATCTGATAAATGATACTATGAGAAATAGAAAATGCTCACCACCATTTGGTCATACGCAATTTGCCGTTGCTCTTCGTGAATCATTTATACCAAGAGAATACATCGGCAATAATCGCGTTTGGAATAACATGATAGCTAGTGCATCGGGTGTTGATCTACCTAGGAATTCTACACCAGTACCGCCAGGTGGTGCTAGCGGTGCTATGCCACACCAGATTTTAACGCCAGGTGGCTTCAATCGTCTATTTAGTACACCACGTCGTCGTGCTGAGAGTGGTAGTCGTGCAAGCACCAGTGCTGTCGACAGCGAAGCGGACGAAAGCAGTAGTGGTGTAGCAGCGCGAGTGCTAAAGCGAAAAAAAAGAACAGTCGTGGGCCAAGCGAGTGCGAAAAAGAAAGTAGCCGTATCCAATTCTGAAGTTACATCATGGCGGCGATTGAGCGGGAAATTCAGCCCGAGCAAGAGACCCAAAACACCGTCAAAGAAGACGAAGAACAAGAACGAATGAGTGTGAAAAATAGTGCACTGGATGAATTGATTGATCTACTACCGTTTGAAATGCATGTACCCGGATACAAATTCTGTGGTCCGGGTACAAAACTAGCGAAACGTATTGAACGTGGTGAAGTCGGCATCAATCCGTTGGACGAGGCGTGTCGTCAGCATGATCTAGTCTATAGTGAAAAGCAAGGCAACCGACGCAAGGCTGATCGAGTTTTAGCTGAGTATGCATTTTCGCGAATGCTTGCTGATGAAACAGCCGGAGACGAGCGCACGCTGGCTATGATGACAGCCTGTTGCATGGTGAGCAAGATAACTTTCGAAAAATTTTTTTCACGCATCAGGAGAGCACTGAAGAATAAGAAAAAAGTTCACAAGAAATCAGGTAATAGCAGCAGTATCAGCAAAACTGATGAAACTTTGAAAAAAAGGTCTAAAATCAATAAAAGCATCGTAAAAGGAAAACAATTAAAAAGTGAATAAAGACACAATGCAGGATGAGTAGAGGAAGAAGATTCGAGAACATTTATTACGTGCCCCCACATCCGGCAGCGTACACTAGTGTTGACAAACTTTATCAAGCTACACGTGAGTGGGTAAAAAGCAGTAAAAAAAAAAAAGAAAAAATCAATCGCGCAAATGTTGTTGAGTGGCTCGAGAGTCGAGATGCGTATAATCTACACCGACCAGTTAGATGCCGGTTTGTACGACGTAGTTATAATGTGCGAAATTTGGATGACGTGTGGGAGGCTGATCTCATGGATTTGAGATCCTTAAAAACTTACAATGACGGTTACTCTTATATCTTGACTGTCATCGATGTTGTCAGTAAATATAGCTGGCTCGAACCCATCAAGCAGAAAACTTCTAGAAATACCGCTGAGGCTTTCTTACGTGTGCTGTCGAGAAGCAATGGTCGTAAACCAATGTGTCTCCAGACAGATAAGGGTAAAGAATTCCTCGGTTGTGAGACGCAGCAAGTTTTGCGCGACAACGACATTATTCACAGAGTGGCACGCAGCCCGGATACGAAAGCTGCCATCGCTGAGAGAGTGATACGAACTATTAAAGAGCGAATTTGGCGATATTTTACTCACAAAAATACACGCAGATACATCGATATGCTGCAGAATATTATAGAGGCGTACAATCACAGCAAACACTCAGCGATAAAAATGACACCTGCATCTGTGACTTTGCACAACGTTAACAAAGCGCGAGAGAATTTAGAGCGTCGTTATAATAATAACAATAAGCACAAACTCAACCCTAAGTTCAAAGTTGGTGAGCTGGTTCGCGTCAGTCGTGCACGAACTGTCTTTGACAAGGGCTACGAGAGCGGTTGGACACTAGAGTTATTTAAAATTGCGCGGATTTCTCTGACACGTCAACCACCTGTCTACCATTTACAAGATTTGTCAGGTGAGGACATAGACGGCTGTTTCTACGGGGAGGAATTGAGTAGAGTTAGAAAGAACCTTGATGCGACGTCATTTGAAATAGAAAAAATTTTGCGAAGCCGAGGTAAGGGTCGTTCGAAGGAGTATTTTGTCAGCTGGAAAGGCTATCCAGAAAAGTTCAATTCCTGGGTCAAGGCTAATCAAGTTTCGCAAATATGAAAGATCAGTTTTACATTATTCTGCCTAGCAACAGCAGCATGAATTATTTCGCGGAAAATACTACAACGCATTATATTACACAGTTGCCACAACAGATCAAATTACAAGGTTCATGGCTGGTCGCGCTCACAGAGATTCAGATCCCCTTAACGTTTCAACACGTGCCATCCGACAAAGAAGAGAGAACAATTTCCATGAAACGGATTCCCCCCACGAAACTGGAAACGAATCAGCTAAGAGTGGAAAATTTTACAATCGCAGAATCACTGATTCGTCCAGGAAATTACAAAGACGTCCACACTCTGGTTGAGGAAATAAATAATTTAGAATGCGTTGGTGGGCATTTGCAGGTGACAGTTGAACGTGGTGGTTATGTGACAGTCAGTAGAATCTGTGAAAAAACTAGCTGTTCCCAGTTCAGTCATGAGCTCTGTTTATCGGAAAAAGTGCGAAAAATTCTTGGGTTTGAAAAAGATAGACAAATTCTTTTTACTACTGATCAATACATAATAGAGGCTGATAGACCCGCTCGACTTTCTAATGGTCTGCCATCTATGTTTATGATCTATAGTGACATCTGTGAGCCGTATGTGACAGGTGATGTCCAATCAAGGCTGCTACGAGTTGTATCGATGAATACTGATAATTACGAATACGGTACTACACGAATCAAAAGTTTCTCCCCACCAATGTACATACCATTGTTATTCAGCTCATTTCAGACCATTGAAATAGATATAAGAGACCAATGCGGACAATCGATACCATTCGATTATGGGACATTGACCGTGACACTTCATTTCAAGAAAGTCGACTAGATGAATCGTTACGAAGATTACTTTAACTGCCAAGTTGGCAATGGTTACCGCGGAGGAGGAGGAGGAGGAGGAGGAATCGGCCATATTTACATCGGCTCTCCCTACCAAAAAGGTCACGGCGGTATCGGCTCCTTTCTAGCAGGTATATTTCGTCGGGTACTCCCACTAATCAGTCGGGGAGCAAAAGCTGTGGGTAAAGAGGCTGTACGAACGGGTTTTAATATCATGTCTGACGTTACGACACGCAACACACCTGTTAAGGAATCCTTTCGCAATCGTGTGAGAGAATCTGGTGAAGTTCTGAAGAGGAAAGCCGAGGAAAAATTGGACAAGCTGATGGAGGGTTCAGGATATAAAATGACACGCTACGGGGATCCTGCTCAGTTGCATCTGCTCGGCGGACCCGTTACAGTGCGTCGCAAAAGAAAGAGAGGTATCGCTAAGAAAAAACGTAAAAAAACTGGTAGTAGTGTAAAGCACAAGTCGAGAAATGGAGTGAAAAAGAGAGGTGTGAGAAAGACGAAAAAGAAGAGACAGACAACTCGTAATAAGAAGAAGAGTTCTGGGAGAGGACGAAAAAAAAGTAGAACAGCTCGAGATATTTTTGACAGTTAAAGATGGCGTTCCTACACACTCATTCGTGCGAATGCTTGAAGTCCGAGCTACTATTGTTTGACATTCCACCTACGCAAACTACAATCGAGGGCTCGCACTGGGTTCAATATAAACCGATATCATCTTTAACCGACGACTCACCGATAGAATTTGTGATCACCGGGAATAGTGATGAATACCTCGATCTAGCTCATACAATGCTCAGTCTTCGTGTAAGTTTAAGATGCAGCATAGACGAAGAAGATGTAGCTGAAGCAAACCGACCAGCTTTTAGACTTTTATCAAACCGAGTAGGTCCAATCAATAATTTGATGCACTCACTGTTCAATCAAGTGGATGTGTTTTTTAATCAAAAACCTGTGTCGCCGCCTACCAACGCTTATGCTTACAGGGCATACATAGAAACATTGCTGAATTATGGACCTGCCGCTAAATCTTCTCACTTGTCGACTGTCTTGTGGTGTAGCGATACGGCTGAAAAAATGAACGACACGGAAAATCAGAACGAGGGTCTTGTGAAGAGACGAAAATTTCTTTCTCCAAATAAACCTGTGGACCTTATTGGGCATCTTCATACAGATGTGTTTAATCAGGAGAAGATGTTGATCAACGAGGTCGAAGTGAGAGTGCGTTTAGTAAAATCTCGTGATAACTTCTGTCTAATGGATCCATCGGGCTACTATACCATACATATTGAGGAGGCCAATATTTTATTCAGACGTGTTAAAATCAGTCCGGGTATATTGCTAGCACACGCTCAATCACTCACAAAAACCACGGCTAAATATCCCTTGACACGTGTAGAAGTCAAGGCAATCACTATGCACAGCGGTGTACACGGTGAAACATTGGACAATATTATATTGGGTCAGCTGCCAAAGAGAATTATCCTAGGGTTTGTTAATAACAAGGCGTTCAATGGTGATCGACAGCTCAATCCCTTCAATTTCGAACATTTTAATATAAATTTTCTATGTTTGTACGTTGACGGTGTACAGGTGCCTTCAAAGCCACTGCAACCGGACTTTAGAGCAAAAAATCTATATGTGGATGCGTATCACACACTATTTTCTGGTACAGGAATACACTTTCTTAACGAGGGTAATCAAATAACGCGCGAATCATATCCACATGGTTACTGCCTATTTGCCTTCGATTTAACTCCAGATTTATCTGCTAATGACTGCAGTCATTGGAACTTGATCAAGCACGGTAGTGTTAGATTAGAAGTACGTTTCGCCGATGCTCTAACAGAAACAGTAAATTGTATTATATATTCAGAGTATGACAATATTTTGGAAATCGATGCTTCACGCCAAGTCATTGTCGATTTCAGCAGTTAAATCACAGATGTCGCTTCTCTCTACTACTGCACACATATATAACATGAGTAAGCGACCCTTCTCTCACAGTCATCTCTCTCTGTTTGCTTACGTTTGTCCATATATTATACGCTTTACGAAACATGGATGTGGTCATTGACATCCAGTTCTTCAAAGGTACCAAGTATCGAAATATACCGAAAGAAGTTGCCGTAGTGGCTGTTAACGGTGATTTTAGCGGTCATTGGATGGTTACGCCGCCAACACCTCTTCATTATCTGAGTAAAGGTGTACGAAATCAGAACGATTGGCTGACCCAATTTCATCACGGAATCGACTACTTTGAAGGTGAAGTGACTCTAAAGACGGTTAAGAAAATATTAAAAGAACTTTCAAAAAGAGTGCGAAGAATATACGTTAGAGGTAATGATAAATGGGTAGCGTTGTACAAAATTATAACTCGTCATACTTTTAATATCGAGTACCGTAAAGATTGTCCGTCTTTCGATGAATTATCATCTGATGTGTACTGTATGCATCACGCTGTCAAACCGTGCTACACAAATTATCGTTGTGCTTTAAATAACGCTTACAAACTAAAATCCTATCTATTGACGCGTAAAAATTCGTACACTGCTATCAACCAAATTTGTTATGGACAGCCTTCAAATATTGAAAAACCTGTCGAAAATTCGTTCGCATACTGTCGGTGGGTTCCCGGCCGATCAGATATCGAAGATGTGGACGAAACCAACAGCGTTCATTCTAAATACGGATGATCATACGAAATCGGGTATGCACTGGGTCGCCGTATATGCTGACGAATTTTGCAACGATTTCTATTTCGATAGTTTTGGTCTCCCTCCATTTATACCGATCATATAAATCGATTGCGAAAAAATTGTAAACAATTTCGTTGGAATGACATTCGACTTCAGAGCGAGTATTCCGACGTATGCGGTCAATATTGTATTATGTTTTTACGTTATATGAGCGACGGTCTAGAGTTCAAAAAATTTCTCGAGAATTTCACCGACAATATGCGAAAAAACGATGATGTAGTCAGACGGTATGTGGGTTGTCAGCAGAA
>CM053168.1:40995373-41024795 GCA_012977825.3 Pteromalus puparum
GTGTAAGAGGTCCCGACAGAAGCACCAGGTGCTGGAAGTGTGGTGCGGCTGGGCACAAGGCCAAGCAATTGCTTCTGTGGCTCCGCGCTCAAGAAATGAAGTGTTTACTTGTGTACAGAAGCAAAGGTTTGCCTTGCGATAGGGCTTGCGCATGCTCCAGCGAACCGGAGGTGCGCGGTTTTCTTCCGCAAACGCCGCTAAACGCGGCTAGGACCCAAAAATAATGACGAATACTGGCAAGGTATCTGCAACAGTGAGCAGGCTGGTCACGTATTTCTCCTACGCGAGTTTCATCGAGAGCGATGATGGTATCCTCCTCAATAAGGTGAGCAGTATATGGACCGAGATGCACCTGCTGGCGTGCCAACGCGTGAAAAACGCCTCTGTTGGGCCCAGGCGGCGGAACGCGGATGTGGTAACCGGAGACGATTACGTGCGGTGAGTGTGGGTCGGTCACTTACTTCAGGCGTGTATCTGTCACCGAACCTACTGCAGCCGATCTTCGCGACAAGGTTAGGGGCCTAGAGATGCCGATAATAGACGTTCCTGGACCTAGTGTCGGAGCGGCGAACTTTAACGCTGCGAGCGACAGATGTGGGGCATGCCACAGAACGAATAATGAGGGTAGGGCGATAATTGAGATGGCAGTCAAGGAAGGACTGGTAGAGTTGCGAACGAGGGAAATATAAGTACCACGGCACAGATTGGTTTCGGGGGAGCTCGATACGGATGTTAACTTTCGCTGGGGAAAGTACGATCCGCAAGCATAAGGGGCTGGCTGGCACGTTAGCGGAGAATTTACTGCGCGACCACCAGTACATTCTTTTTAATATCCAAGGAAGAAACGCGTGGAGAGGCGAAGTAGCGTAAACAGCCGGGATCCAGATGGAAACACGTCGACGTCTTAATCGGATACGCGCCTTGCGGTAGGTGATTCGAAGCGCAGAATTACCCTTCTAATGCGGCTTCCGGACGAACTGGGCGCAGACGTGGAGAAAGCCGAGAATCCTAGTATTTAACGCACTACTAGCTAATCACCCGAATGTGCGACGCAAACGATGCGCCGAATAGCCCACCGCCACTCAGACTCGGTTTACTTGTCGAAGCGAAATTGCCTGACTCAGGCAGCAAATCCTCAGCCAGAAGAAGGCCTCAAAAGGGCCATAACCGCCCAAACGGGCTAAGAACTTGCTCGCGGGTGAGCGCGAGAGGCGAAAGAAGAGACTCCGGGACGCAATCAAAAGAAAGTAAATCGCGCTGCTGTAAGAGATCCTAGAGGATGTAGAGAACGATCCGCTTCGGGCGAGGTATACGCGATTCGTCACGCGAAAAAAATAGGAGAAATGGGTCCGAATGGACCGATGACGGCAGAGGCGATCGAGTAAATAATTGACAAGCTGGTTTCCCACCAATCCCACCCGACCTGGATTAGAAATGACGCGACGAACGACGGATGAGATACCCCTTTTTAACGAAGGCGAACTCATCGCGGCAACTTCTCCCCTGAAGACGCGTAATGCTCCGGACTGATGGCATCCGCGGAAATACTTAAGGCCGTTGCAAACAACGGCCTGAGCTGCTCCTGGAAATGTACAATCAAGTGCTGGGGCAGGCCGTGTTCAGTCCGGCGTGGAAAAGGCAGGCTAGTCTTAATTGAAATAGCTAAAGGTGCAGGCGGCGCGAGGCATCGTAACAGCCGCTTGAGCCTGCCCGACACTTATGGGAAAGACAGGCGAATCGCTAATAAAGCCGCGAAATTGAAGCGCCGTCTCAGGAGCGGGAGACCCTTCAGACAGAGCAATACGGCTTTCAGAGAAAGGGACGCTCAACAATCGGGCAGCGATCAGAAGAAGTTAACGGACACGGTCAAGAAAACGGATTGAAGCGTTGCCATGCGGCCAGCCTATTGGTTCTGCTCTGACACAGAGTGAAAAGAAAACGCATTCAATTCGCTAGATGGGTTGACATTTTGGATTCTCTGGCGATCGTTTGGGGTGCCTTGGTACATTATGGCGAGTCGTCGAGGATGATCTGAGGAGCGCACATCGAATACGATAACCGTGGAGGGAACGTAAGAGGCAGGCCCAATAACGCGCAGGGGTGGCGCAGGGTTCAATCTAGGGACGGACTTCTGGGCATTCTGTAGCGATGAGTTACTCAGAGTAGAAGTACCCGGAGGACTGAGTAAACTCGTCGTACGCGGACGACGTAGCGGCGTTATAAAAGCTAGAAAATGTGGAGATCGCGCAGCGCCAATTGAACCCAGGCTATTGGCCGCGTGCTAAAATGGATGAGCGAACCACGGACTACAGCTTAGCACTCGAAAGACGGAGTAGTTTTTCTCTTGACTTAGGAAGCGTGTCCAAACCACATACCCGATGGCGCGGCGAGACGTAAACAGATAACGACGAAGCCGACAGCAAGTACCTGGGGTAACCCTAGATACCGAAGCTGAAACTACGGGCAATATAATAGAGTTTATGCCGAAACGGCGCGATTAGGGTGCGCAGCTTAAGTCGATTAATGGCCAACGTGCGCGCCTAGACCAGGCAGTCAGGCGACTCTTAATTGGCAACCAACAAATTCTATTCTTTATACAGCGGAGGTGTGTGGCCGATGCCATGCAGAAGAAAAAGCTATCGTCAAGCAGATAATGGCGGGCAACGAAGAGGGCGCTCGGGATTCGCCGTGTTCGTACCGAACCGGATATCGGGGACCGCTCAATGAGTTATTGCGGGGGTGATTCCGCGCGATCTGCTGGAATTAACGCAGCCGATCACGATTGAGTCTTCGGAATCGCTTAAGGGTGGAAATCCGAACCGGGAACGCGGTAGGAACGATGGCGAAATGGCGTTGAACGATGGAAGTGGAATGCTGCCATGCGAATGGACGAAAATCATTGATTTAGCGAGGATAGGCCCGCTGGGTAGGCAGAAGACATGGGGCAGTCATTTTTATCTCACCAATTTCTTTCGGACACGCTACTTTAGATTACCTGTTCGCGTTGAACAAGTAGGCGACACGGTGGCAAATACTGCGGGTGACGAAACAGACGACCGTGAGACACACGTTTTTGACTGCCCTCGGGGCTGTGATAGGCGTAGAAACTTAGAGGCGACCGGTGGGGCATTTACGGCCCGACACGGTAGTGAAAACCATGCTGTCTAGCGAAGCAGAATTGGACGACATAACGGCGTTCGGTGGAGACGGTCTCCGCGCTGAAAAATAGTGACGGGTCTTAGCTCGCTAGACTGACGATAGATGAGCTTATAGGTCGTCTAACAAGACAGGCGACCCCCGAAAGGAATGCGAAAAGCGGCTACGGGGGATTCTCGCGCAACATATGAGAGTGGAGTTTAGTGGTCGTATCTGGCTCTGTCCCGGCCAGAGATGCCCATACACAGGGGCTCCGCAACGGCCCTCCTGCCTGGTGCATCATTCTCAATCTCTCCGGATTTAACAAAAAAAAAAAAAAAAAAAAAGTAGTGAGGAGGCCACTACTTAGTCATTGTAAATTTAGCATAAGTTTTAGTTTTAAGTGTTTTTTATATTGATATTTTATTAGTTTGTAAACACAATGCCAGGCCGCGTCAGCATAACTTTGTTTATCTGCAGGATGCAGAAGAGTATTTATTTATTCTTATTTTATTTCTGAGTCAATAAATATCAAATACAAATATCAAATATAATCTACCATATTGATATACTTGTTTTGGCAGATATCTCCCCTCCGCACCCCCCCCGTCCACTCCCCCCCCGCCCAAAATTTTTTAGGCAAATTCTTATCATTTGTCATTGGATGTTGGATAATTTGCAAAGCCCTCCCGCAGCCCCCCGCAGCCCCCCGCACAGCCCCCCCCCGCAGCCCCCCGCCACCTCCTATAGCAGCTTTTCTAAATTATTAATTGTTAGTACAATTTTTTTTATTTAAAGTTTTTTATTAGCAAAAAAATTTACTAACCACAACTTTAAATAGTACAATCGGATAAAATCGAATCAATTATACACACTTGGAATCATCTTAACGACATTTTTAGTCCGTGCACTCGTCGCGACGCGTATAATTATTTCGATTTTTCTAAAATTATATTAGGCTATATTAGCTAGCACTATATTAAGATAATGTATAAAGGTTACTTTCCTCCGACTCTTACCAAACGAACGACTCGAGCAATACAATACATTTTGGCATAAATATGTCTTTAGCTCGGGAAGATCCTACATCCCTTGTTAGAAACTTTTCCAAGCCCCATAACAAGCTCATAGCACATCAGTATCAAAATTATATATAACAGTAGAGATAAACTATATAAGAGATAAACTTAAATTTTATTTTCTATTTTTTCCACACCACCTATGAGGTAAATAGACAGGAGCGTTTTTTTATATTTTTGTTAAAGTTTACTTAAAAGTTTGACTTAGTTTGAAGAAATAATTCTTATAAGGTTTTTATTTTGCTTTGTATTGTTAACACTTTGATGTGCGTATACTTAGCATTGACTTTGCTTTTGTATTGTTGACACTTTGATGTGTTTATACTTAGCATTGTCTTTTGCTTTTGTATATATATCACTTTTGCGTGTTATACTTAGCATTGTAAAAACTTTATAAGATCATAATGTGAATTATATATCAAAGTTAACAAAAATAAAGTGGTATCCCCGATAGGCCAATCGATTATATATATATAGCGATTTGTTCGAGGGCCCTTAAATATTATTGGAGTAATAATTGTAACTCATGTACTTAGGTGCAAGATTTAAACTTAAGTTTTCAAAAAAATGTTGACAAAAAATAAATTAAATAAAGCTAATGAGCAGTTACAAGTAAACGATTTAAGAAGTATATTTAACTTGCAGAGATCGATAAAATTCGTATAGAAATAAGAATTGAGATACAAGAAAATACGTCCGGATCCAATTTTTTATATGATTTGTGCCTTATTTCTTTACTTTAACTTGGTCTGTAAAATGCAAAGCTTCCCTAGGTAGGAAACAAAAATTTTATTTTTAATAATTGAGTTTTTAGAACTAAAACATTAATAAAATGAAAAACATATTTGTTCCCTCATTAGACTAACGTTAACAGAAGATAACAGTAACAAAGAATCAACAATAAATATATTAGAGGCCACAGGTCATTCAACAACGCAGCAATGGTTATTATAAGAAAAAGTAGTGGACCAGATTTATGTATAATTGTAACATATAATTGAAAGTGGGAAGAATCAAAATTAATTTCAAAACAATTTCCAAAAAAATGAAAAAAAAACTATATATTTTAAATGCCATAAGCAGTAGAAGTTCGGCGTTAATTCAGTACTTTTACTTTTTTTCTTTCGATTTTCTCTATTTCGACAAACATTAAATTCTTGACCTTTTTATGATCTACAAATTTTATATAATACAATAAGATTGTTCTTGGCCAACTAGAACTTAATCATCAGATAACGAAAATAACAGTTGAAAAATAAAAATCAAACAAAAACTAAAATGGGGGGTTGGCGAGCGAAGCGAGCAGGGGGGCGAAGCCCCACTAGTATATATATATATATATATATATATATATATGAATAAAAAATGATGAATAATATATTTAAATTTAGGTAACAATGATGTAATGCTGTAAGTCCAGGGGATGACGTTTATGCTGTCTACCTTGGGCACCAGGCACCTCGGAGGCCGTTGCACAGTGGTCTGAAAATCAAAAAAACGGGACAAATTCAGTCGTAGATCGAGTTTTCAATGAAATCCATTCTTTAAAAGTGAAAACAACTCTTGACGTACCTAGGAATGAAATAGGCTACCGCTTTTTTTTAATATAAACACGCACATAACCTTAAAAAATCGATAAAGTTAACCTAAATGGCAATTATTATTTCCGCAATTTATAAAGAGATTGAAAAAGAAGATGTTATGTTTCAAATGAGTGCAGATATGGCTTTTCGATGTATTTTTCGACGCTGAACTCGAATCCGATCTCGAAAATACAGTGGACCCAAAATCGACCCCTAAAATAGGGACAAAACCACCCCGTTTTTCGTAATATCAACTTATTTTCGATAGGAGAGTAAAGATATGGCTTTTCCATGTATTTTTCGACGCTGAACTCGAATCCGATCTCGAAAATACAGTGGATCCAAAATCAACCCCTAAAATACGGACAAAACCACCCCTTTTTCTAATATCAACTTATTTTCGATAGGCGAGTAAAAGATATGGCTTTTCCATGTATTTTTCGACGCTGGAACTCGAATCCGATCTGGAAAATACAGTGGATCCAAAATCGACCCCTAAAATAGGGACAAAACCACCGGTTTTCGTAATATTAACTTATTTCCATAGTGCAAACGACCAAGCATTGTGCAGGTAGGGAGGATACGGCCCTGTACTGCGGCGCACCATGTGCCACCGCTTGAGCCGCTCCTGGCTCCCCTTTTTCATGCACCGCAGTTGGTACTTCTTCTATCTCTTCTCTTCCTATCTCTCTCTCGCTTACAGGACACACACTCAGGCGCCTATCGAACGAGAGCCGACGGCGCAGTGAATCTACGCCGTAAACATATTTACGTCCGCGGCGCATGCCCCTCTCTCCGTGTATCTTCGCTCCGCGTCGCCTCGTGTTCGCAGCTCGAGTACATGAGTATTCAGTGTACTCTGAATCTTCAAATTAGCAACTAGCTTTCTCTCCGCTTCTACTCACGCCATTTTCGCCACGTGTCCAGTCGAGAGGAAGGAAGCAGTCTTTTCACAGTGTTGCAGTTTCAGTGGCGCAACGCTGGATTATTTTATTAGTATTCATTTAACTTTGCATTTTTATTTACTAATTCTGGCACCCGGGGATATCCCAGTGACTGATCCGGAGAAAATCTCTGAGTTTTCGGAAATTTTCAGCCATAACTCACTAATCCGCCACCGACGGAATCCAAAAATATAGCTATACGCTATCCTACTAGGCTTGCCTAGTAGGTTTTTCCATGGTCGCTTTCGCGTAATTTTGTATATTACTAATCAGCATAATTAACCCCTTATGCGCCTAACCACGTGTACGCATAAGGTAGAATTTCGCTCACCTTCTGATAAGCTTGTAACATTTCCTCATAATATCCTGTATTTTGTGCAAATTGAGTCAGTAATTTTCTTTCATTCGCCAAGTCAGTTTCTTGTAAATTCTATGTGCTCTTGCTTAATCTGTAAGGCTTGTTTGAAAGCCTCGTTCGTAAAATCTTCGAACTTGTGTCGCATGCAAGAGGTAGCAAGTAGAGTTTAAATTCAGTCAATTTATTTTACGCTATAAGTATCTAAAATCATTTGAAATTATTTAATAAAATTCTTTCAAGATCAACGTTAAATTCACCTCAGATAACTATTTTATTACATTCACAATTGTCCAATATTCATATAACCCCATTTCATTTTACTAATCATCAATTTTCAGAATATTTGTTTCCACGATATTATATACTACGGATTTTGAATATCTATGTAAGCTGTCGTCGCAATTCCATACTATCAGTAATTCTATTATTCTTCTACGAAGCGTCGTTTCCGTGTATATAAATCGTTGTTCTACATTTGATACTCTTACATACAATTCGCTTGAATTAGTGCTACATCGTTCGTCAATAAATAAACAAGGACTATTTGGCCAATATTATTTCAGCATAAAATTTCAGTGTTTGTGTCATATTTATTTAAACCTTTCCTGCAACCACACTCAGTACCCTGCGTCCCAAGAACTCGAATAATACGTTACAATAATTGTTCAAATAATTATTTTACAAATAAGTTATCTCTACTTTTTCAACTTTTAACTCAGTAATTAAACTCAGCTCAGTCTTGCTATATCATACATCAATCTATTTTCTCATCAAACTCTATTATTTTAAATTCATCAAATTTTGTATTTAGTTGAAAAAGTCAGCTCTCGCAATAGGCGAGTAAAGATATGGCGTTTCCATGTATTTTTCGACGCTGAACTCGAATCCGATGTCGAAAATACAGTGGATCCAAAATCGACCCCTAAAATAGGGACAAAACCACGTGCGCTCGCTGCCGACCCTCTCTCTCTCTCTCTCTCTCTCTCTCTCTCTCTCTCTCTCTCTCTCTCTCTCTCTCTCTCTCTCTCTCTCTCTCTCTGTAAGTATGAGCTGACGTGTTTTTGATCGCTCCTGCTTTAACCGGATTCTCTCTGCCTGTACCTGCCCTCGGGCGTTTTGTTTTACAGGTCTTGCACGCACTTTTTTGCAAGCTTCGAACGTGCTAATATTTATTGGCCTGCGATCGGTGCTTGCTGCGATAATCTGGCCTAAACGTCGTATCAGCACAGTAGCAGCGAGTGGGACCCCCTGCGGTCATCTTGGCTCCACTCGGCATCTCTCATTACTTCCTTCTGGACTTCTTATCGTCGCTCCGGCTGGGACTACCTGGTCATCTCTTCGCCCCAGTGCTGCCCAGCGACCCCGCATGTGCCCAGCTTCAAGTCTGTGCGCCGTGAAGTGTCTGGAAGTGACTGTGCTTTTATATATTGACTAAGCGTCCGTCACGTGCGAGCGAATCCTTGTGTTAGCTTCCTAGTTAATTATTTAATAATTCTATTTTACTGTCTTCGCATATCGAGTGTCACGTAGCGAGTGAATTTTTTGGCTAAACATCGTTGCCTGGAGTGTGATACTTATTCGGTGGCGGCCGTTTGAAAGTTTTTTTTGAGGTTATGTTGTCCGACCACGTGGTGATCGAGTTTGAGTTTTGTTGTGTTCTCTAGTGCTGTGATTATCTATATCATTTTTGCCGGCTATGTTAATCGAAATTTAATTTTTTACTCTACATAAACACTTGTAAAAGCCATTTTCACAAAATTTTCGCCGCCTGACACCACGCTTACCTACATTACTACGTACACGGGTGCAATAGGACACTGCAATACCGACGTCTGACCGCACGTCTACCTTTTCACTTATAATTTTTATTTTTGAGTTTTGATTGTTTCGTGCTAAATTTTTCTCTTTTCACACTCGCTACGACATTTTAGTTAATCACAAGCGGCCGTTCGACAGTGTAATGTGCAGGGCGCTGTACATAAGAGAGTTAGAATTATTTTCGTAATAAGTTTCTACGTCGAAATAGTTAGTAATAATAAGTTAAGTAGTTTCGTAATAATTTTCGTAATAAGTTTTCTAATGTAAAATACTACACGAGCGTGTATAGCAGAATTAGTATCACTTTGGCGTTTTTTACTGTATCGCCACGCCGTTCCTAGGCTATTGCGTTTCTTATGCCTGAATGCAAGAAGTGCAGCAAAAACGCTGTAACTAAAGTCGTAAAGTGTAACTCGTGCGGCTTAGTTTTCCACGAGGGCTGCCTTGCACGGTACGCTGAAACTAAGGGCTGTACTTCGTGTTGTCGTAGAACATACCGAGAATTCGTCGGGATCGTACACACGGCTCAGGAGGAACGGGTTGGACGGGGAACTTTCTTCGACGAGGCGCGTGACCTTGAAACAGAGTCTCTTCTGGACATCAGCACTCTTAGTAGTGTTAGCCATAGCTCGCGTATTGAGGATAGTGTGTGTGGTAATCTGCACGATACCTTAAACGACCCACAATTAGCTGCTGAACCGGGTACATCAGCAACCAACATGTCTCTACCCAGCAATTGGGCTTCTCTTTCGATCAACGACAAACTGGCCGAAGTTTTTCGGCAGGCCTCTCAAGGCTTTGTCGCTACCCAGGACCTCAGCAAAAAATTTCATTCGCTATCCGTGAAAATTGAGGATCATGATCAACGTATCGTGCAGTTAGAGCGTGAGAATAGCAGTAAGGACGCCGAGATGAAAGAACGGATCGACAGAGATTATAAGTATGCCGAAATTAAGGTTATTGGTATTCCTCGTGCGTGTCAAGTCCCTTTAAACGACATTACAACGTCGATCCTCAAGGTACTCAATGTTGCGGGCGACATAGCTGATGTACATAGCGTTCATGAGTTGAAGGGCCGCTCTCAGAATGCCGCTGCTGGAAGCGCTGAAGCGAAGTCTTTAATTTGTTGTATTCGCTTTAAGAGTATCTGCGTGCTGCTCAATAAAAATATTGATATACTAGTAATTACCGAATCATGGTCGACACGCCGATAATAGTAGTGAGCGTACCTATATTCAAGGCGGTGGAGTAGCGTTTTACATACACTCGGATCTACGTTATTCGACTGTGATGGCGTCTTCTATATCTCAACTTAATGAAACGGAGTTCTTACTAATTAATGTCGAGTGTTGTGGCAAGTTACTAGTTGGGGGGATTTATCGGCGCCCTAAGGGCAATACTTTGTCGAAATTCTTTTCAAAATTAGACGAAATATCACATCTGTATGATCACACTGTTATTGCAGGTGACTTAAACTCTGACCTGTTGTCTGACAATTATTATGGCAAACACCTTAAAAATTTAATGGTGGAAAACAACTTATATTTAATTCCTACTAGCGCTACTCATCACTGTGCTGAGTCCGATACTTGGATCGACATCATGTTAATCGACTAATCTGACAAAGTTGTATCCTTCGAAAAGTCTGAAGCTCCATATATTAATGGCCATGACTATGTCATACTTGACATCCAGTTGGCCAGGCCAGAGAGACCAGTCTATGAGATAACATCTCGAGACTTTCGTCGGTTCTCAACGACTGCGTTCCTTGATGATCTCCTACCCCAGATGCTTGTGCTCGAATCGTTGCCGTCAGTTGACGATAGGCTTGATCAGTTTCAACGGGTCGCATGTAATCTGTTCGATGCTCATGCTCCCCTTGTAACACGCAGATTCAAATGCAAGCCATTGCCTTGGTTTACACCTGAGCTGCGTCGGATGTGCAAAGATCGTGACAAACTCTACAGACGTGCCAAGCAGTCTGGTAGCTTCAACCGCAAAGAATCCTACAAGGCCATGTGTCGTGACGTTAAGAAGGCGATTCGCAAAGCCCGAGACGACTTTTCATTAATGGTTGTAAAGATCAGTCGACTGGCTGGAAGTTTTTGCGGAAGTTTGACCTTATCCGGAGTAAGTCTAGTTCGCCCCTCAACTTCTTTACGAAAGACGAGTTAATAACTCACTATTCAGCTATCACTTGTACTCATCCTCCGTGCTCACTCGCAACGCTAAATCGAGTACTTAGTACCGAGCAGAGCGCTAGTGCTGTCCGTACGGAGTTTCAGTTTCGGCTGGTGAGTAGAGCTGAGGTCCAGCAAATGATGGTGGCTTGTCTGCCTAAGACTAAGAGTCTTAGCTGTGACGGGTTGTCTCTGGCATATTTTCAGAATATGTTTGGTTCGATTGCTCCCTTCTTCACTGATTTGTTCAACCTCTCAATAACGAGCTGCACATACCCTACGTTATGGAAGCAATCGGTCATTGTTCCACACAACAAGAAGCCGGCCCCTGAATCTCCCAATGATACTAGGCCAGTGGCCAACATCCCTCACTTTGCCAAAGTTTTTGACTCGCTCCTGGTTGTTCAAGTGGTCAATTATCTTGAAGGAGAGTCGCTTGTGGTACCTCAACAATCTGGGTTTCGGAGTGGTTATAGCACCCAGACTGCACTCTTGAAAATTACCAATGACATAAAAAAGGGCGGGGAGGAAGGACTTGTAACTGTCCTATTATTGTTTGACTATAAACAAGCCTTCGACACTATTAACCACGAGCTTTTGCTCGTGAAGCTCAGACGTTACGGCTTCACAAATGAAACGATAGCCTGGTTCCACTCATACCTTTTTGGTCGTGCACAAGCTGTAGTGGGTCTCGATGGCTCATTCTCAAGTTTTCTGCCAAATACATCTGGTGTTCCGCAAGGGTCGTCTCCCGGCCCGATCATCTTTCTGATCTTCATCAACGAGATTATTTCGGTACTAGCTAACTGCAAGTCCACTAGTATGTTGTTCGCTGATGACCTTCAAATATATGTCCAATGTCGGCCCAGAGAGCTTGATGCCCACATTAGACTCTTAAATGAGGATGCTCAGCGCGCAGTGGACTGGTCTCGCAACAATGGGTTGCACTTGAATGTAGCTAAAACGAAGGCGATGGTTATTGGCTCCCACCAGCACCAAATGCGGCTTAATCTTGATCAGGTTACACCGGTTACTGTGGATGGGGTTGTCATACCGTTCTCGGACGTCGCGTCGTCAGGAATCTGGGTGTCATGTTTAACATGACACTTACTTGGGATGCACATGTCTCTCAAATCTATGTACGGGCACACCATGCACTATATCGACTGCGTTACCGGGGATATGCGCTATCTAGCAAGGTTAAAATGAACCTTGTTAATGCTTTAGTTATACCGTACTTTGATTATGCTTGTTTAGTATACCATGATTTACCTGAGTACCTGGCTGTTAAACTCCAACGCTTATGTAATTCGGCAGTTCGCTTCATTTTCCACCTGCGTAAAGATGTGGCACTACAACCGTATTATGAGAGGCTAGGTTGGTTGTCACTTGATCACCGACGGAACTATTTTCTGGGGCCTGTTCTATTTAAAATGTTCAACACTGGACGACCAGCGTACCTGCTTGACTTATTCCCTAAACCGAGTGAAGAGATTAGACGTTCAGCTCGCAATAATAGCTCGTCGGCATTCATGATTCCTACTGCTACAACTGAAATGTACCGAAATTCCTTTTCCATTCGTGCGATGTATTTCTGGGACACGGTACCTGTCAGTATTCGGCTTAGTACCTCTCTGAATTTGTTTAAAAGTCGTCTACATAATTACCTAATAAGCTTGCCTCAAAACTATACACTGTAATCACCTATAGTTTAAGTAGTCTAAGTTACTCGATTTTGTACAGAATGATAGTATGAGCATAGAGATTGAATGAGAGTGAGAGGCTGTTCTGTTGGATGTGTGCTTAACAACTATGTACTTCAGTCGCTAGTCTATAGCTAGATATACCTGTTCAACGATTGCCAATCTTTATGACCTAAAATTTATCTTTATTGAATTGTACCAACCAGTTTTTGTTACTACTGATTCGATGTATACATTGTTATCTCGCCATACGGCCCTTGGCCACGGCGTAAATAAATTAGTTATCTCTCTCTCTCTCTCTCTCTCTCTCTCTCTCTCTCTCTCTCTCTCTCTCTCTCTCTCTTTCTCTCTCTCTCGCTTGGCGTTCACGCGTCGCGTTTGGGCTAGCGCTTCCGTATCGCGCTGTCTTTGTCTCTCTCGCGCCTGTCTACATAATTCTGCTTCGCGTACGACTCCTGTCGCTCTCGTGCGGTCTCGCCGTGTACATATGTGTATGTGTCTATGTAACTGAGTGTGCGCTGTGCGTGCGTCTGTATATTAGGGCGCGTGCCGCTGTGGTGCGTGCATGTGCACTGTTACACTATTCAAATCCATAGTTTACTGGCCGTAAGATTCTAAGTGAACAGATGGACTAAATGAGCTCAAACTCAAACATGTTGTTTAATAGTTAATTATCGTGACCTTCAAATACGTTACCAAGTTTACAGCTGAAATATGCTAAGAAACAGACAGGTATCTAGCTTTTTTTTCTAAATAATCGTTAATAAGTTAATGGGCGTAATAATGTAAGAATAAGGAGCATAGCATTTAGTAATTGAGATAGAAATGATAACATTGACATGTGTAGAATATCACCCTGTTGCAAAGACTAAATGTTGCAATAGGGTAATGTTTAAGAGTATAACTTCCGCCTAGATCAGAATGAGATATCTAGGTGTTGTGAATATCAGTCATTGATAGTACCTAATAATTTTTTAATAATATAGAGTATTAACCTGATTTCTTTTTCTATAAAGGATGGTTTAAATATTGATTTACTCTCTACATTAAATCATTAGAATATACATGTATTTGAAGTACAGATTATTTAAGTATGTTATCGTAAAGATCCATCAATTTTTTAGTGCCTGATGGATGCTTCAGTGATAAAAATCCTTGAGGAGGCTGGAAGCCAGGATCCTAATGTCCTTAAACCGGCAGAACAAATTTTAAAACAATGGGAAACTCAGAGAGGTTTCTATACTGCTTTGTTTGTAAGTATTCTTATTTTACTATGAAGTTTATTAAATTGTCATAAATTAATATCCAGATTGTGGATTCTAAAAATGCCTTGAGTTATGGAAAATTTGCAGTAATTGTGCGAAAAATAATGACACCTTAAATAGTGTTCTTTTTTCACATTTTCTTTACTAAATACATGAGTAGTATCGGCGTTCTAATCGATTTCATGTGACGTCTGACCTCTCATTTTCTTTGTTTTTTGCGAATTTTAAAGCTATGTTTTTTTTTTGTTATAATGGAATTTCAAGGTCCCGCTTTACTTTTGAAAAGATAAGCATCGAAATTTCAAGTTTGAACAGCTGTCATTTTCTTTTTTCAGATGAATCAGGTCTGCGAACCTTAGTTTTTGTATCTTAAAAAAACTATGTAATTTATTTAGTGGTTTTAATTTCATTAGTCCATCCCTGAGTTATCGTGCTTTGGATACCACCATATTTTCAGAAAATGCCATTTTCAAGGTGCTGCCATTTCTTTTTATTTTGTTGATGTATGAGGTAAATAAAAAAGACCGGCGATGGCTCCGTGGTAAACCACCTGCCTCCCGGTCAAGGGGTCGTGGGTACGAGCCCCCATCAGCGTGATCAGTTTTTTCAGATCCGATGGAAATCTTACTCACGACACCGGGTTTGAGAAAGGCGTAGGTGCGATGAGCCTACCCTGGAAACTTTCGAACGCTAAAATTCATCTAGAAACACAACACGATACGTTGTAAGGCCATAAACTTTCGAGTTCGAAAAAGCCACCCATTTATTTATTTATTTATTTTTTTTTTTTTATGAGGTAAATAAAAGCGGATCAAGAATAGAACCCCGTGGGTACACCCGTGTTAAGATATATAAGAGATGAAATGTTATTATTAGTATCAACGACTACCTGCTTTCTGTCAGTGAGGTAGAAAGCAAGCCAGTGTATGACCTGCTTTGCGAGGCCGAAGAAAGTCAGCTTCTTTTGGAACTTAGCGCGAGACACGGTGTTGCTAAAATCAAAAAGAAGTAATAAGATAACTTTTCTGCGTTCAATACCAAGCCTGACATCATCAGTGAGTTTAATAAAATTCCGACTGCATGGCTGGGACACGTTTTGGGCATGAAGTTGATGACTGTTCGCGCGGGTTAATGTTTATTCGGTTTTGCGGCAGAACAGAAACAAGCATGGTGGTGGTGTAGTTCTGTTCATTCGTAATAGCTACAAAGCGGCTATTTTGTGCTCATCGCAGTCAGAGGTAGAAGGGAAACCGGGAACTCTGGAGTATCTGATACGTAACGTACAACAGGACAAAAAGCCACCAATCTTTGTTGCTGTAATTTATCATCCACCAAGTGTCTCTTTCACTGATGATTCAGAGCTGGCAAATAGCTTGCACCGATACTCCGTGGGTTCCGTGGGTTACCAGTATAGGCTAGTTATCGGCGATCTTAAGAGGACCTAACCACCTTAAATTGTCAAAAAATGAAAAATCAGCATTTATTTTTATATTAACATTGAATTGTTAAAAAAACTTATGAACTCAATAAAACTATTGTTTAAAAATGTTAAAAAATGACAAATATTTGGTTTAAATCGAAAATAACTTTTTAAGATTTTATTTATTTTAAAATCCCCACACTCGGATCAGAATAATGTGTATTTCAAACATGTTTGTAAAATTTTAGCGCTCTTCGATGCCTAGAACTGAAGTAGGTCTCCTGTGAGTAAAAAAATAAAAATTACGAATTTTCGTCTTTGAACACATGTTGCACCTTGTATCTGGTACATATAAAAATTGTTTTTGGTTCTTTATAGTTTTATTGAGTTTATAAGTTTGTTTAATACATTTTTTAAACAATTTAATGTTAATATAAAAATAAAATCCGATTTTTGCTACATTTTAGAGGAAGCTTTGTAATAGTAAAATTTTCACTTTCGCTAAAACTTTGTAGAAACGCATTTGGAAGTGTTTGGTGTTCGAATCACATGTTTTTAGAAAATGTCCGACGGGTGTGTGTGTGTGTGCGCGCGCGTGTGTGTGTGTGTGTGTGTGTGTGTGTGTGTGTACCGCAATATTATCGAATGCAGGTTATGAATCTCTACAAAATTTGGCATGTATATCCTTTTTTGGATTCTGAATTCGGGAAAAGAAATTATTTTCAATTGTGCTAACTAAATTTAATTTTTTGTAACACAAGCACGATTTTCGCGTTTTTCTGACTTATTAAGCGGGACTAAAGTAACTTTTTTCAGACCGCCAGGCAAAAAAAACTGAAAAACGCCCGCTAACATTTTTCGGGAAATTTTCTATATGTGTATGTGTGTGTATATATATATATATATATATATATATATAAATTTAAAAATTAGTCTACTAAGAGTGTGGTCGCCGATTCTGAAAAAAGTTGCATCAGTCACACTCAATATCTAAAAAAAAAAACGCCAAAATCTGTACTTGCGTTACAAAAAATATGATGTGCACCAAGGGCTAAGTGGGCTTTTTGGCCTGGTGGTTGCAGTACTCGTCTGCGGCTCGTAAACGCCCTCTTGTGTGAGATTCGATATCTCAGCCTGCTCTGAGAACCCTGACACGTCCCTTTAAACTATGTTATTACAATCCATTTTCTAAATAAAACTCTATTACTAAATAAAATCTTGATAAAATTTTGAATCTTCTGTTAACTGTCTTTAAAATCCTCTTGAAAATCCTCTTGAGTCCTTCCATGTTAATTGTTTTTTTCCACCTACAAGAAAAATAGAATTAAATTAATAAATCTAGAAAACAATGACTGTATAATTTAATTAACTGTTAAAGGAAAACCAGCCTCTAAAATACGTATAGTAGTAGTATAGTAGTGCCAGAGTCTTGAATGAAGTTACGTCCCAACTCCAAAATTTTGATAGCTCAGTTATCAACACCATCAGTATCATTAGGTTGACTCTGGTACGCAATAGACCATAATCCAACAAATGCAGAAGTGTTTATACACCTAGACATACAGAAAAATATTACAAAATCAAACTCATAAATAATTATTGAGAGATTCAGACCACTGATCTCTGCATAAAAATTTGAAACAAGGCAGCTTTTAAGTATGAATACCGTCAAACCACATGTTTCAGTCACATAGTTCACATTTACAAACAGAAGATTATCATCATGAACACTGAAAAGGTATCCACAAGCCATTAGACATCTGTTTACTGAACTTATCATAGGGGATAAAGCGTTTCAAGTTAAAACTTATTGAAGATACAATATAAATTCAACATACAGTTCAAGTTTATTCTAATATTTTCAAAATTACCTTGTCAGATTGTATAAATCCATATCCAAATTCGTATTAAAATAGTTGAAGTATCCAAGAACGCCAACCAACACTCCAAGACAGCATCAATTCAGTTGCAAGATCGTCTCAAGTTGGTCTAATCAGCTGGCAACGCCAAACAGGACTGCCGGACAAAAAATAGCCATAAAAAAAGTAATTGAAAAAATAAAAAAATAAATGTTTTTCCCGAATTCAGAATCCAAAAATAGATAAGCATGTCAATTTTGATTGATATTGACGGAGTAGTTTCAGAAATATCACGGTATACCCACACACACACACACATCCATACGGATATTTCCTAAAAACACGTAATTCGAACTTCTAAACACATGTTTAGAACATCTAAAAACATCTATGAAAAAAAATCTATGAAGTTTTAGCTAAATTGAAAATTTTCCTCTAGGAGGAAGCAAAAGTAAGGAAAAAATAGTTATTATTATTCTTCTCCATTATAACAACAACAAGTAAAAAACAATAGTGGGAAGCAACCCTTCGGAGCATTAAAATAAAACACTCATCATTCGTTTGAAACAATTGGCGACGTTTCGTCCTATGGAGGGGACCTCTTCAAGCCTTTATTATCAGAGAAACAAACAATTTATACAATAAATAAAGCGTCGATATAAATATTCAAACCAATATAATCAAAGCAATAAATTATTTACCAAAATAAACAGTTAAATTAATCAAAAAACCATTGTCAATATGACAGGCGCACAGCCTGGAGTTATCACATGTCGAAGGTATGGTCAGTACTGTGTATGTCTATAGATATAATAGGTCTGTATGAAACAGCGCCGTAATACACTCTTACGTAACTTAACACAGAACATATCTATACGTATTAAGCGAATTTTCTTATATACGGATAACTGAGGAAACAGTAATATCGGCCAAACAGAAACTTACTAAAGGTAATATAAATATAAATATTTAATTTAATAATTCAATTTTAATAATTTAATAATTTAATAATTTAATCCAATAAATATGTACACCGCAAAACAACAAATACAAGAAATTAATAGTGAGCAAAAATAGACCAATTATTACTTATTTATTCTGTTAAACAAACTTTTTAATCTACAATACTGTTTACTAATAAATTGGAAGTCCTCTTGTCTATTAATATTATTGCTATTCATATTGATAAGAAAACTTTCAGAAACTAACCGTTTATATCTGTTTTTTTCTCTATCTAGAATTTTAACATTGTCAAAAGCAAAACTATGAGTATTGTTATTTTTTAAATGTGACGGAATAGGTAAGAGTTTATCGACTGGAGTTTTTTTATGCTCATCTATTCTTTTCTTGAGACTTCTCTTTGTTTGGCCAACATAAGCAGCATCACAGTCATTACAATGAATTTCGTAAATTATGTTTGTCTCATTCCACTTATCCAACTTATCTTTGCCAAGTTTAATTATGTGATTAAGTTTTTTATTTAAAACAGGAATAACCGAAAAATTGAACTTCTTAAATGAAGATTTTAATGAAAAAAAGAATTTTTTATGAAAGGGCACAGATATTATGTTAGTAAGGTTGTGAGACAAACTATTGCAATTTTCCTTAGATTTATTAAACTGATGAGATCTTAAGCGCTGACGTACACACCTATCAATAAATTCTGTAGGATAACCATTATCAATTAACATTTTTTTGACCTTAAAAATATTGTCACGGTGAAACTTATTATGTGAAAGTAAACATGCTCTATCAATGAGATTAAAAATAATGTTACGTTTTAATTGAACAGGATGATTTGAATGAAAAAATTCTAAATGTACACGTAGATCATTTATTTCAAGTTTTAAAATTCTATTTTTTGGTGCATCTACTAAATTTGAAAATTTTTGTTTGCAATAACTGCTTTTAAAATTATAACAACGCCTTAAATTATTGGAAATATGAGTAGGAATCACGTCAGAACTTTTACATTTTTTTTAAAAATAACAGTCTTGCATTTGATTTAGAAAGATCACGTCTAAAAATGAACGAACGCCTTAGAATATTGCAAACTTGACAACCATATCTCTCATAAATAAATTCAAAATAACTCATCCTTGTTTGAGTCTGGTCTTTCTTCCATTGTGGACCGCTGATCAAATAGTTATTATTATTCTTCTCCATTATAACAACAACAAGTAAAAAACAATAGTGGGAAGCAACCCTTCGGAGCATTAAAATAAAACACTCATCATTCGTTTGAAACAATTGGCGACGTTTCGTCCTATGGAGGGGACCTCTTCAAGCCTTTATTATCAGAGAAACAAACAATTTATACAATAAATAAAGCGTCGATATAAATATTCAAACCAATATAATCAAAGCAATAAATTATTTACCAAAATAAACAGTTAAACCTCTTTAGTGACACTAATACTTACAAGATTATAAAAAGAAATTCTCTTGAAAAACTTCAAAAAATGTTTATGATATTTTAAATAATCTCAATGAGAATGATTGTTTGCGATATAAATACAATAAACTTAATTTGACTCAGACATGCACCACATTGCCGAGAGCTTATGGTCTACCAAAAATCCACAAAAAGGATGTCCCTCTCAGACCAATTATTTCTACAATAAATAGTCCTACACATTTTTTAGCCGAAACTATTGATAGTTGTTTAAAAAGTTGTTTTAAAATACCATTTTCTCACATAGATAATAGTTTTGTTCTTGGGGAAAAACTCTCAAATATTATTGTTCCTGAGGGTTACATCTTGGTTTCTCTGGATGTTGTGTCATTATTTACAAATGTTCCACTTAAGTTAGTTTTAAATAGTATAGACAAACGGTTTCATTCCATCCAGACTGCTTGTGAGATCCCTTTCACTATGATAGTTGATATTATAAAGTTTCTTTTTAATAATACTTACTTCACTTTTGATGGTGTTATTTATAAACAGATTTTTGGTACACCCATGGGCTCTCCTATTTCCCCTCTATTTGCTGATATTGTTATGGAAGATTTAGAAACCACAGTACTTAAGTCACTCTGTGATAATTATGATTGTTCTCCTCTTTTTTATTTTCGCTACGTTGACGACACAATTCTATGTATTAAAGAACAACATTTAAGTATAGTGTTAAAAGAGTTCAATAGTTACAACAAGTATTTACAGTTTACTCATGAACTACAGAGTAATGGAACAATTCCGTTTTTAGATATATCATTATCAATTGACAATAATAGTATAGTTACAAATTGGTACCAAAAACCCACTAACAGTGGTAGAATTCTAAATTTTCATTCAAATCATCCTGTTCAATTAAAACGTAACATTATTTTTAATCTCATTGATAGAGCATGTTTACTTTCACATAATAAGTTTCACCGTGACAATATTTTTAAGGTCAAAAAAATGTTAATTGATAATGGTTATCCTACGGAATTTATTGATAGGTGTGTACGTCAGCGCTTAAGATCTCATCAGTTTAATAAATCTAAGGAAAATTGCAATAGTTTGTCTCACAACCTTACTAACATAATATCTGTGCCCTTTCATAAAAAATTCTTTTTTTCATTAAAATCTTCATTTAAGAAGTTCAATTTTTCGGTTATTCCTGTTTTAAATAAAAAACTTAATCACATAATTAAACTTGGCAAAGATAAGTTGGATAAGTGGAATGAGACAAACATAATTTACGAAATTCATTGTAATGACTGTGATGCTGCTTATGTTGGCCAAACAAAGAGAAGTCTCAAGAAAAGAATAGATGAGCATAAAAAAACTCCAGTCGATAAACTCTTACCTATTCCGTCACATTTAAAAAATAACAATACTCATAGTTTTGCTTTTGACAATGTTAAAATTCTAGATAGAGAAAAAAACAGATATAAACGGTTAGTTTCTGAAAGTTTTCTTATCAATATGAATAGCAATAATATTAATAGACAAGAGGACTTCCAATTTATTAGTAAACAGTATTGTAGATTAAAAAGTTTGTTTAACAGAATAAATAAGTAATAATTGGTCTATTTTTGCTCACTATTAATTTCTTGTATTTGTTGTTTTGCGGTGTACATATTTATTGGATTAAATTATTAAATTATTAAATTATTAAATTATTAAAATCGAATTATTAAATTAAATATTTATATTTATATTACCTTTATTAAGTTTCTGTTTGGCCGATGTTACAGTTTCCTCAGTTATCCGTATATAAGAAAATTCGCTTAATACGTATAGATATGTTCTGTGTTAAGTTACGTAAGAGTGTATTACGGCGCTGTTTCATACAGACCTATTATATCCATAGACATACACAGTACTGACTATACCTTCGACATGTGATAACTCCAAGCTGTGCGCCTGTCATATTGACAATGGTTTTTTGATTAATTTAACTGTTTATTTTGGTAAATAATTTATTGCTTTGATTATATTGGTTTGAATATTTATATCGACGCTTTATTTATTGTATAAATTGTTTGTTTCTCTGATAATAAAGGCTTGAAGAGGTCCCCTCCATAGGACGGAACGTCGCCAATTGTTTCAAACGAATGATGAGTGTTTTATTTTAATGCTCCGAAGAGTTGCTTCCCACTATTGTTTTTTACTTGTTGTTTTTAAAAGTAAGGAAAATCTACGATGTGCATGCTGCTGAGAGCAGCTGTTTGATGTCCCAAGGATTAGTGCGCTTGGAACATTTTTGGCGCGCATCATCCAAAATTTGTAACCTTTATTATATTTATTATAAGTTGTTTAAAGTAAGTAAAATTTGTAAATTTCACATAATGAGAGAGGTCTCACCAGAGATCCGCTCATATCATTATAAAAAACAAAAATATTTTTTCAAAAATCGAAAAATAGCCATGAAATGGTCATAAAATAGTCAAAAACTTAAAAGAAAATGTACTCAAATTCAGAATCAGAAAACATATATGCATGTCCAATCTTATTACGATGGATCACGTGGCACACACACACACACACACACACACACACACACACACACACACACACACACACACACACACAAAACCATCTGCACGGACATTTTATAAAACTATGAAAACTCTCAAAATATACTAAGCTTTAATTATCAAATTATATGGTTTAACAAAAATAATAATGTTCAGTCACACAGATTATACAGGGTGAGAGTTGAAGAATTTGAATCTTAATATCTTTTAAACTAAAAGGTTTCATAAGCTACAAAATGAACCTAGCCGAAGTGATCAAAAGATCAATCTTTTCCTAAAAGTTCAACTCAATTTAAACCTTTTTACTCCCGTTATCGTACGACATAAAAAACCATTTTTTTTAGTTTTTGATTTTTATCTCAAAAACTAGTCGCCAAAATTGCTTAAAATTTTTACAACTAGTAGATATCGTTGTTTTTTATTGTCATGAATTTTTTCAAAACATTTAACTATTTATTTTTTGAGTTATATATGTTTATCGAAAAATTACCTTTTATATCATAAAAAATGAACAGATCAGTCAATCTAGAAAATCTTGCGGGAAAAAGTAGAGGAAGGTAAGCACCTCATATGTCACACAGTCTGAATAATTTTTGTACTTTGAAATTTTGATAACAATAAACCGAATTTCTTCTCAGTTCTCTTGATGAGGGCGACATTGTTCGCCGAAACGTTGAAAGAAAAAATGAATTAACTTGTTTTTTTCTTTCGAAACACTTTTACCTGCCTCGGAGAGACCGATAGCAACCGTTAACCCTTCCTAAATTGCTACCGAGGGATAACTTCACGCTGAGGACCACTTCCTCCGCAAATATAATTTGATATGGATCGTGGGTCTTCACCGGTCTTAACCACCGACTCTTTCTTCGCCAACATCGACAAGAACTATGGACACGACGCTCTACATCTCGCCAAGAAATGGGCATCAAATCAACGGAACCTGACCAGGGCCAGATCACAACGACAGTTCCTTCTCCGATGCCGGACATACGGCACTCAACCGTCCCATATCACCAACATCAAAAAAAACCTGGACCACATCAACTTTCGCAGCGACTCCGGTAAACACAAGTTCAACAAGATTATCTCTAATCTCCAAAGTAAAATTCTAATCTTAGAAATTGAGGATCTTTGCATACACATTAGCTATCTAGAAGGAGAATCTGATAAATTGAAAACACTCTTACAAGAATTAATTCCTAACAATGTAATTCATAACATTTTCACAACACAAAACTTAAATAACACGTACTACCGCGAAACACTCAACAATATTCATGACAAAAAATTCCAAAAAGCACAAAAACATCCTACGACAGATAATATTATAGAATCGAATTGCGAAAAATGGTTCAAAAACTTATCGGACACAGAAATACGGATGAATTTCAAAGCTGTAACGTCATTAGGCATGAAATTTAATCCTAAGAGCGATCTTGACGAAACAAAAATCATAGAATGTTTAAAAAATATAGAAATCCTTATTCTTTTTAATAATCTACCAGAAAACACTGCAAACGACATACATAACATCTTAATCACAAAAATCACACAACACAGGCACAAAACCAAACACACAAAGATAGAAGACACGATTTTTGAAAATGAATTGAAACAAACAAAAGAGTTTATGAAAAATAACCAAAACATAATCTTTACTCTCGCCGATAAGGGCAATGTGACTGTTGCAATGAATAGATCCGACTACACTGACATGATGGAAAATCACTTATCTGATAGGAACACATACACATTAATCGCAAAAAACCCTCTAGCAAAAATACAAAATAAAGTCAAGAAACTCATAAACAGTTGGAATGACAACGGCTTTTTCGGTAGAAAATATAGCAAAACAAAGCTCACTCAAACAGACACATCTCTGCCTAGGTGCTACGGTCTACCTAAAATACACAAAGAAAATATCTCATTACGCCCCATAATATCTACAATAGGCTCACCAACGTATTTTCTATCAAAAAACCTCCTTAAAATCTTACAAAATAGCATAAAAAAACCGGCTTCTTATGTTGAAAACTGTTATGACTTCATAGGAAAAATCACGAATATCAAAGTTCCACCGAACCATTGTTTAATCAGCCTCGACGTTACATCATTGCACACGAATATTGACAAAGCGCTAGTCAAGAGTAGCATAGAAAAAAGATATGTACAAATTGCACAAAAATCAGAAATACCGCTGAACGAAATCTTATTGGCATGTGAATTACTTATGGAGAGCACATATTTTCAATTCAATGGGAAATTTTATAAACAACTATTCGGTACACCAATGGGCTCTCCGATCTCGGGATTTTTCGCTGACATAGTCATGGATGATCTTGAGACGGAATGCCTATCAAGATTATCTTTCAAACTAAGTTTATTCTATGGTTACGTTGACGATATAATCACATGCATACCGAGAGACAAAATTAACGAAACTCTAGATATTTTTAACTCTTACAATAACAGACTACAATTCACACTCGAAATAGAAATTAATAACTCCATAAGTTTTTTAGATGTCTCAGTAATAAAAGAAAACGATAATGTAATTATCGACTGGTACACAAAGCCGACTTTCTCTGGCAGATTTCTAAATCATAAGTCACAACACCCGTTGTCACAAAAAATCGCGATGGTTTACAATGTCATCGATAGAGCGATCAAATTGTCAAATAAGAAATTCCATAATAAGAACATAAGCATTGTCAAAAAACTATTGCACGAGAACAGTTACCCGCCGGCTTTCGTGAACAAATATTTGCGAAAACGACTAGCGACAATTACATCTAATACACCAAAACGAATAACAAACCGCAATGAAAAACGAAACATTGTAAGCCTACCTTATATTAGCGGTTTTTACGAGCAAACCAGTCATGCATTTATCGCTAAAAATATTGAAACTATACCTAAAATAAACAGCTACATGAAAAGAATTATCATCAAGGGTAAAGATAAGATTGAAAAAAACAACGAAAATAATGTAGTCTATAAACTCGAATGCAATGACTGCTCTGCAAGGCCAAACAAAACGAAATGTATGTATACGCATCAACGAACACAAAAAAGCCAAAAATAGCGTAATATCCGATCATGTAAAAAATAATAACCACCCTTTCAATTTTGAAAATTATAAAATCAAAGATAAAGAAACAAATTTAAATAAACGATTAATATCCGAAATGATGCACATACATTATAACGAGTTGCCTTGTGTGCACTCGTTACGTCCCTCTCTCCCCTATATTATATGATCACGATATAATAAACATTATCTATGTAAATATTCTTGTGTATAACATTCCTTTTCAGCAACAGGTAAGTGAGCGGAGCAGACAGCCATAACACACACAGAGAGAGAGCCGCGCGCTGTGTGTATGTGTGTGTGGCGCCGTCTGAGAGAGAGAGAGAGAGAGAGAGAGAGAGAGATAGAAAAACTAGACTGTTCACGCGGTCGCGTCTCGCGCCGCGACACTTAGGAGTTGATCGTCATACAGTACAGTCGTGCCGGTACTGCCTCCTCGATTCCGTGCTTAATAGGTCCGTGCGTGCGTTGATAGTTTAGAGGACTGCTGCTGCGTCCGTGACCGGAATCCCCGTGTGTCGCTGGAATTATCCTGTGGCTGTTCAGCGTCGCGTGTCTTTGGTTTGCCGTTCGACTTCCTGCTGCATCCGGCCACACACGAGGCTTTGAGGCTCCCGTCCTGCTCTCCAGCATCGAGCCCCGGTCTTCCGTCCTGCGCCGTTCCGGTCCAAGCCACGAGGCCTGTGTCCAGCTTCACGAAGCACCACTGTAAGTACCTGCCCGATCGCAATACTCTCTCTCTCGGCATTAATCGCTCTGCTCCGTCTCTCTTACTCCGCGCTGTTCTTGTACTGATCTTTGAGTCTTTATATAAAGAGAAACTTTACTATTACTCGGCTTGTGTCACTCTGTTCCTGACTCCGCCTACTCCCGTGCGATTCACTCATAATCTATCTCGCGAACTAGCTACGTAGCCAAATTATCCACGACGCCTCCGCGGGCTCACGTGCACGAGGACGTGCACGTATAGCAAACTGCGCTACGGGCCTGGCTTCGTACAGCCTACAAGAAGCCTGCAACTAGCTGCTACATTCTTTTCCTCTCGCTTACTTGTCGATCAGTGGATGCGCCACTGATCGTTTATATTCGGTTCGTTTACACACCGTTATATATGGCGCCCTAACGTTACGGGTTAATTATTAAACTCTTAAACAATTTATACGGCTATAAATTGCTACGTAGTTTTCGCGAGCGCGAGAGGAATTTTCCGAGCGAACGCGTGTGTTTACAAGGTTCGAATTCCAAGCGCCCGCAGTACTATAGACGTGTGCGCGCGACCTACCGTTTTTACCCTTGAAAGAGTCAGGCAGCGGCGAAACGTAAACAGAGTGCACACTTTCTAGCGCTCTAAAATTTTATCATTGAGACGATTTACGCGTTAGAATTCTAGAATATTTCGACTCGAATTTTCGACGCTGATTACGTCACGGAATATTCTGCGAGAGACTATATACTATATTGCCGTCGTATGCGATATACTTCTAAGTCAATCGAAGCGTGCTACAGAGCATTATTGCTCTGATATTATAATTTTTTTTTTCTCGTATATTTAATTTATTGTAATAATTTATTTCGTATATTTATTTGATTATAATTTTATTTCTTCCCGAATTTTGAAAAATTTTTTTTTTTTGTGCGTTGCGTTCTTGACTGCGTAAGTATACGTTCGACAAATAAATTCAGTCTTGTTTTTTTTTGACATTATAAAATAAATTAAAAATAATTAAAAATGGCAACCAATTGGTCTATAGCCGATCTTACAATTTTTAAAGAAGGCGTAAATGCTAGACTAAGAAACTGGATTAAAAATTTGTCGAGCGTAGAAGTCAACGATGCGTTAAATCAATTAGAACTACAAACGAATGGCACTCTATTCGAGCGAGCGAACAGATTATTACGAAGATTACATGGCAACTATACCGCCGAAGACTTCGTACAAGATAGTAATACGGAGGAAGATATCGAAAGGCGAGACGAACTATGCTTAACTTTCGTGCAGTCACCCGCTTTTCCAGCAGACTTAAAAAAAGACGTCCTAACGGTGATAGAGGCTGAAGAAGCGCTTGATGACGGCATGCACGCTGACGTGAAACTACCGTCCAGCTCTCCACACGATCATCAAAATCTCGAGGATATGTCACTCACGATGCCAGTGGACTCGAGACAAGAAATACGCGACTCTCAAAATAGCGTAAACTGTAACGCACCACAACAACCGTCGCTCCACACGACGAGCACATACAGCCTCGCGGCACCGCTTGTTGCTACTGTAATAGTAACGACTACTACAGTCTCACCACCGACTTGCGTGCATCTGATCAGATCACCAAGCGCGCAAGCCACAACAACAACAACAACGCCGCACAGCATACCAGCAGTAAACCAGAGGTGGAATAGGCCTATGGTGCACACGGTTATGCCCAGTGGAGAGATTGAGTTAGTCCCGGCATCAGTGGCTGCAGAATTAGAAAGAGGCTGGACAGCGATGCGCGACTTACATGGACACTTCGCAGGAAAAACCGAAGAAAACCAGAATTTATCGTCGAAAATCGCCGAATTAGAAAATATCGTTAAAGACCTCCGAGTACAACTGAGTGATGTAATATTATACTCACAACAACAAGCAGCAGAAGACGCACGTCAGAAAATTAACCGCAGCACAAAAAGTGTTCAATTTCAGGATACGTTCGACTTAAATTATTACGATACGTCGAATCAACACAATAACCTGCATTCCAACGAGAGGAAAATTTTAAATGCACAAGCTCCGATATTTCACTCCACGGCTAAACCTAGTCAGCCGAATACTTTTACAGGAAAGCCGGCTACTGTGCCGAGTTCTTGGAGTGCAGACGCCCCGCAGCATCCTAACCTCTACTGCCCGGGCGTGACAGTCTACAATCAGCCCGTATGCTCGAGCTGCGACGGGGGGATTTGGCCTCAAACAGCTATGAATTCGCTCTCGCAACCGAGTCCTCAAGTGACAAATCAAATGGCAGGAGTTGCGCCAAGTAGCACAGGGAACACTCTGGACAACTCTCGTCCGAGAACAAAGCATCTCGGGAGGACAGTCAGAGAGTGGAAATTAAAATTCTCTGGCGACAAGGGCACCAGCATTGAAGAATTCTTAGCGCAAATCGAGGCAAATCAGCGATTAGAGGATATATCCGACGATGAACTCCTTGACTCCTTGTTTCCCATGCTAGAGAAACCTGCGCTGTTTTGGTATCGTGCTTTGAGGCCCTCGTGGCAAACGTACCAAGACTTCAAGAGGGCAGCTCTCAATAATTACAGCAAGTCTAGAAGGAATAAACGGAGTCTGATAGTCGAGGCTCATCTACGCACCCAAGGAGCTGACGAGCCTGTAATAGACTACATCGTCTCCCTCCTCATGATATTGAATCGCTTCGAGAACCCATGGAGCCAGCAAGAACAATTTAATCTGGTCATCGACAACATGCTTCCGAAGCTTAAGAAGAGGATGAAGAAATACTATGGGAATTTAACGAATACTCAAGAACTCCTCGATAGAGCCCAAGAAGTGGAAGACGATAAAGATGGCCAGTGGAGGCCACCGCCTCCAGTAGATCAAACGGTGCTACCGGAAACGGCATATAGGCCTGTTAAAAGACCCAAGAGTAAGCAGATCAGCATCTCCTCGGTGAATTCGAACACGTCCATGTCAGAGACGGAATTGGAGGGATATTTTGAGAAGTTCCTCCAGAAGAGGTCTATAGGCCTCGACTCTCCCAAGCTCGCGAAGTCTGGTTCAGGAAAAAACTCCCCCGCGAAGAAGTCAGCTTCAAAAGAAGCAGAAACATCGCCGAAGAAGGAACAGTCCGACGACGACCAGACGCCGACTCGCAGTGGCAAGCGTGGTCGAGGAGATAAACGAGGAAAAGGAGGCTGGCGCCGTAGAGGGGATCGTACCGACGAAATTACTCCCAAGTCGGACAAGAACAAGGGCAAACCGGCAGGTCCAGACGGTGAGAACGTTCTGTGCTGGAATTGCAGCTGGC
>CM053168.1:41036929-41052602 GCA_012977825.3 Pteromalus puparum
GTACTTCGACGTCAACAATCTGTACGGATGGGCCATGACGCAATCTCTGCCTTGTTCTGGTTTCAAGTGGATCGAGGACATCGAGAACACGAGTTTCGACGTGGCCGACGACAGCCCCATCGGCTATATTCTCGAGGTAGATCTAGAGTATCCGGAGAATCTCCACGACTCTCACAAAGATCTACCTCTCTGTCCGGAGCATAGAGCAGCGCCAGAGTCTAAGCAAGAAAAGCTGATGACCACGCTGCACGATAAGGAGCGCTACGTCCTCCACTACCGAACTCTCAAGCAGGCGCTCAAACATGGTCTCCGCTTGAAGAAGATTCACCGAGCTCTGAGTTTTAATCAGAAGGCTTGGCTCAAGGACTATATAGATCTCAACAGTGAGATGCGCAAGAGAGCCAAGAACGAGTTCGAGAAGAATCTCTTCAAGCTGATGAACAACGCAGTCTACGGCAAGACGATGGAAAATGAGCGGAAGCGAGTCGATGTCAAACTCGTGAATAAGTGGAAAGGACGCTACGGCGCTGAGGCTCTCATAGCTAAGCCAAACTTCCACAGCTGCTCCATCTTCGATGAGAACCTCGTCGCCATTCAACTGGCTCGCACCGAGATCAGCATCACGAAACCCATCTACGTGGGACTCAGCGTTCTCGATCTTTCAAAGTCGTTAGTGTACAGATTTCACTACGACTACATGAGGAGTCGATTCGGTGACAATTGTAAACTATTGTACACCGACACCGACAGCCTGGTGTACGAGATCGGCGAGCGCGATGTCTACGAAGTTATGAAGGAGGATCTCCACGAGTTCGACACGTCGGACTATCCGGAAGACAACCCGTACGAGATGCCGCGCGCCAATAAGAAGATCGTCGGCCTCATGAAGGACTAATGCAATGGCAAGATCATAACGGGCTTCGTCGGCTTGCGTAGTAAGATGTACGCTGTCCGTATCCAAGGTCAGCAGAACTCCATCAAGAAGGCTAAAGGTGTGAAGAGCGCCATCGTGAAGAAAACGCTCACCTACGATGACTACGTTCACTGCCTATTCGAGAACACTACGATCTCGAGAGAGCAGTGCAACATTCGTTCTCGTCTCCACGTCCTGAGGACGGAGAAAGAGACCAAAGTAGCTCTAAGTCCCAACGACGATAAGCGATATTTGCTCAAAGGGGAAACCGATACGCTTCCTTGGGGCCATAGCAAGATCATCGAAATAGAGGGCGCTCGCAAGAGAGCGGCGGTGGCTCCTGACGAGGTAGAGGGCGCCAGCAAGAGACCGCGAGTGGAGGGAGTCGCGAGCGGAGTGGAGGGGATAGGCGCTGCAGAGCGAATATAAGCCGAGCAGTCGCCAGCAAGAAATCACTCGCTTTACAGCAGCAGCACAAGCAGCAGTAAAAAAAAAAGTACAACAGCAGCAGCAGCAGTTACTGAAGAAGATGGATCTCCAAAAGTTGAACGAAGTCGCCAAGACAAAGGAGTTCCTGCCAACGAAGAAGATCACCGAGCTAAAGGATGGCCATGTCTACAAGGTCACCAAGCTCAGGATGGTGAGCACAAGATATGGAAGGAGGACGGTGGCTGAGCTCGACGATGCGGTACAGGCATTCCTTCCTCAACGCTTCGCCGTAGCCTTCGAGAAGGACGAAGAGTTCTTCAATCGAACAGCAGAAGAAGCCTCCAGCTCCAAGTTGTTCCTGACCAAGAAAGAAGGCAGCAACATTGTATTCTCCTCTACCCCCTGATCCTTATATGTTTATATAATAAATTATATTTTTTGAAATAAAAAAAAAAAGTCGTTTTAACGACAAAAAAAAACGTAGAAAACGAGGAACAAATATTTGGAGAGGGGAGATGTGAATATAAGTCAGGCTTTTGCCGGCTTTATATCATTCGCTCAGCAGTAGCAGCAGCAGCAGCAGCAGGAGCAGCAGGACGATGGCGAAGACGATGACTGACTTGGAGGAAGATGTGTCGTACATGGTTATAGAGCTCCATCTCGCCAACACAGAGTCAGGATCGCAAGCTGTGGCTCGTCTGAACGATTCATCTCAGCTTCTTCTACCACAACGTTTCGTCGAAGTCTTCGAGAACGACGATGAATACTTCTACAGATTGGCAGCTGCAGCCAATACCTACAGACTATTCGTTACAAAGCAGAAGGACAATAGCCTTGTATTTTCTTTTATTTGATGTACTTCTCTATCTCTCTCATTAAGTAATAATTATAATGTATAAGCTTATGTTGTAATAAATATATGTATTTATATAAATAAACTGTCGTTTTCACGACAAATACAAAAGCATAACGAGGAATAAAATTTATTTACACTGTCTGAGATTTACCCATCCACGTATTGTGAGTATTGTCAAATCCAAGCCACTTTACGAATACTTCATTACCTCGTCTCTTCAAGACTTTCTCAATGAGATAGACGTCCGGATGAGCAGTCTTCGAGAGTTCTTGCTCGTAAAAGCAGCCAGCGATGGGTTCATCACGAAAGTCTTTGAGTTGATAAGTCACTGGTTGTGTGCGTCTGACACGAGAGATAGTAAATATCTCGGTCGACCAGTTGGCTGTATAGCCTTTTTCGAACAAATTTTTCGCTCTGCTCACTCGAACTTTGTCATTGACTTTGAACTTTGGTTTCGACGTCTGCTGCTTAGCTGCCTCGTGAGCTTTCATAACTCGCTCGACATTGGCAGCCGTTACATCCTTAGGCTTCATACCGATAGTACGATGCTTGCGACTGTTGTACGCAGTCAACAGTTTACTCAGTAAATCATACCATTTGAAATTACCGCGTAAACTAAACTGCTTCCACATAGCATTTTTTAACGTACGATTGAAACGTTCGCAGATAGCGGCTTTGAGATTACTATACGTTGAGTATAGGTTAATCTTATACTGCTTCATAAGATTCTGAAAGGTGGAGTTGTAAAATTCCTTGCCACGATCCGTCTGCAAATTTTTAGGTACTCGACCAATCATCAATATACTTTTCATAGCGGCTGCTACGTCTTCACCGGTTTTTCTCTTTACGGGAATAGCCCAAGCGAATTTTGAAAATACGTCTATGACAGTGAGCATATATCTATAGCCTTTGTTTTCTCGCGAATAAGGTTGCATCTCAACCAGATCCGCTTGCCAAGTCTCATCTAATCCACGAACATCGAATTTTCGACGCGTGTACGTACGACGAGCTGGCCTATGTAGCTCCTCAACGACTGCTCTCTTCGACATGTTTACAGCTCGTCATTCAAAGAGTGAATGTTTTGATTTATTTGCATAACCACTCCTTTTATAGTCTCGATCTCGTGATCGATGCGCTTAAATTTCTTATCAATTTCGTCTCGTTGCGTCTCCGATAGTCGATCGATGACTTTTTTCAATTCTTCTTGCACGATGAGCTGTAAAGCGCAAAGATTAACGGCATCGCCTGGCTGACTCGCTGCAGCGACGTTGCACAGACGTTTATTCTCCAAATCGAACTGACCATCAGCTGTGACTTTGAAGCCGAGGCCAGGAGGTCCTCGACTACCCTCGCTGCGTTTCAAATTACGTCCGAACACATCGACACTCATGATGCAAATGAATAAGAGTACTAGCGTACATCTCAATATATATAGCCAGCCTCGGTAAGCTCCTCGACAATCGAATGAATCTCGTTGATGTGACTAGGATTTCCAGCTGACATCTCAGCTATGAGGAGGCGAAGTCGATCAACCAGTTCATTCGGATCGTCCCAGTAAACGTAATCCATTTTCGTATCTCTCCTGGCGATTTTGTACGGAGGAAGCAGTGTGCCACCAGCTTTCTTCCGTCTACTCTTTGAGGTATTAGGAGTCGACGAAGAGGCTGAGGGTAGAAAGAGAGGAGCGATAATTTCGTCGTACTTCTTACTGTTGTGATAACGCAGTATCTCATCGGGACGAAAATTTTTTCTGTGTACGCTCGACAATTCGAGTATTTCTCCGTAATTTTTTAGATCTGCAGCTGAGACAATGTCGCGATTCGGTCTTTTGGAAATAATAAGATCCAATAGACCAGCGGTTTTCGGAAACGTTCTATCATCGACTGTAATGATATTTCCATCATACTCTATGGTTGATTTTCCGAGTTTGTAGCCGCCGCCTCCGTCCTTCCGCACGCCGTAAACCTTATCCACATCCTTACGATGCAAAAGAAGCGAAAGCGATTCGGCGCTGTCGTCGTCGCTGTTTGCCGATTCGAAAGTCGTATCCGCAGGCTGTATCGTTTCATTCGCTTTAGAAATCTCATTCTCCTCAGCAGTGTCATCATCATCAGTGTACAAATCATCAAATGTCATGTCAGATTTAATTATTCGTTCAGATGTCGCTAATTTTGGCTTATCAGCAGCAGCAGCAGCAGTCGAAGAATTGACCACTAATTGCTGTAAGGGATCAACGATCGGCTTGAAAGTCTCTCCCAACGCTCTCTCAAAGTTTTCTTTACCGTATTTCAGCAGATCAAACTTACGTTTAACTGCGCTTCGTGCTTTTACGAGCTGCTCGAGTATATGCTTCTGCTGACTGCTATCTGCAGACATGTTGACATATCAACGGTTAGCAATAGACTGTTATAGCTCGCTAAGATCGCCCTATATTTATAGCAAAGCAGCCGAAACCCTTTCGGTATCGACCCTCATTGATCGGGCTATCTTTATCGATCATGAGAAAGCAGTGCTTATCGTCAGCCCAACATCTCGAGCAAAGTTCCTTGAACTGTGCGAATGTCATATCACAGTTGACGTGATCTGCATACAAGTGGCGCAGATTGACGTCATCTTGTCGAAATATCACCAACAAGTTGACATTGTCTCTCACCAAATGCTTGGGAACTTGAGCGTACGACTGACAGAGGTAAAAACAGTCAACGCTCTTGTGTCTGCCCATACAGAAAAATGCACGGATATTGTTTTGCTTCTCGCAAGCAACATCGTCGAATATCATGATCGAATTGGGTAGCGCTTTATCAGGTGAGACGACTTCCTCGTGTTCGCTGAAGGCAAAGTACTGTATACCTTTGATCGGTTATAGCAGTTCCTTCAAAAATTTATACTTTGATTGATTGAGCGATTTGGAGTAGACGTATACATTCTCGAATCTAAGCCCATTCGGATGCGTTATGAGAGCGAGAAGACTATTGGTTTTCCCGCAGTTGGATGGTCCGCAAATGACTGCGCGTATGCTGTCCGGTAGCAGAGCTCCGTGACGTTTCACGCGTCTCTCCTCCTCCACGTCAAAGTTCGCCACGGGGAGCTTCACAGCCTGTTCCCTGAAGTCCATCCTTTAAGATCTCGGCTGAGACTGATCGATTTGCCTATAAATAGGCCGCTTTTATAGTCGCGCTCATCAGTTATCATTTGACCTTCGTGGTGTAATGATCGTGTACATCGACAATACAAGTGGTTGTGGTTTGATGAATAAAGTACTCAACAAAATTCCAGTTGAACTTCATTTACCAGGCTATCAGTACTGCGGACCAGGAACAAAGTTAGCAAAACGTTTAGCTCGAGGAGATCAAGGTATCAATCCCCTCGATCAAGCTTGCAGAGAGCACGACATAGCGTACTCGCAGAATCGTGAAAACGTAGAGGCTAGAAATCTAGCCGATAGAGTATTAGCCGACAAAGCTTGGCAGAGAGTCAAGGCGAAAGACGCGAAAATCGGTGAAAAAATTTCCGCCTACGCCGTATCAAAAGCGATGAAAATAAAATCCAAATTAGGAATGGGTGTCAAGACGAGGAGGCCATCCACGAGGCTGAACGCAATCGTGAAGGCTGCGTCTAAAGCGATGATCAAGGGTACGAATAGTCATGAAGTCATCGCATCGGCTTTGAAAGGAGCTCGCGATGCCGTGAGAAAGGCTGGTGGAAAGGATAGCGTACTCATACCGCGAGTTCTGCCACTACCCCGTAAAGTAGGTGGATTTCTTCCTCTCCTCATACCCATTTTCGCTGGACTAAGTGCCGCGGGTGCTCTGGCTGGAGGAGCTGCTGGTATTGCCAAGGCAGTCAACGATTCCAAGGCTGCAAAAGATCAGCTGGAGGAGACTCGTCGTCATAACAAAGCGATGGAAAATATCAGCGTAGGAAAAGGACTCTGTCTGAAGACCACCAAATCTGGATTGGGTCTTCATCTCAAGCCCTATCGCGGTAGCAGTCTGAAGAAAAAAAAAACTTCTTCGAGATAAGTTTGCCACAGAGGGCGCTGACAGACGTGGACATCGTGAAGTATGCTAAAATCTTGAAAATTCCTTATTTTCGAGGTGTATACATGCGTAATGCGATGCCTGCGAGTGGTCCACGAAAGTGTGAATCAGCTGTCGTAAACTTGGACGATGCGAGCGGACCTGGAACTCACTGGGTAGCGTATCGCAAACGAGACGACAACGTCGTTTACTTCGATAGTTTCGGCGATTTACAGCCTCCCTTGGACTTGATGCTGTACTTGGGAGTGAACGAGATCCAGTACAATCACGAGAGATATCAAGACTACAACACTTTTAACTGCGGACATCTTTGTCTGCAATTCTTGAGCAATAAGCTATATAAGAGACGACGTCGGTGAATGCACATTCATTTAGCATTCGACAGTCAGTATGGATAGCTCATTTACACTGAGTCTCTCCGGAACTTCATCTGTACTCGAAGCTCAATATTTTCCACCCATAGAGCTCTCAGCACAAAAGAACTACGTTCTCGGTTTAGTTGAATTGCTAACGTTCAACTCGATTCCAAATATCGACGTAGACAATAACAAGTTTTACGTCGGTACGGAAGAAGTCAGCTTACCTACGGGAAGTTACGAAATCGAAGATATCGACGTTTATCTTCGTGAAACTCTATCTCCCAAGGGTATATCATTCAGTCTCAAGCCCAACAATAATACGCTTCGTAGTGTGATAAAGTGCAGTCATCCG
This sequence comes from Pteromalus puparum, assembly GCA_012977825.3. NCBI lineage: Eukaryota > Metazoa > Arthropoda > Insecta > Hymenoptera > Pteromalidae > Pteromalus > Pteromalus puparum. The sequence continues at coordinate 41,043,879 of CM053168.1, forward strand.
ATTGATTTTCGTCCTCGAGACTCGATTGGCTCTCTGCTGGGCTTCACCGAGCGAATTTTGAAGAAGGACGTGAGTCACAGTTCGGATAGACCGGTGGCTATTCTAAAAGTCAACGCTCTGCGAGTTGAGTGTAACATCACCTCGGGCGCCTATATAAACGGACAGCGCGTGCACACAATTCACGAGTTCTTCCCTGCTGTACCTCCAGGATACAAGATCATCGAAATTCCATCGCAAGTAATTTATCTACCAATCACCGTGAGAAGCATAGATCAGCTTCAAGTGCGCATAGTGGATCAAGACAATCGCTTGGTTAATTTTCGCGGAGAGATAATTACTATCAGATTACATCTCAAGCAAGTATAATGGGTATCGTTTACAATACCAAGATTGGAGCTGGCTATATAAGCAAGCCGTCGAGTCGCAGCGACATCAGTCGTCAGCGAATAGCCAAAGCGCTAACACGGCAAAATATAGACTTCTTAAAGAGTCTCAAGTTCAGAGTACACCCTCGTGGAAAATAATGCAGGATATTCTGAGTATACAGGCGCCGGTGGCCTTCGATGAGTCTGTGGCTCATTACGAGTTGCACGCCCATCAGCCCTACACGCCAACTGGATACAACAACAGCGATGAGATTCGCATAGCCATTCAACATCAAGATTTATACGTTCTTCCCTCGCGCAGCTCGCTGCATATCCACGGCAAGCTGACGAAAGCCGACGGCACCGCGGTTCAGCGTACGAAGTTGGTGAACAACGCAATATGCCACATGTTCGAGGAGATTCGTTACGAAATGAATGCTGTGGAAATCGACAGATCTAAAAATGTCGGTCTAAGCACACTCATGAAAGGTTGGGTTTCTTTCAATCCCAATCAGAGCTCGATGCTAGAAAATGCCGGCTGGTTAGACGTCGAGGAGACGTTTCAAGTGACGAATGATGATGGCTATTTTGATATCAACATACCTCTCAGTATGATACTCGGCTTTGCCGAGGACTATCGCAAGATTGTAGTCAACGTCAAGCACGAGCTCATACTTACGAGATCGCGAAGCGATTTGAACGCCGTCACGCAGACGGCTGCTCAGAATGCGCCTGGCGTTTACGAGGATATCAAGATTGGACTATTGAGAATCGAGTGGCTCATGCCCTACGTTGTCGCCTCCAATGTGCACAAAATTCGTCTGCTGAATTCCGTCGAGAAGAACAAGCCGATCAGTATGAGTTTTCGTAGTTGGGAGTTGTACGAGTATCCGCTTCTTCCCGTCTCCACGAAGCACGTGTGGACTGTGAAAACGTCGAATCAGCTGGAGAAGCCGAGATTCGTCATTCTCGGTTTGCAGACTAATCGAAAGAATCTGAAAACTGCGAATGCGAGTCGCTTCGATCACTGCAATCTCAGCAACGTCAAACTCTTCCTCAATTCCCAGTATTATCCCTATGGAAATTTGAATCTGGATATAGATCGAAATCAGTACTCTGTACTGTACGATATGTATACAAATTTCCAGAACTCATACTACGACAAGAATCCCAAACCACTGCTCAAGAAGACGGACTTTATCACGCACATACCTCTCTACGTTATCGACTGCTCCAAGCAGAGCGAAACACTGAAGAGTGCGCCAGTCGACGTTCGTCTGGAGTTTGAGTCACGTGATAATTTCCCCGCCAACACTTCGGCCTACTGTCTCATCCTACACGATCGAATCATTCAGTATAGTCCAGTCAGCGGAGACGTGAAGAAGCTCGTGTGATGGAGTACGCTGTGGATATGCAAGGCTTCAAGCAGCCTGGAAACGATTTCGTTCTCAAGGAGTTGGCTATTGTCTCGCTCGCGGATGACGAGAGTGAACCTGTAGTCCTGCTATTTCAAGAACCATTTCCCTAGAAAAGACTTACGGAAAAGTATAGGAAAGAGAATGAGTGGCTTCAACGCAGTCATCATGGTTTGTCCTGGTCATCGGGCAACATTGCCTACACAGAAGTCGGCAAGTTGCTTCGGGAAGCTCTCCGAGACGCCAGCAAGATCTTCGTCAGAGGAGAGCTACGCAAAAGATGGCTAGAACGATTCCAACTCACCGCCATTGATATATGTGATTACGGTTATCCAGCAGTAGACATGCCGAAAATCGTGACTGTGTGCACCAATCACAATGGAGCCTACAAGTCCACCTGCGCTCTGCAAAATGTCAGAATCATGAAACTCTTCTATCGCAGCAATATTCTTATGGAGTGGGAAGATGTTTCAGAAACTGAAGAATTCGCTTAGTGCGGCGGTAGGTCGAGGGTAAGATCGCGGCCTGCTGTGCTAAAGGCACCGGGTTCAAATCTCGGCCGCAGATAAATTTTTTTTCGCGTACCTGGGGTGAGCTGGTAGGGGGTCAGCTGGTAGCGGTCGATCTGCTAGGGAGAGGGGATGAGCTCGGCACGAGCTCGGCATGAGCTCGTACCCGCATGAGCTCGTACCCGCATGAGCTCGTAGCCGCATGAGCTCGTAGCCGCACAGTTTACCTACTACTATTGTTGAATATATTGTATAAATCATATCATTAAAAAAAAAGCAAAAATATTTTGTCAGAAATAGAATAATGGCTATAATTTTTTATAATTTTTTATATTTAATTTAGCTTTTAGATCCGGTCAGTCCATGGCACCTGTTGATCACGACTACACGCCGAATTCCTCCACTTATGACATTCCGACTATTGCCTCCGTTCATCGATACCACGTTGGCATTCCAGCTTTCAAATTGTTACATAAACTTATCTGTAAATCCGTCATTGGACTCCTCTCACTCAGACAGCTAAACTACAATTTAAGAAATCATAGAGTTCTCCAGGAGAACCAATGCCATTCGAATTTCGGTTTCTATTCCACACTGCCCCGTCTGCGTCGTTCGTGGAACCTCCTGCCGCGGCGGAGTGGTACTTCAGAAGTGAAACTGTAGTGGTACTACAGTTTCACTTCGGAAGTTCAAGTCTAGTCTCAGATCGTTTGTCACTGCCTACTAGTATTATTTCAGTATCCTGTTTAGTCTTACGGTCTTTTACTTGCATTTTATATATTCTGCGTTTGTATTGGTTTGTTATAATTTTTGTATTCGACCCTGGGTCTTGTAAAAAGGACAAGTTTGTCCGTTTATTGAGTAATAAATAAATAATAAATAATATGGCCATAAAATGGCCATAATCATAAAAAAATGACCGAAATTCAGAATTAGAAAAAATATATGCATGTCAAATTTTATTACGATCCATCGCGTGGTTCCAAAATTATGGTGGTATTCGCACACACACACACACACACACACACACACACACACCCACACACACAGTCATCCATCAAGGTAGCAGGTATACACGTATACAGCTGCTATGCCTCGCCAAATGCACCGATCGAACAGTATGAGCAGCAGCTGGATCGACTCGTGCAGGATGTCGCGGGAAGAAAGCCAGTAATCATCGCAGGCGATTTTAACGCATGGGCCGTAGAGTGGGGCAGTCAAAGGACGAACCAAAGAGGACGGGTGCTCTTGGAAGCATTTGCTCCTCTAGATCTGGTGTTGGTTAACCAGGGTAGCACTGTCACCTTCAGCAGAGGAGACACATGATCTATGGTAGACCTGAACTGACCTTTGTTAGTAGTTGTCTAATTGGCTCAATTGACACGTGGACCGTGAGTGATCACTACACAAATAGCGACCACCAGGCCATAATAATGGAGGTAAGGAAATCAGAGCAGAGAACCAGCGCGAGTACAAGGACCAATAGAATCGGTTGGAAAGCAAAGAATTATGACAAGGAGATGTTTCTGCTGGCATTGGAAGAAATGCAACCACAAGGATCAGCGAACAGCAAGGCCGAACAGGTAATGGAAAATATTACCCGAGCCTGTGACGCGGCCATGCCAAGAAGAGTACCCAACAATAGACGACCACCAGCATACTGGTGGGATAAAGCGGTAGAAAGTGCACGCAGCGAGTGTCACCGGACCAGAAGACGAGAACAACGGGCAAGGAAGAAATACTACAAAACTGGAAGAGGCCAGGAGGTAGTAGAGGCCCGCAAAGAAGAAATGAAGGACGCTAAAAGGAACCTTAAACGGACAATCCGCGCAAACAAGCGACGGTGCCTTAAAGAGTTGCAGGACGAAGTCGAACGGGACCCCTGGGGCCGTCCTTATAAAGTCGTAATGAAGAGGATAAAAGGAAGCTATGTACCGCCTCCCAAATGCCCGGAATTGATGCACCGTATCGTGACTACGCTGTTCCCTCTCCAGCTAAATGAAGCATACGGAATCGAGGCAAGGACAGACGACGAAGCTATTCCCCCAATCACCACGGAGGAGCTGCTGGCTGCATGCAAGAAGGTGGGGAACAACAAGGCTCCAGGCCCGGATGGCATACCCAATATTGCATTGAAACATGCTATCAAAGCCCGCCCCGAAGTCTTTGTAGATTTGTACAACACATGTCTCGAAGAAGGGACGTTTCCTACAGACTGGAAAAAACAGCGTCTTGTGTTGCTACCCAAAGGAGATAAGCCACCTGGAGAAGCCACATCGTACAGACCGCTATGCATGCTGGATACCCCGGGCAAGATTCTAGAACGCATAATCTGCGTAAGGATGGACCAGGCCATAGAAGGATCCAGTGGACTTGCAGAGCACCAATACCGCTTCAGGAAGAAGCGCTCTACCCTGGACGCCGCCGGCTTGGCGATCGACACTGCTTGATCAGCAATAAAAGGGAAAAGATGGAAAGGAGGATCTAAGAAGTACTGTGCTATCGTCACACTGGACGTAAAAAATGCGTTTAACTCGTCTAACTANGTTTAACTCGGCTAACTAGAGTAAGATACACGAGGCATTGCGAAACCAGGAGGTACCTGGGTATGTAAGAAGGATTATGGCTGACTACCTTAAGGACAGAATCCTCCTATACGATACGGAGAACGGCACAGAAACCTATAAGGTCACAGGAGGTGTTCCCCAGGGGTCCGTGCTGGGCCCACCATTGTGGAATATCATGTACGATGGAGTTCTAAGACTAGAACTACCCCAAGGGGCAATTGTCATAGGATTTGCGGATGACATCGCAGTCGTAGTAGTGGCGAAGGACAAAGACGAGGTGGCAGAAACTGCTAACGAGGCTGTTCGTATGATTCACGAATGGCTCACGGAGACGGGCCTAGAATTAGCCAGCCACAAAACGGAAGCTATTCTGATTACCAGTAGGAAGAAAATAGAAGAAATGACACTGATAGTAGATGGACATGAGATCGTTTCTCAACCGACCATCAAGTACCTGGGTCTCACCATCGATGCACGACTTAATTTTAAACAACATCTAGAAGTAGTAAGCGATAAAGCAGCAAGAGTTGTGCAAGTGTAATCACATCGATTATTCTGTATAGCGCCCCAATATGGGCAGATGCCATGTTGGTGAAAAGTTACACACGAAAGATATCGACAGTGTACAGGAGAAGTGCACTTAGGGTCGCATCAGCTTACCGAACGGTATCGGACGAAGCGGCCTGCATCATAGCAAGCATGCCGCCTATCGACCTTTTGGTAATAGAGAGGAAGGACGTATACGAGGCAAAGAGACGGATTAACGACAACACACATAACGAAATCTGGGGTTCCGCAAGGAAGCAGACAATGACTGAGTGGCAAAAAAGATGGGACTCCGTCGATAAGGGGCGATGGACACATCGCCTCATACCAAGAATAGAGGACTGGACGCAAAGAGGACATAGGGAAGTTAACTACTACCTCACACAGTTACTGACGGGGCACGGATGCTTTCGGGCGTACCTACACAGATTTAAAATAGAGGACCGTCCAAACTGCCCAGTTTGTTTTGACGCTAACGAGGATGCGGAGCATGTTTTCTATGACTGTTCGCGATACCAAATGGAGCGAGAAGAACTCGAGCGTTACCTCCAGACAAGTGTGACACCTGAATCTATGATGACAGCTATGTTGCCGACGGAGGATGGTTGGCACGCAGTAGACAACTATGTAAGGACCATCCTCAAGAAGGTTAGAAATTACGAAGAGAATAGAAGGAAAAGATAAGGCAAAACAGCCAAGTTAAATGCTGCTAGACGAAGGCCACTGAGTCACAAGTACGAAATGCTCCTCTGACTGATGCAGAGGAACGTAGGTCATAGAGTTGAGCTCTCACTCCCCTGCCCTATGCAGAGGAACGTAGGTAACTGAGTTAGAGCAGACTCCCTCACCCGATGCAGAGGAACGTAGGTGTCGGGGTTGTGTCTGTCCAGAGGATGACCGGACGATGCTGTACGAAGTAGACGACCGGACGATGCAGAAGGAAGTAGACGCCCGGAAGATGCAGAAAAAAGAAGACGAGTTGATGAATTCATCAAATAGAAGAGGGCAACAAGCCTTCCGTCCCCCCGCGAAGGATTGCTTGACGGTCGTACCGCGGGGGTAAAGGACGTAGAGGACGGAGCTAGGTGCGCCTTGCTGAGTTTCGGCAGAGCCACGGAGAGGATTTGCGCTACGGCTGAGTGCATGAATCTGGCCGTAATGCGAAGGGTTTTTAATTCGTGAGAATCCAACACACGGTGACACTGGGGGTGGGTGGCCTCGGCTGCCTCACCGTCAGTGTCATGTCATGGTCTATTAAGATTTTTACCCTACACCTCTTTCTCCACAGACAATAAATAAATAAATAAATAAATAAATAAACACACAGTCATCCGCACGGACATTTTCTAAAAACGTATGATTCGTACTCCGAACACCTCCAAATGTGTTTCTACGAAGTATTAGCGAAACTGAAAATTTTACTATTACAAAGCTTCCTCTTAGGGGAAAGCAAAATCTGCATATTACGCTTTAACTCGTGATTGTATAAAATTAACGGTTCAAAATACATTGAAATTTTGCAGGGCGTTAATTTAAGATATAACAAATATTCGGTCGAAGGTCGTCGAATAGTTCACATGCAAACTCTTGGGGAGCAAATGTTTTGCCTGCACTGCAAATCTGTGTTATCGCTGAGTGACATACAAGATGAAAAACGTAGAGGCCTAGCTTTAATTTTTATGGTGGAATGTAGGTCCTGCAGGAAGATTACTCAAGTTTTCACTGATAAATTACATAAAGTGACAGAGCATACATATCATTTTGATCCAAATACAAAAGTTGTGCTTGGTGAGTATAGTTATACAAGTATTCTAAATAAAATCTATGTGCATGAAATATATTGTTTTGTACATATAATTTTTTTTCCTAGGAATAATGAACGGAGGCGTGGGATACACTCATCTCAACAAATTCCTAACACTAATGGACATTCCAGAGATGAATTGGTCGACGTACAGGACTCATGAAAAAGAAGTATGCAAGGGCGTAGAAGAAACTGCTCAAGATGCTTGCATTACCGCTGCATTAGAGGAGAGAAGGTTGACTATTGAGCATGCTAATGAATTGAAACAATTATTGTAAGTGATAATTGGATATCATGGTTGTCAAAAAGCTAATAATGAATTTTACAAACAAATGATTTTTATACCATAAAATTGTACACATAATTTTTGATTGACTAGGAAATCTAAGTGCGCTTCGCGCACCTCTTATCATACCATCAATTATATCTTTCCAAAATGATTTTAAATTTTGCCGCCTTTTAAAGCGTTTGTAATTACTCAATTATTGCTTTATATCAATTTTTGTGCAAGTTTGGACGAAAATGCATTTTGACAGCACAAAATTGCGTATTCGACACCCTAGATTGATGAGCGCAATTGAAAAAGTGTATTTGAAACAGCATTTTCAATCAGTAGTCACTGGATTCTGTGATACGCTGCCTATTATAAAGAAGAAAACTGGAAAAAAAATAAAGGTGCTAATACATTAGAAAATTTAGCGAAAGATCTCAAGATAGACTCTAATAATGCTCATGATGCACTTTATGACGTCATTATGCTCCAAGAAATCATTACAAAAATGGAGTTTTCGGTGGATGATTTGAGAAAATGCATGTTCAGTTGGACTGAGGCTGAAAATAAAATAAACTTTACCAAAAATTTACCAAATGCTTTAAAAAAGCTTGAAGTACTAAAAGACTGTATATCCTATAACATAAGAAAAAAAATAGTTGTTACAAATATCCCACTTGATATGATACTAGATGCTTACAAGACATGCAAACTTAAAGGACTAACAAATTTGTTTGGTAAGGATGAAAATGGCAAGGTGAAAGTTTCAAAGGATAAGAAAGTTATAAACAAAATCTTTGAACACTTACAAAATAATTTAAAGTAAAAACTATCAGATAAAAAAAATAAATTTTTGCTTCCTCCCAGAGGAAGCTTTGTAATAGTAAAATTTTCGACTTTGTCAAAAATAGGTTAGAAATCCATTCTGAGGTGTTTGGAGTTCGAATCACGTGTTTTTAGAAAATGTCCGTATGGATGGTGTGTGTGTGTGGGTATACCGTGATATTTCTGAAACTACTCCGTCAATATCAATCAAAATTGACATGCTTATCTATTTTTGGATTCTGAATTCGGGAAGGTAATTAAGGTAATTGTATCATCTTTTAAATGCGTTCTAGCTGTATTGTTAGTAACTATAAAATTACACGAAAAATGGCAAAAAATGTGTGTGTGTGTGTGTGTGTGTGTGTGTGTGTGTGTGTGTGTGTGTGTGTGTGTGTGTGTGTGTGTGTGTGTGTGTGTGTGTG
>CM053168.1:41052609-41108926 GCA_012977825.3 Pteromalus puparum
GTGTGTGTGTGTGTGTGTGTGTGTGTGTGTGTGTGTGTGTGTGTGTGTGTGTGTGGATGTGTGTGTGAGTGTATGTATACCGTAATATTTCTGAATCTAGTCTGTAAATGTCAATAAAATTTGATATGTATATCTATTTTGTGATTCTGAATTCGGGAAAAAAAGTATTTTTTAAGTTTGCCAACTAATTTTCTTTTTATGGCCATTTTTTTAATTTTGCAAAACTATATTTTGCGTTTTTTTTTATCTTCCCATTGCTACAAACTACTCAGCTACTACGCATTTGAAAGATAATAAAATTACCTACTTTTTCCCGTTTGGCCCTCGGCATCGACCGCACCGTTTGGCAGAAAATGCGGAAATGGTGAATTTTTTTGAAGAAGCCATATCTTTTAATTGGAATATTAGAACCTCACGAAAAAAATCATGTTGATGGGTCACGTATCGAACTATATTCCACTAAAATTTCAAGTGGTTTGACTACTTATGTTTTCAGTAATAAATCGAATACTGAAAAAAATGAGTTTTCTATGTCCAACGTTTACGAGAGTAAAAAGACTTTAATACATTTGAAATTTTGGGAAAATATAGATTTTTTATGTCACTCGGCTAAGTTCTTTGCGCAGCTTTCAAATCCTATGATTCTTGAGATATCAATGTTTGAATTTTTTTTTGAAAATTTTTTGATTCCTTATATCTTTGAAACAATATAGTCGACTGCTTCATAAATTTTTTTGGCTATTTACCATAAAAAATGCTATCTGCTGTTAACATTTGAAACGATTTCATTGAGAGGTTCTTGAGTTATGAGCCAATCTCTAAAATCCGATTTTTTTCACACAGTTTTGCTTCCTCCTAGAGGAAGCTTTGTAATAGTAAAATTTTCGACTTTGTCAAAAATAGTGATGTGTGTGTGTGTGCAGCAATAAGTAATATACTATTATGTAATTGAACATTTTTCTAAAAAGAAAAATGCGAATATTTAAATCAAAGAATGAGGCGATTGTCCCATGTACTTATCTTCCACTATAGCAGAATAGGAGGAAGCTAAGTGCCAATGACTTGGCAGCGGTTTTTTATAATAAAACGTTATAAATAAACATTGTAAATGTAAATGTTAATAAATTATTTCATATTTAATCATCAGAAATTATTTTAGATACCCTTTACCTATTCATTGCGTACATATAATTCAAACGGCGCGCTAACCTAACCTTTCATTGCGACCTTGCCACATCGTCTCAATCACGTACGTTTTTCATACTATTAATTAATTACTTCGCTCATATGCACTGAAACATTGTTTTTAAACAATTAATATATTTCTTAGATTGTAATATAAGAATATGCAAAGTTTCATTTCAATCGGAACGGTAGTTTTTTTATAATTCTATGAAAACTACGTTTTCCTATAAGACTCAGTTTAGACTTAGTTTATAACTTTTTTCTCACGTACCCTAGGGACTTAAAATTTTGACTGAGTTTCTTTTATACTTAAAGCTGCCTATGTGTTAAGGTTCAGCAAAATCGGAACGGTAATTCTTATACCTGCGTTACTACCTTAACAGCTAAATCAATAAAATCAGAAGAGCTCTTATCCCACCTGGCTGCTTGTGACGGAATTGACATCCGACTGGAACACCTTACTCAAAACATCATGACTGTCATTGACCAACTTGCTTCGCTCAAACTATTCAATCCAAGACAGACAGGATACCCTTCATGGGTCGACGCCGAACTAAGACATTTATACAGCGGACAAGAAGTTTTACGAAGACGACACGAACAAGCCCGACGAGGCATTAGACGGCCTGATGATCTGTAGACGGAATATTGATCTTGCCGCTGAGGCTGAACAACGAACTAAACAAGCGCGAGAAAAATTCTTTCAAAATAGAGTTTTTGATTCTCTAGAAAATAACAAAAATGTCTAAAACGAATTACGGAGTCTTGGAATCATTTCAATGGCCAAAGAGGTCTTACATGGCTTCAACACGGATGAATTGAACACCCAATTTGCTGAAGTATCCATATCTGACGCCGAGCGCGAGGTTGATCTGGGCTACATCCTGGCCGTGGCCAATGAGGATGGTTTCACCTTTCGTGAAGTCACCTTTGCGGACGTAGTTCTGGCGGTCGTCTACTATTCATCTCAAGCAAAAGAGGAGAATGAGATTCCTTAAAGTATTATAGCGAAATTTCTCCCAGTCGAGAGAGAGAGAGAGAGAGAGAGAGAGAGAGAGAGAGAGAGAGAGAGAGAGAGAGCGCGCGAGAGAGAGAGAGAGAGAGAGAGACAAGAGAGAGAGAGAGAGAGAGAAAGAGAGGGAGAGAGAGAGAGAGAGAGAGAGAGAGAGATAATTATATATATGTAATTGATTCAAAATAATTGTATCCATCAAGAGAAAAAAAAATGATAGAATTATATATAACGTAAAAACAATTCTGATATTAAGCAATACATAATGTTGAAGGAAGCTACGTGCCAAAGAATTGGCAGCGGTTTTTTTATTATGATATCTCTTAAATTAAATCAGTTCAAAATGGACGCTAAATCACCGATGAAGCCAATTTACACATTTAAGTGATTTACTTCCAAACTATTAATTTGAGATGAAAAATGATTTAAAGTAGAACATTAAGAAGCTGCTACTCGATGGTAACTGTGAAGCTGCTCCAAGAGTTTGGGGGCACTGTAGGATGAAGCTCTTTTCTTTGTAGAAGTTTACCATTGCCCGGATAACTTTATTTTATTACATCAAGATAATTTTTATAGTTTCCTAAAATATAATTGTATCTAACTAACCAAATTTAAATGAATAACAAAAAAGTTTCACATCTGGTCAATAGACGAGTTCAAGACAATTCAATTTTTTCAATTTTAAATCTTGAAATTATGGAATATTTCAAAACTTATTGTACTACATCACCAAACTACATAGATTTGATACAATGTACTTCGAGCACTCGTATACCAATTTTCAAGTCTTGGCGATATAACCTTTTTGAAAGGTACCATAATTTTATGATTTGAAATTAAAAAAATTGAATTATTCAAAAGTGGTTCATCGCCAAGACTTGAAATTTGGTCTACCATTCCTTGAACTGTATTATATGAAATCTGTGTAGTTTGGAGATTTTGCATAGAGTAGAAGATAAACTTAACTTTAAAGCACGTACGCCAAAACACCATTGGACAGCAACGTACAATTTCTGCTTTGTACTACATCACCAAACTATACAGATTTGATACAATGCACTTCGAGCACTGTTATACCAATTTTCAAGTCGATTAATTCGATTAATCCATAAAAAGTGAGGTTATCATTCATACCACCAAAAAGTTCTACCGATATCTTCTCGAGAAATTATGTCTTTTTTATCGGGGTAACCCGGGTAACCATCAAGATTCTAACCTGAAAACTCGCCAGATTTGAAAAATCTCGGTAGTTTGCAGGGACTTTCTCGGCAATGCTGATACCAGGGAAATATATGTAACATTAGTTAGTTTTACAATTTCGTAAATGAATAACTTACCGTTTCAGAAGTTATGAAGGTGGACCGCAGAATCTTTGTTGATCTTTGCCTCACGTCAGTACTCCGTAATGCCGACCGGGATATCGCGCACTCGAAACACGGTCTTCGCTTCTTCGCTCTATATTGCCAATGCCGTGAGGTTAGGTTAGACTGAGGTTTCTGCGGACAAAACAGCCATCAAAACGAGCTATTAGTGACTCCGTTCAAGTCGCCCAGTATAGCTACCCACAGCTATTTTGAATGTAACGTCTTATTGATGGGATAAACATTTAAATTTATAATTTTAATGTAACATACAAAAACTGTTTAAAGGAATTTTTAATTATCAAATTCCATTGAGCTATAAAAGGTTTTCAATGGTTACAAAAATTTCCCATCATTGGGGGTAAACTCGGACCAGTATAGCTTTGGGGCTGATTCGACACCAATCTGGGAACTATTCGCCACCTAGTTAAGCGTTTTTGCATTTTGAAGTGAAGCGCGCACGTTCAAAACTTGAATTAATGCTTATTTTGGGGCTACTTTGGCACCAAGCCTGGGATTAAAACTCGTTACTCAAATGCTGGAGAGTATTGATGCCCAAAATTTTCTCAGTGGAGTCACCTGGCACTTAGTACATCGTTCCTGCTCTGATTTGTGTGTTCCTCTCGTGGCAGCTGTCGACTTCAACATTTTGACTTTCAAATTTTCGCGCCTGTTCAGCGGCACAGTGGTACCAACCCATAGTGATGCTATTCAACGAGCGAAGGTATCGCACTCTGGTGGAAAAGAATCGAAACTCGCGCCTGGCCGTGGTGACGTCAGCCGTTCAGTGTTGGCGACCGGAAGTGCAGAATTCGCACCGAACGGCTAACTTCGGAGTGCACCGAGTAGAAATGTAAATTGTAGAGTCTGTAGCGCGAGAGTTGCTCTTCTGCTGTGTTCTGCTAGGCTCGTGAACCGTTTATTTGCATATCTCGTACTGTCGTGCAGTGTACTGTTGTTGTTGTTGTTGCTCAAACTCTTTCTCGACCTCCTGTTTAATCTCTTATATGAGTGTTAAATTATATCGCGTTATTAAATATCGAGTGTATCATGTAGCATTTGACTTGTAAGCCTTTCTAACCATGTCAATAAAGCCGAGAGAAGGTTATATTGATCAAAAGTTAGTATTTATTTATTGCGTATATTAATAGATTAACAGATATGTAATAAACGGAGTGATGTGCGTGATCGTTGTTGGGGTTAGCAGTGGCTTAAGTTTGTTTACAGTGGCTGGACTTTTTTTAAACTGAGAGCTGCGCACTCCACTGCTTAGGATATAAGCAATAGAGTGGCAAGAGTTCCAGGAGTATGATAAAGAAGATGCATCATTCAAAGTCAAGACAATGTGTACAGAAACCTCCAAAAAAGTGTACGCAAAAATTATAGATGATTCTTTATATTTCTATTTCATTATTCAAAAAAATATTTATTTTACAGAAACTTTTGAAAAGTGATTGCCAATCCAATGCAGCTTTTCTTGTCAACAGTTTCTTCGCATAGCTCGTGCTGTCGTGCAATAAAAGCGATAAATGAAGTGAGTGATGTGCTTGATCGTTGTTGGTGTTGTCAAGGTTGATGTTATCAAGCAAGGTGAATATCAAATATACATTGTTCCTCTTCTTATATAAAGAAATATCAACAATAAATCTTTGCAGGCATGGCGAGCCCCCAACAGTTTGGAGTTGGAGTAGGAGCAGGAGTCGGTCCAAATGCATTAGGCATGTCGAATGCTCAGCAAGTTATGGCTCAACAGCAACCTATGCAACAGCAAATGCAGCATCACCAACAAATGCACTTGCAACAGCAGCAGCAGCAGCAGGCTGCATTAGTGCAACAGAATAATCAGGTGGTTGGTACGCCCATCACACCTCAAATACCAGTTCCGCAGTCTCAGCCTCCTGCACCGAGGCCACCCACCAGAGATTTGAATACAGCCTGTCTATGTAAACTGGGGCAAGAAACGCTGCAGGAGAAACGAACATTGAAAGTCATACAGCCACCTAATGGTTCGTCCATTCATTGTAAACCTTTCAGTGTGATCTCAACTCATTTATATAAAGTAATGATTGTGTTTAATACTAATCGCATATTGAGTTAGGTCAAATCCTTCAGAATACATATAAATAAGCCAACATTTTTTGTACCGTAATACTTCTTTTATTAATAGAATTCATTAAATTATTTCAGGTACATCTCAAGGACAAAATTTATCTAATGATAAGAAATTAAAAGTTCAGGAACAACTAAAGACCACAACTGTACTTTTCAAGCGTTTAAGGGTCATGTATGAAAAATGCAATGAGAATTGTCAACTTCAAGGTACGGAGTACACTCATATTGAAAGTTTGATTCTGATATTGATAGTTCATTTAATGGATGTGACTTTAGTCAAAATACCAGCAAAAAACTTGAAGCTCACAAAGCCTAAAAGTTTCCAAAAATCAAAGGTCTTATTAAATCTTACTTGTCTGATCTTATTAAGGTAATTTAGAATTCATTGGATAACTTGTTTTTTTCACCAATTAATAATTATTAATTTAAATATTAAATTATTGCAGGTTTTTGATAATGTATCGTCCCCACACATCATCACACCTCTTTTAAAACACTTGAACCATCTCATTCCCTATACACATTCTTTCTCTTCACTGCGCAAGCCTCTACTGCGTATTTTATTGAAGTTCTGGTCCACTGCAGAAGATGAAACTGTAAGAGTAGTGGCATTTTTATGTATTGTTAAAATTGTATCAAACCAAAATACAGCACTTTTGAATAGTGTACTAAAGGTAAGCCTATTATATTTAAAATAATAACAATTGCTAAAAGTATCAAGTTTTGATTGTGTATTTTTTTTATAGACAATGTACATCAAGTACGTTGAAAACTCCAAATTCGTTTCACCTTCGACGCTACCAGGAATTAATTTCATGCGACGTTCTCTCACTGAAATGCTCTGACGTTGAAGAAAAAAGAGAACTTTCAAATGGTGTACAACTGGCAGTATATCAACTCCCTATGGTTTTGGTCAGAGCTTGTTCCCAGAGCAAAAAAACAGTTTTTACTGCGTCAGTTAATATATCCAATTGTTCAAGTAAGTTGAATCTTGAATTTTAATGAATATGAATTTCATCTTTTTTCATTATTCTTACGTTGTATTATTTTTATAAATAACGATTGGAGTAATAAAACTTATACCAACTGCATACTACTACCCATTAAGGTTTTACTGTGTAAAAATGATGATTAACATGTCTAGAGAAGCTGATGTATTCATTCCGTCATTGCCGTTCCTTGTCGAGGTAAGCAAATATAAAATGTTTGCTTCAACCAAGTAGATATTACATTTTCCTAATATGTTGCAATTACGTCCATAGATATTGGAACTTTACGATTTCAATAAAGGAAACAAGGCCGTTTCAATGAAACCTATTTCGCTTATGTGTATGCTCCGAGTATCAAAGAGTCAAGCGCAAGCACATGGATACAAGGATGCCATCATCGAAAACGTATACGAGCTCATTTTAGAGAGCGCAGCGAAAGACAATCACAACATATACTTTACAGACATGTACGTTGTCTGCATGATCGAGGTACGCATATAAAAATATAGGAATACGGAAACACGCCAAAATACCAGCAAAATACTTCTAGTTAGAAAATGCAAAAGTTATTAATCTAGTTTAAAACTTATAAGTAAAAATATTTTATACAACTTATGCATCAATGTATTTCCTATTTCAGCAACTTGTTTTAAAATACAGGCAGTTCCTACTCCTATCATCCTAGATTATCTACAAAATAAAAATCAGAATGGACTTCGATGAATAAAAATCTCTAACGAAAACACAATATTTTATTTATTTTATCAAAGTTTAATTCCAATAAAATTAATAAACAAATTCAACGCTCTCCTCAATTGTACCAAGTAACCTACGTAGATTGCCTGCAAGTACTAAAGACACGTAGATCTAGTCCCCCCTACACCTGTTCTCCATGATATATTTTTTCTTCCATTCCAATGGATTATTTATTCTTCTTTTTCGAGTACAGTTTTACTCCAAGAATCTATATCCCTGCGTCAGTCGTGCACACTCGTTTGTGAGATGACAGCCAAAAAGCAAGAGCTTGCGAAGTTGTACTTTAGAGCAAATCTCTTGAAGCATATTAAGTACAGGCAGAGAGTAAATGTCATTTTTCGCACTTATAGTCAGATATAGTCAGACTTGCTAAAAAGTTATATCCGCGCAGTAGTTCATCAGAGACCACTTATGCTAATATACTACTAGACTACTACTACATGAAGCGAGTATTTTGATTTTACACTCCATCAGTTAAATTACTACTTCGTCGTTTATGAATCGTTGGAAAACTTTTAAATTCTTCTATCAGCAGTTATTTAATTGAGACGTTACTTCATTTACTGCAAGAAGTGAAACTTGGTAAACTTTGGAATGATTAACTACTAAGGAGCTTTAATAGAAATGAAACTCCAAGAACAAAGTTGAAAAAAATAAACTCATAATTATTGGTTTCTTCAAAATGTAGATCTATCATTAGAATAAACTTTATACAACAGCCGAAAGAGATACATATATACGCTTCAACGCGCGCTCCATCAGTCGATCAAAGTTGGCGGAATGATTTTACAGCCAAAATGGCCTACTAATGCACTAAGCCGTGTAAATGTTTACTTTTATACCATCTGCAAATCAAATTTCTCGGTGAGATTACCGTACACGGTGTGTTGCAGTAACCACAGCCTCTACGATAATTTTCCTTTCGTAATTTTACCCCCGACGCAATAAATTTTTTCCTTTTTTAATTTTCTTCGCCAAAAAAAAAACATGCCCCGATGAGAAAAATTCCACCGCTGCACCATCGAATATTAAATATCCGCTGTTAAAATTTTAAACGATTTTGTCGAGCAATTCGCAAGTAAAGAGCTGAAATGTAAAAATAACCGATTTAATAACCAATTTTTCTCAAAAATTTGGCTTCCTCTTACAGGGGTGTCTACTGCTTCTACAGCAAAATAATTAAACTTGGAAATATTTAAAATAGCATTCACATACTGTATTTTAAAACAATATTTCATTTATTGGAATATATATCATTTATATCATCCTAGATTATATGCAAAACGAAATAGTCCCGTTTATTCACTTTATATTCATTTATTTTTATTATTTATTTCCAACAATATTTTACAGCTTGTATTTTATTTCTTTTATATATTATAAATAAAAATAAGTTTCTACTTATAATAACGCTGTCGATTTTTCTTCACTTCCCGAGCAGCATCTAAAAAATAAATGTCATTAATTACAATATTAATGTTCGTATGTGAAGAGTGCGCATAATTTTACTTTCTACATACCCCTCTTCTTGACGAATGCGGTCCTTTTCGGCATCATGAAGCCTTCTCGCTGCCTCTTTGTTCAACCATTTCTCGTGTCTTTTTATGGCAAAAAATTGTCTGCGCCTGACCCACTTTCCACCTCGCTCTGTAATTAACATATTTCTTTTATTAATTATAAGTTTATTTTTAGGCAATGCTTTTATCAATTCTGTGGCTGACAGGCAAAATGCGACGTAGGTCCACTTTTCGTGTTTTCGAGAAAAAACGGTTTCAATGTTGAGGCTTACATGTACGATCGGAGCAAACCGTCCATGCAGCGTTACTCGAATGATTTTTTATAAAAATTGTTACTAAACTAAACCACTTCCTAGAGCAGCCACCAGCATATAAAACCTGATTTTAAAATGGACTTGCGTCGTTATGTCGGGTACAAAATCTGAGAACCGCTCTTATGGACTTATTTTCTAGTTTTGTGGTAACATTTTAGAAGCACAACATTTTTACAGGAAAAGGGTCTATTAGAAGATATGAAGACATCTCAATAGCTAACAGTTCATATATCAACATCTCGATATTCGCGAAAAATGTACTTTTCTGTAATTTTCGAGGTCATTTTGGTTACCAGCCACAGAATTATTATATATCGTTGGTCCCTACGAAAACTTGCACCGTTCTGATTGACTTATACTAGCACGCAACTTCTAATATTATATTTCAATTTCATACTTTAATTTCATGCGTTAACTTGAGAGCGTTACAGAAAAGGAGTGTAAAATTCAATTGTACCTTGACGTCCAGCACGCTTTCCGGCACCGGTTTTGGATTGTTTATCTGCTGAAACGATAAATAAAAATTACTCATAATGAAAACATAATTACTTCCTCCTGGAGGAAGCTTTGTGATAGAATATAGAATACGTTTTTTGAGGCGTTTGGAGCTCGAATCATGTGTTTTTATAGCATGTCCGTGCGGCCGGTGGCTGTGTATGTGTGCGAGCGCGTGCGTGTGTACGTTATACCGTTATATTTTTGAACTCCGTGATAAAAAGTAATAAAATTTGACATGCATTTATGTTTTTTGATTCTAAATTGTGGAACAATTTTTTTTAATTTAACAATTACGGCCATTATTTGAATTTTGAAAAAATCTTTCTGGATTTTTTATAATGATATAAGTTATACAATAAATGAAGCAATAGTGCTTCTACAGAAGATTGCCCATTCCGTTAAATTGATAAAAATTTTTTTTTGTTCGAAAAAATGTATATCTTTAAAATTGAATTGCGGAATGTTTTAAAAAAATCACGACAATATAAGGTATAATGTCTATATGCTGTGCAAATTTTAACCCATTTTAGTGATTGTGGTGATTAGTTTGTGGGTTAAAAATAAAAATTTAAAAAAAAAGGGTTTTCTATGTCGTACGCGGGTTATGGGAGTAAAAAGGCTTTAATTATCTCGTAGAAGGTAGATCTTCTGTTTAACTCCGTCCATTTCTTTGCGTAGTTTTTTACATTTTATGGGTTTTAAAATATGTTGGTTTCATTCTTTTCATGGAAATTTTGATTGGGTCCTCTCGAAAACTAAATGACTGATTATACTTGAAAAAAATGCACGATAGTGCATCACTAAAAAGCAATATGTTGTTTTAATTGTAATTCATTTTGTGTTAATCGATTCCTGAGTAAAAGTCGATGCGTTTATTTTATTTGCAATAATTTATTTTTTGGGACTATAAATTTAGTTAAAGGAAGCTACGTGTCAATGATTTGGCAGCAGTTATTTACATGCGTTTCTTAAAAGAAACAATGGAAGATAATAATTATATTTACTATCAAAGTTGGTCTTTTTCCCTTCATCTTCATGTTTTCCTTGGTTATCTGAAATATCAGTATTAATTATTAACAAATACTTAAATAACATTAACATTATCTTAGTAGATAATGATTGTTATACAAATAAAATTATTACCTTCATTGTTGGTTTTCTGTGCCGCAGCTGAAACGATATCAATGTCTTTACAATAATGAATAATACAATTTTGAATGTTTTGTAGCACTTTCAATCATGTTATTTTTATAGATTTTAGTCTTTTATGAATATGTTGCATACCAAAAACTGAGGTAAAAATGATAGAATTTCTGATCGCTTGGGCAATGAATGGGAAATTTTCAGACTTTAAACGTCACACTGCGTTTTTGTATTGTTATTATTAAAAAAAATTAATAACCCAAAATTAGTCAATTTTATTTTTAGTAAAATAATTCCATTTATTTAACAAGTTTGCCAATTAAAATAGTGAATTTTTCAACCAGGGCAATACTAACAAAAGGTTCATGCTTACACTTAATAACTGTAATATACCTTTTAATTCTTCGATGGTCTTAAGGGCATCAGATAACGTCTGTTCCAGCTTTGCAATTCTCTCATTTTCCTCATTTGGAGTGTTGTTTCCCATTTCCTACGAAACATATTCAAATATTTACTTTTTTTATATATACAGTTTTTGGACCGGCGATGGCTCCGTGGTAAACCACCTGCCTCCCGGTCAAGGGGTCGCGGGTTCGAGCCCCCATCAGGGCGATCTGTTTTTTCAGATCCGATGGAAATCTTACTCACGACACCGGGTTTGAGAAAGGCGTAGGTGTGATGAGCCTACCCTGGAAACTTTCGAACGCTAAAATTCATCTAGAAACACAACACGATACG
Source organism: Pteromalus puparum (assembly GCA_012977825.3). NCBI lineage: Eukaryota > Metazoa > Arthropoda > Insecta > Hymenoptera > Pteromalidae > Pteromalus > Pteromalus puparum. The sequence continues at coordinate 41,064,235 of CM053168.1, forward strand.
TTGTGAGGCCATGAACTTTCGAGTTCGAAAAAAGCCACCCATTTATTTTTTTTTTTATATATACAGTTTTAAATAATTTGTTATTTTTTAATAAGTGTGCTTAATTACATGAGGAATAAGATACTGATTTTGAGTCGGTAATGTTATAATTATTTTTAATTTTTGTTTAATATTAACTAATATATTAATAATGAAGATGAGATCGCTTGCATCCAATATTCTTATAGGAACATTTTGTATTATTGCGCAATGCGGGCTTTAGCGTTTTGGCTTTAGTCTTTGTATTTCAGTAGTAATAAAATATTTATAATATTTTGAGTTCAATTATGACTAGATGTTAAATAATTGCATTATAACATTTATATTTCGCGTGTAACTATGTACATTTTATAATTATAAACAGAATCGCTGCCTACCCCGCATCAGTAGTATACATAACGAAAATAATAACCGCTATACACATATATTTTTATTTGGTATATTAGTATTTTACATATAAAAGCATGACTAATCGTACTCTTACGTGTGACAACGTCAAGTGGGGATCATGTTACATGAAAAGAACGACCGTATCTTTAAAAGTAGTTGCAATATTACATGTTAGCGCCAGTCTCGTCACTTTTTACAATAATAAACTCCTTAACAGTAAATATTTTTAGATTATCCTTCAACTAGCCCGGTAAAAATGTTTTAAGTTTCTATCAAGAAATAACCAAAATATTCAACTCAAAAATAATATTCCGATCATAATAATATTATGATAATACATTTTGGATTAACACGTTACCAATAAAATGTTAATAAATTTTTACCAGGTTGTAACTTGAATGATAAGCTAGTTGCAACATCATAATTTTGCATCTAGCACATACAATAAAGTCATTCTTATATAATTTACTTATAGCCCACATAATAAAGAAAATTGCTGTAAATTCTTTGGCACGCTGCTTGCTTCAATATTATGTAGTGCTTTAATGTATCGAAATCGTTTTTACCCGCATGTTTGACAGTTTGATGAATAAAATAATTAATAATTTGTCAAGTTATCTAAGATCTATGTGTACAACAGCATTCAGCTTTCTTATAATGAAATCAACAAATTTTTCTATGCATTAATTTGATATTTATCCATTAGGTATTTCTTTTTTTTTTAGAAAATTTTGACAGTTTACTTATTGAGTTCTAACAATCACAAATATTGATCTTTTTGATGTACAACCAATGAACGACGAATGTTAATCTAAATTATCCGCGGTAAAAAGATGAGTAATTTTCTTTTTTTCGGGGTGTATTCATTGATTTATTTTTATCAACTCTTTCAACAAGATTATCATAGAAAATTGAAATCCCCAAATTTAAAAATGGTTATAAAATAAAAATGCGTCGACAGATTCAACAACTGGTTTTAATTATGTTACAGTAAAAAGTAAGAGAATCAGCGTTGTGGATTAAAATCCACTACGTTTATAGAAGCTGAGATGCATCAAGCGTACAGAAACGCGCACGCATACATACATCCAGAAACAATATTTTTTGGCTAGATATACATCAAAACACAATTCTAACAAGCATCTATACTCCAACTTAAAAAAATTATTATTACAAAGTCGTTTCCTTAGGAAAGAACCAAAACGATGTTTTCTATTTAAGGTAATACCGTCTCTACGTCCCTAATTAAAATGAGCGCGCTTTTTATTTCGTGTTTTTTTACGATATTTACTTTACTAAAGAAGCTGCTTCAGTTAATAAACACCAAATAATGATTATGTATTGCAAAAACGTCCGTGCAGAAGCTGATTTGACTTCTTTTTTTAGGTTACATGTGATTTTATTTTAATCAATTCTTCTATAGTTGTCGAAAATGATATACATTCTTCAAACGTTAATCCTTTACTACAGAAATTCTTAAGAAAAAATTAACGGTAGTTTTCATATAATTTAAGGGTAACTGTCATTGGAAACGATATGTATATCTAATTTCATTCATATCTCAACGGTATTTAATTCGCGATCGACGGTAATACCTTAATGCCTGTTCCCTTTTACAATAATAATAACTAAATTAAATGGTCTAGACAAGGTATGCAACATCAAACTGTGCTTTTACTTGTGAGCAAGTCTATTTTTACTCTACAACCTTCCAATAATAGTATGTATATACCATTGTCTAGACAAAAATCCGCCAAAATATACACAATTTTTCATTTTTAATCACATTTAAAAATGTAATTAATCATGAAAGACGTGCGGCGTTGATGTGATAGTATGGCTATATGTTGCGTGTACATGTATTCCGTGTCAAAATTACTTGAATAATTCAACAAGTCGAATTTTTATAAATTTATGCCTTTAAAAAAACTTTAAAACTTAGACACATGTACACCAACAGCACGGCGCAACCGCCATTATTATTCAAATTAAATATGTTTAGCTTTACATTACATAATATAAATGATTTGTTGAGCGTTAAAATACACGCAACAAATAATAATATATTATGTAATGCGGCGTATATTCCGCCGAAAAAGATTTTCTATATATCTTATCCAAAGATATTTCAAAACTAATGAAATTGTATTTTAACTGTAATTTAATTAATTTCACTTCGTGAGCACAATTTACATGTACATGATGTCGCATTGGTCGGAATAACAGCACGACCCTACATTAAACATCGCACATGTGCAAATCTATGACAAGATATACAAAGTACAATTTCAGACCTTCTTTGCGAAAAACAGTATAGACACACATCTTTCATACACTGCGATTCTGTAATCAATAAATTTGCCACTTCTTTTCTGTATACCTGTGGATCGAAATTGATATCAAACGATTTTTCGCAACCTATACAATCCATATAGAAGATTACATACACGCCACAGTTATACGCGTCTTTTTGTAATGGCCTGTCGATTGCAAATGTCTCGTATCTCCAATTTATTTGCAAATTATTGGTTGTCATGGCTTTCGACAAATTTATGTATCTTAGAAAATTTTTGGTGCAACGTGTCGCTCGTCTACTTTTTTTATTTTGTTTTTCAACCTGCAAGGGGTCAATGTGATATAACACCTGCTTGTCAACATCAGCTATAAATAAGCACCAATGATCGCTAGTTTCATAAGGCATTAATATTTTACCTTTAAATTCGCCTTGCAAATGGAACATAAACCAGTCAGTATCAATTTCTTTCTCTGAAATTTCTTTCAATAATATTTTTGTATGTTGAGTAGGAACCGTTACAGCATTTTTCCAATTCTTTTCTTTTAACATACTAAAAGCATCTACTACATCACTGTCAATATATAAATCTCTAATATTACTAGTATCGATTTTCAAAGATTTATATTCATCAGTGAAGAGAATTACTTCATAGTCTTTCGTGCAGATAACTGGCTTTCTATTATTATTATCGACGATTCTGTAATCTCTGATTGGATGATTGTTTATTCCTGCGTACTTTCCTAGTGTACGGTTTTCAATTGAAGACATGTAATAAGTTATGTCGTCAAATAAGCCATTAGGTAAAATAATTGCTGTTCTAGATAACGCTACTTCTGCACAAGGAGTTAAAGAGATGTGTATCATGGTATCGACTGGAGCGTGCTCTTTTTTAATGTTTCCCATGTCTCTATTAAAAACATTCTGAGTAAGATTCATCTCTTGTGCGTTCTCTTCAAATTTGTCTAATTTTATTTCTAACTGATCATAATTATCATAGTTAGTGTTAGAAAATAAATCGTATTCATTTTCATGTTCCACCTTCACTTCAAATTTGCCTTTTTTACATTGTGGCGTTTCATAATTGTCTACTACTGCACTAATAGCTACTGGAAAAACTACTCTTTTAAAGTTTTTCCTTTCCTCACTACAAAGAAACTGATCAAGAATTATATTTTGTGTGATGTCATCAACTTTTTCCAATTTGATCTGTAAGTCATCATAATCATCGCTGCCGTTACCATCTGACAATAAATGATTTTTATCGTTAACCACAAATTCACCATCTTTTATTGGTAACATTTCATCATCAACATCTGTAAAAAAATCTTCATCCTCATCAAGAACGTTCATTTTAATTATATCATTAGACTCTTTCATATCGGAGTATTTATTTTTAAACATCATTTCTTCGTTGAAACAAGTTTCTTTTAATTTCATACATAAAGAAACGTTATCATACTCACTTTTTCCAGTTGCTTTACTTTTCGGTTTTTTTCTTCCGATTTTTAAAGTCTTCATGGACTCTATCGAATCATCCGTGGGCACAAATTTCAACACACCGCCCATGTCTTTTACATACTGTTCTGCTAATAAAATAGCTCTTGAAACTTCAAAAGATAAGTTGTTTCGAAATTTTGTCTTAATTAATCCTTGGACGCTCCATACTCTTTCAGGTGCAGCATTTGCATTTGGAATGTAAAAAACACTCAGTGCAAACTTGGATACATTCTCGAACAATTTTTTATTATTTTCGTCACAGTAATCGTTGAGAATAAACCAAAATTCATCGGTTTGTTTGACTGTTTTTAATTTATCTAAATTTTATCTGAAAATTTATATTCTGTGATTAAACGCCATTCCTCATTTATTTTAGTTTTCGAATTAGAGTCTTTAGATACTTTGAATTGCGAAAATTCTTCGAAAGCACCTTGAAGATCGTTATGCTCCTTCCTAAAATTGATATTTAAAGCATTGTTCTCGTTGAACAAGAATCTCTTATCTTGTAAATTGCATTTTTCTTTAATTTTTTGGCAACATTTCATTAACATAATTTGACATGCTTTCCTGAAGTTTGATTCGTTTTCTTCGATGTCCGTATTCTCCCTACTTTTTACTTTTCTCTCAAGCTCATCAAAATATTTAGCGGTCTTTTTGCCGATATAAATGTCGGACAATTTTAAAAACTGACTTTCTTCTTCTGGATTTATTCGTTCCATTCTTGTGTTATTTACATATTCTTCTTTCATATACATTTTCAAAAAATCATCGTAAACTTTTGTCATTTCTGTCAAGTTCTCCCTTACAATAGGTTTCTCGCTTTGTAATACTTCATTCGCGCTTACTAATCTAGAGAGCGTGGCTTCTAAAAAAAGTAAAGAAGCATGAATGAGGGGATCTATTAATTGTTTATAAATGTTCAAAGCTGTTTCATCTGATTTATTTTTGTTCTCAATAACTTCATTTCTAAAAAATGCAGTCAAAGCTGTTTTTCTTCGTAATATTCGCAATATACCAGAATACAGCGATGACCACCGAAGTGGGTTATATTTTAAAATCGTTAACAAGGGTAGGCTTATGTCTATATCCATTTGGCATGTATACCAATTTGTAAGACGTTTTGCGCTGCTCANCTTTAGATACTTTGAATTGCGAAAATTCTTCGAAAGCACCTTGAAGATCGTTATGCTCCTTCCTAAAATTGATATTTATAGTTTGATTCGTTTTCTTCGATGTCAGTATTCTCCCTACTTTTTACTTTTCTCTCAAGCTCATCAAAATATTTAGCGGTCTTTTTGCCGATATAAATGTCGGACAATTTTAAAAACTGACTTTCTTCTTCTGGATTTATTCGTTCCATTCTTGTGTTATTTACATATTCTTCTTTCATATACATTTTCAAAAAATCATCGTAAACTTTTGTCATTTCTGTCAAGTTCTCCCTTACAATAGGTTTCTCGCTTTGTAATACTTCATTCGCGCTTACTAATCTAGAGAGCGTGGCTTCTAAAAAAAGTAAAGAAGCATGAATGAGGGGATCTATTAATTGTTTATAAATGTTCAAAGCTGTTTCATCTGATTTATTTTTGTTCTCAATAACTTCATTTCTAAAAAATGCAGTCAAAGCTGTTTTTCTTCGTAATATTCGCAATATACCAGAATACAGCGATGACCACCGAAGTGGGTTATATTTTAAAATCGTTAACAAGGGTAGGCTTATGTCTATATCCATTTGGCATGTATACCAATTTGTAAGACGTTTTGCGCTGCTCATTATGTAATTGTAAATGCTCGACACAAGCTCCGCAATCTCTGGTGAAAAATATTTAACTGCTTCTTGAACAACCAAATTTTGAATATGGCAATCACACTTTACAATACTAATGTTTGGTAACAATTCTTTAAACCTTGTTGCTACCGAGTTTCTGAACCCATCATCAAATTGCATGTGTCCGAACAAAAAGCAATTATGTTTTCCAGTGGCACGTCAGCTTCTTTAAAGCTTTGTATGATTTTATCAAATATGTGCTCAGCATCCATTTTCAGTTTCTTACCTTTCTCATAAGCGGGAACCACATCCCATAATGTATCATGGATTCTTTTATTTTCTTTATCTACATATCTAACCACGATGCATAATGACGAACTCATTGAAATGTCTGTTGATTCATCGACGCATACAGCAAATTCTGTATGCTGCAAAATATCTCTTAAGTGTCCTTTGTGTGTCGGAGCAAGAATTTGTTCAACTATAGCACGAGCTTTTTTTCTTCCTACGTTCATATTCTTAAGAATATCTGAATCAGGTAAAATGCCTTTTAAATCTCGAAGAATATTCTCAGCTTGAAGGAAGGATAAGTGATTTTCGAGCATTGTACCCACATACTTTAGTTCTGCAGCTGCAACATCTACTTTGAAAGGATCGGGAATAATACCAGTACTAATCAAGTGTTTGGAAGTTCCGAAATGTTTATCGATGATGTTGTTTCTAGCACACAAATCTGAATTGCAAGGAGTACAAGTAACTTTGTCATCCTTGATTTTACTTAAATCAATACATTTTTTGTAATCATCGTCTTCATCCCATTTGTTGATTACTGCCCTTGCATAATCGTAACCTATTTTTTTTCAACTTGTTCTTCATCCACTACGTCGTCCATAGTAGAATGATAGTCATCGGGTTTCTCATTATTGATATCTTGTCATGGTGATGATTCCTTAGATTCTTGACAAACTTCCTTCGCTGTTGATTCCCTACTTTCCTGAAAAACGTCCTTCGGTGATGATTCCTTACATTCCTGGAGAACTTCCTTCTTTTTCTTATTTGACCTCACATCACGCTCGATAGGCAATTCCGGGTGTATACGCTTAGCATGTCTCTCAAGAACATATTTCGTACCTGAAATTTCGATTCCGCAAAGCTTACATCGGACTAACTTACCCGTAGTCTTTTCGACCCAAGAAAATTTTGTGACCATCTTGTACTGTAGAAAACAAATTTTTGTTACTAATGTAAAGCATTCGTAAATGCCCTATACAAATAATATTATGTTTACAAAACGTGCATGAGAAGGGGCCATTTTCGTGGATGAAAAATGAAAGGAATATTGAGTTTTTTCACGTACGAGAAAAATAGTCGAGAGAGGGAAAATACATTTTCTCCCGTTGCTCGAAAATGTTCAAAATTTGGGAAATTAAAGCTTTAAACGTTGTAAACATTGTTATACGGCAATGAAAATTATTACAAATTGTTAAATAGTACATTAAGATACGTGTGATTTAAATGGTTCTTTTTTACACGGGGCAGTTAGCACTCGAGCGTAGCGAGGGCGCTAAGCGCTGTGTAAAACTGAACCATTTAAGTCACGAGTATCGTTTAAAATTTTATAGCACAGACTGCTACAATCCGCAAGTCACGCTTATTCGTGACTAAAGTAATCCTTATTTGCGCCGTGAGGTTAGCAATAAATAAACACGGCGCAAAAAATTACTACTTTAGCCACAGATAAGCGTGACTTAACAGCGGATTTTAGCCACACGGTGCTATAAAATTGTTTATAATATGTTAAAGTGTAATGTTATTGAACTACATCATATCGTTGGTCCCTACCAAGAGTAATACGTTTGAAATCTCGCACCCCCTAAGCTAGTACGTTTAGTTATTTGCCGCGAAGACTTCAACTTTTCATTTTTCGCCGCAAAGAGTAGTACGTTTTACAGCTTAAACTAATGTTTTTTGTAATATAAGAAAAACTTATGACAATTTAATAATTTTTGGACTAGCTGGTGCTTTGCATGTGAATGTTATCATGTACCATTTTGGCGATCATAAATATCATTAATTATTTAACCATAAAGCCCTGAAACTACTAGCGTTTTCGTGAAAAGTGGTAGTCTTCGCGGCAAGGATGCGAAATCTACTAGTCTTCGCGACGAAAAATGAAAAGTACTATTCCTCCAGAGGGGTGTGGAACCTGCTGCTCTTCGTAGGCACCTACGATATACACTGTCAACATACAAAGTCCTCGATTTACCATTTATTTTCCGTGCACGGAAAAGGGCCTATACCTACTGGAATCAAAATAACAGGGGAGTAGCTTTATCAGACTCACATTATTAATCAGGGATCCAACCCCCTATTGTTAAAATCATAGGGGAATATTAATGCGATAAAGGGGAATATTATTGTATAAAAGGGAGATTTATTAATAAATGATAGAAAGTGCACTTTAATAATGTTTAAAGCTGCCGGGATTTTAATGAGAGCATTCCTTTTTCAAATACATCGGCACATCCGGAGGAAGGCGAGTGAAAGCAGCTCCATACCCTACGTGCTGTCAGTTCTACTGACGAAATGTTTATTTTAAAAATACGTCGGCGTGCCTCACTCATTGCGACTTTAAATGTCGAAATCGCGGTTTTAGATATTATTTATTTTGCCTTGCTCTGATGCGTTCACACATTCTTTAAATTAATGTATATTTATCAAGGTCACGGCGCGTGCGAGGATCAAGAGATTCAGTTTTATTATCCTGGCTTTGCTCGCCTTCCGCCGATTTGCCGACATATGAAGCATAATGTAAAATAAATAGTATCTTATTAAAATTTTCGGCGCTTATAGTATATACATAGATTAAAGGATTTTCGTTTTAGATATTATGTTCGTTATGGTCGCCCTTAAAAAATTAATTTTTAAAGGGTTCTTGACCCCCCTAGCAACGATTTATTATTAGGGTAATCATCCCATGAACGTCTTTGGGAGTAATTCTGATAAGGTAAAAAAAATGCATATGAATGTTGTAGACCTTCAGTACGAGTCAAAACAACGAGTGAATCTTCTATTTTTCAAAATTGTCCGAATATAAAAAACCTTTAAATTTGTACTTCGAAACAACATTTAACTAGCGCGTAAAAAAGTTTTACTTTACAACCCTAAATTTCAAGTATTTAATGGACCATATTCTGAGAAACAAACGATTACTAAAAAACCGCTACCAATTAATAAAATATTGTTTTAATATACAGTATTTTAATGCTTTTTTAACGTTTTTAAACAAAATTCCGGTAAAATGAATCAAAATTACTAAACAGTCCATGTAGAGGAGATCACTAAGATGTTGAATTACTATTTCACTTGGTATGTTATTCTGTTTTGAAAATGTTCGATCTCTTATTTTGTTTATATTTCTATTCTTAACAAATAATGTTGGGTCAATGCAATTGCTCGATTAGTTGGAAAATTATAAGCAAGAAACAGCAATTTGATTTTATATACCTATTCAAGACCTTTGACCCCAACGGCGGAAGAATTGCAAAAAATCCTAACATCTCAAAATACGGTTCTATAAAGTTTTAGCAAAACTGAAAATTATCATTCTTTGGTTTTCGATTTTTAAGTAAGAAACTATCTGCTAAAATGGTTTCAAATGTTTACAGCATATTCTTTCTTTTTTGTCATCAATCATTTTGAATTCCTTCTTTTTCTTATTTTTTGTCATCAATCATTTTGAATTTTTTCGAAGGAATTGATCGTTTAGCTGCACATATATATCTAATCAAATAACCGCTGCCAAGTCATTGGCACGTAGCTTTCCCCAACTTAAATTTATAGTTTCGAATAAATTAAATATTGTTTAAATATACAGTACGTCAATGCTTTTATTATTGTTTTCAAATAAACAATCAATACACGCATAAATGTTAAACTTTGAGTCGAGGTGCACTGGGGCAATCGTACGTTATGCTGTCATATACACTAAGACAGCTAAGAATAAGCTCAGTGCTCTCCATAGCTTAATTACTTTTTTCGCTTTTGCTTCCAAACACAGCAGTCAATTCCGACGGATAAAAGTATGTTATTTTATTCTCTTTCAAACGCGTTACAGCCGAATTGTTTGTAATAATTAAATCCTCTATAAAAAAACCTTTTTAAAAGGTAAAATATTGGCGAGTAAAAGTTTCTTTACAAAATTCGTGATATCCCAAAAACAAACATAACTGATGTCAAGTAATGGTGTTTTTCATATTTTTCAGGTATACGCATGCGGACACATTATTTTATAAAATAAAATATTTTTTACTTAAATTCTTACTATACAGTAGTTTGGATTCATAAGTAAAATTTCAAATTACTCTTTTTCCTTGGCATTTCCAAAAGTATATTTAATCATATACTTTTAATCCATAGTTCAGAAGCTATTTAAATAATTAAAACCAATATTACATTGGAAATATGACTCAAGATTTTAATATTTTTTAAATTTTTCTAATAACTACTGAACTATGGACGTATACCTGAAAAATATGAAAAACAATTACTTGACTTCAGTTATGTTTGTTTTTGGGATATCACGACTTTTGTAAAGAAACTTTTACTTGCCAATATTTTACCTTTTAATAATGTCTCAAAATCATATAATTCGAATGCCATTCGGCGAGATATTTGTTTATAAGTGTCAAACTTTGTAAAATGGTAGATAACTACATAACGGAGGGCAGTAATGTCCTTGTTTTGCATAATTTTGCTTTTATTGTTTGTTATAAGTAAATTAGTTACTTTTGTCGTATGCTATTTTGTGGCGCGAAATCTAGATTTGAATTGCTTTTTGCTGTACTTGGGGTAATTAGGTTTAAGATTACGGAGTGGCATTAAATTTAATTTTTGCAACTCGATTTACTTAGGGTAGCTAGGTTTGGTGTCTTGTAATTAAGCACACATTTTTTTGCTAGTATGCTTTTTGGTATAAATTGAAAAAAAATGTTTTATTAACCCACCTACCCCACGCGCAGCGAGCGACAGCGAGCAACCAATATAAACCCACCTACTCCACGCGTAGAAACTAATAATAAAGTATGTCGGCTCATCGGAGGAAGGTGATCGACTGAGAGAAACAAATCTAAAAACTAAAATGCATCAATCCACCTGTAGCGATTTAATAAAACAATTTTTTGGCACATCGGAGAAAGGCGAGCAAAATCAAGGATAAAATCTTAAACAACAATGCTTAAACTTTCCTACTCCTCGCGCTGCAATTTATAACGAAATAATATTTATTAAATAAAAAATTTGGCACATCGGAGAAAGGTGATCGACAGCGAGCAACATATCTAAAAACCAAAATGCCGACAAATTTTTTAAATAAAATTTTTGTTACTTAAACTCGAGGTGCGTGGGGTAAATCGGTTCAAGTAAGTATTTTTGTTTTGGTTTTAATCTCCCCCGGTCTCACTTGCCTTCCCCCCTATTGCCGAAGCATTTTATTATTAAACTTGCTGTGCAAGGAGTGGATGGGTTTGTGCATTTTGGTTTTTAGATTTGTTGCTCGCAGTCGATCGCCTTCCTCGGATGTGCCATTTTTTAAAAATAAATATTATTGTATTATACATTTGTTTGGTGGGAGCCTATAGGCACGTATCTACCGTGCCTACTGCCTAAATCCGGCTCTGGCAGCGCCAGAGGTTTAAGAGCAGTAAATCATTTTACTGAAAGAAAAGGTCAATCTGACGTTTATTGCTTCCTCCTAGATGAAGCTTTGTAATAGTACAATTTTCGGTTTCGCTAAAACTTTATAGAAACATGTTTTGAGATGTTAGAAGTTCGAATTACGTGATTTTAGAAAATGTTTGTATGTATGTGTGTGTGTGGATGTGTGAGTGTGTGGATGTATACCGTAATATTTCTGTAACCACTCCGTCAATATCAATCAAATTTGCCTTGCGTACCTTTTTTTTGATTTCGAATTCAAGAAGAACAGTTATTTTGTTATTTTTTGAATTACTTTTTCTTTTATGGCCATTTTCCGATTTTTGTAAAACACTATTTTGCGTTTTTTTTTTCAATCATACCCTTGTTACAAACAATTGAGTTAAAATGCATTTGAAAGATAAAAAAATTACCTACTTTTTCCCGTTTGGTCCTCAGGATCGACCGCTCCGTTCGGCAGATAACATGAAAAAGGTGATTTTTTTTTAAATTCATATCTTTGAAACTAAACATCATAATCTCACGAAAAAATTAATGGGTTACGTGTCGAACCACTTTTCATTAAAATTTCAAGTGATTTGACTACTTATTTTTTCAGTAATAAATGGAAAACTGAAAAAAATGAGTTTTATTTGTGCCTCGATTACGGGCGTAAAAAGACCTAATTGCACTTAAGATTTTGTGAAAAGGTAGATATTTTATGTGTCTTGGCTAAGTTCATTGAAAATTTTTTGATTGATTATATCTCTAAAACAATGTAGTCAAATGCTTTAAAATTTTATTTCATGATTCATCATAAACAAAGCTATCCGCTGTTAAAATTTTAAACGATTTTGTTGAGCAGTTCTTAAGTAAAGAGCTGAAATGTAAAAACCAATTTTTCTAAGAAATTTTAATTTCTCTTATAGCTGTGTTTGATGAAATTTAAGGAACAATGTAGAAATGTAAACATCGTGACGTGGAGAACTTCCTTAAATATAATATTTGTCATTTTTAAATTTCCAAATAGACGAGCTTAAGTGCACTATCGGACTGGGCTATTATCAAACACTGCTATGAATATACGCATTACGTTTTTACGTGACGACTGTTTCATCAGCAATCCTTAAAGTGTATCAGTTGTATGTTTAAACATATCATTCGCAAATAATATCCCATATAGAATATCGAAGAACTTCAAAAAGCTAAACCTTTATAAAAACAATGTAAAACCAGGTGGATTTACTCTGGGAATAGTTGGGGGTGGGGGAGGATCCGAGGGGTGGCTGTCATGTCTCTTGTGTAAGCAGAGTACATAGCGAGAGTCTCGTGTGCGATCGCCTAAAACGCAGCGAAATACTGCTTCATCACCAGCAAGGACATAAAACGTTCGAAAAGTTCCTCTGGCTTTCGCCCGTTTTCATGTCATCTTCTTTTTTATCTCGTCCGCGATAATCTATACATACAAACAATTTAGCTATAACACATTTGAAAGAGAATTAAATCACCTATACGGATCAACAGCACCGTTCGGCAGCAAAGGCAAAAAACTAAAAAGGTGATTTTTTCCTCAGTAATAAGCCATATTATCTTCAATGATATATGAGTACTTTGCATGGAAAAAATATGATAATAGTAGGTTATGAATCTTTTAATAACAAATGTCGAAAATTAATATTTTTGGAAATGGCACATTATTTCATGTGTTTTGGCTAAGTTCTTTGCGCAACTTGCAAAACTGTATGGTTTACGACATATCGATAAATCATTTTTTTTTTAATTGTCATTCCTTGTATCTCCAAAACTAAATAGTTAAATGCCTTGAAAAAATGTAGTGATTAACTTATAGCAAAAATTCAGAATTAAGATCCAATTTTTAGAATCCTTCCCAACAAGCTGGCAGCCAAATTATCGAACACGACCCTCTCTCTCTCGCAGAGCAATAATTATCAATGCTATGAAAAAAAGCTTAATCAGAGGCCGCCATGCGTTAAAGCTCCAAAACCAAACATAAGATCCAGGCTTAAACCCATACAGATATAGAAATGTATAAGAGTATTATTAAAATAATACATACACTACATTTTGTAATATACGCATTAGCTGGAGAAAGAAACAAAACACAGCGTAAATAAATGTACACAAACATACACGCTCGAATGTTATACGCACGCACGAGAAGGCGGCTAGGGGAGGGGAGTGGCTCGCGGGGAAAATCGCCAATTTGTTTTTTTTTGATCACGCAGTTCGAAGAAATGAGTTTGCCCAATGCTTCTGGAAACGAGAAAAAATGCAGCAGCGGCTTCAAAAAAGATGCCGTAGCTGAAGAACACGTGTGTTATACGTGCTATAAGCTGAAGCATATTCAAAAGACATGTTTTATGACCATGTACACCCAACGTGTTTCTATTCCGTAGATTTAATTTATCAATATTAAACAAAAACAATGTGTCAGTTCTTCGCGAACGAATACATGCACGCTGGGCTCGACGTTGGGTGTACGGTGGTTTCCAGTAGCACATAAGCATAACGAATATTTGTACATGGATATATATGTATATATGTTTAATATTAGATAAAAATCTTACTTTTAATGCAGTCAACCCTCAGCAGCTCTTTGTAGTCAATGGTATCCTCCAAATCCTTGAAATGTGTCGCATACGATGTGACAGGTCGCGTCCTCACTGCAGTCTGGGTGCAATAATCTGCTTACGATCCACCAGCTCGTATAAAGTCCTCCAACTCCTGACTCCTGATGTATACCTAGCTAATGAAATAAAGTTGTGTTTGATGTGCACGCGACGAAGTCCAAATGCCAACTGAGAGATAATGTCCAAACGTTTTTGCGATGTGATCGCGACAAAGCCGGATGACAACTGACGATCGCGATCCTCGTTCACTGATTGGCTAATCACTACGCAAATTGGTGGTGGGAATGTAAAAGTGCTTGTAAATAATTTTCGACTAAATACATTTAATATTTATTTATATATATAATATTTATTTATATATATAATATTTATTTATATATATATGACAATATACAAAAGGTAATAATTAGTACATTAGTAATATTTTATTCAAGTTTAATTAATTATTATTTAATTAAAATTTATATATTATATTTAAAACTTCTTAAACTATTAAAAAATATATATACAAAGCTCTATAATCATGTGTAAAAAGAAAAAATAAAATGAATAAACGGGACTATTTTACGAACACACAGTTCTGGGGCCCAGCTGCCAACGTATTTTGACGTGTTTCCGTATTCCTATATTTTTATATGCGTACCTCGACCATGCAGACAACGTACATGTCTGTAAAGTATATGTTGTGATTGTCTTTCGCTGCGCTCTCTAAAATGAGCTCGTATACGTTTTCGATGATGGCATCCTTGTATCCATGTGCTTGCGCTTGACTCTTTGATACTCGGAGCATACACATAAGCGAAATAGGTTTCATTGAAACGGCCTTGTTTCCTTTATTGAAATCGTAAAGTTCCAATATCTATGGAAAATGGAATATCTACTTGGTTGAAGCAAACATTTTATATTTGCTTACCTCGACAAGGAACGGCAATGACGGAATGAATACATCAGCTTCTCTAGACATGTTAATCATCATTTTTACACAGTGAAACCTTAATGGGTAGTAGTATGCAGTTGGTATAAGTTTTATTACTCCAATGGTTATTTATAAAAATAATACAACGTAAGAATAATGAAAAAAGATGAAATTCATATTCATTAAAATTCAAGATTCAACTTACTTGAACAATTGGATATATTAACTGACGCAGTAAAAACTGTTTTTTTGCTCTGGGAACAAGCTCTGACCAAAACCATAGGGAGTTGATATACTGCCAGTTGTACACCATTTGAAAGTTCTCTTTTTTCTTCAACGTCAGAGCATTTCAGTGAGAGAACGTCGCATGAAATTAATTCCTGGTAGCGTCGAAGGTGAAACGAATTTGGAGTTTTCAACGTACTTGATGTACATTGTCTATAAAAAAAATACACAATCAAAACTTGATACTTTTAGCAATTGTTATTATTTTAAATATAATAGGCTTACCTTTAGTACACTATTCAAAAGTGCTGTATTTTGGTTTGATACAATTTTAACAATACATAAAAATGCCACTACTCTTACAGTTTCATCTTCTGCAGTGGACCAGAACTTCAATAAAATACGCAGTAGAGGCTTGCGCAGTGAAGAGAAAGAATGTGTATAGGGAATTAGATGGTTCAAGTGTTTTAAAAGAGGTGTGATGATGTGTGGGGACGATACATTATCAAAAACCTGCAATAATTTAATATTTATATTAATAATTATTAATTGGTGAAAAAAACAAGTTATCCAATGAATTCTAAATTACCTTAATAAGATCAGACAAGTAAGATTTAATAAGACCTTTGATTTTTGGAAACTTTTAGGCTTTGTGAGCTTCAAGTTTTTTGCTGGTATTTTGACTAAAGTCACATCCATTAAATGAACTATCAATATCAGAATCAAACTTTCAATATGAGTGTACTCCGTACCTTGAAGTTGACAATTCTCATTGCATTTTTCATACATGACCCTTAAACGCTTGAAAAGTACAGTTGTGGTCTTTAGTTGTTCCTGAACTTTTAATTTCTTATCATTAGATAAATTTTGTCCTTGAGATGTACCTGAAATAATTTAATGAATTCTATTAATAAAAGAAGTATTACGGTACAACAAATGTTGGCTTATTTATATGTATTCTGAAGGAGTTGACCTAACCTCAATATGCGATTAGTATTAAACACAATCATTACTTTATATAAATGAGTTGAGATCACACTGAAAGGTTTACAATGAATGGACGAACCATTAGGTGGCTGTATGACTTTCAATGTTCGTTTCTCCTGCAGCGTTTCTTGCCCCAGTTTACATAGACAGGCTGTATTCAAATCTCTGGTGGGTGGCCTCGGTGCAGGAGGCTGAGACTGCGGAACTGGTATTTGAGGTGTGATGGGCGTACCAACCACCTGATTATTCTGTTGCACTAATGCAGCCTGCTGCTGCTGCTGCTGTTGCAAGTGCATTTGTTGGTGATGCTGCATTTGCTGTTGCATAGGTTGCTGTTGAGCCATAACTTGCTGAGCATTCGACATGCCTAATGCATTTGGACCGACTCCTGCTCCTACTCCAACTCCAAACTGTTGGGGGCTCGCCATGCCTGCAAAGATTTATTGTTGATATTTCTTTATATAAGAAGAGGAACAATGTATATTTGATATTCACCTTGCTTGATAACATCAACCTTGACAACACCAACAACGATCAAGCACATCACTCACTTCATTTATCGCTTTTATTGCACGACAGCACGAGCTATGCGAAGAAACTGTTGACAAGAAAAGCTGCATTGGATTGGCAATCACTTTTCAAAAGTTTCTGTAAAATAAATATTTTTTTGAATAATGAAATAGAAATATAAAGAATCATCTATAATTTTTGCGTACACTTTTTTGGAGGTTTCTGTACACATTGTCTTGACTTTGAATGATGCATCTTCTTTATCATACTCCTGGAACTCTTGCCACTCTATTGCTTATATCCTAAGCAGTGGAGTGCGCAGCTCTCAGTTTAAAAAAAGTCCAGCCACTGTAAACAAACTTAAGCCACTGCTAACCCCAACAACGATCACGCACATCACTCCGTTTATTACATATCTGTTAATCTATTAATATACGCAATAAATAAATACTAACTTTTGATCAATATAACCTTCTCTCGGCTTTATTGACATGGTTAGAAAGGCTTACAAGTCAAATGCTACATGATACACTCGATATTTAATAACGCGATATAATTTAACACTCATATAAGAGATTAAACAGGAGGTCGAGAAAGAGTTTGAGCAACAACAACAACAACAGTACACTGCACGACAGTACGAGATATGCAAATAAACGGTTCACGAGCCTAGCAGAACACAGCAGAAGAGCAACTCTCGCGCTACAGACTCTACAATTTACATTTCTACTCGATGCACTCCGAAGTTAGCCGTTCGGTGCGAATTCTGCACTTCCGGTCGCCAACACTGCAGCCGTTTCGTACGCAAAAGGAGAGAAACAGAGACACTAATGCCCTCTAACCTCACAAGTAGACATCAATATGAGCGGTTTTTATGGGCACCTTGTGTCTTGCAGTAGAGCAGTGCCAGATTCGTGCAGGAGTTCACACGAGATGTGCGTGCTTTTTTAGTGAGAACGCAAGAGCCGTGTGATGGGATCTCTTCCGCTGAAAAAGTATACTCCAAGGTGTACGTGGAGTATTAATATATGGTTAAGAAAGCAGAGTGATGAAGCACTGCTTTTCAACTTACCAATAGCAGACGACACTTATCAATAGAATGACAAACCTTTTAGAAAAATGGGAGAGTAGAGGAGCGTTGTATTGCGATAGCGCGTTTAATAGTTTTCACAAAATTAGATAACACAGCAACTCCCAAAGCTTATGCTCTCATCAAAATCCATAAACGTAACAATCCAATCCGCATAATAGTTTCAGCCATTAACAGTTCAACCTACCAATTTGATAAACTAGGAAAATCGACCGCGCTTCGCGCGGGTAATATCGTTACGCACTTCTTTCTTTATATTCTAAATAGAATCCAAACGTTAACATTTTCCTTACTCTATAATAATTATAATACGTTTGTATATATGTATCTTGTCTCACCAATCATATATCACCCAATATAATGTAGGTTATGTGCTTTTCAATTTTTGAGGTTAGATATTCGTTATTTATTTTATAGATAAATAATTAATTGTTACAAACCTAATCTCAGAATTTAAATTAATAAAATACGATCGTTTTTTATTAAACTCGTTACCATTCAAATTCAAATATTGAATTTTAAATGTTGGCGCCATCTAAACCGGATACACATTGTAGACCAATCACGTTCAGCGCTAACTTCATTTATAGGCTTCACAACATCCGATCATGACTTTTTTAAGAGAGGATGTATCTCAAATTTCCTAAACAAACATATCC
This sequence comes from Pteromalus puparum, assembly GCA_012977825.3. Lineage (NCBI taxonomy): Eukaryota > Metazoa > Arthropoda > Insecta > Hymenoptera > Pteromalidae > Pteromalus > Pteromalus puparum. Next base: position 41,082,957 of record CM053168.1, read on the forward strand.
CTAAACCAGCATCCAATACAAAAAATAGCCACGCATTAAAAGAAATCCTTGACAACACCATCATTCCGGACAACCATAGTCTAGTTTCCTTTAAAGTCGTTTCCCTGTTTAGCAACATCCCTAAGGAACTTATCTTAAATGCAGTTAGCACTAAATGGAAATAACTTAAAAATCACATTCTCCTACCTAAGAAAGAATTTTTAGAAGTAATCGAAACCCATATAGATTGCACATATCTATAATTCAATAATAAATTTTACAAACGAATATTAAGTGCTCCAATGAGCATTTGCACTATAGTATAGTCGAATTAGGTTTTAAAGGTAACACAATTAAATAGTGAAATTATGTTTGCGGAGGAAGTAGTCCTCAGCATGAAGTTATCCCTCGGTAGTGATTTAAGAAGGGTTGACGGATTTCTATCGGTCTCTCCGAGGCAAGGTAATGTTCCGAAAGAAAAACAACTTAACTTATTTTTTCTTTCGACGACGTTTCGGCGAACAATGTCGCCCTCATCAGGAAAACTGAGAATAGGTTCGGTTTATTATTAGCAAATTTTTAAAATACAAATTTATTTCAAATGTGTGATGTTATGAAGTGCTTACAAAAACTATAGGACTCGACAGACTCGCTGATGGAAAGTTCGAGGTTGCGTTTCCCTGCCGGGCGCCGGCGGCGGCGGGGGGAGAGCGTGTGGTCGTTACGTCTCTCACCGCTGTTCGAGGCAAATTCGCGAGAATTGGATATCCGCACGGCTTTTATACTCTGCGCGGAACAGCGAGAGTTGCGATCGGTTTGTTGACATTTCGATAGTGACGTGAGCGTCGCTACTCATATGTGCCTACAGCTGACAGTAATAGAAGGTTCGAGAAACTCGTTGATTTTTGGAGATTATCAGAGAGCGGTGTTTTGGTCCGATGCGATCCTATATTCGAGATGTATTTACAGGTAGCGCAATTCGGAGAACGGAGAGCGAGTGAACGAGTGTGCGTTGAGCATCTTTTTTTCTATTATGATATCGGAGGTGTGTGAGTCATGTGTGTTGTTGTTTTTATTTGATGTATTAGGTGTGTGTACACAGAACTTAGGTGCTGTGTATCTTCTTTTTTTTTAACACCGTTTTCTTGTAAATGTATGTGTATCATTTCGGATATTAATCTTTTATTTAAATTTGTTTCTTTGTCTTTGATTTTATAGTTGTCAAAATTAAAAGTGTGGTTATTATTTTGCATATGATCGGAAATTACGCTATTTTTTTATTTTTTGTGCTTGTTGATGCGTGTATATACATTTCGTTTAGTTTGGCCTACATACGTTGCAGAACAGTCATTGCATTTAAGTTTATAGACTACATTATTTTCGTTTTTTTTTTCTATCTTATCTTTACCCTTGATGATAATTCTTTTCATGTAGCTGTTTATTTTAGGTACAGTTTCAATATTTTTAGCTTTAAATACATGACTGGTTTGCTCGTAAAAACGTAGAAACGTCGTCGAAAGAAAAAATAAGTTAAGTTGTTTTTCTTTCGGAACATTACCTTGCCTCGGAGAGACCGATAGAAATCCGTCAACCCTTCTTAAATAGTGAAATGTTTTTGCAATTTATGACGATAATTTTAATTTTTTTAATTTTTAGTCTTTGCAGTGCCTATCAAAATCTAGACGGTTGATCGAAAAATAACTCATCGTATGTAGAAGATACTTAAACTACCTACACAAAAATGTAACTGAAATTTTTGTTATCAATTTGTTACCTGTAAAATGAATGCCAAATGCGAAAAACTGCGTTTTCGAAAATTAGGCACTATTATTGCAAAAAACGATAAATATTGATTTTCTTATGGAATCTTATGGAATAGACGGTCTATCCAATTGTCAATACGTGTGTCAAAACTGATTGATTGACCGTCAAATTGTTGCTACAGGTATTTGTTAATTTATTTCGATGACTTTTTTGCAGCTGATTGTTTAATTACTAAACGTTGAGTTCGTTAGTTAGTATCGTATTTACAGATTCTAATTGACCCAAAAAAACGTATGGAAAAAGAAAAATTTCAAAAAGTAAAAATTAAGTTGCTCTTTGCAACCAACAAAGTGGGTCATCTAAAAAAGCGTTATAAATGAATACTTCCATAGTCAGAGAAAAGCCGCTCGGGAATTCGCTCTTTTTGCATAAAATAAAGCATATTTTTGTTATTATTCTCGAAAATGAGAAATTCACCTAGGCCTCTTTCTTTTCGAGATAGCTTTTTTTTAAAACATTGATTTTTAATAAACTATTCGACGTATCGAACTAAAATTTTAGGGATTATTAAAAAAATAGTTAGACTTTAATTTTCATGAAGTTTCCCATTGATATTCTATGTAGTAAATGCTCTAGCAAGAGCTAAAGTTATCGTTTATGAACTACCAGCGCGCGCAAAGAGCAACTCTAGTCGCGCGCATGCGTGTCAGCGCCGCTCTCAGCTCCGCGCTCGAGCGGCTCGACTTTTGACTTGACTATTTTAAATTCGCTTTGGTCTCTGTAACTCGAGAACCGCTCGGTGTATTTTAATGATTTTTTTTTTGATTTGAGGTATCTTGACGAGACAAATGCAATAATGTCATAAAATTATACTTGTATACTATTATATCATCGCAAACTCAATACTAGGGGTGTGCATGCTATGCTTTTTCCTTTTTTTGTAACAGTGATATGTTACTTAAAATTTCGAGTACTTTTTAACTTTAAGAATAACGACAAAAATGTACTTCATTTAATGCAAATAGAGCGAATTCCCGAGCGGCTTGTCTTTGACTATGGGAGAATTCATTTATAACGCTTTTTTAGATGCCCCACTTTGTCGGTTGCAAAGAGCAACTTAATTTTAACTTTTTGAAATGTTTCCTTTTTCATACGTTTCTTCGGGTTAATTAGAACCTGTAACTACAATACTAACTAACAAACTCAACATTTAGTAATTAAACAATCAGCTGCAAAAAAGTCATCGAAATAAATTAACAAATATCTGTAGCAACAATTTTACGGTCAATCAAATCAGCTTTTGGCACACATATTGACAATTGGATTGGCCGTCTTTTCCATAAGTTTCATCAACATTTATCGATTTTTGCAGTAATCGTGCCTAATTTTCGAAAACGCAGTTTTTCGCGTTTGGCATTCATTTTACAGGTAACAAATTGATAAAAAAAATTTCAGGTACATTTTTGTATAGGTAATTTAAGTATCTTCTACATACGATGAGTTATTTTTCGATCAACCGTCTAGATTTTTATAGGCGCTGCAAAAACCAAAAAAAATCCGTAATCTTGCCACTTATTCGCTAATTTGACAACTTATCACCATTCCCTGAACGTTAGTTTTTTGACATTATCATTTTATGTACCCTTCCCCGTCATAAACTGCAAAAATATTTCACTATTTAATTTCTAAAAATATATGACGAGTTTTCAGACTGTATTTGCAGAGATAGTTTTGGAACAATATTTTTGTATACAGGAGATATGTTGATGACTGCCTACTAATAATTAACAACGATAAAATAGACCTAACACTTTGTTCCTTTAACAATTATAACACACATCTACAATTCACTTGTGAAAATGAAAGCAACTATAAATTCTGTTTTCTTGACACAGAAATCATACGCACACCCAACGCAAATCCCTTAACAAACTGGTACAGCAAAGACACAGCTGCCGGCAGATACATAAATTGCAACTCTCATCACCCACAATTACAGAAAATTGGTATCATTTATAATCTCGTAGACAAAACCATATTACTCTCGACCCGTCTGTCCACCCTAAAAACATCAGAACAATACAAAATCTCCCGTTGGCTAATAACTTTCCCATGAACATAATAAACACACAGACACACACACACGCGCGCGCGCGCGCGAGCACGCACTCACACACACACAACACAGTTTACACTCATACATTCACACCCTCCCTCCCTATACATTCGGGAAAGTCCATCTGACTTCTTGGTCTACTCCCGGCTGAAGGATGAGGTTGTAACACTATATCTACGCGATCCTCTCCTACACGGTATATCTTAGGGCTTTCAACGTTGCGTAAGTTTTTCTTTCTTCGCACACTCATACAGTGATTCATCTATAACATTAGTTTCTTTACCACACATGCACGATTTCCGCGTTTTTTTACCTAAAATTAGGAGTTAAAATCGTCGTTTTTCAACCAAAGGGCGAAAAAAAATTTTCTGGGACTTAAATAGTATATTTTGCTTCCGCATCTGTGGGAGCAATAGTATATTACGTGCCTAGGAAGGAAAAAGCTCAGACAGTCTATATCTTGTGTAAATTTTCGAAATTTCAAAAATTTTCAAAATGTTAGAAATGCTAGAAATTTTTGATATTTTTGAAATTTTTGAAATTTATTAAAAACCACCTTCATATATCGACGGTTTCTACGAAGACTAGCACAATTAAAAAAGGCTTATTTTCATTTGCCATTTTTGGAACATTAGAGTAAATAAATTTATCCAAGACATGATAAACTTGAAGTATACGAATTATATGAATTATAAGTTTATTAGGTCCTAGATAAATTAATTTACTTTAATGCTCTAAAAATGGCGAATGAAAATAGACCATCTGTGAGTTGTGCTAGTCTGCGTAGGTACAGACGATATATATATATATATGCTAACCTCACGGTACCAGAAAGAACTACTTACGCAGTGACATTTTTTAGCATGGCGTAAGCGACCTCGCTACGCTTGCGTAACTAGCCGTGCCAGAAAGTGACCTTAAGATCTATTTAAGCTACAAGTAAAGAATTCACATATTCGTTTACTAATTTGTGTCCCTGATCAATCAATCATATGACTTAGTCATCACATTTCGTATTGCTTATTTTTATATCCATTACATCTTAAGCAGTTACATTACACTCTTATCAAAAATATGAATTATTTCTATTAATAGCTATTAGTTAAATACATTAATTTTTTACAGAACATCTTTTCAAATGAAACGCTAACTGTTAACGTAAGATGGATAGCAATTTTGTACTTTAAAAATGGAGTTGATAAATACTGGAGAAAAAATGCACCAGGGTAATACTTTTATTTAACAAATTTAAGGATTATTTAAAATTGTATATTCTTAATTCTAATTGTTTCAATTTAATTTTGAAGTGAAATCGCTGCTGATGAAAAAGCTCATCTTCGACAAGGGCTAATTTCTAATTTTAATGAACCTGTAAATCAGTTGTCGGTTCAACTGGCAGTCATTATTGGAAAAATAGCAAGGTAATTTAATACATACCATGCAAATTATTTCACATCATTGTCAATAATCAAATAAGTACTAATCAATTGTAACGCATCTTAGATATGATTGTCCAAGAGAATGGGCTAGTTTAGTTCCAACACTTCTGGAAGTAATCAAAGATAACAGTTCATTACGCCAACATCGGGCATTATTAACTTTTCATCATGTTGTGAAAGCTTTAGCATCTAAAAGACTTGCCACTGATCAGCGTCTTTTCCAAGAATTAACTGCAAATGTGTTTACATATATTTTAAACATATGGAACACTCATACGGAATCCTTTTTCACTTTGATATCAAGAGGAGTTAGCGGTGATGATGTACAAGACTCAATAGAAAAAGCATTGTTATCTTTAAGAATACTTAGAAAACTTATCATAAATGGTATAAAAAAGCCTTCCGAAAATGAAAACGCAATAATTTTTTTAAAAATGATTTTTGAACGAGCTAATATTTCTCTAAACTGCAGTAAGTGTTTCCCTTAATTTCATGGATGTTCTATCAAAATAAATTCTGTATTTTCTACATTTTAGCTAAGTTGAATTAACATTTTATTGTTATCAATGGAACTTTTTTTACCCGTTCTTGGTAAATGCTATTTGGCTCACGCGTTTCCGTGCGCCAAGTAGCGAATATAACCCGCGCTAACTTGACGCCGGTAATCACGGGTGCCAAGCAGCATTATACTTCGCACTCATGAAATAAAAAAAAAGTATTTGCAACTTGTACAGAAGGTTGCGTGTGATATTGGCAACTTAACGTACTCGTTCCACAATGCATTATTGTTGGGTATGAGCGAGCAGATGTCTGCTTAGTACGCGGCTTAACGCTCCCCTCTCTATGCCGCGAGACAGCGAGCGCCGACGTCGCTCGCTTGTCTGTTCGATTACTTTGTTATATTATCATATATTAGCTTGACTGAGTTTGTATCATCATCAGTAGATGATTAGCTTGAGATGTTACTAATAAATAGTGATTTATTGTGTAATCCTGTGACAACATTATTTCCACCCAAGTATGCATGGCCCAAGCACGTTAGAGTCTCAACAGGTTATAGGCTCAGCACGCTTCTACTGCGCGCTAAGACTTTTCTGGACTTTAGTATGCTTAGTTGAAATAACTCGCGAGTAAAAAGTGTAAATGCGAGCCGGTTTCTCAGTTTGGATATTCAAATCTTGAATCGTATAGGGGAAGGTAGGGCAGTAGGGGCACCCTAATTTTATTTCAATTTTTAGCCTTTAATTGGGAGTTTTAGATAATGACAATAAGTGAACTCGATAGATAATGACACCATAAAACGAAATCGGTCGATAAAAAAAGTTAAATGAAGCTGTATTTTTTAATAAAAAGAGAGAACTAAGACGATCAAAAATGCTCTGCATGCCCCGCGATGTAGGGCATGGGTGGCACAGGTGGGGCACGTAGATCACGGGTTCTGTCTATGTTCTGTCTTACCGACCGTGACATTTTTTTAGGTTAGGGGACATTCGTGCCCCATTCTAGGTGCCACTCATGCCCCATTTTCAATGTTTTTTCCAATTGTTAATACACAATTTTTTATTCTAAGATAATGTCAAATCTCTATATTATAAAAAAAGTTTTGCCGCCGCCGTTGGTTCAGAAATTTTGCCCCTAGATTAGTGCCCCACGATTAGTGCCCCACGATTAGTGCCCTTCAATAACTGCCCCTCAATAACTGTCCCCTAATTACTGCCCCTTAATTACTGCCTTTCAGCTACTACTCCTAAACTACTGTCGATACTCACTATTCTATAAGTTAAATATAAAAAATAATTGCCTCCTTATGCTTGTTTCCTAACACACCTAGACAGTAACTACTGTCGATACTCACTATTCTATAAGTTAAATATAAAAAATAATTGCCTCCTTATGCTTGTTTCCTAACACACCTAGACAGTAGCCATGGGTAATATGCATGTCTATGCAGTAGAAACTGCGGAGTGCACTTCCTAAACCCCATCATCGTCGAACCTAGATTCCTAGACACTGTGCATGGCGGATGTATGAATTTGACAATACTATAGCTATACCGCTTAACCTATACCGGTACCTCGTCATCGGCAATCCTAGACACTTAGACATTGTTTCATATATCCTTGAATAAAAACTATGAAGCGGACTTCATATACGCCATGATTGGCAATTGACAATATATTATGCAGTTTTTATATAACTATACTTTATGGTGTTTAAAAATTCAGAGTATTCATTAGCCTACAACAAAGTGTGACTAAACAAGCGGGTTCATTAGTAAATGGTTCGCCAAACTGTTCGCCAATCACAATATTGGCCTGCCGTTAGCGAATGATTTGCAGACGTTTCTTCCAGGGTAATAATATATAAAACAAGAAAAGATTAAAATAAATTCAGATCTAGTAAATATTAGTTAAGCTATTAATATTAAACATATAAAGATAGCGTGTGTTTCTTTCTCATGGAGAAGGAGGTATTAAGGCGAAAATTAGAAAGACCATAGCAAGACTTTGTGGATAGGGTCGTCGAATCAGCCTCAACCCCAACTTCCAACGTGTGTCGGATTCTTACCGACTAAAGCTATTCGCACGTAATTTATGTTACTTCTTCCGACCGGAAAACAAAACGCCCTCCTTTGCCTTTATAGGCTCTTAGTAAACGCTTGTTCCATCGTCTGTGCCATTGATTCCCGTGCTACTACCATTAGACCATGCTTCTCAAGGAGACACAAGGCTTTCACCCGCTTCTGTAAATGTGTTTATCGTCATCTCCATGCCCATCCTTGTTACATCTAACAGTTTACCTGATGTTTTTATCCTTTTGAGCTCCCCTTTCCTTTTCTTCGCCGTGTCCAGGGCGCACCCAAATGCATTGCAGCTATCAGAGCCAGCTACATACTTACAGATTTCTTTCTTCGTACCACCCCCTTTGTAGAAGAAGCAGCTCAGTTCCATCCTCAGTGTGGCATTTGGCCATGAGGTGTCTGTCTCCTTCGTATTTAAAACAATGGGTTGCCCTGTGCTTGCCTTTGCGTCTGTCCTTCAATTGTCCAAAGCCTAAATACTTCTGGAACTACACTACGTTTAGTGTGTGTGTGCGTGCGTGCGTCTGTGGGCGAGTGTGTGTGTGTGTGTGTGTGTGTGTGTGTGTGTATGTGTGTGTGTATGTGTGTATCTGAATACAGATGCAATTAGATACAAATATTTAACAAGATACAAGTAGATAATATGAATAATGACTTGAAGAAAGATTAAGGGCAAGGTTTAATGCTTTGGACAAAAATCATGGTTACAATATACAAAAAATACTTAAAAATATTAAAACTTCAGTGTACTGAATTAAAAATAGTTGGAATAAAGATATTTCCAGGGACATGTATAGCAATGAGTTAGTTGACGGCTTATAAGATATCAAGCGCCGACAAACAACAAACACATATAACACTTTGTAATACATATATGTGGTCTTTTAATAAAACAACTTAAGTCACATTTTATTTGAATAACGTTTGCATCAGATTTTACCAATTTTCATAAACATTTTTCACGTAAAAATGTCAAAATTTTAATAAGCATGCTCATCTGGGTCAAACCAACGCATAACACAAATGATTATTTAAATTTACCACTGTATCACACGCTCACTTCATTTTTTTTCATCTATTACAGGCAAACCATTGAGTCTGTTTTTGTTCATATAATAATTCAGAATGAAAAGAATAATTTCAAAACAATTTATAACATTAAAAAAGCTATGGCATGTGTCTTAACACGAACTTGTTTAACATAAAGTCATTTCCGCACTATAAAAAGACGACTACCCTATTTTGCCCAGTGTAATGATGAAAGAAGTAGTTTATAATATATTAAATAAGCACAGTGTTGCACCGTAATTAGTTATATACTGCGATCTCACGTATTAATTTAAACATTCAAATCTTCATTTTTCAAAAACATAAATATGACTCATTGGTTTTGCCGGAAAGCCACAGATTAATGGCGAGTTACAAGTCACAAATTAAGTTAATTAAAGCGATAACCCTGGTCTAAACGTAAGTGAACGGTGAGCGATTGTGAGTGATTAATACCAGTCACTTTAGCGCCTTGGACAGGAAGCAGAGATGGGAGATCGGATGGTAGTCAGTGAGTGAAGTTGGTAAGCTCACTTTATTCAGTGCAAGTACAAGATATTCTTTCCAAGCGGAAGGGAAGTAAGATTTGCTCAAGGACAGATACAAGATTCGATCTAAGATAGGAGCGAGTACAGGAAATACTTTAAAAACAACAGCCTGAGTGACGCTATCCCTTCTTCTCGCTTAAATGGAAAAGTGTGCAACCGCTGCATACACATTCGATTCAGTGATTTCTCTGAAGTTCATCAGTTCACGGAAATTTTAGTTATCAAGCTTTCGCAGACAGTCGTCGACAGCTGGAGTGAGCGGATCGTAGGAGACTGCACTAAAGTGCTTGTTGAGATCCTCATTTGAGAAGCGAGCAGAGATGTTTTCCCTGGAAGTCGCGATCCCAAGGTTCCTCAGCACCTGCCAGATAGCATTGACATCGTTCAAAACAGACAGTCGTGAATAGTAGTAATTCAACCTAGCTTCTTGTTCATGCGCGTAATACCCTATAAACAGTAAGATCATAGTATAATCGGGATCTAAAGAAGCGTCTATACAAGCTGTCACGATCTCTAATAAGGTCACGAAGTGCCCTGGTGAACCAGGAGTGACGTTTCTGTCCAGGGATGATTGTCTTAAGTAGAGCCAGATGATCTATGGCGTCAGTCAGCTGCGAATAGAGAATGGCAACGCAATCATCAAGGCTTGATGTGCCGACAGCAGTCCAGTCACGAGCACTAAGAAAAGCCTTGAGTTTATCGGCACATATACCCTTGAAGTCACGGTATGTAAACTAAAATGTCTTTCGTACGTAGCGTGGGATTTGAACGTGTAGTGTAGCTGTAATGAGGTCATATCCGTTTATAAAGGGCGTGTCGTTCTTCCGATACTTCGGAAGTACCGATATTTTTATATCTATCTTATCGACGAACAAGACCACCTAATGAGAAATTAGGTGGTTTTGTTCGTCGATAAGACAGAGATCGAAACCAGGTATTTGCGTCGTTCCTATGATGAGTTACACCATAAGGTACCGACTTTCGGGAATTCTCAAGGAAAGCCTTTGTAATGTCCCACGTTTATACACAGGAAATAAGTATATGTATAACGCCTGTGCGATGGCATTCATGCACACGCACAGACGACGTCTACCGAAACAGACTGCGACATTACGAAACCGATCGCCGAAAATTGGAGCAGTGATTGACCTGCGAGTCAGCACTGCTCGCGCGCGGTTAATTACAACACCTGCATGCGTGTACCTTCGTAGTGGCAGATGCTGATTGGTCGCGTAGTGCCTTCTCAATAAAATCATGTCAATTGCGTGTATCGACACCGAGGCTTTATAAGCTCCGGGATCGATCCACGCAGTGCCTTTTCACGTATACTCTTCCTACCGACAACTGGACCTGGTGATTGAATACGAGTGCTGTATTCCTGCTCGCATCGCTTATTGAGTGCCTAGAACCCACTCAAACTCTGTGGGTAGAATATAGTATAACTCTTCGTTGCTAGACGTGAGTTGAACGTAGTACAGTAATAGCGAAGGACCGCCGAGCGGCATCTCCGGCGAAAGCAAGTGAAGTAACCTTCATCTGTGCAGTAGGCCAATCTTACTCTTTATTGCCACGAGTAATCGTGTAGATTAAGAACAAATAGCACCTGCCACGAACGAGTGATTAGAGCCATTTCTAGTGCGCAGAGCAACAATAATTGTAAGTCCACAATTGTATAATTATTAGATTAAACATCGACCTAAATAGTACTAAATCTACCTAAGTTACAAACGATTAAACTATCAAACATCCTGTATTAAATTGTGTAACATCAGCTGAGTTCTGGGTTGTCTCCAATAAAGAAACTATAACAATTAATCAGATTCTATAATAATAATAATTATTATTATAAGAGTATCCTTAAAACAACCTAAACACCTAAGAATAAAGGAACAAAGTAAGCTTGCCAGCATCATCAAGACCGAAGGTAAGAGCGAGCAATTTACTTGCGGACATTCCATCGTCCGAGCATCTGCAGCGTGATATATTATTGTCCGTGATTCACTTCACCGCGACTGCGGACACACCAACAGCGTCCGCCTGAAAGAACCAGTCCGCGTAAGCATAGAAAGCGGACAGACTACTGTCCGCACACGAGCGTCCGCGTAGCAGTCCCATCGCCGCGATAGTCACGTGCCACTTGTCCACGTAGATTGTAGATTCAACACCTCTAGTAACAATAAGGCTCACGAGCCTATGCTAGTTTCCGCGAATAAAATAATTATTTGTACGACTCGCGCAGCCCGTATTCATACCAAATACGGTCTTTACACCTTGATGAACTTGGCATCTTCGCTTGCGGATATTTGGTCAGCAGACGAAGTCCCCCATTATGACCTTCGTCTAATAGCCATGCATAATATGTAAAGTTAATTTATTAATAAAGTCGCTGACCGATTTGACTGAAGCATACGGAGGGCGGCAAACTATTAACGACGAAGATTGGTAGGACGTCTTTTGCGGATATCTCGCAAAAAAGATATTCAGGCTTACTCGGCTGTTCCGTCCAGCTTCCGTCTGATGACGAAATGATCGCAGAGGTAAGCGATTTATGAGTGCAGAGGGCTACCCCTTCTCCATTCCTGTTCTTGTCACGTCTATGCAGAGTGTAGTCCTCTGGCAGAGGTATTGATGTTACCTTTAGCCCAAGCCAGATTTCAGTCACAGCTATTACGTGAAAGAAGAGGCGAGTGGACATGAAGAACTTTACCATCTCAATGTGACCCGTAATGGAGTTCGTATTGAAGTGGCAGACTCTGAGGGCCTCAGTCTAAGCAGTAGAGACATGAGTAGCGCGCAGTGTTGGCAGTAAGAGTGGAATGAGATCCATTGTGCGATTGTTGGATGATTTAGGCGAGATGAGTTAGTGCATATCCGAAGATGACGATGAACTTAGCCTAAAAAAGTCTTCAGATCCTGAGATCCTCTGCAGTCTTAAACTGAGCAGCACGATGTTCACCTTTCTTTCCCACTTAGATTTTGCCATCCCTGAAGTCTGACAGAAAGCCCTGGCTTGCAGGTTCTATGCGAGCTACTATTCTGAGGCGATAAGCCCTTGGAGGCAGGTACTCGTTAATGTTAATAAGGCTTGGTGGTAGAGGCAGTGTAGCTTTGGCACTATTGAACAGGCCCGGAGAAAGTTGTTGCACTTGCTCCCGGTAGGTTAGAAGGTTTTAGCGTTTTGAAAGTCATACTTCGAGGCCGTGTTGCTCGAACAAGAGAGAAAAAAGTTTTTGGAATATATTGTTTTCCGCATTTTTGGAGCGGTCAAAAGATGATTTCCGCTCCTTGCAGATCAACATTCGGCAAGTTTTATGACTTTTACTTTTATAGAGGTTTAGTTTGAAGTTTATATTGGAAAGGATGCGTGGAATAAACAACAACTTGTGAGGTTTAAATAATATTGTATATTGAAAGGCTTGAGAGCCTAGTCGGCAGTGCATCCGCTCAGCTTGGAGTCTTACAGGCAAGAGAGAGTGTGGAGTACAGTACAGCATAGTCTGACTCCACGAAGTATAGTATGTGCTTAGAATATATACGCGAGGCATGCACACTATGCTCGCGTTCGCTCGAGCTTGTCTCGTTGTACGAAATCGTCGTCAACCAGTAGACGGCGCGACGAGTACCATTTTGTGTATTACGACTATTGTAAATTCACATATTACAACAGTTTAAACTTTCGAAAAAGCCCGGAGTTAGTGATATATCTTCCTTCGTTCTACGGTACAGTCTCAAGGCGTAACGAACATTTTTCCCATAATGGAACGAGGCATGTTTTCCCACCCCTCGATAATTTTTATTTGGCAGTTTCATACACTTAATCTTGTACTGTTAGTAAAGTTAAAAAAAAATTATAGTTTATATTGTATTAATGAAAAATATGTAGCATTTGTACGTACGTACGCTACTTAGTTGTTGTTTTTAAAAACTAATAATTTAAAAATTTAATATCTAACATAAATCTATTGCTGATATAATGAGACGATCTAGACTATATTAGTTCTAACCGCGTCAGATTCAATACCTGTAGTTAGTATAAGAGGATGAGAGTGCACTCAAAGATCTTTGCCGGACCCGTGATTACCATGCGTTATAGCCAATTACCCTGCACTACGGTTAAGTAATCACAGTGATCAAGTGGAAGGACTACCAGGGAGACGCTGCTCGTGTGTATCGGAAGGTGACGAGGGAGATCTACTTCTCAGCTCCACACACTTAGGTAAACCATGCAGTATCAGACCAGTATGTGAGGATCTACCATCTCACAACTAATCTGTAATTCGATAATCTCACCTAAGAACAGGGTTCTACTATCCTGATTCTGAAGGACATTTAAAGGAAAGGAGGGGTAGAAGATGAGGTAAAAAAGCAAGAGCAAAATATAATATGAATGAACTTGTTGGGTATGCATGTACAGTATGCGATTACTTACGTACACTAGCTGCGCTAGGCGTTGTGCGCATGCGTTACGAGTAGGCAAGTTCGAGCGTGCATCCGTAGCGAGCAGAGAGAATACGGCAGTGTAACCAGGCAGACGGCCTTCTGTGCAAATCCAAATAAATCTAAAGCATGTGACGTGGAAAAAATCCCGAGAGACGAATTGGCTCTTTCGTCGCCTTAGTCCCGAATCCGCGTCACGATAATTTATTGAATCTCCGAGGTCCTCTCTTTGATTTTCGGAGGGAGTCCCGCTAGCCCAGCCCCGCATCGGGTTTTAGGGTGATAAGAATGAAAGAGGCGTTAAACTCCCTTGAAACAATTACGTTTATTTATATCCACAAATACAAAATCCCGTGCGTTAAGCGCCGCTCGCTCTATCTCTCTCACTCGCCGTGCGCTACCAGGCGCGCGACAAAGCGCGGGCCGCCATCTCTCTCTCTCTCTCTCTCTCTCTCTCTCTCTCTCTCTCTCTCTCTCTCCCTCTTTCATGGAGCGAGATTGCGTTCAAGTCAGCAATGCGAAAATTCTTTTCCTCATCTTCTTTGCGTGAGGAGTAAACGTATATACCCTGTTTTTCTGCAAATTTGTAATTTTACTGCCGTGCGTACACTTGTATGTTGTTATACCTGTTGTTCTGCGAATTTGTAATTTTACTGCCGTGCGTACACTTGTATTTGTGATGTCTTTCTTTCCGATTAGCGGCAAGCGGCGTTCAAGCGTTTGTCCGTACACGTTGTATAAAATGTACACTTTTGTTAATTCAAATATATATAATTAATTCGCACATTCGCTTCACGTCCTTCTCGCTCTCCAACTACTCACTCGCTATCTCTCTCTACGCACGCTGATGTCGCTTTCGCGCCCGCGTATGGACACATGGATAGAACTACGTGATGGCAAGAGACATAGATTTTGATGTTGATAGAAATACGAATTTCATCACTATTATCAAAGCTCATTGATGAGTGTGGTTGATGGGCGTGTACCTCGTAATGAGCAATAGACTCATCGAATACGACACCTGATTGAATGCTTAGAATTTCGTCCATTTTTCTGGAAGCAGCAAAGAATTATACACGTGAATTTTTTCCACGAACATTCAGTCCTAGGCTTTTTGAAACTGAATGCTTTTCCGTGTTAACGGTTTGAGTTTCTTCGGTCGACTGATGACTCGTTGACATTATGGCTGACTTATATATGTTCCAGAATTGTAAACGATGCCCATTATACAGATTTGGTGTGAAGTCTAACAGTGATTTCCTCTCCTCGAAAATTCACTAAATTTCCATCCTGATCTACATATCGAATTTGTAGATGATCTATGCACTTGACACTGAGTGGTAGATATACCCAGATGAGACGGAACTTCGAAGATTTTGTATCCTGGAGGCACTCTGGAAAAGAACTCATGGATTGTTTGAACTTTTTTTATTATTGTTATAAGCACCTGCAGTAATATTGCACTCAACTCTGAGTGCATTGATTCTCAATATTTTTACAGGTAAATCAGAGCTGTGTTGAATGTTCTCTTTGAGAATGCGAGGAGCAAAGCCAAGGAGACGGCCTATTGAATCGTGAGTCCTGAGATCTATCAGATGACTGCAGGGAATTTCACTTCTGAGAGTATTGTTGTTAGCTTTCAATGAAAATTCAATTCCTTTGGATTTCAGAGTTTCTTGTAAAAATTTATTGATAGTATCAATCTCATAACTGCCAGTAGGGATTGTAATAATATTATTTCTGCTCAAATGAAGTTTATTATTTGAAAAGTCGACATTTGGAATATAATAATAATGATAGTTCAATCGAAGGAAAATATTGCGCTTCTAAGACAGATGAGTTTCCTGAGAGACTGAGAGTGAACCTATCTTCCATGACTCATCGGATGATAATGAAAATTTTGATATCTTTTGCAATTGTATTTCACTTCTTTTACGTTTGAATACATCATGAGATCCTCGGGAGGTTAGAGATCGCCAAAACTATCAAAATAAAGCACTTCAGAACCTTGCTTGCGATAACAAACCCAGTGAGTGCCTCTATTTTGAGTCATCCAAGTTAACCACTGCAGACTCATTATACCTGGACCATTGGGAGGCAAATTATTTCTCATGAAAACACCTTGAAAATCAGAGATTTTCATCATACGAGTATATTTTTTTAGATCATAGTCAGTCAGTGGACGATTTAGCAAAGTTAAATCAAAGTTTTTTTTTCTATTCACTTGATTACCACGACCGATATAAGGTGTCATAAATAGTTTTATAGGGCTTAAGATGGAGTCCTTTGCCTAAAGCAATAGCTTCCATGGTCTTATTATGCCTCTTACGTTCTTCATGATTTTTCTGTGCGGCTTTAGCATCATTAACAGTTTTAGCTATTCCAGCAGCACCTCCTGCTAGAGCACCAGTCGCACTGAGTCCTGCAAATAGTGGAATGAGAAAAGGAAGAACTCCACCAATTTTTGATGGAAGTGGTAGAAACGTGGAATGATAACTTTTTTCTTTCGGACGTTTTGGCGCGCTTGGCAGCGTCAGAGGTAGTTGAGTGAGGTGTGCGATTTGTACCGTGTTTTCGAATAAGTGTGAAGTGGAAAAGTGAGGAAGGTTGAGAAGAGGGAGAGACCGGGAGAAAAAAGGAAAGAAACAGATAATAATTTAAAGCGTAGGAGTGAATAGGGAAAAAACTACAAGGTAAAGAAAGGTAGGATAGCGGAGTGATGTTAGGAGTAGTAGAGAAGGACAGAGATATAGGGGGGAGTGAGAAGGAGAGAGCGGCACGGTCGCGGAATATGAACCTCAGCACAAATAAGATTGAGGAAATCATCGGGGCCAAGGTGGACGAGAGGAACGAGGAATACGGAACCCCGCAAGGATTTGAATCGGTTCCAGAGGGAGAGGAAGAGGAAGTTCGGCAAAAGGAGATAGAGAAAGAGGGAAACAAATGTTAAAACAGCTGAACCTAGAGGAAAGCTTCAGGTTAGAAGAATCAAGAGATGGGAAAAGAAAAGAAAGAAGCCCAGAGGAGGAAGAAAAGAAAAAGAAGGAGAAAAAAGAGGAGTCAAAGAGAGAAGAGGAGAGAGCAGCCGAGAGAAGAAAAACGGGTAGCGAAGAAGAGAAAGAAGTAAAAGATAAGGCAGAGAAAGAAGAGGAAGACATGGATAAAATGCAACAGACATTGGACCAGATGTGCAAGATGATGTCGGAAGAAAGAAGAGAAAGGAAAGAGATGATGGAGGAGTGAGAAAGGAAATGGGAGAAAAAATGGAAGGAGATGGATCAGTAAGGAGCTGGAAGAGCTTAAAAAACAGCTGGCAGAGGAGAGAGTGGAGAGGATTAAGATGGAGGAGAGATTAAGGAGAGAGGCAGAGAAAGAAGGGGAGAAAAGAGAGGAGTTGAAAAAGGAGCTAGAGGAAAAGGCGAAGGACATAGAGGAAAATATCAAAAAAGGGTCTCCAACATCAGGAGATGGAATAAGAAGGGAGGAGAGGGACTATGAAGAAAAAGTAGGGGGCACAAGACAGATGAAAGAGCTCGAATGGAGAATAGATGAGGGAGAAAGAGAAAGGACTTTTCCGAGGAAGAGTGGGACAAGCAAAAACTGGAGAGTTGGATAAGGGAGCAACTAGGGGTGGACGTGGAGCTAAGGAGTGTATGGCGCGTCAGAGGCGGAAACAAAACGAGAGTAGGAGCAGAGTGCAAAGATAGAGAGGAGAAAGAAAAAATAATGGAAGCAAAAAAGAAACTGAAGGGAACCAGGATTTATATTGACCATGACACAACATGGAAGGGGAGGAGAACAAAAGAGAAGATGATTGAAACGGCGAAAGAGTGGAGAAAAAAGGCCATGTGGTGAAAATGGAGAAAAATAGGCTGATGATAGATGAGAAGGAATATAGATGGAATGAGAGACAGGGGAAGTTCTTTCGAAGAGACCAGGAATCAGAAGGAGCAAAGAGAAGAAAGGAAAGAGAATGAAACGGAGACACCAAAGAAAAGCGTGAAAGTGGTAAGCTGGAACGTGGCAGGACTGAAAGGGATAGAAGAGGAGGGATGGAGGTTCATAAAAAGCTTCGATGTCATATGTCTACAAGAAACATGGATGGAAAAGGAAGAAGAGGGAAAAATAAAGAAGAGGCTACAAGGATATGAAGTGGATGTAAGAGAAGCAAAAAGAGGGGGATACAGAGGCAGGCTCAAAGGGGGATTGCTAATGGCAGTAAAGGTGGCAAATAAGGGAGATAAGGTAGAGTGGTTAAAAAGTAGCTTAGGTGAATTCATAGGAGGAAAGATACAGATAAAGGGAGAAAAATGGTGGATAGGCACGACCTATATGAGGGAGGAGAGAAGGAAAAACTATGAAGAGATTGAAGAACTAGTCGAAGGAGAAGGAGGGGGAAAATTCTATGGTGTGGGGATATGAACGCGAGAACGGGCGCAGAGGGAGGCGGCTGGGATGAGGAGGAAAACGAGGAGAGAAGGGTATCCAAAGATGAGATCTTAAACAAGGAAGGGAAGGCACTTTTGGATAGGATTAGAGAGTTGGGAATGTGCATCCTTAATGGAAACACAAAAGGGGAGGAAGAGGGGAAACTTACATATATAGGAGGTATGGGGAGCTCGGTAATAGACTATGGGATAACAAACGAGGAAGGCAGAAGGAAAGCAAAATCCATGAGAATCAGAGAAGTATGAATCAGACCACGGGGCTTGAGTGATAGAGATAGCCACGGAAAGAGAGGCCGAGGAAAAAGAGGAGGAAAAGTGCAAGACAGCCTGGACGGAAAGGGCGATAAAAGAATATAGGAAGTGGCTAAAAAGGGGGGGGGGAGGCGAGGAACTGGAAGGATCTAAAAATAAAAGTTAGGAACGCGATGCAGACCAGGAAAGAGACGAAAAAGAGGAAAGAGAAAGGAGGATGGTTGGAAGAGGAATGTAGGAAAATGAAGGCGAAAATGAGGAGAGAAAAGACTTAAGATAGGGAATAGGAGCAACAAAAGATACCTGCAAATAAAAAAAGACCTAAGGAACCTCTACAGAAGGAAAAAAGAGACAGGGCTCAGAACAGAGATCGATGAAACGAGAGAGGATCGGATAGGGAGGAAGTTCTGGAGCATCGTGAAAAAAAGGAGGAAAGAGAAGAGGGTGAAAGTAGATAGAGGGATAGAGGATGCGAAGTGGATAGAATTCTTCAAAGGACAACTAGGAGAGAAGAAAGAACGAGGAAAAGGAAGGTCAAGCGAGACGGAGGAGGAGCCCAGAAATGAGACCGGCGAAGAAAACGGTATTGACAGAGAGGAAGTGAGAAAGATAATAAGGAAAATGAAAGAGAAGAAAGCATCAGGATGAGACGGAATTCAGAACGAGGCGTGGAAATACATGGAAGAATGGCTGTTGGATGAACTTACAGATATACTAGGGAATATATGGAATAGTGAAGGATTACCGAAGGAATGGAAGAAAGGGATAGTAACACCAATCTACAAAAAAGGAGACAAATGAGAGTGCAAAAACTACGGAGGGATAATACTGATGGTCACGGGATACAAGATGTATGCGGAACTCATATGAGGAAGGATGGAGAGTAAACTGGAGGAGGAGGAGAGACTCAGCGACACACATATGGGGTTCAGAAAGGGGAGAGGCACGACGGACGCGATATATGTGGTAAGCAAAGCTGTAGTACTGGAATTAAGGAAGAAAGGAGGAAAGGTATTCGCATGCTTTGCAGACATGAGAGCAGCGTTCGACAAGGTAAGGAGAGATGAGGTATGGAGAATGATGAAAAAGCTGGAAGTGAGCAGGAAGATAAGAGAAAGGGTGAAGGAAATCTACGAAGGAACAGAATGTGAAGTGAAGATAGGAGGGAGGACGGCAGGCAGCTTCGAAACACGGAAATGAGTGAGACAAGGATGGCCGCTAAGCCCGCTACTATTCAATGTAGCAATGGCGGACTTGGAAGGAGAGATGAGCAAGGTACAGAAAGGAGGGATAGTAATAGGGAAAAGAAAAATATGGTCAGTATCATACGCGGACGACGTAGTGTTATTGGCTACAAACGCAGGAGGACTGAAGCAAATGCTGAAGAAAAAGGCTGGAGTTGAATACTCAGAAAACAAAAATCATGATCTTCAAAAACGAACGAAGGAGGAAGAACGAAGAGAGCTTTAAGTGGGAAGGAGAGAAGATAGAAGTGGTGAAAAAATTCGAATATCTGGGATAGTAGTATATATACTGGTATGGCGAGACGTCAGTGACGTCATCGCCATACCAGTATATGTAGGGAGAGGGATAGGTAATTAAAAAGGGGGCATGGTAATAAAATCTGTTGTGTGTGTGTGTGTGTGTGTGTGTGTGTTGTGTGTGTGTCGTGTGTGTGTGTGTGTGTTGTGTGTGTGTGTGTGTGTGTGCTGTGTGTGTGTGTGTGTGTGTGTGTGTGTGTGTGTGTGTGTGTGTGTGTGTGTGTGAAAACGCAGGGGAGGGAGAAGAAAAAGAGAGCGAGAAGGGGAGGAGAGAGAGAGAGAGAGAGAGAGAGAGAGAGAGAGAGAGAGAGATACTTACCGGCGATCTGCACACGCCTACGTTCCGTAGCAGACTGACCTTTCTGGTGTTCTGCGCCTCAGTATATTAAAAATCCCTACTACACGGTGCCGCGGAGCCTACTCTAAATTTTGGCTCCGGGGATATTATGAAAGAGGAAGCATATGCAATATTTATATATAAAAAATATATTTTACTGTTTTATTTTATAATAATTCGTCCACCTTATAAATTTATTGTGGTCCTGAAAAGGACCGATTGGATATATGAAGATAATATTATTGCTTCCTCCTCAAGAGGAAGCTTTGTAATAGTAAAATTTTCAGTTTTGCTAATACTTCGTGGAAACGCATTTGGAGGTGTTTGGAGTACGAATCATACGTTTTTAGAAAATGTCCGTGCGGATGGCTGTGTGTGTGTGTGTGTGTGTGTGTGTGTGTGTGTGTGTGTGTGTGTGTGTGTGTGTATGTACGTATACCGCCATAATTTTGGAACCATGCGACGGATCGTAATAAAATTTGACATGCATATATTTTTTCTAATTCTGAATTTAGGTCATTTTTTGTTTTATGATTCTGACCATTTTATGGCCATATTATAGCCATTTTTCTATTTTTGAAAAAATATTTTTGCTTTTTTATAATGATATGATTTATACAATATATTCAACAATAGTGTATCTAAAAGAACATAAATTTGTCTACTTTTTCCCGCAAGATTTTCTAGATTGACTGATCTGTTCATTTTTTATGATATAAAAGGTAATTTTTCGATAAACATATATAACTCAAAAAATAAATAGTTAAATGTTTTGAAAAAATTCATGACAATAAAAAACAACGATATCTACTAGTTGTAAAAATTTTAAGCAATTTTGGCGACTAGTTTTTGAGATAAAAATCAAAAACTAAAAAAAATGGTTTTTTTATGTCGTACGATTACGGGAGTAAAAAGGTTTAAATTGAGTTGAAATTTTAGGAAAAGATTGATCTTTTGATCACTTCGGCTAGGTTCTTTTTGTAGCTTATGAAACCTTTTAGTTTAAAAGATACTAAGATTCAAATACTTCAACTCTCACCCTGTATACTCTGTGTGACTGAACATTATTATTTTTGTTAAACCATATAATTTGATAATTAAAGCTTAGTATATTTTGAGAGCTTTCATGGTTTTATAAAATGTCCGTGCAGATGGTTTTGTCTGTGTGTGTGTGTGCGTGCGTGCGTAATATTACATTTAAAACAATATCAAAAATCGGAAAAGGAGGAAGCTAAGTGCCAAAGACTTGGCAGCGGTTTTTTAATTATCGCAATGTTATTTTTTTAATTATTTATAGCCATCCTTTGTTGGGAAAAGCTACTCTTTTTATCCGAATCTTTTGATGATTGCTTCGAATCTAACAATTTGTCACGACTACTGTCGTACCCATTTGATTTAGATGCATTTATCGGTTTGCTGAATGGCGGACCCAGCTTGAGCACCGATCCGTCTACATTGACGTCACGTAGAGAAATGATTCGAATCATAGTGTTTTACGAATATATAATAGAATCGGAAGTAACGCCAAAGGTAAAAAGAGTGGTGGAGGGGGGTACATCAAAAACAGTTCAGTATATCAATTTTATAAAATTTATTTATAAATTACATAAAAGGGGGGTACATAAAAAGAGTTCAGTATATNGGGTACATAAAAAACATACAAGAGTTCAGTATATCAATTTTATAAAATTTATTTATAAAAACATTAAGCAAAGTACATTTTAAAAAAATTCTTAAATAACTAATAGCATAATTGTACGGACACCATACATGTCACTTATTAACTTAATTAGATAAAAATACATATAAGCAAATTAATAGAAATAATGATAATGAATAAACGGAGTAAAAAATTATAAAAAGTTTCAAGCTAATTCCATTATAGATAATAAATGTAGTGAGATTTGAGGCAAACTATAAGCAAATAATTCCATTAATACAATATCTAATGAATAAAAATGAAAAGTTGTTCATTCCATGTCGGTTTTAATTTTATTTTCAATTTTTGCTTTTCGTGGAGCACAATAATATACAAACGTTGTAATATCTTTAAGCATATTTTTAATTTCAGCTTTATTTTCTTCTTTATCGAGTTCGTCTTTTAAACAACCCAAAAGCAATTCGACTACTTTGTTAACCATAGACGCACATTCTTGTATCGTTTTAATTCTTTCATTGATACACTCACGCACTTGTAACAATCCCTCGAATGTCGATGACTGCATAACGATCGTTGAGTTCAGTTCCATTTTCTTTTTTTTAGTAGCTGAAGTAGATGATGATCCTTCTCCTCCCTCAGAAGTGCTGGTGACCTCCACCGCATCCATAGATTGCGAGTCGTGCGGTAATCCGATGTTATTAAGTTGCACAGCTGGTCTCTCCTCGATGGATATCGCCCTCGACCCGTAGGACACAGTGAAAATTATGTCGTGATTAGGTAGTAGTATTTTTGTCGTTTTTCCATAGAACTGGCAAAACGTATACGAGTTTTTCAAATACGCGTTTATTGTCGCCGACTGGTCGTCAAAAAGCTGCCAGCTATTTATATCGAATGTTACACATCCTAACCCCGAACCACAAAGTTTTACTACGGGTTTGTATTCAACACTATTGCTACCACTGTTTTCTAAGAAAATGACTAATCTTTTTGAGCTTGATTTATTAAGCGCGTATGTAGTTGGTAGCAATAGATTTGGAATTAACTTTGATACTCCCTTTGTAACGCGAGATGAGCTTGCTTGCCTCTCCATTTTAGCGGTTTTAAAAATCGTAGATACGAATAGTGCGGTGACTGACTGGCAACTGTATTGCTATAGTACTAGCGACAGCGTCGGACGACGCAGAGAGAGGATCGCACAGCGAGTGTTAAGGTGTGCGAGTTGTGAGAGAGAGTGTGCTGAGGAGAGCACGGCAGCAGCATCACGACCTGACCGCGATCCCGAGAAGGAGTCCATCCCCGGAGACGAACCATGCCCAGTCCGCATCTCGCCATACTGCTTCGCAATCCCAGAGTCCTCGCCCGCCGGCTGCCATCTCGCGTCGAGAGCGACGCACGAGAGGAAGGGAGCCAAGAAAAAACAACGGGAGGACAGGACGTCGGCAGAGGAGAGCCTTGTGCGCATCCGTCGCCGCATCCACCGGTCGAGATCAGGCACGAGAGGAAGGACGACGGAACGAGAGAAGGGGGGGACGACGCGGGAGTCGTCGAGGTCTAGAGAGCAGAGAGACGAGTAAGAGAGACAGAGACCGAGAAGGGGCGAACGAGGAACCCAGCGAGGCCAGTGAGGTCCGCGAGGCTACCTTGGCCCTTTGGAGAAGGCAGACGACAGGCGAGAGAAGAGAGAGAGAAAGAGAGAGAGAGAGACGAACGAGAGAGGACAGAGAGAGACAGAGTGTCGGTGTGTGAGTGGCGGGCGCACTACAGCACGACGAGCTCCGCGGGAGGCGTCGAGCCAGCGCTCGCGAGTGTGTTGTGATGAGAGAGGCGAAGACTGCGAAGATAAAGCGCGGAACGTGTGCGTGTGGTAGGCAGCAGAGCGGGCTGCGCGTCAACGTCGGGCATAGCCTGCGCCGCGCGAGTAGCGAAGAACCAGAGAGAGAGAGAGAGAGAGAGACGAGAGAGAGAGAGACGGTGAGAGAGGAAGAGACGAGAGAGGGAAGAGACGAGGGAGAGCCCGGCGTGGCGGCTGTCGCGATGGCGTGTGAGCGAGAGAGACGGCAGAGTTGCGTGACGTCACCGGCTACCGCGGCCTTGGGACTAGCAGCGATGTAACGCGAGAGAAAGAGCAGAGAGAGAGAGTCCAAGCTGTGTTCAGAAGGTGAGCAGCCGGTCAGGACTAAGGCGTGGCAGAGTTGTGTGTGTGCGGAGGTCTGCGGGCCTCGTGCCTACCTTGCGTGGGCGGCTAAGCACCACGTTGAAGGGAAAGGGCTGGCGAAATATAAGTGCCAGAACCGTGAATAAGATGATTGTTTGTGTTTGACCTTCTTTCCTCAATTCTTCCACCTCTCCTCAGCGTTAACTCACGCCATGACGTCGGCGATCGCGCAGTTGTAAAATCTCCCGCGAAATAAAGAAATCTAGTGCCTACGGAGGTGCTAGGTGTTGCGCCACCTTGTGTTGGAGGACAGCATGCTTAGGCGTTCGATTGCGATCTCCTTGATGGGCGATTCGGCGATCACGACCGAGAGGAGAGGAGGAAAGATTTCGGGTCTGAGTGTGAGAGTGAGAAAAAGTGCGGCGTAGTGTGAAGGACGGAAAGATGCACAGCGGGCGCGCGAGGACCAGCCTGTTGATGGCATTTCCGTGAGGAGAGTGATGCCGGAGGGAGCGCTCGAGCGATCTGGCTCCAGCTGGTTGCAGTCGCGCGATGTTCGTGCGATGAATCAGCTGGCGAACCGCCACTGCGTAGCGAAGAGAGGACTGAAGTAGAGGCCGCAACGCTCACGCGATAGCGTGGGAGGCTCTATCAAGTCCCCGCGAGATGTGCTGCAGCGCGGCGCTCTAGCGACAGCCGAGTCAGCAGACGCGCCGACGGGCTGTGTACGGTGCGTCGTAAAGGTCGTCGAGGGGGCTCGCGAGTAAAGCTTTTTCGATAAATTTCGAAAGGGAGAAGAGCTCCGGTCCCTCTATACGAGTGACCTTGAGGGCGGCGGAGAGAGCCTCTACGATTCGAGCTCGAGGGAGAGAGAGGGTGAGGGCACGCAGCGGAAGCAGTGAGCCAGAGAAATGGCCAGGTTACATTGCAGTCGTCCGGAAGAAGGATACGACGGCAAGGGTCCGCGGGCTGGTGGTACTTCATCAGCAATGATGAGGGCCACGCGGATGTGTTGAGAGAGGCGTCAGCTCCAACGCAGACGTCAGGCGAGGATAAGCGGCTATCCAAGCCGAGTGAGGGCGTTTGCTCGTAGTGAGAGAGAGCGTCTCGTGTGAGGGAGTTGGAAGAGTGCGACTCCTCTTATAGAGGCGAGAGCTCGATTCTTTTGAAGGAGGAACTTTCAAGTAGGCTTGGAGAGAAGCTTACGAGGAAGTCCTCCAGCTGGAAGGGCGAGCGAAGCTGCGAGACAGTTAGACCAGCTACGAGCATTGAGCGGAGCTAAGAACGAGTCCGACGAGAGGCGAGAGATTGGCGCGAGAGCAAGGCGAAGTCGAGGCGTTAGAGCAGACGCGCAAGGGACATTGGAGGAAGACGCGAACATGGCGAAAGTCATGTTTGCGAACTCCCCAGTCAAAGCGGCTGACCAGTTCGCCCAGCTGGCGATAAAGCCAGCTGGGAGGGCAACCATTCTGTGACCACGAGTGTCGTGATAACACAGAGAAAGAGTTGCCAAGGAAAAAGTGCGAGACATACGGTGGCGACGCGCGCTTTTCGAGGCAGCTCGCGAGGTTCAAGCCAGTGCTGCGAGAGAGCAGGAGAGCTCTAGGAGAGGCAGTCTGAGGGAGGAGGTGGAGCAGAGAGAGAGATCGCTACACAGAACGATACG
>CM053168.1:41108951-41137416 GCA_012977825.3 Pteromalus puparum
TCAAGTAAAAATATGTACTAACTCTTAACCGTCATTTATATATATTTTGTAATAAACTTTTGTAAAATTAAAATTTTTTAATTCGCTACATAAACGACGTCAGTTATTCTGTCGATCATTTCCCCATCTACCCTTATGTCTTATTAGTTACATCAGTCCTTTGCGTTCATTTTCCCTCTACGTAAGTCAGTCCGCAACTGGTCGAAACGATAGCGATTGATTTTATTACTTACCGGATTTATAATGTCACAGCATTGAGGGATAATATCGAAAATTTCGACTCTCTTTGCTTCTTGCATGCGACGTGCTGCAAACCGTCGCAAGCACGCCAAAACGGGTGTTGTGTTTTTTTGGCCCGCTCTACGGCCAAATTCTCCTTAACGCATAAGGCCTAGAAGAGACCCCCAGTCGGCGCGTGCGTAAGCCCGCGTTTCTCGGACGTGATGTAGCCGTCCCGGGACATTTCGGCGGAAATTGCCAGCCTCTGCCGCGTTGGCTCTGGCGAAGAAGTCCGAGAGAACGAGCTGCGCGCGAGGACGAGCAGCCATATCAGCCCGCTCTCGCGCGCTCGCTTGGCCAATCGGGATCGTTATCGCGCCGGGCCCTAACGGTCGGCGATGAGGTGTCGCCCGACGCGGCTGCGAACGCAGTTGTCTCGTGACTCGGCAGTTTCTCCGTCTGGGATCCCGCGACCGACACGTCGACGATAGAGAGAATCGCACGCGAGTGTTAAGTGTCGCGGGTGTGGTGGAGATGGGTGTGTGAGGAGCGCCGTAGCAGCAGCCATCACCCACTGGACCGGCGATCCCGAGGGAAGGAGTCCCATCCCCGGACGACATCCAGCCCGCCCGCCACTGCTTTCAATCCAGAGTCCTCACCGCCGGCTTGCCATCTTCGTCGAGCAGGCACTGAGAGGCAAGGTGAGCCAGAACGGTGAGCCGTGAAGGACGTCGGCAGTCGAGAGCCTTCTGCCCATTCCCGTCGCCATCCGGCCGTCGAGCAGGCACCGATGAGGAAGGGACGACTGGACACGAAGAGGAAGGGCCGCCGTCGTCGAGGTACTCCGAGAGAGAGAGAGAGTTAAGAGAGACAGCAGGACCAGAGGGAAGGCGGGAAACCAGCGGCCGTGAGGCCACGCGAGCCTTACCTTGCATTTTGGAGAGAGAGCGAGTCGAGAGAAGAGAGAGAAAGAGAGAGAGGAGAGAGAGAGAGAGAGAGGAGAGACGGAGTAGTGGTCGGGGCCGATGTGCTTCGTTTGTGGGCTGCGGGGTGCCATGCCAGCTGCTGTGGGTGCGGGCGCACACCAACGAACGTCATCTGCGCGAGGGCGTCGAGCCAGTTGCTCGCGAGTGTGTGTGTGTGAGAGAGAGGCGAGAGACGCGGAAGAAAGTACGGGGAACGCTGCTGGTTGTGTAGCAGCAGGACGGGCTTGCCGTCAGAAACGTCGGGGGCATAGCCTGCGCGCAGACGGAAGTTAGCGAAGAACCAGAGAGAGAGAGACGGAGAGAGAGCAGATGATGAGAGAGAGAAGAGAGAGGCGCTCGTTATTCACGTGGTATTCGGTCCTGTTTGCGAGAAGCAGAGAGAGCGGAGCACGAGCAACGAAGGAGAGCGGCACCGTGTGCGGGCTGTGCTGCATGTAGTGTCGCTGAGAGAGACGGCAGAGTGCCGTGACTGTCACCGGCTACGGCCCTTCGCTTGGCGGACTAGCAGCGTGTACGTGACGTGAGAAACGAGAGAGAGAGCGAGAGTCAGCTGTGTTTCAGCAGGTGTGAGAGCTCCCAGGACTAATAGCGCTGGCCAGGCCAGTGTGTCTGGTGACGGTCGCCTGTGTGCGGAGTCTGCCGGGCCCTGCGTGGCTACCTTGGCGTGGGCGGCTTAACGGCCACACGTTGTAGGAAAAGGGGCTCTGGCCGAAATATAAGTGCAGAAACGTGTAATAAATTGTTGTTTGTGTTTGACTTCTTTCCTATTTTCCCACGGCTACTCCTCAGGCGTTACTCCCATACGTCTGGCGATTCCGCGTGTAAAATCCCCCCCCGCGAAATAAAGAAATTCCTAGTGCCTACGGAGGGTGTAGCGGTTGCCGCACCCTGTGTTGGAGGCCACAGCGTCGCAATTGGCATCCCTTGTGGGATTCGCGATCACCGAGGGGCGGTGATGCGAGGAAAATCTTCTGTGGTTGATGTGTGAGGAGTGAAAAGTGCGCGTATTGTGAGGGACGGAAAGATTGCACAGCGGGCCGCGAGTGCCAGCTCGCTTTGCATGCATTTCCGTCGAGGAGAGTGATGCGAGTCGGCAGGCGCACTCAGGCCGATCTGCGCTCCAGCTGTTGCAGTCGCGCGATGTTTCGTGCGATGACATCAGCTGGCGGAACCGCCCACTCGTAGCCGGGACTTGAAGTAGCAGCCCAACCGCTCAACGCCCCGATTGCGCTGGGAGGCTCTATCCAATCCCCCGCGAGATGTGCTGCCAGCTCGCGTGCGCTCTAGCGACAGCGACGTCAGCAGACCCGACGGCTGGTGTACGGGTTGTCGTCGTAAACGTCGTCGGCGGGGCTCGCGGTAAAGCTTTTTTCGATTAAATTTCGAACAGGGCAGAAGAGTCCTCCGGTTCCTCTATCGCATGGTTGAACTTGAGGCCCGAAGAGCTCTACGCAGTTCGCAGCTCGAGTTGAGGAGAGAGGTGGTGTGCGGGCCGGCGAGATGAGAGAGGAATGGCCAGGTTACTTTGCAGTCGTCGAGAGGACGACGGCAACCAGGTTCCGCGGCCCTTGTGGTACTTCCATCACAATTGATGGAGGGCCACGCGGATGTGTTGAGAGAGCGTCTCAGGCTCCAACGCAGACCGTCAGCTGAGGATAGCGGCTATTGCAAGCCCGAGTGAGCGTGCTCGTAGTGAGACGAGACCGCTCGTGTGAGGGAGTTGCAAGAGTTGGCGGACTCCACTCTTATAGAGGCCGAGGAGCTCGAGCTCTTTGAGGAGGAACTTCTAGCTTGGAGAGAAGCTTAGAGGAAGTTCCCTCCTGGAAGGGCGAGCGAAGCTGCGATGACGAGTTAGCCACGGCTAGAGCATGAGCGGAGGCTTAGAACGCAGTCCCGCGAGGAGGAAGCAGACGGAGTCCCTGCGCGCCTGAGAGCAAGTGTCGAAAGTCAGGCGTTTAGCAGCAAGACGCGCAGACTTGGAGTAAGACGACCCACATGGCTGAAGTCATGTTTGCGTAACCCCCAGTCAAAGCGCTGAGCCAGTTCGGCCAGCTGCGATATGCGCCAGCTGCGGAGGCAAACCATCTGTGACCACGATGTGATTCGCTTGATAACACAGAAAGGAAAGACGTTGCCAAGGAAAAAAAGTGCAAGACCGGATTGCGACCGCCGCGCTTCTTTTCGAGGCAGCTCTGGAGGGTCAGTCCGCGACCGCTGTGGAGCGAGAGAGCAGTGAGAGCTCAGGAGGAGGAAGTCTGAGCGAGGAGATGTGCAGACACGAGAGAGCAAAGGCGATCGCTACTAAGAACGCATAGCGAAGGCATTACGAGGTTGCTGAGTAGTGACAGTGAGCTCTGCGGTGGAGTTTACATGCAAGCTGCGAGTCTAACTCAGTCGGCACCTGACGTCATCGAACGTCGAACGAGAGTCAGCTGACTCGCTTATGGGCTCTGGCAGTTCCTTAAGCATTGGGAGCTTAAGTTCTCGCGGCGAGGGTGATCACGAGGAGCGCGGCAAGGAGCTTTTTTGATGCGATTTTGTGCGAGTGGGTAGAGTAGGGTCGGCAGTGACAGACGCCTTAGATGCTAGCCCAGTGCTGCGTTGCATTTGTGGCAAAAGCAGGCCAAGCCGCTGGGTATCGCAGCGAGGGCGAAAGAGCTGCGAACATTGCGGATATGTTCTGTGCAGCTGCCTTTCCTCCGTCGCCGATCATGGCTCCGTTATCTGCCTGAGAGGATTTGGAGGGCAAGATCTGCCGCAAGCGAACGCAGCATAGAGAGACGCAAGACTTTCGCCGGTTGTATTATCGCGAATCTTCAATATCTTGCTTCGCGCTTCCGCCAGACCTCCATCGTTATTTACGCGAGTTGGCTTCGCATCGCCGTACCCGGAACCTCCACCCAGTCAATACCGCGAGAGCTGATTGGCGCATAGAGTGCGTGATAGGTGGGAAAGAGTTAGAGAGGTACGGTCGGCGCTTGGGAAACCGGCTAAAAAGACGTTAAATAGCGTTACGCCGCCTCCGCTGCGCCGCGGAGAAGATTGTGCGTCGCCCCAGCGCAGGCGTTACAGGCGAGCCACAGGAGGAAGCCAGAGAGCCGCTGCAGTCGTGAGGGCCAGAGCAGACGAGCCCTGGCAAAGACGTTTCCCTTCTGGCGTGGTTGAGGAGAGAACGAGTGAGAGAAATGAGAGCTTCGGCGATCGACAGAGAAAGCTACAGAAGGAGCGCGCCAGGTGAGTCCGACCGCTGCAAGCGCTGGGCCCGGACGCAAGAAGCGAGCGAACGGTCGGGTCTCCGCCTGTAGTGTGTGCGTTCACCTGCTGCCAGCGGTCTGCACCGAGCTCGCAATGCCCGGAGGATGATCTGCTTGGTCTTGCCAGCTCGGAAAGGGACCCATTCGCAAAGAGAATGTCCTCAGCGAAGGCAGTCACGCAGCAGACTGCCAGCTGTGCAAATGGCCAGGATCACTCAGCGTCTATGCCTGTTTGTCGAATTACAACGACCAAATACAGGGGGCTAAATAGAATAAACCTGAGGAAGGCCAAGCGAGAGCAGAGGAGTATGCCCCGGAGTAGAGAACGCAGGAGGAGAGAGATGCTGGCAGTTAGAGGACAGAAGAAGAGAGAGCAGAGAGAGATGCCAAATGCGGAAAAGAGGAAGAGACAAGAACGTGCCCCCAGCAGTTATGACAGCGAAAGTTGAGAAAGTCAGATAAAGATGCTGGAGTGGCTGAGGAAAGATTGGACCCCGCGGACCAAGTGGGTGGTTAAGGTCCATTTCTTTGAGATGGGCCAAGCAAAGTTAAGGGAGCGGGACTTGCGACGTGCTGCAAAACCGTCGCAGCCCAGCAAAAAACGTGTGTTGCGCTGTTTGCGCGAACGCAAATTTCTTCCTTAACGCATATAGGCCGAGAAAGAGACAGTACGCGCCGCCGTGCGAAGCCCGCGTTTCTCGGACGTGAGCTACGTCCGGGAATTCGCCGGAAAATTGCCAGCCCGGTTCGCTGAGCTCTTGGGCAGAAGTCGAGAAGTAACGACGCTGGCGCGAGACGAGCAAGCCAATCAGCCCGTCTCGCGCTCGCCTTGGCCAATCGACTACGTTATCGCGCCGGGCCCCTACGGTCCGGAGAGTGTCGCGGACGCGCCGAACGCAGCGCTGGACTCGGCAGTTTCTCGTCTGCGCTCCCGTCGACGCGGACACGTCGACGAGCAGAGAGAATCCGCACGCGAGTGTTACGTGTGCGCAGTGTGTGCTAGAGAGAGTGTGTGATAGTGAGAGCAGCAGCAGCATCACGACCTGTGACCGCGATCCCGAGGAAGGAGTCCATCCCCGGAGACGACGCGAGTCCAGACCCGCCCGCCACTGCTGCCAAGTCCAGAGTCCTCCACCGCCGGGCGCCAATCTTCCGCTCGAGCAGGCACGAGAGAAGGGAGCCAGACACGGGGGGAGGAGGGCGAGCGTCGGCAGGAGAGCCTTTGCCATCGTCGCCATCCGCGGTCGCAGGCAGGCGACGGAGAGAAGGACGGACTGAACGGAGAGCGAGCCGGCGTTCGTCGAGTGCTGGACTGAGAGAGAGAGAGAGTACAGAGAGCAGTGGACAGAGGAAGCGGAAACCAGCGGCGTGAGGCCAGCGAGGTACCTTGGCATGTGGAGAGAGAGAGCGGAGAGAGAGTGAGAGAATAAGAAGAGATGAGAGAAGTAAGAGGAAGAGACGAGAGAGAGAGAGAGATTCGAGTGTGTGTTGTCGGCGCACACCACGACGTCATGCGCGCCTCGAGCGAGTGCTCGCCGAGTGGTGTGGTGTGTGAGAGGAGAGCGAAGACGCGAAGAACGCGCGGAACGCTGTGCGTTGTAGCAGCAGGACTGCGGTTGCGTCAACGTCGGGCACTAGCCTGCGCGGCGCCGAGTAGCCGAATTAACCAGGAGAGAGAGATGGAGGATGAAGAACCGAATGAGAGAGCAGAAGACCGGATGGACGAGGATGCACTCTGGGGGCGGGCGGGGAGAGAGAGAGAGAGCGAACGAGACGAGGGAGAAGTCCGGCCGTGCGGCTGGCCGCATGCGTCGTGTGCGAGAGAGACGGAGAGTTGCGTGACGTCCCCGGCCTACGACGCTTGGGAACTTAGCGCTGAGTGTACTGGTCGAGAGAAAGAGAGAGAGAGAGAGTCAGCTGTGTTCAGAGGTGAGAGCCTCAGGACCGTATTAGCTGCAGTTACGTGTGGCCGTCGCTATGACTTTGCGGAGTCTGCGGGCCCCTGCGTGCTGCTAAACCTTGCGGTGGGCGGCTAAGGCCACACGTTGTAGGGAAGGGCTGCGGCGAAATTATAAGTGCAGAAAACGTGATAAAGTGTTGTTTGTGTTTGATCTTCTTCCTATTCTTCCCACCTCTCCTCAGCGTACTCCCATACGTCGGCGATCGCGTGTAAAATCCCGCGAAATAAAGAAATCCTAGTGCCTACGGACGGTGCTAGGTGTTTGCGCACCTGTGTTGGGAGCACAGCGTCGCATTCATTACTTTGATGTTTCGCGGCGCGCGTATTTAATACGGCACATAAAAAGTGACCGCGATTTTTCGCATAATTAATAGCATTGATTTTTATTACTTTCCTAGAAAGAAATTTGAGTCTTCAGTTCGTTTGTACCCTTCGGAGACACAGCGTGGTATTTTGTCGCGATAAAACAATGAGCATCTTTATTTGGCGGCTGTCTTTTGATCTTTTACGTTAATGCTGAAATGTTAAAAGTGACCTCGATTCTGTCACGCAATTAGATAGACGAGCCGATACCGGTCCGTTTTTATTACTTCTTAGAAAGAAATTGGAACCCTCGGCTCACTTGTACCCTACGAATCTTTGCAGCAGATGGGGGCATATTGATTGAGTTATTTGCTAGTTAAAACAGACGAGATTAGTGTATGAATCACAGTGGAAGATGGTGGGAAGAAAGTTTATAAGGCATTCTGCGTCGACGGGATCCAGACGAGAACTGCCGAGTCACGCTGCGTTCGCGCGCTCGGCGACACTCTCCCGACCGTTAGGGCCCGGCCGATAACGTAGTCCGATTGGCCAAGCGAGGCGCGAGACGGGCTGATTGGCTGCTCGTCTCGCGCCAGCTCGTTCTTCTCGACTTCTTCCCAGAGCTCACGACGGCTGGCAATTTCCGCGAATTCCCGGGACGTAGCTCACGTCCGAGAAACGCGGGCTTCGCACGCGCCGACTGTCTCTTTCTCGGCCTTATGCGTTAAGGAGAATTTGCCGCGCAAAACAGCAACACACGTTTTGCGTGGCTGCGACGTTTGCAACGTCGCATGAAGAACAAAGAGAGTCGAAATTTCGATATTATCCCTCATCTGTGACATTATAATCCGGAAGTAATAAAAATCAATGCTATCGTTCACCCGTGACTTACGTAGAGGGAAAATGACGCAAAAGGACTGATGTAACTATAAGAATAAGGGTAGATGGGGAAATGATCGAAGAAATAACTGACTCGTTTATGTACGATTAAAAATTATTACAAAAGTTTATTACAAATAATTATAAAAATGACGTTAGAGTTAGTACATATTTTTACTTAAAACTAATTACATACTTATATTCAGGATACAAATTTAATAATAGGTATCCATACTTGATTACAAATAAAACCAGCACCGATTGAACTATCTCTCGGATACATATTAACTCGACTACGACGTCGACGGGTATCTTGTAATTTTTTCAAAACAAATTTATAAAATTTGGCTGCTAAGACATCGTTACTACGTGTATTTCGCGTAAAGATGTTACAAAACGAACGTAAATTATAACCGCTAGACAAATGATAAATAAACATAATACAATATTCTCCACACACTTGCGAATCCATGCTCTGTAATTGTTTCTTATTGCAACGATATCGGACGCAAATATTTCTGAGTCGATCGAGATGATGCCGCGAGACTCGTTCTCCGCCTTAACTGTCGAAGTAGTTTCCATAGCCATTTTTATCGATGTAAATAGCGATCCAATGCGATCCTGGTTTATTCGATGTGTCGATGTTAGATACTATGGTAGCAGGGAGGCTTAATTTTTTGGCACGTGGTCTGCAGCATAAACGCCAATTGAGTTAGCATTTAAGCCACTTATGGCTTGCATTATATGTCGTATATTCATTTTTATTTGAAATCTATTGTGTCATACTCGCTACTGCTCTCATTGGCAGGAGCATGAGTTGCAGATCCCTCGTTGATTTGGACTTTTTTTTTATTACTGTAGCCATCGGAACGGAGGCAGAGGCGGGGCCATTTTTTGACGAAGCTGAAGAATCGGACGACGATGTTGAACCCTGATTCTTTTCTTGATTCGTTTTACGCCAACCGCATTCGTCGTTAGTACGTAGATGTTCATTCGCTGACCGTCGATTGTGTTCTAATAGAGCCGCGTAAAATGTCTCTGTATGTATATAGTGAGGATTGGCGAGGAGTTCCTTAGAAACCAATGACCATAACCATTTGCGCAGTTGATTAGCTCTATTCATTGCGCAAAAATCTTTTCGATCTTCGTACTTTTTTATATCACGAGCGATACACGTAAATGTTGTAGGACATAATGATTGGAGTTTATTAAACCCCGGAGCCGCATAATTTTCAAGATTAATTACGCGACGTGCCATCATCTGTTCTAGGTAGAGTGCTTTTTCTATTCCTAGTACATAAATTCTGCGCGCATTCCTCGCCATGTTCCACAAATTCATACGCAGCTGTCGTAGAGATATGTCTCCATCAAACCATTGCAATCCATGCACTTCAATAGAGCAGTAGTTATTAGTTTGTCGCACATCCATAGGTAAATCACTGAATTCACAATGCGGGCGTATTATCCAATGTTCAATAACGTATTTTTGCAATGCTATTGCGCAAACTTCCTTCGGTATATATTTTTTATATTCGTCACGAAACCCATGCATATCAAAAACAAAATCCATTTTTTTTCGTTGAAAATAACTACGTCGATAATCTATTGCTACGACTGGAGGTTCTATGGTGCGGGTACCAACGCTTTGAGTGGACTGTTTTCATAAAAACACCATAAAATCAGTCCACTTATATGCGTAAACTACCGGAACGCACAAGATTCCAGTGTGTTGCACAATGCGCTGACAGATCTGGTGTAAGATCAAAAGCAGTGAGAAAATAGCCTTTTGCATAATTGTAGCGATCTATTACAAAACCCTCGTTAAGAAAATGCACCCCCGTTCCAGAGAAAAGTGTGTGAAAAGCTTCAATATTTAGCCGACGTGCACTTCCTGAGAAGCGCAGTTGTAATGGTCTGCTTGGGATTTGCACTCCGTCGACATAAAGTGAGAGATAATTAATCGAAAATGTTTGAAAATTAAACGGATTAAATTTACGATTTCCATTAAATGCTCTGTTATCTACAAATCCAATAATTATACGTTTAGGAAGTTGACCAAGAATGAGATTGTCGATTGTATCTCCGAGAATCCCGGCTTGAAGAGTAAAAGATTTTACCGCTACTCGAGTAATCGGGTATTTTGCAGTTGTCTTAGATAGTGCGTTGGCGTGCGCAAGTAAAACGCCGGGATTGATTTTAACACGGCGAACAATAAGCGATGCCTCTTTTATGTGTAACTTAAATTTATCTTCATTGGAAGAAGTGGAACTTAAATTTATCTTCATATCTCCATTAAGCAAAAAGCATCTTTGCTTCTCACGAAGCGTACCCTCATCTCCACACCGTTAATTAACATTTTATCTTGATTAAAAATGTCACAATGGAGGTGTCCAAGGCAGTCGAAATATTTACCGCCTTGCGTAAAGTATTTACGATTATTGAGTCCTTCGTTAACTGGAGATGGTGATTTTGCATCCGGTGCTGCATCGAAAGCACCTGCTGTATCATCATACCACAGACTAGACGTTAATAAATATTGTTTAGCTGCAGGAGAGTAGTTCAGCAATGTTTCTATATAGGCTCTATATGGATACGCATTATTCGGCGGTGAAACAAATTTTTGATTAAAAAACAGTCACTTGATTAAACATAGAATGAAGAAAATTATTAATCGGGGCCACTCTAGCATTTTCAATATCTGTCTCAGCCACAGGTGTAATTTTTGCTTGAATATAGAGCATAGTATGTGCGAGATCAATGTAATGCTCGCTTGCACTGGGTACTACAAACTCTAAGGGGGCATCACTCTCATCATTCAGCGATGAAACAGGTTTATAATGCAGATATGTACTATTCTCTATCGATGTTTGTGTAGCCGGGAGAGAAAAAATATCCAATTCGCTCGATATACATTCCCACGAGTGCGAGTGTAAAAAAGTCATTATTTTACCGTGGCCCGAATATATCGGTTATATTTCTATAAGTCAATGAGTTTTTCTTCTTCTTTCTTCTCCCCTCCGATCGAACCGCCTTTTTTTCTTCTGTTGTCGCTTAACAGTAGTAATCTGTGTACGTTTTTTACGACGCGTGCTACCTGAAGCACACTTCTTCGTTGACTGACGCGGGCGCTTCGAAGGTCGTGACTTATAACCCTCGCCTTTCATCATATCCGCAACTTTATTGGCGGCTTTTCTCTTTAGATTTTTACCAGACTCCGTAGCGCGGTATTTAATAGCCTCTTTGAAATTTGCACCGTTATTTGCGACGTCATCTAAAACATTAATACCGGCGCGTACAGCCTCTTTACCTACTGCTTTTGCTCCAGATGTAATATATGGTAAAATTCTACGAAATAAACCTCCAAGCCACGCCCCCACAGCACGACCCCGTTGATATGTAGCGCCTGAAAAGACGTTTCGGACGCCACCGCCACCGCCTACTTGCTCGTTATAATATCGCATATAGTGACTCATGTTTTATTATTAATTATAGATTTCGTTTGAAATGAAGTGTAACCGTTAACGTCCCGTACTCAAATGGTATACGGTTACCATGTTGGTCTCTTATATCAATAATAATCGAGCGAAAACTATGATGTAGCAGACGTATGTAATGTATAGGTGCAAAATTTCTCATAACATTAGCACCAAATCTATATCTAGAATTATCTAAAGATACTATGCGCAAGAGAGCGGCTTGTGTATCACCTACTGTATACGGCTCGCATATGTCGGTGTATATATATATCTATATATCTATATATATATATATATATATAGCTGATCAGCTATAGCACGAGGAAGCGAAACTAGTCGATTAGCTAGCTTCAGAACGCTTCCCAACGGGGAAGTTACAAATATACGTTGCAAAAGATAATAATCTTTTTGAAAATCCGCAGGAATTATCTGTAGATGGTCGCGAATCCCTAACGAATTTGTTATGTGACAACTTTCCCGTGGCTATTATTCGAGATTTTATTTCGAATATAGCTTCGAGAAAGTTCCATATATAAAAAAGCATAGCGAGATTCTTGGTCACTTGATATTTTAGTGGCCTTGAATACTCGCTATGCTATTTATATGTGAAATGTATGAATTTATCGAGCTTTCCTTTTGTTCGTTGTTTTCACTTACTTTTCTATTGGTTTTGGTCCGTGGTCCATTGGTCATATACATTCTATCTTATGTATTAAATCGCTGTTATTATAATTAACCTATCTTATTGTACTTGGAACATTTTTACGTGTATCTAAATAATTCATTTTGTTAGTATTTTGTGCNATGTGAGGATGGGTCCATGATAGAAGGTCCGGGTCCATTTATAAAATTACAAAAATATATTTATTATGGTTCATAGTTTTGGTCCTTTGTTACATGATTGGTCCTTTAATAAAAAAAATTTGTCTATCGACATGAAGAGAATGATTTTGATCTTAATTTAAAAGCTTGCGTTGGTGGACAGGCTAACTTGGCTTAGCCTGTCGAAAGTGTCGTCATCTTCTTCTTTTGGGTCCATAGGTATCAAGGGGTCAATCAAATGTTCGTTGCCAACTATGGATTGGTCCAATAATGATGCTGGTTCTTGTTCTTCTTGATCCTTTTCATCTGTTTTTGCTTCCTCTGTTTTCTCTAATTTTCCTGCTGTGGTCCCTTTTTGGCAGAACGTGAGATGTAGGTCCCAGTTTCTATATTCAATTAAGTTCCTGCATAGTTTGTGTTCAATTTTGAAGTCCCCGTTTTGAATCCTACATATTTTCAGGTGTTCCTTCCACCATCTAATATCTACATTTCTCCTGCAGACATCGTGTTCTCGTCTTTGTTGGTCCATCCCTTCTCTTAGTCTTGTTGGAGTAGCCCATGTTGGTCCATGTCTCATGTCACAGCCTTTCATGGCTTTTTTGGCATCCTCTTCTGTGAAGAATGTTATGAAACCCATATACTTTGGATTTTCCTCGTATTTTTCGTCCTTCATTGGCACAGCAGTTATACATTCAATGGGTCCAAATTTTGTGAATTCATTGATGTATTCATCATGTGTGACTTCTAGGGGTATTTGTACACATATTCTCAGTCCTGCTGTGTCATCGTGTCGCTGGTTTTTATTGGGAGCTTGTGGTCTTGACTGTTCTGGTGGGTTGGTCCTTATGTTTGATTTTGGGATCAGAAAGTTCGGTTGGTAGAACTTATAATCTTTTATTTCCAGGGCTTTTTCTGCTTCCTTTGTTGTCCTGTATGTTATTTCTGCTTCTGCTAGANGCCTCTGCTAGGCCTGATGTGTTTGATGTCTCCTCAAATGTACAGGGTCCTATTTTGTGGAAGTATGGTGCCAACTTGTGACTCGGTCCAGTATAATTCACCACTAGTGTTTTTTCGCCAACTAGTTGTAGCCTGGTCATTACGTTTTGTTGTAGTTTGTTGTTGCTTGGGCTGTTTTGGGTTCTGTGAGTTTTTGGTTTTGGGGGTATGAAGGGCTCCTTTGTCGATGGTTTCTTTTGATCTGGTCCTGTGGCTTTTTCATTTCTTGGTCTCTCTTGTCCTTGTTCAGCATTTTGTTCAGCTTCTTGTTCTTGTTGTCTTGAGAGTCTACTTGGTTGATAAAAGTAGTAGTCTCTTAGTTCCATGGCTTTGTCAGCGTGTTGAGCGGATTTGTAAATTACTTCTGCTTGGTCCATGTTTATTGTGCTTGTTGGTCGGTCTAGAAATTCGCATGCGCCTACTTTATGGAATAGCGGTGCTATCTGGTTTTTGGGTCCTTGATAAATCATTTTTATGGTGTTATCTAGTAATTTCTCTAATCTTATAATAAAAAATTATTTTTTTTCTTCTTGCTTTATTGGCCTTTGCTGATTGCGTCCTCTGACAATTATCAGCGGTGTTCTTCTCCTTAATTCGGGCTTAATCGTTGATAAGTTGTTGTCGTTTTGTTCATTTGGGTCCACACTGATATCTGAATCTGCAATACTTCTGTTGTCCAAGGCGCCTTGAATTTCGAAGTCTGCTATGACTGCCGATGTTATGTCTTGGTATTCCACTGAGATAGTTGATAGTTCATCTTCTGCAGCCTCGGTAATGACTTGGTTGGGTCCATAGTTTCCTAGTACTCTTAATGCCGCCGTTCGATCTCCATTGTACGTGAGTTTGATCGTTTTGGGCCGTATGTGTTTTATTTCCGAGATTCCTGCCCTTGGTGGTGATTGTGTGTCCCTAAGAGTGGGTGTTGGTGAGGGCGGGCTTAATGTCAAATTTACGTGGTTTTCTAATTATTTTGCCTTATTCCGTTGTTCTGTGGCTCCGTCTTCATCTCTGGTCGCCGGTCGATGGATTAACTCACATGGTCCATAACTGTCTACCAGTCTTGACGCCTTCCTGGCGTTACCTATGTATGTTAGGTGCAGACTGTTCGCTCCTATGGGTGTTACTTTGAGTATGGTGATGGTGTCCAGGATTTTTTTTATGTTGGGGTCCATTCTGTAACAATTCAAGTTGGTTTGAATTAATGTGGTTCGGGTATTTGCAAATTTTGGGATTGCTTGTTGTCTAACATGCTTGGTTATGTTATGTTTATTGGGTCTTTAGGGTCCATTACATTAGTTTTCTTTTGGGTTTCGTTTTGTCATGGGGTTCGGGTAGTTGATTAAACGCGGTTCGATGCGCTTAAGCTGTTGGGTACCATTCATTCTTTCATTCAGAGGAAAAAAAACTTTGTTGTTATGTTAAGATATCTGTCCGGCCGTGTGCTGGTCATCATTTATCTTTAGTTTTTGTATAGTGTAATGCCCTATTTAACGGGTCGAGAGTTTATTGTGGGTACTACCCGAAAGCTATTGCTGTTCATGTCCAGAAGCTACTGCTGTTAATGGTTTAATGAAACTGGTAGCTTCGTAAGGCTGATGATATCTGTGGTGGCATTATCCAAATGTATGCTGCAAATTCATGAGGAGTGATGATTTACAAATAGCATACCAATGGGACTTATGCGCAATGGACCCACTAGATGTAGTAATGTCCTTTTGTGAGGTAGGTTTCAATGATGAGGGTTAAATGGTTTAATTTGGGTTTAATAGTGTCTCACAAAGTGCACAAAGATGCACTAAAGAGGAACTTGTAACTAGGTTCACATGGAGAGTGGTGCTTTAGAGAATGGTTTGTCGAACCAGATATTGTAATGGTACTACCATTACAATATCGAAGAGTGTGTCTTTTGTTGTTTATGGGTTAAGTTTTAATGTGTTCTCACTTTAGTGAGTATGGAGTTATTAGAAACATTTCAACTTAAGTGGTCTTTTGTGACTCACACTTGTCATCATTAATGTTTCTTTCTATGTTTTCTTTGCAATGATCTTTTTGTTTTATTGTGATGGTGCACTTGTCTTGTTGTGGTGTATTGTGTGAGTGTTTGGGTGTGTATTATTGAAGATGTGGGGGTACAGGTGCGGCGTTGGAGTTGATGAAGACATGTGAAAAAGGTGGTTTTTCATTTAGGATATGGTTTATTCGATCATACTGATTCATCTACACTCATACTTTCGCAGGTGTCTTCGGTGTCACCTCTATTTTGTATACGAGTTATAAAATATGTATTAGTTTGGTCCATTTCCAGGGTCAATTCTTTCTGGTCATCAGTGATCGCGCTTGCTGTATCTGGGTCCTGTGTGATTGGTCCATGTTCGGTTTTGGGCTCCTTTTTCTGGTTTGACTTTGTTTCTTCTAAGCTTTCTAGGTACGCAAGAGTGTTTTTTAGTTCATCCAAAGTTGGTGTTCGGATGTTCTGGTACTCAAATTCGGGGTTTTTGGTGTTGGTCCACATGCTCTGTTTCTTGCATGTTGTGTCATGTAAATGGTAGAGGGCCAGATCTACTTCTTTCTAAAAAATGGATGGAATTTGGTCTCCAGTCCATTTTCGAAGCGAGTTAACTTCCTTGGTTCTGCAATGGTCGCTTTGTATATAGGGTTACTTTCGGTCCTTGCTACTTCGGCATCTTTGTCTTTGAAGTATTGTACGTAGCCATATGACAGACGTCCTCTCTTATCTCGTACTGTCTCATAATATATCATCGGTCCAAATTGGGCGAAATGTCTAAAGAACATTTCGTCTTTTTCTTTGTCCTTGCCTTCCCAGGGTAACAGGCAGAATAATCTGTTCTTACTCAGATGGTCCTTGTGCTGCGTGTTGGTAACTTCATGCACTTCTGATTTTATGATATTAGTCTTTTTGGGTGACTTAGGTATGATTTCCCTTGTTGGTCCAAGCATCAATTTTGCACGTCTCTTGAACTTATTTTGTTTCATGAGCGCGACTTTAAGGTCATTGGCCTTTATGGCTTGTCTTTCAGTGTCGAAGGTTAGAGTGATTTTTCTACTCTTTGGGTCCGTTCTATGGTCCTCCACGTGTATGGCATTTGGTGTGCCTATGGGTTCGAATTCTCTTATTATGGTCCATAGAGGTATTTCAATGTCGCAGAACATTGATGTACTGGTTTTGTTGTCATCTTGTTTTGTGCTGTAAAACGAATATTATTCACAGGGTAGCAATTGAAATAACTTAGTGTACATGGGTTGTTCGGGTCCTGTTGTTAATAGTCACATTCATTTTGAGCATGATATAATAGGAATCCTATGGATTCTAGTTGATTTATGAATGTAAGGGAGCTGGATAATATTTATTAGATTGCAATGACCGATGCTTTCGTTTATCTAAGGAATTATGTGCGCGAGTGTCCGTCAAGTGTGCTTTGCAAGATTGGGGTACGTCCTTGTTTGCGAACGTTTCATGGGCATGATGAATGTTCGTCACGTGTTAATAAGATCTATTTGGCCCTCTCGTGCTTTCGTCTGACTTGTACCCATCTTCTTCTGTATACTACTATCGTCTTAAAAAGTTGTACCGTGTTTTATGTGTGTGCGTCATTTGTCAGCAATGCGAGCCGTGTTGGTGATCACAAGGGGATATGGGGTTCCCGGTCACTCAATAACATAAGCTACGTCTGTATACTGGGTCGGCTCCGCAAAAATCTTGCTCTCCTGGCGCTTCTCGCGTTTTCGGTATTGTGAGGTAGATTAGCGCGGTTCCGATAGCTGTCGTCATGCCACTTGTGCTTTCGAATCGGTCCAAATTCTTCAAACATGATCTCAGCAAGACGTCTATGTTTTTCTTCCTGAGCACATTCCGGTACTGGATGCATTATTAATTTTCGGTTTAGGGGTTGTAAAATCCCTTGCTCACTGCATGCCACTTGTTGGTTGATTGTATTGGGTTCGAATTAGTCCAATATCATAATCTGTGTGCGGTTCGTGAGAACATTTCTCATAGTAGGATCGTCATGTTTCTTGAAAGATAATTGTTATCTTCCTACGTTCCGGTTCCGTGGATCTCGTTCATGGCGCAAGGTGATATTGTGGTCCACCTCTTTCACTAATATTTATATCAGTTTCATATGCGGTACTCCTTGATGATGTGTAACTCGTAAGGTCTCTTTGGTCTCATTAATGATTTGGTCTTACCATGACATGAGCGTTCTTGGATAATTGTGTCGCGGTTTCAACTCTGAAACTTTGACGGTAAATTTTGTCTATGGGTTTATTGTGGTTAGGTCATGTTTAACCGTTAGTCAATCGCATTTTAGAAGAGAGTTGATTAGGTTTTAGTTTCGAATAATCGGGGTATATGATTTGACTTGGTTTTAACATCTGTTGACTCGTATCGGGGATTAAAAATCCGATGATTTAACAGTGAGTTGAAACATTATGAAATAAAATGCGGAAATGAATGTTAAAATTGCACTGATTCCTAATTGGTAGTGATACATCTATCGGACGGGAAGTGCCGTAGATGTTTTGTCAAGAATATACTTAATATACTTCGATTAATTTACGCATTTCATGAGAAGATTTGGTAGACGAGAGTTTCAATAGTGACGGATTCCATAAAAAAGAGTAAAGTATCATTAATGATGCTCATGGAGCGGGGGTTGCGTGTAAAGTGTTGTCCTCTGGACTGATTCATTAATGCCTTTCGCATAACCCTGTCTTGCTTCTATATCATTATAAGTCTGTATTACAATTGAACCTTTTCTTAACACTCATCACATGGTTATCTGGGAGTAGGATGAATATAATACCTAATTTTGGTGAAAAGTTTCGTTGACTGGCCGAAATTTCTTAACG
This sequence comes from Pteromalus puparum, assembly GCA_012977825.3. Lineage (NCBI taxonomy): Eukaryota > Metazoa > Arthropoda > Insecta > Hymenoptera > Pteromalidae > Pteromalus > Pteromalus puparum. The sequence goes on from CM053168.1 coordinate 41,126,716, forward strand.
TAGATACTGTGTTCTCATTAGGAATTATCTATAGTCTAATTAATGGGGCTGTGTAGAGTAACCTTTATCTGCGAACGTTGAAGTTGATGTGATCATAATTTTGCATCAGGTCTCATAGTCGACGACCTTCGTGATGTTTCGTTGACGGAGATGGGTCGCACGTAAGTGGTTCTTAACTCTTCTTCAGTATCCGCAGGGATTCTCCTTTCCATTCAGAGTATAAACTGAATGTGTCAGGATTGTTCTTGAATATTTTAACTCTTCTTTGGTTCTCCTTGTCTTCAATTCTCGTTCTTTCATTTACTTCAATCTTTTCGCTTCCTTAGGTAGATCGAAATCCCTGTGGCGTTCTTTTCCTTATTGCAAGATTGCTCCAATTTCTCTATCTTCGCACACATTATCATGTAGTTCTGGGAGCATAGGTGGTACTAGGGTTTCATTTATTTTTGCTTTAGAATTGCTGTCAGCTTCGCGAACCATATAAGACTGCTTTGATCATTTGAGTTTGGCGCCATATTCTTCAGTGATCACCCACTGTATGGTAACGGAATGCTTTCATAATTTAGGTGGATTATGCTCGGCATTGCATTCAAAGGTGTCGCAATAATCCTACGATACTTCGATGATCATTGATTACCCCGGCATCTATGCCGATCTCGTGATTACGGCTCACGCTTCTTTATATTTCTACCATTATCACGCGTTTTAATGCTATATGTGCTTCTCCTACTACAAAGTGCGCGCGTAAACATAAATTTAATTGATTCGATCGAGACTAAATCGATCTTTGAATCAACAACTGTTTATATTCTTTAACACTTTTTTTTCATATTGCTGGGGCTACCTGAACACAATTGACATTTTATACGTAATGCATGTATTTCAAAACTATTGTCAATAACGAAATCATCATTGCTTTGAGTTAAATTACTAATCAATTCCCATAAATCCTCGTAAGTAAAATTTTCTACAGGTCTCAAAGACAACCCGGCTGCACCGTGTTCAAAATATCTACTTCTCACACTTATACCTATTAAATCGTTTTTATGCGTTGCTAATGAACACAAATACGCATGAATATCGCGTATTGCGAGTTCTAGCCAGACTATTGTATTTATGTCCTCGTCTGTCGGATCATTTATGCGTAGTGAAAATCTTTTTCCTAACAAGTTAAACTTACGGATAAATTGCTCGCTCTCCTCAGCGATCACAAATCTCTCGCCTGGAGGGCGAATTTCAGCTTCCTCCCCTCGTGTGGTACCAGAGCCTACCTGTAGCCACGCCTCCTCTCGGCCTGCGCTTCCTCTTGTAGCCACATGTATCGGTGAATTTGGAGATAAATTATTACCTGATAATTTAAAACAATTTTTGTATTTTAAAATCAATATTTTTTACAATAAAATTATAGTTCCCTAGGACCATAAAAACTTTTCCCGAACACATTCTTAGTTAATTCTTCAAGTTAATAAAAAAACTTACATTCGTTTACACGTTGCGCTGCGTCTTCTGATAGTACTCGATCATCTTCTATTGTTGTAGTTGTTTCCTCTCTCTCATCTTAGAATGAACCCTCCGTACTAGCGTCGCTCTCACTATCAACGCTTGAATCGTCATCGTGATGGTTGTCTACATCGTTATCATCCCCGTCATCAGTATCTTCATCATCAGTACTATTATTTTCTTCTTCACTTCTATTATTGGAGAATGACACGTCACTGTCGAATTCAATGTCAGCCAGTAGGTTCCTTAATACTGAAATAACATTTAAATAAATAAATCATGATGAAAATAAAATAAAAAATATATGAAGCAGCATTATTTTATCCAGTATGCTCGTGTTCTGCATGTTCGTCGATACTATGTACTTTCCGACTATCATCAGAGACGTTCGTGTAAAAATCCCCTCTCTGTGGAATCGCGCTATTCGGCGTAATCCACATCTTGATAATAAATTTTTCAGTTCATGAACTAAGTGAACAAACGCCATCCTCCGTAGACGCTCTTGCCAGGTGCGATCGCACCTTCGCCAAATTGCATGGCAATCGAATTTAAGTGCGTTCGCAATTTTTATAATTACTTCACACACTTCTTTCTCTTGGGCAGACTGCATATATCTAAGCTCTGCCATTGTTAAAATTTCTATAGACACTGAAAGCACTCAATCACTGGCTACTCTTTTAAGGCCGTAAAAGAGGTCATGTGTGGGCGGTCCAAACACGGACACTTTTATGACCGCGTACGCGAGAGAAGAGAACACCCCCTTTTTTCATAGAATGTACGGATCGTTTGTCACCCGAACCCTGGCTCATTTTCAAGCTATGGTCGAGACACACGCGTTAATAGGAAAACGATTTTATGACTGTAAAACGTGATATGACTGAATGAAATCTCAATGTGAGTTTTGAATGCAACGTAGACACAACACCCTCCCACCGTTTTCTTTTTCAATTACCAGAAAACAAGCCAAGGCATTCATACTCAATCTCCGCACTAGTTAAAAACTTAGGTGAGTGGAAGGGAAAAATTATACGTACAAGAGAAAAGTGGGGAGTAAAATGCTAGATACCATGAGTTGATGGTAACAGCAGAAAGACTGACCCACCAGTTCAAGCTCACTCGCCTGATGAGCGGGTATCTGGAAAACGCAGTTCGTCTGACGGATACTTTAGAAAAATTAGAAAGAAATCGCGCGGTTATAAAACGACGCATCAACAGATGCAATGTTGAGTATAACCGACTAACGACTAAATTAGAGCATCTTACCGCGAAACTGGATGCACTCAACGAAGCAATCGTTGAGTGCACTAAAAAATTAAACAAAAAAAAACAGTGTTAAACAAGAAATACAGCAAGACATTATAGTGCCGAATAACGTGAAGTGTGGTGTGTGAAAAAATTAACACACGAAGAACGCGAATTGTAATACATTGGAAACAATGTTGTTAGTGATTGTGCTCGGTATCGGTGCTGCAAATGCAGTATTATACACAATTGTTTATGTGTATTCGAGCGCGAGACACCAGCATCGCCATCACTACCGCCACCACCACTGCCGCTGTCGCAGTGCCATCAGAACGAATACCACCACCACCACCACCATCATCCCCGGTCTCTACGGATGACGAGGTATTTAATATCTACAACCGCACCGCGCAATGGGTCGAGCAGCAACAGCAGCAGCAGCAGCATCGGTGGCAGCAGCAGCTGCAGCAACAATGGCAGCAACAGCAGCAGCAGCAGCAGCAGCAGCAGCAGTAGCTATATTATACATACAACCCAACGGGTTCAGGAGCAGCAGCGATGCATTTCGCTCCTACTATGCAATGGGTTCAGCAGCACCAGCAATATCTATACAACACAATGGGTCCAACAATAGCAATGGCAGCGGTGCACCCCACTCCCACTATGCATTGGATGCAGCAGCAGCAGGAGCAGCAATGGCAGCAACCAGAGCAGACTGAGCCGCATGACTTGACCACTAGTTGGAGAAGTCAGCCGGCATGCTTGTGGTGGTGGAAAAATATTTAATATTGTCTTTTTCTTTAATATTAATTAATAATAAGTAATATAATTTTTATAAATAATGTACTAAATCAAATGGGTACGGCGGCAGTCATAACAATTATATTTCATAACGTGGGTAGATTATTATAGAATAAAAGCACTAAAACATGATTAATAATTAATAACAGTATGAATATTGCGAATATACCCCCCCTCCCCCTCCCTCCTTCTTAATATCCCCGGAGCCAAAATTTAGAGTAGGCTCCGTGGCACCGTGTAGTAGGGATTTTTAATATACTGAGGCGCAGAACACCAGAAAGGTCAGTCTGCTACGGGACGTAGGCGTGTGCAGATCGCCGGTAAGTCTCTCTCTCTCTCTCTCTCTCTCTCTCTCTCTCTCTCTGCCCTCTCTGCTTTCTCTGCCGGCTCTGGTGAGTACTAGTCGCTTTCCTGTGTACGCCTACTTTGTACTGCTTTTTCTGCCGCATTCTGCCTTCGGGCGCCTTCTGTTACAGCTTGTTGCACGCACCTTAATGCAACCTTCAGAGTGATATATAATTCACTGGAGGCTGCATTCTTTTCTCTTCACCATCTTCGCTGCAAGCATCTGCCTCTTCACCTAACCTCAATTTACTCGGCTTTGTTTTCTTTCCTGCTTGGCTTGGTTTTTGCTCTCCACACAGCCTCGACGCGACATCTCACAGGACAAGGAAACAACATCTTCACCCGCTCAGTCACAGGTTGGTGCTCGGCTACTTCTGCTCTCTCTTCCTCTGCAAACACCACCACCTGGTGCTACGTACGGCAAGCTCTCAGCTTAGTCGGTGACTTACCAACAACGGAGATCTCCACACACGCTCTACATTATCGACTGCCAGTAAGTTACCGACGAAATGAGTACAAGTGGAGTAAAGCCCGCGGATCCACCTTCGATCATCTGCGATAAATGCGATAAGCCCATTCAGACCAGGGGCCCTAAACAATGTGAACTTTGTCACAACCACTTCCACACAAAGTGTATTACATTTCGGTCCCTGCCTGTGAAGGGCGTTCCGACGTTCGCCTGTGAGATCTGTGCTGACATGTACACCAAGAGAAGGCTCGAATCATCACTTAATAGCAGCACCCAGACCGTCTCTAAGGGCAAGGCCAACAACAACACCACGTCCAAGAGAAAGCCCGTCTCTGCGCCTCCCTCCACCAGTACATCACGCAATCAGTCGCCGGCGCATCAAACACCGAATACAGCTGATGTTACACTGCAGGACATCCTCGCAGCGTTGACAGAAATACGCGCCAAGCAGGACGAAGCAGTCAAGGAGCAAAGGAACATGTCCAGGAAGATCTCTGGGCTGGAAAAAAGGCTTGGCCCCATCGAGCTTCGTCTCAGGTCCCTCGAAGACCTGCCTCTGCTTCAAACCCGTATGGAGAAGGCAGAGCAGAGCATCACGGAACTCAGGGCGCAGCTACAAGACCTGCCCGCAAGAACAACAACAGCAACAACAACGCCGCCACACCTGCCACTGTCATCCCTGCGGAGATCGCCAGTCTGCGCAGTGAACTTCAGAAGGTAAAGCGACAGCAGGAGACTTCTGCCAAGAACACCGTGGTACTGACAAATCTATACTACACACGTGAGACCCGCCTCGACCTACTGGCATTCTCTGTGCTGTCGGCCCTAGATCCTTCTGTCCTCAGAAGGGACATCGCAGGAGGAAGGGTCATGGAAAGACTTAACGCAGCCACTGCCACCTCGGCTGCAGACAGCAGACTTCCACCGATTGCTGTCACCCTGTCGTCCCACGCCCTTGTTCGTTCGACCATCGTTGCGAAAATTAAAAAGGGCAAACTCCATACAGCAGAGTTAGACGCTGGCATTCTCGAGGAAGCAAATACCCTAGCCCCAGACCATCAAGGGCTAGTGAACATCAACGAGCTGCTTCCTCGAGAGACCCATAAGCTTCGCGTCAGGGCCAGACTGGAGGCCAAGAAGAGGAACGGGTGCAGAACCTATGTGCGGGATGGAACGGTCTACATCCGTTCTACAGAGGATACGGAAAGGGCCACCGTCATCACCAGCGACGAAGACCTGACAAATTTTTTGTCCCAGTGGCCGCCGGACAACATCAACCACTGAAGACGGTTCATCCCATTCCACCCGCACCACCATCAGCATCATCTACTACATCATCGGCCACATCCTCATGAGTTTCCAAGGTAACTCTGTCCAAGGGTTTAAGGGCCTGCCACTTCAATGCTAACTCCCTCACGGGTCACATTGAGGCGGTTAGGCTCTTTTTGTCCACTCGTCCCTTCTTTCACGTAATAGCTGTGACTGAAACCTGGCTAGACGAAAAGGTTAAAACAATCCCTTTACTTGACGACTATATACTGTATGTTCCGCGAAGATGTTAGCTAACGCCGAGAGGATTACAGGTTGGGCTGCACAAAATCATCTAAAGCTAAACGTCCTTAAAACACCGGCGATCGTCCTGGGCTCCCCCCACTACATTAACGCTTTACCAAATGTCGCTAACACCTCTATCAATATAGGGGGAGCCCAGGTCGAATATCAATCGTCTGTGCGCAGTCTGGGAGTGGTGCTCGATTCTAAATTGAACTGGAAAGAGCACGTCACACAACTGTGTAATCGTGCTCACTCACTAATGTATAGGCTGTACTTCTTCAGAAAGAGCACCAACCAAGAGCTGCGCAAACATCTCGTGCAAGCACTGCTGTTTCCCATCATAGACTACTGCTCTCTAGTATACTGTGACCTTACTCAAGAACTTGACACTAAACTACAGAGACTGGTGAACACAGGAATACGTTACATCTTTGGTGTAAGGAGGGACGAGCACATCACCCCCTACAGACGTGAACTGCAATGAACCGCTATTTAACTTATTACTTTAATTAATAATGCTGTACAACATAACGTACATGAATAAAAATTATCTAAATCTAAATCTCTCTCTCTCTCTCTTCCTCTCTCTCTCTCCCCCTGTTTTCAAACACACACACACACACACACACACACACACACACACACACACACACACACACGCGCGCGCGCGCGCGCGCGCACACGCACACGCACACGCACACGACAACCACGCGCACACGCACACGCACACACACACACACACACACACACACACACACACACACACACACACACACACAATTTTATTACCAGGCCCCCTTTTTAATTAATTAATTTAATTACCTATCCCTCTCCCTACATATACTGGTATGGCGATGACGTCACTGACGTCTCGCTATACCAGTATATATACTACTTGGAATATACATTGAAAGAAAACGGGAAATAAGAAGAGCAGATTAAGAAGATGAAAGACAAGGCGAGCTCGCTGATAAGCACAGTATGGGGACTAGGCGAATCAACATTCAGAGAAAACTGGAAAATGAGAATGAGGCTGTTTGAAGCATTGGTACAGAGTGTGATGGAGTACGGAGCGGAGATATGGGGATGGAAGTGCCAAGAAGAACTGGAGAAGGTGCAAAGAAGATATATAAAGTGGGTATTGAAGTAGAGAGAACAACTCCAGCGCACGTGATACACTGGGTGACAAAACGGTTCAAACTGAAGACGAGAGCGAGGGAAAGAGCGATAAAATACGAAGGAAAGCTGAGCAAAGCAAAGGTAAACACGATACTAGGAGAATGTTGGAGACTTCTGAAGGCAGAAGGAGAAAGAGGAGAATGGAAGGGAAGAGGCAAGGACACAAGGAGATGCGAGTTGGAAAGATGCGGAATTTCCGTGGCGGACACCAGAAGACTAGAAGAGGGAGGAAGGATGGAAGAGGAGATCGCAAGAGTAAACAAGGGCACGCAGTGGCAGAAATGGAGTGAGGAGATGAGGGAGTCGAGATACGCTAGCAAGTTAAAGGAAAAACTGAAAGAATAAGGAGAAATATTGGAGTACCTATCAGACGTAGGAGAACACAGAAGAGGATCGCTAGGGATCACGGCCAGATTTAGACTAGGAAGCGAGATAAAAGGAAATTAATAGTGGAAATTGGAAGAAGAGAGAAAATGTAGGATGTGTGGAAAAGAAGAAGAAACGCTGAAACACGTGTTTAAAGAATGTGAAGAGACGAAAATAGCAGGAAAGAAATGGCAAGAAGTGTGCGGAGTGAAAAAGACGCAAGTGGGATACTTAAATAAAATTATTTGGAAAAGAAAAAACAAGGAAAATGCAAGAGACGAAGAATGTGAGAGAAATAAGAGAGAGTAGGTTGTTCAAAAAAGGCGCGCTTAAACACATAGACGAACAGAGGAAAAAGGCCCTAGGTAAGGAACAAGGAATTACCTAGGAAAGATCGATAAGGTAGAGTAGAGAGGAACGAGGAAGAAAATCAGGAAAGGGAACGAGAGGTAGCAAAACAAAAGTGGAGGTTAGAAAATACAGCAGAGAAAAGGAAAAGTAGAGCAAGGAAAAGAGAGAAGTGCAGCAGGAGAGATAGGAGAGGAAGGTCAAAAAGTGAGATGTCAAGCGCGGAGAGAAGAATGGAGAGAGAGCTGAGAGAGATAGGAAGATAACCGACCTGGAAGGCGACGTTGAGATTTTGAAAGGAAAAATCAAAGAGAAAAGAAGAGAGAGAGAGAGAGAGAGAGAGAGAGAGAGAGAGAGAGAGAGAGAAGATAAACAGGATGATAGGAGAGATAAGGGAAATAGCCAAGAAAGTAGAAGCAAGACAGAGAAGGGAAAAGGAGAAGCAGGACAGAGAAGAGGAGAAGAAAATCAAAAGCGTTGTCGGACTGGTGAGTGCAAGCAAGAGAAAAAGGGCAGAAGAAGAACGTCCCAAGGTGTACGAGAGGGGGATAATTAATTATCCACAAAGGGGCGAGATGGAATGAGGACAAAGAACTCCGCGACTGGCTGGAGGGCTTCCTAGCAGGGACAGAGTGGGAAGTAGAGGACACCTACAACGAGGAGACGGAGAAGGTAATTTTTAAAGAAAAAAGGACATGGAGAAGATCTGGAAGGAGAGAGGAAGGGTAAACGGTGAGGGAGAGATAAGGATGAAACAATGGATGAACTGGGAGGAGGGAAAAGCTAGGAGAGAGGCAATAGCAGAATGAGAAAGCAGGATAGAGGAGGTAAAAAGAGAAGGGAAAATCTACCGCAGAGAAAACTTTAGAGTGAAAGTGGAAGGAAAGGAGTTTGAATGGAAAGAGGAGGAGGGAAAGATAAAGAAGAGAGAAGGAAGAGAAGACAGAGAGGAGGAGGTCGAGAGAGAGGCAAGAAGGAAGAAAGAAGAGCAAGATTTAATAGTATTTTAGTACAGTGAAAATGAATGAAATTTAAGCCTAAGAAGTGTTCAAAAGAAAGCTAAAATACGGTACAAAGAACACAAAGCGATAGTTTATAGAAATATTATTATTATATATTTTTATACGAAATATTGTAATAACCAAAGTTAAAGGCAATAAAATTATTATTATTTTTATTATTAACTTTTTTCTTTCCTCCTATATTGTGACGTTGCGCTTTTTAAGGCTATTCCCGCAGCCCCGCAATCGTTTAATTATTAATACTACACTTATCTCTCGACTAACTCGGACTCTTACATCTAAGAGGGGTAGGTACGGTAGGTTTAAAGGACAGGAATTAGCCTGGCGTGGCAGAGGGTTTAGTCAATAAAAACACAATCAGATGTAATGCTGAAATCAATCAATTATATTGTATGAAACCCCCGTCAAGACTGGCTTGACTACAATCACTTCTCGATCGTTATTTTCCAATAAATAATCGCTATGCGTAACTAGGATTGCTGGTGATGGACGTCCGACGCGGTTGATGGCAGCAAACAGAATGGACGAGGAAAAAATCTCCTCGTGGCGCTATCCTCGCGCGTCCCGGAAAAGGATGTTCAATCGCGCCCTCTATACTCGTTTCCGCGACGCGAGTACTCACGGCGTCAAGTTCGCGATTAGCGCGCCTAATAGGGCCAGGACAGCTAAAAAGGCACAGACCACAGCGACAAGGAACAAGAAGGAACAAGAAGGAACAACGGCGCTGTGTGTCGTTCTGTCGTCTTGTGTGTATGGTCAGTCATCCTAACCTACCGTACTGGGTGTAATTTAAAATTTTAGAACTATAAAAAATATAAATAATGGTTAATGTTGGAAAAATGAAAAAGTGGAAATGATAGTTAATCAATTAATTCAAATAATGTAACCTTTTCCAAATTGTGAATAACTAAATACATTTTTTCTGTTTAATTATAATTAATAATCAAACGGTAAAAATGATATTTGTTGCATAAAATTAAAATATTTTTCACCCAAAGTATAAAATATATTTCTACAAATTAAGGCCTAACAACCTTAAATTGCCTGTTTTAGCACAATAAGTAATTATACTGTTTTACCAAGAAATCGAGAAAGTTTGTTTAATCATCAAAAAAGAACATGTTTTATTTTAAATAATTGTCCATCCATATTTATTCAAATAAAATATTCATAATACTACAAATCAATTTGTTTTTCTTTTTTTCTTCTTCAATTTTTCGTAGACGCTTAGTCACCAAATCAGATATTTAATATATCTGCTCCAATTTAAATAGGTATGTTTTTTAGGCACGACCGCGACACGGAAGTGCCTTATAGTTTCGTGTGCGAAAAATGTGTACCATGCGATATCTCGCACAATTTTCGACCGATCGGGCTGAAATTTTAGGAGAAGTCTCCTTTCGCAAAAGCTAAAAAACTATTTTTTTTTTATCCTGATCCTCTACGTCGTTTTGAAATGCGGGCACAATTTGTTTAGATTTTATGGATTTTTACGTGTATTTCCAATAAAAACTTTGGTGTTACACGATTAACTCTGAGAGATTTTAATCAATCGGGCTAAAAATTTGTGTGTCAACTCCTCTTATAATAGTAAGCTGACAGTTCTATTTTGGGCTTGATTATTATGTCCGCTAAATTATAAAAATTATCCTTTTATTATTACTATAATCTCAAAATTATATTACCTTAGAATAGAGAGAATTGCGCTTTGTTAGCCGACAACAGGTGCCCCCACACAAATTACGCGAAAATTTACATAAAGTGGGACAAATCCGGACCTATCCTATTGGTCTGGAATAATACATTGGCCAGGTTTATGTGATAGCTGTGATCATGGCTTACGAAAGTGAATTCATAACGTTTCTAAATCATAAA
>CM053168.1:41137991-41184146 GCA_012977825.3 Pteromalus puparum
CCCGGCTTTGCCCGTGTATCATCAGCCGCATTGGTCGATGAGAAATCAGACTGTGTATATACCCGATGTACTAACTGTGTATGAGGATAACAAGCTGGGAGGGAAAAATGATCGTCGGACAAACTGGAAGTGACCATCGTGTAGCTCTGCACGGGATGTATCGCGTGGGATCTCACTCGTCTCCTTACGTCCTTTTTGAATATTTCTTCTGCCGTGTTTCCGCTCGGTCTACAAGCAGCGCGCGATCGATTGATGACAGGGGAGTGCGATTGGATCAGCTCGATCCGGAGGCGGGGAATGGGCCGGTGAGGGTGCAGGGAGGTGCTTGTTAAATGCGCATGCGCCAGAGTGATAGAAAGTGAACATAGAAGGCTATCTTGTTTGCTCCGAATTTAAAACACGTGTACTATATAACTGAAACATATGCATCGCTCGGGGTTTGCGTTTTGTCCTTAAGGTGGGGACACATCACTTAGTATATGAGTCGGTCGAACAAAAATGGTGAGACAGGCAAAAACCGGATTGCGTGTATGCGGGAGGCCGTGAGGAATTAACTTTCGTTGGTCACTAGGTCAAAACGTCAGAAACACAGCTCACGACGGCAGACGCGGCGGTTTCTTGCGATGTTAATCAGCCGGTGCGGTGCAGTGTGCGATCGGCACGGAATGTAATGGGCAGTGGGTCGAGCTCGGCATTAGTGCCGTGCTTCTCATAAGGCCTAACAGGTTGTTTGAATTATTAGTTCTTTGCACAAATATGGTCGCTGCGGATGGGAGCAGTTAGATAAGGCATCGGTATAGCCTAATCAGTAATACTGGATCAGTCGTTATTTGTAACATCTCAGGTCAATAGTTTCATTATAATTTAAAGTGATTTGTCATGTCATTTATGAATTAATATTTTTGCAGATGCAGTGCATAGAAATGTAGATCATAAAATGGTTTTACTTAAAATATATAAGGTATCACAGAGGTTTCTTCGTTTAAATAGTATTCTTTTCTTTTAGAAAAAAGAAAGACAATGCCAGCAGTTGCAGCAAAAAATAATAATTTTGAAGAGGATATTGTTTATACACAGAAGAATTTTATTAATTGCGATATCCGTATTTACGTACCGCGTTTTCCACCTAAAATCGTTCTAGGGTTGTTTTGTTGTTAAATAGTGTAAGAAAAAATAATGTTTCCACGTAAAAATTGGATTCAAAAATATCTACACAATTTTATATCTAACATTTTTAAAAATGTAAAACTAAAATCCGCCAAAGTTTTATGGGCAAATAATTGGTATTTTAACTGTAAAAAAATGATATTGGCTTAAACTGACCTATATGCATTTTCATGATTTCATTGTCAATAGAAAAAAGTTGTATTTTTAAATATTTAAACGTTTCTCTTTAACTTTTGTGAGAATGCGATAATCGTGTTACAGCCAAAAATACCGTTTTTAGCCGATTTTTGGAGGTGACCTCATTCGCGTTAAATGCAGGATCAACTTTTTTTAATCATATTTAAAGTAAATTTTGTCGCGATAAAAGAATACATATCAAAATTATGAATGTATATTCCAAAATCAACAATATTGAAAATTATGAGTTAAAAACTAAAATAAATAAAAAACATTCGAGTTACGCATGGCGAACACATTTTTTAATTGTATACAAAATAGATACAAAATTAATTTTTTTGCATCGTTTATTTTTTTATTTTTTTTTTTTATATATTAGATAACAAACGTCAGACAGCGAGAGTTCAGCGCCGACACTGGCAGGTACTTATGGCGAGCGCGAAGCGCGAGCGACGGGGCTTGGGCGCTTGGCGAGCGCGTAGCGCGAGCGTCGGGGGGCCTGGCGAGCGCGAAGCGCGAGCGTCAGCGGTCGTGCCTTATGCGCAAAACGCGAAGCGCGAAGCGCGAGCGTTTTGCGTGCCTTGCATCGCGAAGCGATGCAAGGCGGCAAGCCACATAGCGGCCGAAGGCCGTGTTGTGGCGCGCTAGTTTTCAATAGGTTAGGATGACTGACCATACACACAAGACGACAGAACGACACACAGCGCCGTTGTTCCTTCTTATTCCTTCTTGTTCCTTGTGGCTGTGGTCTGTGCCTTTTTAGCTGTCCTGGCCCATACGAATGCGCGAGAACGGCGAAACCCGCGAGCTAACCCGTTGGCGCTATATGTTACGCACAAGTCACCCAGCTGTCGTAGTTAGCTGAGCTTCGTGTGGTGTACGGGACTGCTCCGCGCGCGACAGCATGTCGCGATAGTAGTGCGGCTAGTGATGTACGCGCTTGCCCCCACTAGCAGGCTCCGCTCGCGCCGTGTACTCTCTCTCTCTCTCTCTCTCTCTCTCCCGAATGCGCGTCTCCCTCTCCGCGTCGTATCTCTCGTCCGCCGAGCGCGGTCTCGCTATCTCTCTCTCTCTCTCTCTCCCATGTGGCGCGTTCGTGGTGCAGCTGATGCGTGGCCGAAATGCGCGCGCGTCACTTGCGCCTCGTGTTTGGCCGTATCGGTTCTCGATCTCGTTTTTGCGTTCGCGGCGCGACTCCTGGTTCGTACGCCCGACGTTTATCACGGCTGTACCAGTACAGCAGTGACCGGGTGTGCGGCTGATCCGTGTCGAGCATCCCAGCCACGGTGGAGCCACTCTCTGTCCTGGCCTCAACGTGAGAGGTTAGGAGGCGGCTCGTCGCGACAGCTGGAAATTCCCCGACCCAGCGCGACGCGAGTGTAGTTTATTACTCTGCTGCCGTGCGGTCCACTGCAGCAGAGGTTGACGTGTAGCCCGGAGATGGTGCACCGGGGCGCTGCTCGGTGTGTGTGCAACGCAGCAGACGCCTCGGGCACGGTTGTCGGCGCTGTATATGCAAATACGTGTAGCTGATGCAGCTACACGTCGCAATACCCCCCCCCCCCGTCCCCGTAAACCTGAGTTATCCTCTTTAACTCTAGATTTTACCCCCAACAATACAAGGCCGGGTGGTGCTAAATAATTAACTCGGATTTATAACTATTTGTCCCGTTTATTGGAGTTTACCAGTTCGACGCTCTCAATGATACGCCACGCAGTGGCGAGTACCCACGGGGCGCGCGTTGTAACGCCTCAGCTTCTCGACCCAGTCGAGATTCGTCTCATGGGCATTTGGACCGTTGACGTCCTCGGCGCGATGCAGGGCCTCTTCCGCGGGCTCCGGCGTAGGCGGTCGTGGCCTTTCGGGAACCGTGGGTGGATCTCGTCCAATCGGCGCCAGCTCCAAACATCCCCCTTCGGCTTCCAGGTCAACTACGCCAGAAGGGAGACGGAGCGCTGGTAGAACTGGTTCTGAGAATCGGCGCCACCAGCGGGCGCTCCTCTGTTCATGCGGGCCGTCGTGATCCCAACGTTGCAGCCAAAGCGTTGGATCTCGTGTACGGGACATCTGTCAAAATACGAAATTGTTGGAAAGGCGCGATAAAAGGAGTTTGTCATGCAACGACACGGAGGCTACGTTACGACTGAACTTCCATCACCAACATGCTTTTGATCCTAAAATTTCGTCACCTGGGTGTTCTGGGATGGTCTACAATCCCAGATAGCCCCGTAGGAGAGCGATCATCTCCGGCGGTGCTGCGGCAAGGTGGCGGAAAGCCTGAGCCAGCGGCGCGTGTTCTGGCGCAATCACTGGGCGGCCTTCTACATAGTTGGTCTCCGACCGGGGCTCTGGCTATCGGGGCACACGGACAGGATATCCCGGTGGTGGCCTGGGCGATAGCAAGGTCTCCTCGTATGAGGGCGCCGGTGCGTCGATATCGGGCCGCTGCTCCGGGTTTTCCCAGCTTCCGAGGGGTGGAGTCTCCGGTCGACGGGGTCGAGCTCCGATGGACGGTCCGGCCTGTCTGGCCAGATATGCCATGTGGCTCTCGGAGCAAGCCGGGGCAATGGGCAGATCCGTTTTGCCCGCCGATGGGGGGGGGGCGGGGGTGCGTCCATTAGATTGGAGTCAGTAAGTCGGCGCAACCCAACACCAGCCATGACGACGCAATGGCACTATCCAGACAACACAATACTTATACTTACTAACATGCCGTACAACTCACTACGCATTTGCTGGCCGATTTCTCGGGGGCACATACTTTCGCAATTCGCTTAAGGGGACAAACCACCTTTGAAAACTGAAACAAAAAATTGAACATAGCATTTTAATTTTAATATACATTCGAAAAAGAGTTTTTTCATATGAAAGTACACATGAAAAACATTAAATATCTAAATTTTTACCTCAGTTCAACCTGATATGCCTCCCTGGCAAACCAGACTGTATACGATGACTCTTTTCACTGTCCGTGATTCCAAGTGTACGCATGGTTGAATTGGGCTCAAATTTTGTGGAGATACTCTTTATACGTGTACTTTCAGTATGAGCGGAGGGATTTTGATTTGAGCGAATAGAAGTATATTTTTGTTTAAATAATTGCAATATTACACATATTTTTCAATAATTTTATCACTTTTATAGGTGTTAAATAAATTCTACTGCTTCAATTGAAAATCCCTCCGTTCATACTGAAAGTACTCCTCCAACAAGCATCTCCACAAAATTTGAGCCCAATCCAACCATGCGTTCCCTTGGAATCTTACGGATAGTGAGCTGAAATTAAGAAAAACAATATTTTGAGATATTTAACAATTAAGATTGCAATTATGTTACATAAAATTAATACTTATCCAATCTATTTAGAATCTTATCTCCTTTTTCCAATGCAGTAGACAAGCGTATCCTGCAGTTTGCATCAATATTCTATTGTCGGATTGGGTCCGAACCACTCTTTTTTTTTGTTGTATGAGCTGAAATGAAAAAAAAACACAAAAATTAGAAATTTAAGTACACTACTTATCATACTTAACTTAATTAATCATACTTATATTTTTTTTTTGTCACGTAGACGAAGCATTGTTTTTTATACATTGAGTCTGCTACGCATCCATAACCTCACCTGTCACTGTTGACAGAGACGGTTCATGCCAGCTCTGCAAAGAATAAAATAAAAAATTTGCATTTTAGAGGGAACTAAATTATATTTATTTATTTTATTAGATAAACGGGTAGCAAAGGTAATTTTATTAGTAAAGACCCTCTTACAAAATATAATAAATACACGTTAGTGGCAATTAGAATATAATAAAAAAAAATAAAAAAAAATAAATGGGTGGCTTTTTCGAACTCGAAAGTTCATGGCCTCACAACGTATCGTGTTGTGTTTCTAGATGAATTTGAGCGTTCGAAAGTTTCCAGGGTAGGCTCATCACACCTACGCCTTTCTCAAACCCGGTGTCGTGAGTAAGATTTCCATCGGATCAGGAAAATCTGATCGCGCTGATGGGGGCTCGAACCCACGACCCCTTGACCGGGACGCAGGTGGTTTACCACGGAGCCATCGCCGGTCTGCTATTAGAATATAATACTTAAGTAAAATTAACATTTATAATAAATACCTGAGTGGGCTCCTGCTGCATATGCCTCCTCTGGGATTCCTTCTCGTGTTCTTCTTCCGATAGTCCGGGCCTCTATCGTACTGCTTAATGTTTTTCTTTCTGCATGAAAGAGTCTAACATCATCGCTCGTGTTGGTCCAATTCACTGCTGCACATCCTGGAGTGGTGTCAAACTTCCTCATAATGTTGAGAAATCCTGTGTACACCAATTTGGAGAACCGGAAAGCCACTAAAAGTATTCTTGAGAACTAACTTCCACACGGGATGCTTTGCCAAGTTGAATTTTGCTATGGCACTGGATAGTCAAAAAAAGATCTTCGAGCTCAGGAAATAGAATATTGGTATCAATTTTCTATTTCTGGCCTTAGAGATTGTATGCGCTGCTGGAGTTTCTACTTGCTTTTTCATTACTCTTACTCGAGAGTACTTCTCATTCAGAAGAGCATTAGCAAACTTGTTCTTGGCATGTCGTTAAACACATTTTTTTAAATCACTTAACTTTACACTTTTTCAAAAAAACTTCACTGTTCTTCTTTTAAAAAAACACTTCACTTTGTTCTTTTTTTAGAGTTATCAGCTATAAGCTATAGCTACATTTTTTTACTAATTGAAATAATCAAATATTTTTCAACAATAAGCAATGAATCACATTTGAAATATATGATTATTTGAAGGTGTTCAGTTAAAAAGTGTTATAAATAAAAATTGGTTCATCGCCTATTGTTGTATATTGGTATGCTATGCCTGGGAGTGTTTTGCAACATTATTTTCTACTATTCATAGCTTTGCAGATTGTGGAATATCAATTTTTTTTAGAAGCAGTCGTGGCAAACCCATCTTTTGAGAGCCTAGTATATCTTGTGCTAGGTCAAAACTCAAAAGAACTGGTAATTTCTGAAGCAAAATACTCTCAGGCATAGCATGCCAACTTTCAAGAATATACGATGAAGCAATTTTAAAATATTTGATTATTTCAAGAATCTTAGTAATATATATACCCCAAAGACACTACACTTATCAGTAACACTACTTACATTAATTTAAACAAAATTGTCAAAAATATTAGCTATTTTTATACACTTATACATCAGCTGTGTTGCCCTCAATTGTCACGTCTGAGGCCGCCATATTGGTCAATATGGCGGCCTCAGATGTGACAATTTACACAGGAAGTATACCTATATAGTATGCAGCAGACGCTCTTGGTTATATTGCCAATACCAGCTGTGTTTTGAAATATTTTCTGTCTGCTAGCGGAAAAGCAGAACGGTCGCTCTGTCCTTTTCCAACACGTTGACTATAACCTTCCTACAGATAGCGCGCGGGCGCGCAATATTTGAATTAGTAAATGTCCCTACGTTTTAATAGGAGCCATATATAAGAAGCAAAATTAATAATTTATCTCGAAAAAATGCAAAAAAATCTAATTAATACATTCAAATATGTTTACTAAAATATATATGCCGAGTATTGCGTATATATTACGGTAAAAAAAGTATGTTTAATATCTACAATAAAAATTTTTTTCAGATTAAAATTACAAAACTTAAAATTAAAATTATAAGCCATATTAGACAAAAAATGAAAAATACACAATTTTACGAAAAACTGATAAAAATTTTGTTTTAAAATTTTGCGTATAACTTTGCGAGAAAATTTTGTTTCGATAAACGGGTTTCGGGAGCGTATTCTATGGTAAATTTCTCATCAAAATAAGTAATAAAAGAAATCTATTTTTTCAAAGTTCAAAGGTGGTTTGTCCCCTTAAATGTACTTTCGCATTTTGACGCATATCTGTCGTCCCTAACACGTACACTAACGGCGACAATTTTTGAGGGATCACGCACGGTTCATTATATTTCGCGTTTAGTTTGTTACACCTTCCTTCTGCCCCTTTTGATAGAGTGTGTACCTTTCGTCGTACCACATCACACACGTCAAATTCTACTATGCGTTTCTCTTTATTATAGACCTGAGCCTGTTTCTCCCAGGCTTGGTCAATGTGGCGCAAAACAATATCCCTTAGCGCGTCGAGGCGCTTGACGCGATCAACCCACACGGCGGGATCTACCTCTATTGTCGGCCCGCGGACTTCTACTTCTCTTCTCAGGCTTTTTACGGGTTGCGGGTGGCGTCCGTAATTCAGGAAGGCCGGCGATACTTTGGTACTCGATTGCGTGGCGGTATTTACCGCGTGGCGAAACTCGTGTAGGTGCTGATCCCACCCGCGATGGTCTTTGTCCACGAACGTCGCGATCATAGTCTTTAACGTGCGGTTACTACGTTCCACCGGATTTGCTTGTGGGTGGTACGGTGGAGTAGTCACGTGTTTGACGCCATATTCATTTAAGGTGTCCATCAGCGTCTTATTAATGAACTCCTTTCCATTATCCGTGAGTAGGAAATCCGGCGCCTCCCATCGAAATAATATCAACTCTTCGAACGCCTTGGCTACTGCTTGTTCTGTCGCTTTCCAGATGGGTTTGAGTTCGATCCAACGCGTGAATAAGCCTTGGAAGACGATCAGGTACTTGTACTGGCTTTTACTTGTCGGGAATTCCATCAAGTCCGTAGCTACTACAGCCCATGGTCGTTCAACAATCCTCTGTCCCATCTGCCCAGCGGCTCCCAATTGTGACGTCTTATATCGTTGGCACTCCTCGCACTTTTGAACGTAGTGATTGACGTCGTGCCATACACCCGGCCAGTAGTATTCCCAGGCGACGCGATCATATGTCTTCTCCACTCCTAAGTGGCCGGAGGAGGCTTCTCGATGTGCGTCGCTCAGAACCCTGGGTCGATGCTCTATGGGTACTACTAGTCGCCAACCTTCCGAGGGGTGGGGTGGGTGATTGGGTCCAATAGTGGGTACCGGCGGTAACGGTACAGCAATTCTCCCTCTACTTTCCATTTTCGGAATTTCTTTGGGAAATTCAGCACATCATTTCGGCGTTAGATATACCATTCGTCCGTTATCGACTCAAAGGCGCTAACTTCCTCCTCGTCTTCCCCCTGGCTACGAGACAGAGAATCGGGCACGTGATGATTGGCTCCTTTGCGGTGTACTATTTCGAAGTCCCATTGTCGGAGTTCCAACGCCCATCCTGCCAATCTGCCGGTCAGATCTTTCACGTTTTGGAGCCATCTCAAGGCGCTATGGTCTGTTACAACCGTAAATCCATATCGTTCAATATACGGCCGCAATTTTTTAATAGCGAACAACATCGCAAGACACTCCTTCTCCGTGGTCGTGTAATTATTTTCCGCTGGCGATAGGACGCGACTCAGATACACAATTGGGTGTTCGCCGTCTTCAAACTCTTGCGTGAGCACTGTGCCGATCGCGAAGTCTGAGGCGTCACACTGGATTGTGAACCGCCTCGAGAAATCGGGCCTGGCGAGTACTGGAGCACGAGTAAGGGCTAGCTTTAATGCTTCGAACGCTTCTTGCTGTTCTTCCTCCCATACCCACGGCTGCGTCTTCCTCAACAATTTCAACAACGGCACTTTGATCTCCGAGTCGTTTGGAAAAAAACAGCTGTACCACCCCACCATTCCTAAAAATCGACGCAATTGTTTCTTCGTCCTCGGAGGGGTATACTCCAGGACTGGCGCAATTCTTTCGGGGTATGGCCGTAGACCCTCCTTGTCCAGTAAATATCCCAGGTCTCTTACCTGGGAGCAACCGAATTCGCACTTCTTCCGATTTACCGTTAGTCCGGCTTCTGTGAACTTTTTCAGCACGATCTCCACCCATTTGAGATGATCTTTAAAGGTCTCGGTCACGATGATAATGTCGCCTAGGTACCCGAAAACGAATGGTTCAAATTCTGGCCCAAATAAACTGTCCACTAATCGTTGAAAAGTCGCTGGGGCGTTGGAAAGGCCAAATGGCATTCTCGTGAATTGCCACAGTTCTGAGTCCGGCATCGAGAACACTGTGTACTTGCTTTCCTCCTCCAACGGTACTTGGAAGTAGGCCTTACGCAAGTCGATCTTCGTAATGTATTTGGCGTTCCGGAGTTTATCCAGTATACTGTCGATTGGTGGTAGCGGGTAGGCATCTTTAACGGTTCCTTCATTCACGTCTCGGTAATCGACGCAAAACCGCTTCTCTCCCCCTTCTTTATTCACGACCACCGGAGCGCTACTAAAGTCGCTATCTGATCGTTCGATGACTCCGAGACGGCGAATATCTTCGATTTCCTTCATCGCAATACTCCAGCGAATCGGTGACCAGCATCGGTGTTTGTGCTTGACTACTTTCGATCCCACGTAGACTATCTTGTGTTTAATTAACAAAGTTGGCGCTAAATTAGGGGGTGAATTTTCCGGCAAAAATCTCTTCACAACTGCCAGAAGGCGCTCGTGTTCGTCCGGCGTGAGCTCGGAGAGTCCAGCGCATTCAGCGTGCAACTCTTTCCCTTTTGCCCCGGCAGTTCCGTAAAATTCATGCCAGTCTCCTCCCTCGACTCGCCACCGATTGTCCCAATACGCTACCTCGAATCGCCATTTCTCCTGAAAATCTACTCCTAGGATTAGGTCATGTCGCGACTGTTCAACCACGCAAATCCTCAAACGTTCCACTACGCCATCGACGTCCATCTTTAGGAGCAGTACTACACCGGACGACGACGGCGCTAAAGGAGGTGTCGGCCATTTGAGCCATGCATCCCAGTCTCGGTCCGGAGAATCGTTTGCGAGGCCAGCATTTAACTCTGGTCCCAGGGCTTTACTCAATAGTCGATTGAGTTTCTCGCTCTCGGACTCGGCGCTACGATTACCCAGGCTCATCTGACCGCCAATTGAGATCGACCAATCTCCCGTCGCGATATTCCGACTCTCGTTCACTCGCTTTGCCGTCGACTGGTCGTAGTTTTTACTACTTGACACCGTTTTCTGCTCACTTCCTTCGACTACACTCCGCCTCGTCCCGACATCCGATCGCTTCAACTGCTCTTCAGGACGGTCGTCGCCTTTCTTAGTTGACTCCGTCTCTCTCCCACTTCCTCTCTTCGCACTTCGCCTCGCTTCGTCTTCTGGTTGCTTCGCCCCTTCAGTCGGGCGGTCGTCATCCCTCTTGGTAAACGTCGCCTTCCGCTTCTTTTCTCCGACCTCTCCTGACGCCGAGTTTCCTGCGTGATCGACGCTCGTCTTGGTAGACTTCACCTCGTCATCGTGCAGTCTCACTCCTCGTTTCCGCTTCGCTTGGATTTTCTTCGGATAGGTCCCAGTAGACACTCTATTCGCCTCTTTTGGATGTGCTGCCTGATACTCCGGCCAGCCCTGAGGTCGAAATTGTTCCCATTCTGGGCCCCAATCCGACTCTTCCTCCTTCTCTGCCACTACAGGATCCCTTGACATCTTAGCCTGGGGCGCGGCGCAAATGGTCAAACCAGGATCCACTGGTTCACACGGCGCTATCTTCTCATCAACCCCTCTCATTTCGCGGGTCCCAGGGGGTTGGGCTGAGCTGCCGCTGCTCCGTTTCCCAATCGCTGCAAGATATTGCAGTTGGAACACTCGCGCGCCGTTACTCCTTCCTTGTTACAAATTTGGCAATACACCTGTCGGGCGAGTCGCTAAGGGCAATTAGCGGCCCGATTTCCCTTCTGGCCACATTCAAAGCATACGGTTTGTGGGCAGTGAGCGGCGATATGGCCTGTCTCTCCACACGTGAAGCACGGTCCCGAATTCGGTGGCCCATTCCCACGGTCCGCGATCCGTTCAATCCGATCGGGTATTGGGCTGGGCGGTAAGGTTCCGCGCGATGTTTAGGGTTCGGCTGGTACTCCTGAGGATTCCTCCCCCCCCATACTTGGTTTCCGACCCGTAGTCCCTCATTCGACGTCACGTTGGCTGCCGAGGTCAGCTGGAGCTGTGCTGCGGGGCTAGTCATACTTCCAGGCATGTCGTTCGGACTCGTGGGTGGTGGGGACTTCTTATTATTGTTGTTGCCCTTACGATTTCGGGCATTGTTGCTTTTATTGGCATTGCTGGGGGGATTGTTCCCCCCGGCGCTATTTTCCTTGACGCTACTCGCGTTGGGGGCCGGAGGCTCAACGGCTGCCACCGTTTTCTCCTTTTTCTTTTCTCCTGCCTCGGGTTCGAAAGCAGATCCTGGAAGCTTCATTTTATCTTTAGGTGGTGGTGGTTCCCAACGAGCGTTCATGTCCTTATGACGCTCATACTGGTGACCATATCGCTCAATATCTTCTAATGAATGTATTGAGCGGTTCACCACGAAGTTCCGGTACTCCGGGCGCAATGCTTCGTAAACCATCTCCACCTGTTCCCTCCTGCTCGGTGGATGTCGCAAATGATCCCGCACGTACTTAAAACACGTCAGATATGCCGAGATTTTCTCTCCTGTTCCTTGCGTTCTCCTCGCTAGGTCGGTCTTAATATCTCTTTCGCAAACTTCTCCAATAAAACGATGACGGAACGCCAACTTCCATTCCCTCCATCTAGTTACTTCTCTTCGGGTGACCCGGTGCCACCTCGCGGCCTCGCCAGTCAACATGCACGCGATTACGCGGATCACCCGGTGATCCGCCAGATTTTCCGACTTGACGCAATCATCCATGGCCGCTTAGAAGTTTTCGGCTACGGCTCGTCCTTCACGGCCGTTGAATTTCGGGGCCCAGTCCCGAAGAGTCTTTGTCAGCCCTCCAGTTCCACCCGTACCTCGGTGATAGCGGTCGCCACTTCGATCGGACGAAACGCGACGCGAGGAGTTGGAATGATACGAGGAATAGGAATAACTGCGATCGCGATGTCGATGGTGGCGATGCCTTCGCTGGCTCCTATAACTCCCGCCACTGTCGCTACTGTCGCTCGGACTGTGATACCGGTGGCGGTGATGTCCTCGTTGGCTCCTGTAACTCCCGTCACTGTCACTTCTGTTGCTCGAACTGCGACGACGATGATGTCGAGAACGGCGGCTCCTGTAACTCCCATCACTGTCACTCCTCTAGCTCGAACTACGGTGACGGTGATATCGAGAATGACGGCTCTCTGGCGTAGAGCCTCGGCTGGAGTGGCGTTCTGTCGGACGATGTTTTCTGGTCCGATCCGGTGTCATTGGACGGCCTGAGTGTTGACGCGACGTGTGTCTCCTGCCACGTCGGTGAACAGTGCGACTTTCCTTACTGTGGTGTCGGCTTCGCCTCGAGTGTTCCGTCGACGATCCAGCGCTGGTAGAGCGACCCCGGCGTCGATCTCGTTGGCGCAAAGGGCTGTTACTAGTGAGGGGTTTCTTCTGCGGATCGCGTGTTCGATCCCCCTTTGTCGCTCGTTTCTTTTTCGTTCCCGTTTCGAGGGGAACGTTTTGGTCCGCTACGGTTTCCTCCGTTTCTTTGGCCACCGAATCCTTTTTCTTCTTGTCCGGGGCCGGCGCCACGTTTGCGATTTTCTCGACCGGCGTCTTAGCCGGATGATTATTGGGTTTACCGAGTTTTCGTCGGCCTTCTGAGTCTTCCACTCTGAGACTAGCTGTACCTCCTCAGCTGGTGGTTCAACACGCCTCTTTGAAGTCTTCGGACGGAGTCGCTGATCGGCCACTTGTAGCTGTTTGTAGACCGTTTGGAACCGTTCGAGTTGCCGTTCGAGTGCTTCCATCTCTTGGTGAGTGGGCGGAGCCCTGGCGCTCGTGGCAACCGTCGTTTTAGGCATTGTACCAGTAGCCGGCGCAATCGAGGCTGGAGGCAGCTTCTCTTAGTTACTGGACTTCGATGGACCGACGCTAAACACGTTCCAGGCCTGCTATGGTGGCACCGAGGCGGACACAGTTGCGTTTACCGTTCGGGCAATGTCCTCATCGTTCGGTCGTGTGCTCAGCATCAACAGATTTCCCGTTGATGCCGCAGCCGCCGCCGCCCCTTCGTCGTTTGTCGTCTCATTCTCATCCTCTGTGAAATCGGAAGTGTCCGCAATTAACACGGATCCGACCGGTGCTATGTCTAACCCGGTGGATGGCTCGTCTATGTCTGGGTACCAGGGCACGTTTTCGGCTTGTCCAGTCACCATGATGGTGGCCCGGATCAAGCGTTCAGCCCGTTCGGCATGGGACCCTGCGGTACTGTATTTACCGTCCCTGAGGCGTTTTAGGGCCTCCTCTTGGGACATACGTTTAAAATTCGGCAGTACGGCCCGCAGATCCGGTGACTCCGTTAAAATCTTCCCCATTTTTCGGCGATATTCTTGATTGCGACTCTCCTCCATCGTGCGAACGAGCGCGGCGCTACCTCTACGTAAATTCGATTTCCCGGGTATGAACTTGAACAAGAGAGAGAACGGTGCAGGATTTCTCAACTGCGACGCTACCTGTGCTGGTACCCTCTTGATTTATACTACAATTCCTCTTGAAGGAACGGCAAAACCTACGCGGTTCTCTTGTTCGTTAATGGGCCCCCCTTACGAGAAATCAACGCACAAACCAAAAAAGTCAATAAGTTGGGGATTGCTCCTTGGCTACGACAGCTTGCGTTGGATCGACTACTCGCCTTCTAATCACACACAGCCTTGGCGTCGCTCACGCTCGGCTACGTCGCAACCTATCCACAAAATGGTGGTCTACACTCAACCACTCTCACCACGCCAGGAATTAGGAAAGGGAATTTTCGCTACCTAACGTGGCCGCCCACGTTGGGCGCCATTGAACCTACCGTGTGTCCCCCTCTTAGATGTAAGAATCCGAGTTAGTCGAGAGATAACTGTAGTATTAATAATTAAACGATTGCGGGACTGCGGGAATAGCCTTAAAAAGCGCAACGTCACTACATTCTTAACAGTTTGACGTGCACCCTTCAAGGCTGATTGAATAACCTTGCGAGAAGATTTACTTGCAGTTATCGATTTTTTAGCCATAGTCACTAACTTATTAAATTTCAGTTCCATTCCAGTTTTTCCCTTTAATTTCATAGCACTGTTAACAGCAAAAGCAAATGCTTTTTCAGCAAGACTAGCATCCTTGGGTCCGATACGTTGCGAAGCTTTATCAGCAAGCTTCTTGTCAGCCGCTTTACGATCTCCGTTTTTATCAGAGTATGCTATGTCATGTTCCTTACATGCCTGATCAAGTGGATTAATTCCAGGATCTCCTCTTTTCATTCGCTTTTTCAATTTGGTGTTGGGACCGCAGTATTGATATCCTGGAAGATGCATTTCAACAGGTAAGTTATTGATAACTGTTGGCGAGTCTTCGAGCCGCCGATCCATGTGTCTTCACGACACATCTCCACAGCGCACATCTAGCGCCATCTGGCGCTACATCTCTGCGGCGCGTGCTTCGCTCGTCGGGGCTCGCGCTCACCTGCTCACTCTCCCGCCGACCGCCGTTGTGACTACAGCTCCGTCGCTCGAGACCTTTTATGACTAGCACGACTACAGAATAAAGCCTTATTCACGCACTCCACTGTTTTTCTTTCTCCGTGCGTCCATCCACCCAGCCACCCAGGAGACTCACTCCAACAGGTTGTGGGCCAGCTCGCTGTCCAGAGGAAGGACCAAGGAGAAGACGCTTCAGAAGTTTTATACGCAATTTCAGAGAAAACTGTAAGTACGGCTTTTGTATGGTGTTATCAGAAGTGGAAGCAGTGATCGTTTGTTTGCTCGCTTTTTTTTCCTCGGGAGTGTTTTGTGTATTGTTACCGCACCAACAAAAAGTTTTAGTGTTGCGAAAATAGAAGTAGGAAAGACAGTGCGGGGTCTAAAAAGAGTAGAGAGAAAAATCAAGTGACAAAAGCGTGCGAGAAGAAAACGCGCGAGCGCTTGCCGGCGTGAACCGGCACATGTAAGAGTCAAGCGCGCGGGCTACTGTTTCTCTCTCTCTCTCTCTCTCTCTCTCTCTCTCGCTCTTACACAATATATAGAAGCCGATTCACTTCAGACGAAATTTCTCAGAAGTCACGTACAATATACGTACTGTAAAAATATCTAGAAGAAAGCCAGATAACGTATAATAAAATACGGCGTGATATTTCAAACGAGACAAAGTGAATTTTTTTGTTCTCTCTCTAAATATGCTCATATCTCTCCGAATAGAAGAATATAATTCAGAGTTATCCGAGTAGAAAAACAAATTATAAAAATTCGGAAATTTTTAATATTCAGACGTATCTAGAAGCACTCGGATGAATAAAGAAAACACACCTCGATAGAAATTTCATTGAAACGGCGGTGCAGTGAATTTGAATTTCTATACAGTACATGTTAAAATTAAATTACACCGATTTTAGTGGTTTTCTTTGACGACATACGCGTGTGCGATCGCCCCCCTCGCAGAATATGGAGAAGATTGCGTTCGTCTACTCAGATTGGGAGGGAGCACGTGTGTGGAGTCCGAGAGACGCCAGGCTAGTGTTTGATATTCAAGCTTTGTTTTGACTTGCAGTGCGGTCTAACTTAGCAAGAAATCAATTTAAAATTACCAGAGGTAGCATTAATTTTTTGTATATCATTTCAGAAGTAACAACAATCAGAAGAAAATGTCAGACGAATCTCAAAACGACAGACTCGACATTCATGAACATTCACGAGGTAAAGTGTTTTTTTTTTTTTAAATCAGAATATAAACAATTTAACTAGAAGCAGAAGCATAGGCCTATATAATTTTTATTTTTTTGAGAATTGAAAATAAAAATCGAAATTCAGAAGTGAATGCTAATCAGAGGAAATTGTTTATTCTTAAAAGCAGAATCAGAAAGCTATACTCCCCCAGGAACACCTCTGAGTGCAAACATCAAGGAGATGGACAACCACCAATCTGACGTGGAAATGAGAATGAGCACATTGGAGGATGCTTTAGAGAGACAGTCGGACATAATCGATCAACACGCTGAAATCATCAAAACTCAGACGGAAGCAATCCTCGACCTGAAGAGTACAGTTGACGAAATGAACAATGCTCTAGAAAACATCTCAGAGCAATTAAGCAAACTAACTTCAGAGGTAAATAACCACCCCGTTAGTTCTACATTCAGAGACTCAGACGACACTAACACAAACAACAGAGGAGGCAACACATCAGACGATAGAACAGTTTTAGGCGAAATAAGCCAAACATTTAAAGAACTCAGACGCTCTCTCAATACAAGTGGGGTTAACCCAAAACTTAAGATAAAAAGAGATTACAAACTGACGAAACAAACGCCACTAAGCACCTGGCTAGACAATCTACACACAGAATTAAAAGCTAACAATATACTAGACACAATTGATGATACAATTAGATCAGACATACTTGACACAGAACAAGAACACCAAGAAAAGAAAGATCTAGCCAGAGACATCATAATAAGTCATTTAGACACATATTATCATAATAAAATCTTAAAGATAAAAGACCCAAAACAAATAGTAAATTCAATCAGAGAATTCAGAAGAGCTGAATCAAATTTTACTGACTCTTCTGTCAGAGAGAAATTGTATCGCTTAAATATGAACAATAAGGAATCTGTAAGTGCCTTTTGTGATCGCTTCGAGTCGATCATTAGAGAATTTGAAACATGCGATACAAGAACACCTCTGACAGAGGAAGAAAAGAGATCAGCATTTTTAAAGGCAGTCTCTAAAAATTATAAAGAAGTCAGATCGGCTAATATGATCAGACTTCAAGCAACCAAATCAGAGATGAGTCTTGATGACATAAAAACTTTCTTGCTACAGCTGGAATCAGACAGACGAACTTCAGATGGTCAATCTTCAGATGTTAGACAAACAGGAGTAGCAAGACAAGCAGCTCCAACTGCTGAAAAATGCTTCAGATGCAACAAAGTTGGACACAGGATTGCACAATGTCCTTTAAAGGACTACAATCTCTGGTACTGCTTTTATTGTCAAGCTGTGGCTCCTCACAAAGGAGATGACTGTCCAAACAAAGACAATCCAAAAGACGGGTATGTAAGATCTAACACTTTTTATAACAAAAACACACAACACAGACAAAACAATAACAACTTCAGAGGTAAAAGTAATAGAGGCAGGGGTGGTTATAATAATAATATCAGAGGTAGAGGTAATAACAAGAGAGGTTTTACAAAAAGAAATGTAAACATTCCAACACCAGGCCGAAAACAGAAGCAAGGAGAAAAATTCAAGGCGATGCTATCAGGTAACAATACACAAATTAATAACACAACACATACAAAGCTTGTATTTATAGCAGACTCTGGTGCGACAGAGCATATAGTTAATAAGAGTATAATCTTAAGAAACTTCAGAAAAAGTTCAGGAGAATATATCAGAAGCGCGAACAAAAATAATTATGCGAATATTATAGTAGATGGCAAAGGTGACTTAATTTTAAAATCAACCTCAGATGAAAATAAGAAAATAATTTTGACTAATGTAATTGCTGCAAAGAATATCTCAGACGACCTTATATCTCTCAGACGTTTTGCAGATGTAGGCTTGAGTATTTACTTGGACAACAAAATACTTAAAATTTACGACAAAAACACTAGTGAAGAATACCTCACTGGTGTATATGAAAAACCAAATTGGTTAATTTCAATGAATGTGTCGAGAAACATGAATTCAGATGAACAACAAGAAGTCTATGATAAATATTCATGCACAGCCAACATAGTATCAGTAGACGAGTTCTCGCAACAATCTCAGGCAGACATCATGGAACTCAGAGATCAAAGTGAATCAGAAGAAATAAATAATTCAGAAAATGATCAAATGAGTCCGGCTGAGATTGGGAGGGAGAAAGAGAAAGAACAAATCAGAGCAGAAACAAACCCAGACAAACAAAATAACGACTGGGATACAAATTTAGATGAACAAATTCTGAACAGAAAAATCTTAAACTTAGACGATTATTCAGATGAGATGCTAAAATACTTACAGACAAATGTAGACAAAAATCCAAATAAGCAAAAAGAGAAGCTGAGCGAAGGAATGCTCTGGCATATCAAACTAGGACATGCTTCTCTACAATATTTAATTTTGCTACAAAAATCAGAAGAAAAACTCAGACGAATAAAATTCGACAAGTCCATTTCCGACTGTGAAATTTGTATCTTAGCAAAAATGGAAAACTTACCATTCTCAGAAGTCAGATTCAGAGCAACAAGACCATTAGAAAGGATACATACAGACACAATGGGGCCAATCAAGCCAGTCTCGTATCCAGGAGCAAACAAGTTCATTATAGTATTTGTAGATGATCACACACGATTTGCTAAAGCATACTCCACTAAACACAAAAGTGAAGCTGGAGATTGCCTAGAAAAGTTCTTGATAACCACAAGAAACTTACTAGGGAAAGAAGAAAAAGTGTGCTTTATTAGAACAGATAATGGCACTGAATTTACTGGAGGAAAATTCTCAGAAGTAATGAAAAAGGAAAAGATTGAAGGTGAGTTTGCACCTCCTTACACTCCACAACATAATGGAACTGCTGAAAGGTTCAATAAAACCATACAGTGGAAAATCAGAGCACTCATGATAGACTCTGGTCTACCAAAGAGCATGTGGATACTCGCTTTAGAAGTGGCTATCCATATTTATAATAGAACTCCACACAAAGGAATCAATTCAGAGATACCGATCAAGAGAATGGTTCCAGAAGGAAACATTCACCTTGACAAAATCAGACGTTTCGGATGTCTGGCATATGCCAAGATACCCAATGCAGAAAGCAAGTTCTCAGATAGAGCCATCCGTACAATAATGGTAGGATACTCTCAAACAGGCTATATTCTATGGCACCCAGATTCTCAGAGGTTTGTTACATCAAGACATGTAAGGTTCAATGAAAAACTGGTATACAAGGATGTATATAAATCTAACTTAAAAGATAAATCAGAGACGTTGGAAATAACTTCAGAAGTTGAAACAAGATCAGATGTATCAGACAATCAAAATTCAGAGAAAGAGAAAAGTCAGAAGAGAAAAGCAGAAAACAATAACTCAGAAGTATCAAAAGCAAATAAACCAGAACCAGAAAAACGACTATGTCTGGAAAGAAAAGCCAAGACGAACAGACGAACTTGGACACATCTCAGAGAAGCAGTAGTCGAAGTAGAAAATACTGACGATCTGCTACCAGTGCCTACTCCAACCGGAGAAGACAGAGATATACATTCAGAAGAAGATGAACTTGGACATATCTTTATAGCACAAACGAACAGGGATCCTATAAGCTATAAAGAAGCAATTGAATCAGAAGATAAACATAAATGGTCAGAAGCTATAAAACAAGAGTTGAAATCTATGGAAGACAACAAAGTCTGGACATTAATAGACAGACCTTCTTTAGATAAAGATGGAAATAAAATCCATACTATTGATTCCAAGTGGGTGTTCAAAAAGAAAATTTCAGAAGACGGTCAAACGACCTACGAAGGAAGATTAGTTATCAGAGGATTCAAAGATCGAAAAGAGTATGAACTTAGAGAGACGTACGCACCAGTTTCTAGATTGCCAATAGTCAGAGCGACATTTGCAATCATTAATAAGTTAAATTTAACAGCGTATCAGATGGATGTCAAGACAGCCTTCCTAAATGGAACTCTCGACGATGACATATTTATGGAAATACCAGACGGTATTGAAATCGATCAAAAAGTCAGAAGAAGTAAAGTATGCAAACTTCAAAAATCTTTATATGGTCTAAGAATAAGTCCCAAGCGATGGAACAAGCGATTCTCAGAAGTTGCCTTGGAACTTGGACTGGAAAAAGATGTAAATGAACCATGTTTATTTACATGGCGACTACAAAATCAGATGGTAGTGTTACTGTTATATGTAGACGACATCATACTAGCAGGCAACAATCAGAAGAAACTAAAAGAAATAAAAGAAAAATTATGCTCCACATTTCAGATGAAAGACTTAGGAGAACCTAAAGTATTTTTGGGCATGAAAATTAATAGAAACAGAGATCAGAAGATATTAAGATATTAAGATTAATCAGAGTACATAGAGAAATGCTTAGAACGTTTCACTATGAAAACCAGTAAACCACAGAAAACACCCATGGTCACAAGACAAGTTTGAAATAGAGAACTTAAAATCTCAGATGAAAATCAGACGATAACGGAAGCACCATACAGAGAAGCAATTGGAAGCTTACTCTACTTAGCAGGTGCAACCAGACCTGACATTGCATTTGCAGTAAACTTTTTATCCAGAAGACAATTGTCACCGAGTGAAAGTGACTGGAGAGATGTAAAAAGAATATTTAGATACCTCAGAGGCACATCAGAATTAGGACTAACATTCAGAGCAAAAGAAGATAACATGGAAACGATGACAGATGCCAGCTTCAGAGACTGTGAAGATTCATCTTCAACAGGAGGATATATAATCAAACTCTATGGCGACACAATTATGTGGAGAAGTTATAAACAGACGTATGTGTCACTGTCCACTTGCCAAGCAGAATACCTAGCCATGAGCAATGCTTGTCAAGAAATAATTTCTTTAGACAAAGCAATCAGAGACATTACAGGGAAAACTTTGTATCCCGTCACGCTATGGTGTGATAACAAATCTGCAGGCGATTGCACTCAGATGGAAGGAAATCAAAAATTGAAAAATTTTGATGATGACCTAGAAACAATTCAGAGAAAATTGCAAAACAGAGAAAAGACAGGAAGTAAAAGTCACATGGCAGATACACATGGGGACTACATTAAACAATGTGTCTCAGAAGGAAAAATTAAAGTCAGATGGATATCCACTTCAGAGAATATGGCAGATATTATGACAAAACCTCTATCTAATGAAACACATAAATATCTCAGAGACAAAATACTCAACACATAACTAGCCACTAGAAGTAAATCTCAGAGTAAATCAGACGAACACAAATTTTAACTATGTTTCAGATATGGGTGATTCTGCCGTAACTGGCTCATTCTGCGCGCCTGCTTCCCAGGCGTTTACACGTTTGAAAAAAATCGCACAAGCGGTTTTTTTATGTATGTCTGGCATAACTAACTATATTTACCAATAGTTAAAACCGAGTATGCAGGCTTATATTTAAAACTACGCAATATAATAGGCCTCAAATGTCAGTTCCGTAACCTGTCTCCAACACGGATTTCAATCTAAAAGGTCGATGCAGATAAAAGTACGACATGTAAAAAAAATTCCATCATATATAGTATGAACTATAGACCTATTACAATATATTTTTCATGGTTTTGGGATTAAAATTAATTATTTAATATTAAAGCTGGGCGCTTACTCTTTGACGCCCGTTTTTGCATTAAAAAGGTACCCTCTACATTACCTTATGTTAAAAGCGTTCTAGTGTGTCATATAGCGCCGCCTATCGGTAGAATTTCAAACTATATACTACTATTTATGAAATCCAACCGTAGCATGGTTCCAAAATTCAAAATTGTGGAAGTGAGAGCTGATTTTTCATCAGAAATTTCGAAAAAAAGCACAACCTGTCAGTTCCGTAACGCTAGTAAACTACTACTTAGCAACAATGTATTTAAACATATAGGGCGTTTTTCTCGAGTAAATAGTAAGTATTTTCGAATATATGTGCAAAGAATTGTTTATAATAATTACGCTAGGCTATGCGAGCTGATAAACGCCTAAATGTCAATTCCGTAACCGTCAGTTCCGTAACACATAATACAGTAAGTATCATTAATACATTAATAATGTCCTAATCATTGCTTTTTTAGTATTTAAATGGCTCCAGTTACAAGGAAACGTCTAATAAGAGTCTAATTTTTTTTAAATAATTCGTCATTTAACGATATTGCGATCTTCGTGAATAAACGAACAGGCTGTCAAATATTGAGTGAATATACATATACATATAGATAGATAGATAGATATATATATCTTAGACGATTTAATTTTTTTTTTACCAAGTTAAATTAAAATTTACTGGAGTTTTAGTAGCGCGAATTACAAAAATGTCAGTTCCGTAACCTAGTCAAATATGGATTCTTCACATAACTTGTTATAAAAGTTATATGTTGTGGTTTAGCTTTAGGGTCTTGTTTTGTATGTAATTCCAGTTAGAATGACCGTCCGATAAGTTAAAAATAGTCGATTTTAGTATAGAACATTTTTGTGCCCGTTTTGAGCCAGTTACGGCAGAATCACCCATATAGGAAACCAAGAAGGCGATGAAAATAGAAGTCAGTCAGAGGAGTGAAACGTGGAAGTAAGCTGTCTGAGTGAGAGGATCAAGCGACCCGAAGGGAGGGAGTGTTGGCGAGTCTTCGAGCCGCCGATCCATGTGTCTTCACGACACATCTCCACAGCGCATATCTAGCGCCATCTGGCGCTACATCTCTGCGGCGCGTGCTTCGCTCGTCGGCACTCGCGCTCACCTGCTCACTCTCCCGCCGACCACCGTTGTGACTACAGCTCCGTCGCTCGAGACCTTTTGTGACAAGCACGACTACAGAATAAAGCCTTATTCACGCACTCCAGTGTTTTTCTTTCTCCGTGCGTCCATCCACCCAGCCACCCAGGAGACTCACTCCAACAATAACTTTATCAAGCAGTCCATTGCCTTTCGGCCCTTTCTGAGATTTGTGAATCTCAGAAAACATCTCTCTTCGAGTGTTGATTTACAACTGACAATCAAGGTATAAAACAAGCGTTTACATTTCAAGAGCTCAATGTTGAATCTGTCTCTGTAACGTGAACATGGATTTTACTGAGCAGAACGTCAAACTCCCCGTCGCGAATTTCGATTTTGGAAAAGAGAAGAGAAAGAAGCGACATGGTGAATTATTGCCAGATAGTATACGAGCAGTATTCTGCGGGCCATCAAACTGTGGAAAAACAAATAGTTTATTGGCTTTAATTACACATCCCAATGGTCTTAGATTCGAGAATTTGTACGTATACTCAAAATCCTTGAATCAGCCAAAGTATCAGTTGCTCAAGAATGTCTTGGAGCCGATTGAAGGAGTATCATATCTTCCGTTCAGTGAGCATGAATCTGTAGTATCTCCAGATGAACCCCTTCCAAATTCAATTATGATATTTGATGACGTAG
Organism: Pteromalus puparum; assembly: GCA_012977825.3. Taxonomy (NCBI): domain Eukaryota; kingdom Metazoa; phylum Arthropoda; class Insecta; order Hymenoptera; family Pteromalidae; genus Pteromalus; species Pteromalus puparum. The sequence continues at coordinate 41,161,452 of CM053168.1, forward strand.
CATGTGAGAAGCAGGATAACGTCAGAGCATTTTTCTGCATGGGGAGACATAAAAGTGTAGACAGTTTCTATCTATGTCAATCGTATGCTCATATAGGGAAACATCTCATTAGAGATAATGTTAATTTGTTAGTGATTTATTGTCAAGACGATGTAAATCTGAAACATATCTATGAAGATCATGTGAATACCGATTCAACTTTCAATGAATTTCGAAATTTATCTTCTGATTGTTGGAAGCATGATAAGTGTGGATTCATTGTTATTGACAAAGATAGAGCGACGAATGAGGGTAGACACAGAAAAGGATTAGATTGTTTTGCAATAAAAAAAGTATTATGAGTGTAAAACTTACAGTACAGATGTAGACATCATCTCGACAGCATGTCGGACTTCAAGAAAGAGAAGAGTATTCTTAGCGAGCTCTTGCGAGCTCGTGAGGCTATTAAAAGAAAATACACTCTATTAAAACAGGAGAAATATGATTTTGAAAAAGTCATTGGTGATGCTCTGAAACCAGTCGTCACACTACTTGAGAAACTTATCGTATTCAAATCTGAAAGCTTGCAACAACCCATTAACATTTTTGATACTCGCAAGAGTAAAAAAATTAGAAAACAAATAAAATTTGATCGATCAAGTATGCTAAACGATCTCAATAATAATACTAATAATAATTCAAGTTTATTCGATGATGATGATGATGAAGATGTAGACGATGATTTTGAGTCAATGGGTGACACAATAATCAATTCTTCTTTTAAATCTGCCCATTGAAGACATGAATCATCCCAAGGCTTCTTATCTTTGCTAGATAAAAGACGCAGTATAATAGATAATATATACGGAGTGCGGAAAGTTAATGGTGTCTATATGTTTAGTGATTCAGAAATAGAATTTGATGATAAATATGTCAGAGTGAGAGGCGAAAGTAATCTTAAAAGAGTTCAGCAGATTGTGTAAATTATCGCATGATTCTGGAAGCAACAAATGTTCATCGGAAAAAAACATAGCAAAAATGAATCTATATGAAGTTCAAGGAGTAATAAATATATGAATGTCTTAGCACCAATGTTCCGTAGTCTCCACGTAAAAAGAAAAACAGCAGCACCGGAGAAGAACTCATACCTAAGTATAAAATAGCTAAAAAAAATTCTTCCATTGATCCCGTCTACTGGGATGATCCGAACGAGCTTATCGAGCGACTCCAATTATTGATTGCCGAACGATATGCTGGAAATAACAATCACACCAATGAAATCCAAACCATTATTGAAGAATTACGTGAAGCTGAATATATATATTGAAACACAACTTTCTCATTTGGATTAGTAGCACCATGGGTCTCGACGTGTTTGGAAGAAAACTTGAGGGCTCGCAAGTCGATCGCGGTCCTCCAGGCATTGGTTTCAATTTTACATCAGACAGAGATTTTGATTTAGAAAATAAGCGGCTTTGCAATCTAGGAGCACCGAGTCATGCAAACGATGCAATCACCTTGCATTCACTAAAAGTTATCCTACAAACTGAAATAAATTATACAGCTTCTAAACTTGCTGGAATTAGTGAAATTATAGAAGAATATAAGCAGCAAGTTGAAAGACATCAATTGGAAGTGGCTGCAAAACTGAGATATTTTTATAGTACAACTCTTCGTAATTACTCTGGTGTTGATTATATCATTGAAGAAGTGAATAAACAATTAAAAGTTCGTATAGACGAATTTCCAGACGGATTTTCATCTACTACTACAGACGAAAATGGAACATCGAAAGTAGCTGAAGAGCTGCATAAGCCAGCACTTCGCCGCTACAAGAGAAGAAAATATGACATACGTGGCATAGATGAGACTTGGCAAGCTGATCTTGTTGAAATGATACTATAACGGTGTTGTTAGACCGGGATCCAGGAGAATGACGTGGTCTGCATCCGAATATAAACGATCAGTGGCGCATCCACTGATCGACAAATAAGCGAGAGGAGGAATATGTAGCAGCTAGTTGCAGGCTTCTTGTAGGCTGTACGAAGCCTGGCCCGTAGCGCAGTTTGCTATACGTGCACGTGAGCCCGCGGCGGCGTCGTGAGTGATTGGGCTACGTAGCTAGTTCGCGGGATAAATTATGAGTGAATCGCGTGGGAGTGGGCAGAGTCAGGAACAAAGTGACACAAGCCGAGTAATAGTAAAGTTTCTCTTTATGTAAAGACTCAAAGATCAGTACAACAGCAGCGCGGAGTAAGAGAGACGGAGCAGAGCGAATAATGCCGAGAGAGAGAGTATTGCGATCGGGCAGGTACTTACAGTGGTGCTTCGTGAAGCTGGACACAGGCCTCGTGGCTTGGACCGGAGCGGCGCAGTACGGAAGACCAGTGGCTCGACGCTGGGAAGCAGGACGAAAGCCTCAAAGCCTCGTGTGTGGCCAAGTGCAGCTGGAAGTCGAACGGCAAACCAAAGGGCACGCGATGCTGAACAGCCGCGGGATAATTCCAGCGACACACGGGGATTCTGGTCACGGACGCAGTAGCAGTCCTCTGGACGATGAACGCACGCACGGATTTTAAGAAGCACGGAAATGAGGAGGCAGTATCGGCACGACTGCACTGCACGGCGGTAAGCTTCTAAGTGTCGCGGCGCGAGACGCGACCGCGTGAATAGTCTAGTTTCTCTCTCTCTCACTCTCTCGGACGGCGCCACACACACATACACGCAGCGCGCGGCTCTCTCTCTGTGTGTGTGTTATAGGTGTCTGCTCCGCTCACTTACCTGCTGCTGAAAAGGAATGTTATACACAGGAATGTTTACAGAGATAATATTTATTATATCGTGATCATATAATATAGGGGAGAGAGGGACGTAACGAGTGCACACAAGGCAACTCGTTATAATACCTTACTCCAAAATATTTTATATGTTTTGGCTAAGTTCATTGCGCAGCTTTGAAACCCCTATGGTTCTTAAGATATCAAGGTTTGAATTTTTTTTTGAAAATTTTTTGATTCCTTATATCTCTAAAACAATGTAGTCAAATGCTTCGAAATTTTATTTGGTGATTCACCATAAACGAAGATATCTGCTGTTAATTAACCGATAGTCGAGATGGTAGTGTTAGTGGTGGAGATGGAGGTCGAGGCCAGTCCATCTGCTCTAGGCAAGGACACGGCTGGCGGCTGCATCTCCGGCAGCGAAAGCCATAGCAGTGCCAACAATCGTCCCAGAGATCGAGACCAATGTTGACAGCTTGACATGAAGAGCATTTTGCTCCTCGTGGCACCTCCGTACCATCGGTAAGCCTTTCTAGGAAGGCTATCTCTTCTTGCAGATAGGAAAAACGCCGCTGCTTCTCCTCATTGCGCACCACGTACTCTCTGGCTGTGATAACTATGTCTGCACACTCAGTGCCGTAATACTCGTGGAGCTCTAGCTGCAGTTTGAGACGATTATACGCCTCTATATGGAGGGTATAGTCTCCATCAACTGGCTTGCTTCGTGAAATAGAGCAACAAGCTCCAAATTTGTCACTTTGTCAAGATCTACTGGATTCATCAGTTCTGTCTTGAAACTTTTCATCATTTTTAATAGTTTGTAAACGGTCCGCTTTGCAATGAGCGTACCTGAAAATATGATTTTTTGTGATCAAGAATATAAATTTAAAATTCATGAATTATTATCTTTCATTTATATCTGGCGCATAAAGTGGAGTCTTCTTATTCTTCATTTCTATTTCCTTGTTATCCTTGTCTCCTCTACGCACGTGTGCCGTTTAAGCCGTTTCGCCGCTCCCGGCCACTTGCGTTGTCCCCCGCCTCGCATCCCGTCGTGAGCATCCTTCGCCAGTCACGGTGTCCTCGGCAAAGCCCTCCACCCCCCTGACGAAAGCAGGGCCGAATCAACGCTGGTTGATGGGGCAGCCAGGTCCTGTTGGCTAGACGGACCCGGGCCCCTGTACTATCCGGCAGCCTGGGAGCGCCAGCAACCCAGTTTTCGAGCTGTGCCCTCCGTGCTTAGGCTCAAGAGCCCAGCCCGGGAGACAGCAAGGCGCAAGCGGCCAAGAGAGAAGGCAGTCAGGCCGCCCTGTCGCACGGCGCACTGTAACTCGGGAACCTCAGAATCGCAATTCCTGTGAAGCCTGCAGACCTAAGTCCACGGCACTCCCCCTAAGGTTGCAGACAACAGTCCTCCAGTCGCACACGAGGCGACCTTTGTACTGCCCTGCTTGCTCGGGCAGTCCGGGGACGCCAACCCCGGTAGGGTGCGAATTCCCTCCCTGAAAAATATGTGTGTATATGTGTGTATATTTGTGCGAGTGTTTGTGTGTGTGAGTGTGTGTGAGTGTGTATGTGTGTAAGTCAGCGTGGCACTCGTTATCATTTATTTTTCGTTTAAATAAACATTTAAAAGTAGGTCACGCAGCGAGCGATAATACACCTTTAATCGCTTGTTGATACACTAGCGGTCATTATTTATGCTAATTGACCTACTTAGCTACTGTTTACAACAATTAGGTGTCATAAATCATGTTAATTAATTAAATTAGCTACTGTTTACATAAAAAAGTGCTACTGTTTATGTAAACACGGTTACTGTTCTCCCTCCCCCTGGCGCCAGTCTAGGCCACGCCACCTGTCTCGCTTTCCGGGCCCATATACTACTTACATTTACAATAGTCTAGATATAACAAGGTGCGTCATAGGGTCGACCATACCGCCTCAAACCCAAAAGTTAAACCTCATTTTTCTCAACATTACTACAATGTATTAGAAAAAAAATCGTAGTCATCCATCCAAACTATATTATTCTACTTTCTTAGTTTTTCTACATTTATTCCCCAGCCTACTTCAATAATATTTATATCCAAACAATTAATTAAAAATTTGTGGAGAAATGATAAGAGTTCAACATTTTCAGGAAAAAATGTTTTATCAAGAGGAATACTTTTAGAAGTTTGTGAAAAATTTATCATACATTTGACTAAAGTTTTGTTGGGAGTGCAAGAAATTCATCCTTTTTGTTATATAGACATGATACCTATTTCATTAGAATTCACAGTTTACTATTGTTTCACGGAAGTGGGACAAGAACTTTCATTCGAAAGATTTAATATTCAATGCCTTAACTTAATGAAAAAGATTTTACAATGCAATGATTACAAACCAGGAAAAGCGATCGAAGGTAATTTATACATTTTTTTAGTGAATTTTTTATTTATATCACCTAATGTATTTTTATCTTATTCATATTCCATGGATTCAACTTTATATTCTAACATGTTTGCGAACATTGTACCTTAATTAATTGATTCAGATTAGACTAGATTATATAAGTCTTCAGGTAATCGAAGAAACTATGATACTCAAGACGAAAGTCTATTGGATTTGACAATGAATGTGTGTTTGCTTCCTCCTAAGAGGAAGCTTTGTAATAGTAAAATTTTCAGTTTCGCTAATACTTCGTAGAAACGCATTTGGAGGTGTTCGGAGTACGAATCATACGTTTTTAGAAAAAGTCCGTGCCGATGGCTGTGTGTGTGTGTGTGAATGTGTATGTGTGTGTGTGTATGTACGTATACCGCCATAATTTTGGAACCATGCGACGGATCGTAATAAAATTTGACATGCGTATATTTTTGCTAATTCTGAAGTTAGGTCATTTTTTGTTTTATGATTCTGACCATTTTATGGCCATATTATAGCCATTTTTCTATTTTTGAAAAAATATTTTTGCTTTTTTATATTGATATGATTTATACAATATATTCAACAATAGTGTATCTAAAAGAACATAAATTTGTCTACTTTTTCCCGCAAGATTTTCTAGATTGACTGATCTGTTCATTTTTTATGATATAAAAAGTAATTTTTCAAAAAACATATATAACTCAAAAAATAAATAGTTAAATGTTTTAAAAAAATTCATGACAATTAAAAACAACGATATCTTCTAGTTGTAAAAATTTTAAGCAATTTTGGCGACTAGTTTTTGAGATAAAAATCAAAAACTAGAAAAAATGTTTTTTTTATGTCGTACGATTACGGGAGTAAAAAGAGTTGAAATTTTAGGAAAAGATTGACCTTTTGATCACTTCGGCTAAGTTCTTTTTATAGCTTATGAAACCTTTTAGTTTAAAAGATATTAAGATTCAAATTCTTCAACTTCACGCTGTATACTCTGTGTAACTGAACATTATTATTTTTGTTAAACCATATAATTTGATAATTAAAGCTTAGTATATTTTGAGAGTTTTCATGGTTTTATAAAATGTTCGTGCAGATGGTTTTGTCTGTGTGTGTGTCTGCATGCGTGCGTGCATGCGTGCGTACGTATACTGTTATAATTCTGGAACTACGTGATCGATCGTAATAAGATTGGACGTGCATATATGTTCTCTGATTTGAATTCGAATAAACCTATCCTGTAGTATCGAATAGTAGCGAATATTTAAATTCAAAGACTTCCAACCTCACGCTGTATACTCTGTGTAACTGAACATTATATTTTTGTTAAACCATATAATTGATAATTAAAGCTTAGTATATTTTGAGAGTTTTCAGTGTTTTATAAAATGTCCGTGCAGATGTTTTGTCTGTGTGTGTGTCTGCACTGGGCGTTGCATGCGTGCGTACGTATACTGTTATAATTCTGGAACTACGTGATCGATCGTAATAAGATTGGACGTGGCATATATGTTCTCTGATCTGAATTCGAATAAACCTATCCTGTTAGTATCGAATAGTAGCGAATATTTAAATCAAAGAATGAGTTGATTGTCCCAGGAATTATCTTCCACTAACAGAATAGGAGGAAGCAAGTGCCAATGACTTGGCAGCGGTTTTTTTTTTTTTTAGTTATATATGTTTTTCAAAAAATTACCTTTTATATCATAAAACATGAACAGATGGGTCAATCTAAAAAATTTATGATTCATACAATATATTCAACAATGGTGTACCTAAAAGCTGCTACCCACAAGGTTGAATATTTCCCGCTTCTCCGACGCTCGCGCTCTCTCGTCTTAAGAGGCTCGCGGGCTTCAGTCCGAGCGGATCTCGGCGAGACCTCTCTCCCAGTAGCTATGAATACAGAAAACGATTACGATGGTCTAAAATGCGACTGTGGGAGTGCTGAAATGAGCTTTAAAATTTTAAAAGACGATTATGGGAGTATAGACATCAGCGTCAAGGGTCTGAAAGGCGGCTGTGGGTATGTAGAAATCTATTGCAAAGGTCAAAAAGGCGACTGTGGGAATACAGAAAACGATTACGATGGTCTAAAATGCGACTGTGGGAGTGCTGAAATGAGCTTTAAAATTTTAAAAGACGATTATGGGAGTATAGACATCAGCGTCAAGGGTCTGAAAGGCGGCTGTGGGTATGTAGAAATCGTGAAAAATAATTAATCAAAAAAATGAAGCCACCCGCAATTTTGTAATTTGCAGTTGTTAATGTTATTAACGATTCCGCAATTACTGGTATTTTTTTTATTACGATATATGTAAGTTATTTTAGGAGTTCACGGAGCTGGGCCAAATCTCCGAAACTACTGGTCGAATTTTTACGCGGCATAACAATTTTTTCATGCAAATCCCACCAGCTACGCAACACACCCGGTTGCGGGCCAAAAACACCAAATTTTGAAAATCGATCGATTGGTAATATCGATAAATCATATTGAATTATATAACGTTGGGTAGGTCCCCCGAAAATAAAAACCCCTTTTAGGAAACCCCAAAAATTTTGTCCGTTTTTGCGTAGCTCTCACCGTTTCCGAGAAATGGATGAAAAACGATATTTGAACCAATCGATCGCTTATAGCGCCGAAACTATTGGTCCGATATTTTCGCGATATAAGAACTTTTTTGTGTACACCCCAAGAGCTTCACAACGCCATAGGTTGCGCGTCGATACGACGACTATTGAAAATCGATTAATCAATCGATCGTCTATAACTCCGAAACTATAGGTACAATAATTTCGCGGTACAAGAACTTTTTTATGTACACCGTAATGGCTACGCTATGCAACATTATTACGGCATCATAGACACGCTTTACACAAACGCACGCACGCAGATGCATGCTATTTACATAAATATGAGATAAAATAGAGACTACAAGGGAGAAAACGATCATGTCTCACCGACCGACGGACGTAGACTGACAATTTTTATAAATTCTCGCTTCTATGTAGTCTAAATATCATCGTCATCGAAACTTGACTTTCTGACGATGGTTTTATTTTTATCGCGAGTGAAAAAAAACTCAAATACGTATGATATACTGACGCAAGTATACGTTGCATAGAGTCCTGAATACAGTGAGAAAAAGTTGATATATTCTTGGAGAATGTCTTGAAAATACTCATATTTTGCAGAGTTTCTCGCTCCTACGCTATCTGATATGTAGCGTCGTCAAGAACCCAGCTTACCGTTGCCGGGTTTTATTTTCGCTACGCAAAAAGCACCCTCTACTGTCGAGTTTCGTAGCTTAGCGGCACTATAAAAGAGGCCTGAGTTGAGCAGTTGCTATCAAACAGTATCCAGCAGTAGCCACGGAAACTTCAGAGAGAACTGTGCAATCCACGATGGACAAGCTTCAACTGTTGACAATCGCGTTTACTGTCTTGAGTGCGGTTCTTGTACGTGAGCCGACAGCACGCATTTTTTGTAATGAAGCATGACGTCGTTCTTTAAAACACTGCTCGGTCAGCTGTTTATTGAAGCGGTTAAAATATATTTTGAGCTTCTGCAGTCTACGTACTATTATGTACTTATTTAATCGTGGTTTGTTGGAAAGCGAGGTGGATATTATCCGTGCTCTCGGCGAGTCTATCGTGAGTCGTGGAATGCAAAATGCCTGGCCAGTTCAGGTTATAATGCAGCAATATCAGCTGATTCTTGGTAAAATTTTCTCTCTTAAAGCATATGTAAGAGCTCGCTGTGAGCACAATTTTGATCTTGAATGTCTGTGTGTATAGATCTTGATAAAATGATGGCCGACGCTGAAGTAGATGCGCTGATTGAGCTCGTACAACTAGATGATGAGGAGGGGAAGCAGAACGAGATGCCATTGGACCTTACAGCAGTAGCAGCAGACACAACAGATGTTACTACCGTAGTTGTCAAGATGGAAGCTAACGAGACGTTAGCCGACGTAGTCTCAGCAGATACAGGTAGTTTCAATGCTACTACTGCTGCTGCTGCTGCGGAGACACTGGCAGAATCAATCGTCACGAATGCTGCTACCACAGCTATGGATGTCGAAACATCGCAGGTCGAGCCAGCGCCCTCTGAGGTGCACGCGATAACGACGCTTGAAAAAAACGATGACGAGGGAATTAATGAGAATTATAATGCTGATGATAATGACGCAGAAGTCTCTGATGCGCCGTCCTCATCGTCTAACTCTACTACTACTTCCATCTACTCCACATCCTCAGTCGATTCATCCTCAGCCACCGAAACAGCAGCTGACGAAACATCGGGACACAGTAGCACAAACAGTGTATCTGGTGGCGATTATGATGATGATGAATGTAAGAGTTTTCTCACATGTACATTACCACAAGAATAAAGGTGTACAAAATACTAAAAAATACAAATCAGCGTTATGGTTGCAGGAGGGTGCTGGCGTCGAACAGCCGGAGAGACAGCACATCGTGATTCATCGGGAGTTTACGAGATATAATCCGTTTTTCCGTCCGAATAATCGTAAGGCGCTGATAACCATCAGACGGCCACCAGAGAATGCAGACGTCGTGGAGTGGCTAGGGCTCGCTATGCATGATCTGCGCAGGTATGTGTGCGAGACCACAACACCTGACGACTTTGTCGGTATAACAATAAACTCAGAGCAGTTTAGACAGGGTGTAGCGTGTATTTCGTATAGATTAGTGCGAGAACTGAGCGCAGTTGAAATGTCAGAAATACTGCAGAGTGTAACACAGAGTAACACGGAGTTCGAGATTGATAATACACTGATAGTTAATGTTAATACTGTGACAGTGCCTCGAGGGTGGGTCGAGTCTCGCTCACTTTTGAGACCACTTTTAAACGATCTATTTTAACGATTCAAAATATGGATAATCTCTGTCTACCTCGATCGCTTGTTTGCGCGCATATGTATGCTATCCGCGGTAACGTTCGCACGGGGTATTTGCAGAAAATGTGGGACAGAATCAGACAATGTAACGGTAAATGGCAAAAAGAGAAGTCAATAAAACTTGCTAACAGTGCTAGAGTTGTTATACCCGAAACCGGCTGTGGGATACCCGAGATGTAACTTTTTCAAGAGTACTACGCATGTTTAGACTTTGCAATAGTAGTCTATTCATTTCAAGGGTTTGCTCGAGATGAAAAGCCTATATACGATGGATCGAAATATGTTCATAATGTCAGTAATACTGCTAGGTATACTCTTCGTTATGTATTACGAGAGTAGCCGACATTATCAGCCTATTTTGAACTTGGTAGCTGCGGCCGGTAGTAGGGGATATTGCATACCTTAAAATAAAAAGGTAACAAACGAAAAGAATCATAGGTGCCCGAACAAGTGTCGCAATCAAAGTCCGAACGTGACCAAGCTGCCAGACATGTAGTGTGTTCACACTATAATAGAACCTTTTTCAGTCAGACGTGTCTTTCGAATCATCTGAAATCAGGGTCATTTGATAAGAATCATACAGTATGCGTGAGTTTAAAAATTTGTACGAGGTGTTGTATAACGATTAGAGCTACCACCAGCAATAATACACCCCCACATATTTGTGATACAGTCTTTTGTAAGGTTTGAAAGCTGATGCAGCCAATTGACTATCTTTCTTTTATGCGGCCTATAGCTGAAACGCGTCAGCAGACGGCTAGTAGCAGCACGAAAAAACAGACTTTATACTTATTTTACGATTTCGAGACACAACAGTCGGAAGCTGTATTGGGTGATGATAAGACACATATACACGTTGTCAATCTGTGTGTAGTACAGCAGGTATGTAGTGCCTATCTGGATAACAAAAATATTTCTGAATCATGTAATTTTGGCGGGGTGCGAGAGCATGTGTTTAAGGACGATCCGGTAAAAGAGTTAGTAGACTTAGCCTTGAATCGTAGAAAAAATATTGTAGACGTGATCTGTATCGCAAACAATGCTCAAGGATTTGACGCGCAGTTCGTGCTGAAATATTTGGTAGGACGCAAAGGCTTCAGTGAAATGCCTTCCGTAATTCTAAACGGGTCAAAAATAATTATGATGAAGTTTGCACACATTAAATTTCTCGATAGTTTAAATTATTTACATATGGCTTTAAGTGTTTTACCGAAAGCTTATGGACTTGGTGGTGGTATTTAGAAAGGGGCATTCCCCCACTTATTCAACAGACCGGAGAATCATAACTATGTAGGCGAGATGCCACCTGTAGAGAGCTACTCACCCGACTCGATGGGTGTCGAGGAGCGAAAAACATTCTTAGAGTGATACGCCGATAGAAAAGAACAAAATTACATTTTTGATTTTCAAAACAAGATCATCAAGTATTGCAAGCAAGACGTTAAGATATTAAGACTTGCATGCCTTGCCTTTAGAAAGACTTTTATCGAATGCGGCTCGATAGATCCGTTCTTAGAGTGTGCCACTATTGCGTCGTCGTGTATGCGTGTGTACCGTAAGCAATTTTTAAAAAAATATACAATTGGCATTATACCGTCGGGTTGCTATCGTCGAGCAAATAAACAATCACTAAAAGCAGCACAATGGCTTACGTGGATCGAGCATGAGACAGGCTGGTCGATACAGCATTCTGTAAATTCGCGTGAAAAGAGACTGCCCGAATGCCCTCTGGTGGATGGATTTTGCGTGTTAGAAAACAATGAGAAAGTCGTACTGCAGCTCCACGGGTGTTATTGGCATGGCTGTGTTCGCTGCTACACTGATGACGACCATCAAATCACGACGATTTGTCAATCGTGAATGGCGAGAGTATGGACGAGCGGTGCGAGAGAACGCTTAGAGTTTCGGGAAAAATTAAGAGACACGGGTATCGTCTCATTGATAAGTGGGAGTGTGATTTTGATCGCGAGCACAGCGAGAACGAGCAAATAATGACGTATATAAAAGAGGTCACAAAAGACTGACATAAACCACATAATCCGCGAGATGCATTTTTCGGTGGCCGTACGGGTAACACGATAAAATTATACAGACATTCGCGAGAATGAAAAAATTAAATATATCGATGTATGTTCATTATACCCGTACATGTGTAAATACGGTCGCTACCCCGTTGGTCATCCGAAACTTTATGTGAGTGAGGTTGAGTGTGCTCGTGTAGTTGGCCCCGACAACAAGATCAGCCAGATTGACTGACTACTGTTGTGCGAGGTGTTTACCGAGAAATATTTACCACCCTATTCTACCCGTAAAAATGCATAATAAGCTACTATTTCCGCTGTGTAGATCGTGTGTCAGGAAGACTGTAAACACGAAGACGTGAACGCACGCGTTTTTGTCGGTACCTGGGTGGCCGACGAGCTTAAAAAAGCCGTGGAATTTGGTTACGTAATTATTAAAGTATTTGAAATATGGTCGTATAAAATTACACAATTCGACAAACGGTCACGTAAACGTTGCCTCTTTCACGAGTACATTGATAAATTCTTTGCGAAAAAGACCTATGCATCGGGATACCCACCAGAGTGTAGAAATGATGATGAGCAAGCAATAGATCGCTATATTCAGAACTTTGAGCAAGAGGAGGGTATAAAACTCGACAAAAGTCAGATAAAATTCAATGCTGGTCTACGCTCCGTGGCAAAGCTGTGTCTCGTTGTGGGGAAAGTTTGGGCAACGCGGAAACATGACAAAAACTGAGATAGTAAGAGACCCGCAGAGATTGTTCGAGCTACTAACTAGCCCCGATAAAGTTGTGAATTCTATACTGCCGGCCAGCAATGAAATCCTCGTTAGTTGGACAAATACTAACGAGGATGCTGAAATTGAACCGTCACCACTGTGCAACCTGGTTATCGCTGCTTACACTACTGGTCTGGCGCTACTCAAACTTTTCTCCGAGCTCGAGCCACTGGGAGAACGCGTGCTGTACTATGACACAGATTCCATAGTGTATGTGAGCCGAGAGAACGGATGCGAGTATGAGCCGTCAACGGAACCATTTTTAGGGCAACTTACTGATGAGTGGGCGGGCTATGGGCTAGGCACATACATTACATACCTTTGTCTCCGCCGGACCAAAATTGTATGCTTATAAGTATCTAACGCCTGACGGCTGTGAATCGTGTGTATGTAAGATCGAAGGTATCCGATTGAATGCATCAGCATCCGAAAAGATTAATTTTGAATGTGTGCGTAAACTTGTGAGTGGTGAAATACCACCGACATTTGTCTCTTTTGATGCGATTAGACGTACAGCGTTGCATGATGTGGTCACACGCTCGGAATGTAAAGTCTGTGAACCTGTCTACTCTAAACGTCGCTTTGTTGCCAACGATAAGAGTTATCCGTACGGATATGTAACTCTAAAGTGACTAATAAAAAGTTTAAACTTAATACAATTTTTCTATATTTAATAATAACTTACCCAGCTCTCATAACCCGCGCGCGCGCGCGCGCGCGCGTGTGTGTGTGTGTGTGTGTGTGTGTGTGTATTCTGGCTGAACTAGCCTTCAAAACCGCTCGCGCGGAGGGTGCGCGTATCACAAGCCTCCCGGAGGGAAGCTAGCCATATGGCTAACCTTCGGAGTCTCGCACCGCGCGCGCGCGCGCAAATGAGCTCCCTGGAGGGGAAGCCAGATGACTTGCTTCTGACAAGCTCGACGACCGCTCGCGCATACGCGCGAGGAGGGGCCCCCGCGCCGCACGTTTGTGGTTCTCCCCCGCTAGGGGGCGTTGCAGATGCTCGAAGTGTCATAAATCTCGCGTGTCGCTCGGTCTGACGAGCATTGCGCGTGCATCGCCTGCCCACCACATCATGGATGTGCGCTGGAGACATCCCTGGACATGCATGATTTGCGGTCCCACCTCGTATGGCAAGACCGTGTTTGTCGGCAATTTTCTCAAATACATCGCACAGATGAGCGATACACAATTTGCGCGCATATTACGCTACTATACGGAATGGCAGCCTGCTTATAAGAAATTTGCTGGTGGCAGTATTGAATTTCACGAGGGATTGCCAAAACAGGAGGACTACAGTGGAGATCCCGAACAACCGAAACTCTTGATTCTCGCCGATCTGATGCGTGAGTCGTCGAGTGCGAGTGTAGTTAATCTATTTGTCAAGGGCAGCCATCATTGTAATCTGAGTATTTTCTTTCTCTCGCAAAATCTCTTTCATCGGGGTCAGCGAGTAATAGCCTATAGCGATGCTGTCTCTCGGCCATTTCATTATCTACTGCTGGACTTGAAGCAGGATACACCGGAAAATTTCCGGTATCGCACGTGTATATTTTCGTTCGATCGGCATCATTATGTGTATGTGCCGCGCAAATAGATTAAAAGCAACTCCGTCACCGACAATGTGCCAGTCATTCGCGCGTGATGGAGCGAGCAACATCAGCAGCAGCAGCACCACCACCACAGCCAACATCAGGTCAGCAGCAGCAGCAGCAGCGTCATCACTATCCCATTAGATGAAAGTATCTGGATATATTGAAAGTGCTATGCTGTCATCTTGACGCGGTGCAACGCACAGCTCTACTGCGTCAAGCCTGCCCAAAATTTGTGGTAAGTCTGGTCGAGTGTGTGCTGAATATTCTGCGTGGAAACGTACCACTGAGCAGGCGTTATAAGAGCAAGTTACGTAAACACGCGCCATTACTGCGCAAAATCATAGCTCCGGGACAGACGATAGAGACTCGCAAGAGACTTTTAATTAAAGCTCAAAACCTTGTGCCGGCAATAGTGAAACCTGTTTTATCAGCATGGAACATGCTAGGAAAATGATTTTAGTGCCTCAAGAGTGTATCGAGAGTGTGAGACAGCAGCAAAAACGTCAATGTTTACCAACAACAACAGCAGCAGCACCACCACCACTGTCAAAGGTGGCTATCACAGATGAGTGTGGGGCTGGTAATGGCAGTAATTGCAACTACCTCAACACAGTTCAGACACCGGGCTCCGAAATATTACGACTGGACGACGAGATGAACAAGATTTTGAACTCGAGTGAATTGGATGATCGGCAAAAGTACTACATGTACCAGCAGGTGTTGCAACGGTTCCTACGCTACAAAAAACAAAGTAGCGAGGACGATGAAGCCGGTAATGAGTTGTTGTTGCCGACAGTCGATAAAACATTACCAGCACCGCACTCTATTATACTACAAATGGTGATGGCGAAGTAATATCTGATCTGCATATTATCAATAGTATGCCGCCAAGCCTTCGTGAAAACGCACGAAATCTAATGAATAGTCGACGTCGATCTGGTAGCATTGCCTGGAATAAACTCGGTATGATTACGGTAGATGGCGTGCGTGCACGGGGCGTTAATATTGTAGACTTAGTGAACGCAGCTTTGAGACGCAGAGAAAGGCCGCCTTCTCGCGGCTTCGATCAGTTTGTTCGTGTACTCCGTAAGGCACACGTACCTCCAGAATTTATAGGGAATACCAGCTTCATATTGCTGTAGCGGCAGCTGTAGCAAAAGAATCTAACAGTAGTGGTAATAACAACTCTCTGCTGACTGCTTATGACACGTCATTATTATCTGTACCGGAAGGACAACAACAAGAAAAACTTGTATCCAGTGGAAGCGGTAGTGACGAGGACGACAAGGAGGAGGAGGAGGAGGCGGACTACGACGGAGAGAAAACACTAGATCCAAATAATTTGACATTTTTTAATTATCGCAAAGGTAGTAAGAAGAGAAAATAAGGTGGTAGCAGTCGTGCAGCAGTCGACACCACGTTAGATATTTCAATAAGATCTGTAGCGCCACCTGCTAAAAAATAAGTAGTACTAAAAGAGCCCAAGCTCGGACATATAAAATGGCAACACCACAAAGAGTAAACACGGAGTCATCTAGTTTGCTGGATGCACTAATCAATCGAGTGCCTTTCGAGATGCATGTACCGGGATACCAGTTTCTCAGGCCGGGCACTCATCTTGAGGAGAGACCGGCAGAAACCTAGATAGAGCCTGTCTTGAGCACGATATAGCATATTCGCGCAATAATGGTAGTGGTGGTGGTGCATACTCAAACCGATCGCCGACTGGCTGAGCGTGCTTTTTCACGTATGCTATCTGAGTCGTCGTGTAGCGAGGAGAAAAGCATTGCTTTATTAACTGTTTTGTGTATGGTCGGTAAAATCACTTTTGATAGGGTTTATCGACGATTCAGACAGGCTATAAAACGTACAAGGAGAAAGAGATCGAGATTAGTCGGTGGGAGACAGTCAACGAATGGAGAGCAAGCTTGAAAAACTGTACTATGGCTTGCCAGCTTCATCAGCATACGCTGGTGGAGACAGACTTGTACGAGCCACGCGCAAAAAATTTCGCTCGAACGTGGTGCGGGAGTGGCTCGAGAGTCAAGATGCGCACATAATGCATAAAATGGTGCGATATCGTTTTCCTCGTCGCTCTTACCGGGTTTCAGCCCGTACGAGTTGTGGGAGGCTGATTTAACAAACTTTCGCTCTCTAAAAACGTATAATGATCAATACAGCTACTTACTGGTGGTCATTGATGTGCTTTCAAAATATGCGTGGGTTGAGCCACTTCGTGATAAAACGGCTAAAAGTATGGTCAGTGGTTTGGAGCAGATTTTACAGCGAAACGATGGTAGACAGCCTATATACTTTCAAACCGACAATAGCAAGGAATTCATTGGACGCGAAGTACAGAATTTGCTGAAAAAAAAGAAACATTATTTATCGTGCTGTGCGAGACCCCGACGTTAAGGCAGCAGTCGCCGAGCGTTTTATCAGAACTCTTAAAGAGCAAATATGGCGCTACTTCACACATCTCAACACAAGACGCTAAATTGACGTGCTGGACGGTATTGTACAGTCGTACAATAATTCGTGGCATAGTGCAATAAGAATGACGCCATCTAGTGTGAATATGTATAATGCAGCTAAAGCTCGTGAAAATTTAGCGCGGCGCTACTGTGTCAAACGACAGTCACGCTGTACCCATAAATACAATGTTCAAGACTTGGTTCCAGTTAGTCGTGCTCGGACAGTCTTTCTCGGACATTATTTAGGATTACAAAGGTCTATACGACGAGACAGCCGCCCGTCGACACGCTCGAGGATCTGGAGGGAGAAAAAATTGACGGTTATTTTTACGAACAGCAGTTAAGTAGAGTGCGCAAAGATTTGTCTGGTGACGTTTTTCATATTGACCAGGTATTACGCAGTAGAGGCAAAGGAAAGAGGAAGGAGTGTTTTGTGAGTTGGAAGGGTTACCCTGAAAAATTTAATTCTCGGGTGTCTGCTAAAGATTTCGTGAATCTACAAAACAATGATGATGATGATGACGAATGAATGGTCCAGTAGTAGTAGTAGATATGTTTTCCCCAAGAACACTACAAATCACTTTACCACACAACTCCCCCAAAATTTTTGTCTACACGACAATTGGTGTGTCGGTCTCACTGAAATTCAGATACCTCTCACCTATCAGCACATATCAATGAAGGAGAAAGGAGAGGGAGTTGTTTGTGTGAGAAAAAAATCTACGCGCGCCGCTTACACTAGCAATAGGTTACGCAATAGTGTTGATGATGATGATGATGGTGATGATTATGAGGAGACTTTTAGTCAAATAAAATGTGGTGTTTATGACGACCTTCTTACTCTTTTGGAAGAGATTAACAGCCTCTACAATGTGGTGGCTATATTCAAGTCAGATATTGTACATTTGCACTGAGGATGAGTGCGCCAACTATACTCACTCATTCTCTTTGTCCAAAAAGTTGTGTGAAATATTGGGTTTTAAAAGCGGTGAATTATTAACTTGTGAAGGTAAAAAAGACTGCTTCATTATCGGTAATAGACCAGCAAATCTTGTAAATGGTTTACCGAGTGTTCTGATGGTTTATAGTAGTATTTGCCAACCTTACGTGACAGGCGATGTTTGCTCACGATTGCTACGTGCTGTGCCTCTTCAGTTATATGACTATACTTACGGTCGACCACAAATTCAGAATTTTGCCCCTCCAATGTATTTACCTCTGCTATCATCGTCTTTTCAGTCCATCGAGGTAGATAAAAGGGGCGAGCATGGTCATTCTGTCCCATTTGATTACGGAACGTTGACGGTGACACTTCATTTTAAACGCACAAATTAAAAATGCCTGACTACATTGTTTTTTTCACTCACCAAATCGGCTGTGGCGATGGTGGTGGTGGTGGTGGTGGTGGGGATAATTACGTTACAATTGGTCGTAGACGTTATCAGACTGGTGCGAGTATTGGCAGCTATTTGAAAGGCTTATTTCGCGGTGCTTTACCTCTTGTAAGACGTGGCGCTAAGTCTGTCGGTATGGAACCTACTCGTGCTAGTGCAATGATCATGGATGATGTCGTTAACGAGAATAGACCTTTTAGAGAGGGTTTAAGTAACCGCATGCGTGAGAATGGGGGTAATCTCAAGCGCAAAGCTGAACAATTACTGAATAAAATGATGGTACCAGATGAGCAGGAGGCAGAGGTGGGGGGTGGTGGTAGTGGTGGAAAAAAGAAAGCTAAATATAAGAAGGCACAGATGACGCAAAAACGCAGTCAGGCTTTAGTCGTGAAGCTGCGTGTCAACTACTCAAAAAAATAAGAAAAAGAGGAAGAAATCTACAATTAAAACAGCATCGTGAGCAGTAGTTAAAGCTAGCTTTGTCACCTAAAAAGTCTCTCTCTTCAAACAATATACCTACTTACTCTATACCAGGCAAAAACATGGCTTTTTTACACACTGACTCTTGTGACTCGTTGAAGTCGGAGTTGTCACTCTTTGAATTACCACCAACACAGACGGTCATTGAGGGCTCTCATTGGGTGCAGTATAAACCAATCTCGTCACTCACTGATCAAGCGCCAATAGAATTTACGATCCCTGGCAACTGTGAATATCTAGATTTAGCGCATACAATGCTAAGTCTACGTGTAAATATAACGCCAATGACACCACTAGAGAAGGATGCGACAGCACCACTCGTCGGCCCTGTAAATAATTTTATGCATTCACTGTTCAATCAAGTGGATGTATTTTTTAATTAGAAACCTGTATCACCACCAAATAATGCCTACGCATACAGATCGTACATTGAGACGTTATTAAATTACAGACCAGGGTTTTGTTAGACGACAAGCAGTTATGACTGACAATAAAATTGATTTATTGGGTATGATGGTGATATATCGCGGAAAAAATTTTATAAAAGTTTACACGATATTTGCAAGACAGCGAATAAAATTTACGTGCGAGGGGAGGAGAAGGCAGAACTGCTGAATAAGATCACCACACGAGAAATCATCAATTTGGAGGGTGAGCACGAGTGTCCGACTTTTCATAGATTACCTTACAGTAGAGGTATTGTATGCAGCACTCTATTAAACACTGCTCACTCAAGTATACCTGTGCACTCAACAATGCCTATTAGTTAAAACTTTGGTTAAACACCCCTGGTAGTGGAAGTGATATTATTACATCAGCAGAACGCCCCTTCTCACCACCCTTCTACCTCTGTAAAAATTAATTCGCTGGATATTCTTCAGAAATTGCGAAAAATGAGCTTTCATGCGGTTGGAGTGTATCCGGCAGATCGAATTCCGATAACGTGGGTAAAACCCTGTGGCTTTGTGTTTAATATGGAGAGTCACAAGAGACGTGGTTCGCATTGGGTGGCAATATATGTGTCCGAGAGTGGCGTTGGATAGTATTTTGATAGTTTTTGCAGATCGCCATATATTCCCGATCACACACGTCGAATCCAGAGAAATTGTAAGAGTATACGGTGGAATAATATTCGATTACAAAGCAGTTTTCTGATACTTGTGGTAAATATTGCATCATGTTTCTATTTTATATGATTAATGGCTTGGGTATGCAACGATTCCTCCAAAATTTCTCATCAAACTTGAGAAATAATGATCAGATAGCTGAAAAATTTGCTGACAAGTTGTAATGCAATATTGTGAAAATGTTATGTAAAACGACGGTGTAACAAGATATTTTAGTTAGCGTTGGCTTTCAAAAATGTCACCACAGCAGATTTCTATCGGCTCTCCACTACATAATTGGTCCTCCACCACCAAATAGGTTGGTTCTAATTGGTCTCACTAACCCCACTAAAACCACCAATTTTGAATATAAGCTGGAGACGTTGCAGCACAGAGACCACAGTTCTCTCTCACCCGTAAAAACTAGTAAGGAAGTTTGCTCTCAGAGGAAGAAGAAGGTGGCTGGACAGAAGAGACAACACGCTGATAGTCAGGCCCAGGAGACTAAGGTCAGCAAGTATCGGTGCCATCAAATCCTACCAATGGTGTTTGGATTGAACAACTCCTACGGGAAAATTATTCACGTGGGACTGGAAAATACCTCTGTCGGCTCTGGCGACTTTAACTCTGTTGTCCGACTGAGTAATCAGGAGTTTTACGGTCTATCCTTTGTTCGTTCCAACATGGCGGAAGTACGCAAGCCTCCTGATAAGCGTCCCGCTTTTCTTGCGTGCCACCCTGTGGAAAAAGTTGATACAGCAGTGTGCATCATCTGTGATAAAGCTTTTCACATCAACCGTCTCAACCAGATAACAGGCTCCTTGAAATACCTGAGAAAAAATTCTTATAACCTGCTCCGAGCACAGCGTTAAGAACATAACCTCAAAAATTGAGGAGAAAAGTCTGACTGAGCCAGCAAGGATATTGATTGCTCAGATTGAATCGAAAACGACTGAGGAAATTTGGGGAGATCTATTAGCTGAGAATGAGAATAAGACTTCTGAACTGCTATGCCAAGAATCGACTGTAAATGGTAGTGGAATGGAATTTTAGAAAACAGAGGTTAAACTACTGAGAAGACTGGTGGATGAACTAACAGAAAAAAACGATCTACTTAAAGAAAAACTGCAAAGAAACTCGAATCAAGGTACGTTTAAGACCTTTTCCTACAGAGGTTGTTAATCAACCAAAACCTTTGCAAAAAAAGGTACCTAAGATCAAGGTACAAAAAAGTGGTGACAGCCAAGTTGATATCAAAAAGTCAGTTATAAATTGCCTAACTGCACAAAAGACCATTCAAGCCAAAAACATTTATATAAATAAAAAAGATGAAGTAATTATTAGCTGTACAAGTGCAGATAGTGTAGAATTAACAGAAAGTGTACTCAAAGAAAATCTTAAGGGACTCTGCAGTGTGAAAAAAGATGAATTAAATAATCCAAAACTAAAAATTGTCGGAATAGACAATTATACGAATATAAGTATGGAAGAAGTCGAAATGGATATCAATGCTAGAAACTTCAGTGATTTTCTAATGAAAGGCAAAGTGCTGCATATGTACATCAGTAAATTCAGCAAACTAAGCACAGTGTTTATGGAAGTACCTGCAAAAATATATAAATATGAACGAGAAAATAAAAATAGAGTTTACGTAGGTTATCAAAACTGTAGAGCCTACGACTTAATAAAAATTAGCCAGTGCAATAAGTGTGGCAGGTTTGAACACAGTTGAAAAAAAATGCACAAATGAAACTGTATGATTGAAATGCACTGAAAACCATAAAATAAGTGACTGTACGAGTGAAACTATTAAGTGTATAAACTGTGTTTTTAGTAACAAAAAATATTCCACAAAACTAGAGATAAATCACACTGCATATGACTTTAACCTATGCTCTATTCTAAAGGAGAAAATTACAAAGTTTATAAATAAAATTATAAAGCGGATAGTCAGTTGAGTCTATATATAGACTTAGCCCTTCCTTACCATCACTGGATACAAACTACAATAGTAGAAAATCTACTAGACAGCAGGTACCGACAGATGATAACAAGGGCCCAGTAGAACCAGGTTCAATGCAACCAGGTTCGATGTAACCACCTGGGAAACAAAGTACACCACAGCAACCAAAATCAGACAAAGCTCCGAACCCGATGGCTCTCACAAGAAACCAAGCAGCGATCCAGAAGCAGAAGCAACAACTAGATCTGTACACTACTCCACTGGCATCAAACAAAGACAAGAAAAACAAAGATAGGTAAAATGGCAACACTTGAGTTCATAGATATGATCCAAAAAGATTCCTTTCAAAATGAAAAAATCGCTGCAAGTCATTGGCACTTAGCTTCCGCCTATTCTGCTATAGTGGAAGATAATTACATGGGAGAATCACCTCATTCTTTGATTTAAATATTCGCATTTTTCTTTTTAGAAAAATGTTCAATTACATAATAGTATATTACTTATTGCTTTGCTCGAGCGGGAGCGACCTATACTTTGTGCACTCGTATCGAAAAAGTTTTGCAAAGTTCGTGCACACGAATTTTTGCGCAATGTGCTTTTTTCCCACAAGCTATTGAGCATGGGGTAATGCGAATTCTTTTAGCGCGCGGCACAATGAATTGTTTACGTTTTGGTGTCAGTGAAAGAATAAATCGTCGTCTCGTGTAACGTTTTCCTATTACAAAATCTCATGTGTAATTTCGAATATTTCAAAACTTGATTTTTTGAACTTATTTGGAGGGGGGGGGGGG
>CM053168.1:41203687-41228121 GCA_012977825.3 Pteromalus puparum
CTAGGTAATCTAATCTGATACATGTAAAAGACGCCTCCTGCTCAAGCGTTTTAATGGCTGTTTTTCACTCACGGCGACATAATGGCTTTTTGAAGCGCAAGCGTATTAATGGTTGTTTTACCCTCACTGCGACATAATGGTCTTTGAAAAAAAAAAAAAAAAAAAAATTAGTACACCTCCTCGTACTCCTAGTATCCTAATACGTGTGGGGCCAAATCTCCGAAACTACTGGTCCAATATTTACGCGGCATAACAATTTTTTCATACAAATCCCACCAGCTACGCAACACACCCGGTTACAGGTCAAAAACAGCAAATTTTGAAAATCGATCGATTGGTAATATCGATAAATCACCTTGAACTATACACCGTTGGGTAGGCCCCCCGAAAGTAGAAACCTCCTTTAGGAAACCCCAAAAATTTTGTCCGTTTTTGCGTAGCTCTCACCGTTTCCGAGATATCGACGAAAAACGATATTTGAACCAATCGATCCCTCATATCGCTGAAACTATTGGTACGATATTTTCGTGGTATAAGAACTTTTTTGTGTACACCCCAAGAGCTTCACAACGCCTTAGGTTGCGAGTCGATACGGCGATTATTGAAAATCGATTAATCAATCGATCGTCTATAACTCTGAAACTATCGGTCCAATAATTTCGCGGTATAAGAACTTTTTTATGTACACCGTAAGGGCTACACTAGGCAACATAGTTACGGCGTCATACACACACTTTACACATACACACGCACACAGATACATGTTACTTACATAAATATAAGACGAAATAGCGATTACAAGGGGAGAAAACGATCATGTCTCACCAACCGACGGACGTAGACTGGCAATTTTTTATAAATATTCAGTATATAATGCTGATATTTTGCTACCACAGACGTTTATATATACTAAATTATGAAATTTCCCGCTTCTGTGTAATCTGAATATCATCGTCATCGAAACTTGGCTTTCTGACGATGGTTTTATTCTTATCATAAACGAAAAAACACAAGTACACATGATATACTGACGCAGGTATACACTGCATAGAGTCCTGAATAAAGTGAGAAAAAGTTGATATATTCTTGGAGAATTTCTTGCAAATACTCATATTTTGCAGAGTTTCTCGCTTCTACGCTATCTGATATGTAGCGTCGTCAAGAACCCAGCTTACCGTTGCCGGGTTTTATTTTCGCTACGCAAAAAGCACCCTCTACTGTCGAGTTTCGTAGCTTAGTGGCACTATAAAAGAGGCCTGAGTTGAGCAGTTAGCCATCAAACAGTATCCAGCAGTAGCCACGGAAACTTCAGAGAGAACTGTGCAATCCACGATGGACAAGCTTCAACTGTTGACAATCGCGTTTACTGTCTTGAGTGTGGTTCTTGTACGTGAGCCGACAACGCGCATTTTTTACAATGAAGCATGGCGTCGTTCTTTAAAACGCGGCTCCGTCAGCTGTTTATTGAAGCGCTTAAAATATATTTTGGGTTTCTGCAGTCTTCGTACTATTATGCACTTATTTAATCGTGGTTTGTTGGAGAGTGAGGTGGATATTATCAGCGCTCTCGGCGAGTCTATTGTGAGTCGTGGAATGCAGAGTGCCTGCCAAGTTCAAACCATTATGCAGCAATATCATCTGATTCTTGGTAAGATTCTTTCTCTCTCTCTCTCTCTCTCTCTCTCTCTCTCTCTCTCTTAAAGCATGTGCAAAAGTTCATTGTAAGCGTATTTTTTCTTTTTTTATCGTGAAATTTGAATGCACAGATCTTGATAAAATGATGACCGACACTGAAGGAGATGCGCTGATTGAACTCGTACAACTAGATGATGAGGAGGGGGAGCAGAAACCCTCAGTCGTCGAAATGGAGACCAACGAAATGCCATTGGACCTTACAGCAGTAGCAGCAGCAGCAGACACGACCGGCGTTACGGTCACAGCTGTCAAGATGGAGGCTGACGAGACATCAACCAACGTAGCCTCAGCAGATACAGGTAGTTTCAATGACGCTGCTACTACTACCGCTGCTACTGCTGCTACTGCTGCTGCTGCTGCTGCTGCTGCTGCTACTGTGACACTGGCAGAATCAATCGTCACGAATGCTGCTACCACAGCTATGAAAGTCGATACATCGCAGGCCGAGCCAGCGCCATCTGAGGTGCATTCGATAACGACGCTTGAACAAAACGATGACGAGGGAATTAACGAGGATTATAATGATGATGATGATGATGCAGAAGTCTCTGATGCGTCGTCCTCATCTACTGCTTCTTTCTGCTCCTCCTCAGTCGGTTTATCCTCAGTCACCGAATCAGTAGTTGACGAAACGTCGGGGCACAGTAGCACAGACGATGTATCTGGTGGCGCTGATGATGAATGTAAGAGCCCTCTCACATGCACATTACCACAAGAATAAAATGTGTAAAATAATAAAACATATAAATTAGCATTATGGTTGCAGGAGGGCGCTGGTGTTGAACAACCTCCGAGACAGCACATCGTGATTCATCGGGAGTTTACGAGATATAATCCGTTTTTCCGCCTGAATAGTCGAGAGGCGCTGATCACCATCAGGCGGCCACCTCAGAATGCAGACGTCGTAGAGTGGCTAGGGCTCGCTATGCATGATCTGTACAGGTATGTGTGTGAGACTACAACACCCGACGACTTTGTCGGTATAACAATAAACTCAGAGCAGTTTAGACAGGGTGTAGTGTGGATTTCGTATAGATTAGTGCGAGAACTGAGCGCAGTTGAAATGTCAGAGATGCTGCAGAGTGTAACACAGAGTAACACAGACTTTGAAATTGATAATACACTGTTAGTCAATGTTAATACAGTGTCAGTGCCTCGAGGGGCGGGTCGAGTCTCGCTCACTTCTGAGACCACTTTTAAACGATCTATTTTAACCATTCAAAATAAGGATAATCTCTGCCTGCCTCGATCGCTTGTTTGTGCGCATATGTATGCTATCCGCGGTGATGTTCGCACGGGGTATCTGCAGAAAATGTGGGACAAAATCAGACAATGTAATGGTAAATGGCAAAAAGAGAAGGCTATAAAACTTGCTAACAGTGCTAGAGTTGTTATACCCGAAACCGGCTGTGGGATACCCGAGATAAAACTTTTTCAAGAATACTACGCGTGCTTAGACGTTGTAATAGTAGTCTATTCATTTCAAGGTTTTGCTCGAGGTGAAAAGCCTATATACGATGGATCGCAATATGTTCATAATGTCGGTAATACTGCTAGGTATACTCTTCGTATTATGTATTACGAGAGTAGCCGACATTATCAGCCTATTTTGAACTTGGTTGCTGCGGCCGGCAGTAGGGGATATTGTATACCTTGCAATAAAAAAGTAACAAACGAAAAGAATCATAGGTGCCCGAACAAGTGTCGTAGTTGTCTGCAGAAACCGCCTTGTGAACGTGACCAAACTGATAGGCATGTAGTGTGTCCGCACTGTAATAGAATCTTTTTCAGTCAGATGTGTCTTTCGAATCATCTGAAACCAGGGTCATTTGATAAGAATCGAACAGTATGCGCGAGTTTAAAAATTTGCACGAGGTGCTGTAGAACGATTAGAGCTACCACCAGTAATGATACAGCCCCTCATATTTGCGATACAGCTTTTTGTAAAGTTTGTAAGCTGATGCAGCCAATCGGTCATCTTTGTTTTATGCGACCTATAGCTGAAACGCGTCAGCAGCCGACTACTAGTAACAGTACGAAAAAACAGACTTTATACTTATTTTACGATTTCGAGACACAACAGTCGGAAGCTGTATTGGGTGATGATAAGACACATATACATGTTGTCAATCTGTGTGTAGTACAGCAGGTATGTAGTGCCTGTCTAGATAACGAAAATATTTCTGAGTCATGTAATTTTTGTGGGGTGCGATAGCATGTGTCCAAGGACGATCCGCTAAAAGAGTTAGTAGACTTAGCCTTGAATCGTAGAAAAAATATTGCAGACGTGATCTGTATCGCACACAATGCTCAAGGATTTGACGCGCAGTTCGTGCTGAAATATTTGGTGGGACGCAAAGATTTCCGTGAAATGCCTTCCGTAATTCTAAACGGGTCAAAAATAATTATGATGAAGTTTGCACACATAAAGTTTCTCGATAGTTTAAATTATTTACATACGGCTTTGAGTGCTTTACCGAAAGCTTACGGACTTGGCGGTGGTATTGAGAAGGGAACGTTTCCCCACTTATTCAACAGACCGGAGAATCAGAACTATGTGGGCGAGATGCCACCTGTAGAGAGCTACTCACCCGACTCGATGGGTGTCGAGGAGCGAAAAACATTCTTAGAGTGGTACGCCGGTAGAAAAGAACAAAATTACATTTTTGATTTTCAAAACGAGATCATCAAGTATTGCAAGCAGGATGTTAAGATATTGAGACTTGCATGTCTTGCCTTCAGAAAGACGTTTATCGAATGCGGCTCGACAGATCCGTTCGTAGAGTGTGCCACTATTGCGTCGTCGTGTATGCGTGTGTACCGTAAGAAATTTAAAAAAAAATATACTATTGGTATTATACCGTCGGGTGGCTATCGTCGAGCCAATAAACAATCGCTAAAAGCAGCACAATCGCTCACGTGGATGGAGCATGAGACAGGCTGGTCGATACAGCATTCTATAAATTTGCGTGAAAAGAGACTACCCGAAGGCCCCCTGGTGGATGGATTTTGCGTGTTAGAAAATAATGAGGAAGTCGTACTGCAATTCCACGGGTGTTATTGGCATGGCTGTGTTCGCTGCTACACTGATGGTCGTGATTTGGCAATCGTGAATGGCGAGAGTATGGACGAGCGGTACGAGAGAACGCTTAGAGTTTCGGGAAAAATTAAGAGGCACGGGTATCATCTCATTGAAAAGTGGGGGTGTGATTTTGATTGCGAGTACAGCGAGAACGAGCAGATGATGACGTATATAAAAGAGGTCACAAAAGACTGGCATACAACACTTAATCCGCGAAATGCATTTTTCGTCGGTCGCACGGGTAACACGGTAAAATCATACGATATTCGCGAGAACGAAAAAATTAAATATGTCGATGTATGCTCTTTATACCCGTACATTTGCAATTACGGCCGCTACCCCGTCGGCCATCCGAAACTTTATGTGGGTGAGGTTGAGTGTGCGCGTGTAGTTGGCCCCAACAACGACATCAGCCAGATTGACGGTCTGGTGATGTGTGAGGTGTTACCACCGAGAAATATTTACCACCCTATTCTACCCGTAAAAATGTATAGTAAGCTGCTATTTCCGCTGTGTAGATCGTGTGCCGAGTCCATGTGTCAGGAAGACTGTAAACACGAAGACGTGAACGTGCGCGTTTTTGTCGGTACCTGGGTGGCCGACGAACTTAAAAAAGCCGTGGAATTTGGTTACGTGATTACTAAGGTATTTGAAATATGGTCGTATAAAATTACACAATTCGACAAACGGTCGCGTAAAGGTGGTCTCTTTCACGAGTAAATCGATAAATTCTTCGCGGAAAAGACCTATGCATCGGGATACCCACCAGAGTGTAGAAATGATGATGAGCAAGCAATAGATCGGTATATTCAGAACTTTGAGCAAGAGGAGGGCATAAAGCTCGACAAAAGTCGGATAAAATTCAATGCTGGTCTACGCTCTGTGGCAAAGCTATGTCTCAACTCGTTGTGGGGCAAGTTTGGGCAACGCGAAAACATGACAAAAACCGAGATAGTAAGAGACCCACAGAGATTGTTCGAGCTACTAACGAGCCCCGATAAAGTTGTAAATTCTATACTACCGGCCAGCGATGAAGTCCTCTACGTTAGTTGGACAAATAATGACGAGGATGCCGAAATTGAACCGTCGCCACTGTGCAACGTGGTTATCGCTGCCTACACTACTGCTCTGGCGCGACTCACACTTTTGNTCAAACTTTTCTCCGAGCTTGAACCACTGGGAGAACGCGTGCTGTACTATGACACAGATTCCATAGTGTATGTGAGCCGAGAGAACGGATGCGAGTATGAGCCGTCAACGGGACCATTTTTAGGGCAACTTACTGATGAGTTGGCGGGCTATGGGCTAGGTACATACATTACATACCTTTGTCTCCGCCGGACCAAAATTGTATGCTTATAAGTATCTAACGCATGACGGCTGTGAATCGTGTGTATGTAAGATCAAAGGCATCCGATTGAATGCATCAGCATCCGAAAAGATTAATTTTGAATGTGTGCGTAAACTTGTGAGTGGTGAAATACCACCGACATTTGTTTGCTTTGACGCTATTAGACGTACAGCGTTGCATGATGTGGTCACACGCTCGGAATTTAAAGTCTGTGAACCTGTCTACTCTAAACGTCGCTTTGTTGCCAACGATAAAAGTTATCCGTACGGCTATGTAACTCTAAAATAACTAATAAAAAGTTTAAACTTAATACACTCTTTCTATATTTAATAATAACTTACCCAACTCTCTCTCTCTCTCTCTCTCTCTCTCTCTCGCATACATCCTGTCGCGACGACTACCCATACAAAACTGTCTTGCGCGTACAGATGCTAATCCTTGTCATCCTTTTTTCACTCCCCACCCCTTCATCCCCTCCTCCCCCCTCCCCTCTACTATGAATAACCTAGTGTATGTGTGTGTGTGTGTGTGTGTGTGTGTGTGTGTGTGTGTGTATGTTCTGACTGAAATAGCCTTTAAAACCGCTCGCGCGGAGCGCGCGCGTGCGCGTTACAAGCCTCCCGGAGGGGCGAGCCATACGGCTAACCTTCGGAGTCTCGCACCGCGCGCACAAATGAGCTCCCTGGAGGGGGAGCCTGATGACTTGCCTTCGGCAAGCTCGACAACCGCTCGCGCATGCGCGCGAGGAGGGGGCCCCGCGCCGCGCGTTCGTGGTTCTCCCCCGCCAGGGGGCGTTACAGAGTCTCGCACGTTATAAAGCTTGCGTGTTGTCCGGTCTAGCGAGTATTTCGTGTATCACCACCAGCACCACCACTTCGCGTCATGGATGTGCGCTGGAGACATACTTGGACATGCATGATTTGCGGTCCAACCTCGTGCGGCAAGTCCGTATTTGTCGGTAATTTTCTCAAATACATCGCACAGATGAGCGATACAAAATTTGAGCGTATATTACTCTACTACACGGAATGGCAGCCTGCTTATAAGGAATTTGCTGACGGTAGTATTAGTATTGAATTTCACGAGGGATTGCCAAAGATCGAGGACTACAGTAGAGATCCCGAGCGACCAAAACTCTTGATTCTCGACGATATCATGCCCGAGTCGTCCAGTGCGAGTGTAGTTAATCTATTTGTCAAGGGCAGCCATCATTGTAATTTGAGTATTTTCTTTCTCTCGCAAAATCTCTTTCATCGTGGTCAGCGAGAAATATCGTTGAACTCGAATTACATAGTTATTTTTAAGAATCCGCGCGATCGCTCCCAGATACAGCATCTGGCCCGACAGCTATATCCCGAGAATACTAAATTTTTACAAGAAGCCTATAGCGATGCTGTCTCTCGGCCATTTCACTATCTACTGCTGGACTTGAAGCAGGATACACCGGAAAATTGTCGGTATCGCACATGTATATTTCCGTTCGATCGGTATCAGTATGTGTATGTGCCGCGCAAACAGATTAAAAGCAACTCCATCACCGACAATGTGCCAGTCGTTCGCGTGTGATGGAGCGAGCAACATCATCATCAGCAGCAGCAGCAGCAGCAGCAGCGCAGCGTCATCGCTATCCCATTAGACGAAAGTATCTGGATATATTGAAAGTGTTGTGCTGTCATCTTGACGCGGTGCAACGCACAGCTCTACTGCGTCAAGCCTGCCCAAAACTTGTGATAAGTCTGGTCGAGTGTGTGCTGAATATTCTGCGTGGAAACGTACCACTGAGCAGGCGTTATAAGAGCAAGTTACGTAAACACGCGCCATTACTGCGCAAAATCATAGCTCCGGGACAGACGATAGAGACTCGCAAGAGACTTTTAATTAAAGCTCAAAACCTTGTGCCGGTAATAGTGAAACCTGTTTTATCAGCATGGAGCATGCTAGGAAAATGACTTTAGTGCCTCAAGAGTGTATCGAGAGTGTGAGACAGCAGCAGCAGCAGCAGCAGCAACAACGTCAATGTTTACCAATAACAGTAGCACCACCATCACCACCACCACCACCACCACCACTGTCAAAGACGGCTATCACAGATGAGTGTGGGGTTGGTAGTGGCAGTAATGGCAACTACCTCAACACAGTTCAGACACCGGGCTCCGAGGTATTACGACTGGATGACGAGATGAACAAGATTTTGAACTCGTGTGGATTGGATGATCGGCAAAAGTACTCCATGTACCAGCAGGTGTTGCAACGCTTCCTATACTACAAAAAACAAAGTAGTGAGGACAATGACGCCGGTAATGAGTTGTTGTTGCCGACAGTCGATAAAACATTACCAGCACCGCCCTCTATTACTACAAATAGTGATGGTGAAGTGATGGTGAAGTAATATCTGATCTGCATATTATCAATAGTGTACCGCCAAGTCTTCGTGAAAACGCACGAAATCTGATGAATAGTCTACGTCTAAAAAAAATCTACGCGCACCGCTTACATCAGCAATAGGTTACGCGATAGTGTTGATGATGATGGTGATAATTATGAGGAGACTTTTAGTCAAATAAAATGTGGCGTTTATGACGACCTTCTTACTCTTTTGGAGGAGATTAATAGCCTCGACAATGTGAAAGATCATCTTAAATTTGAGATTCAGTGTGGTAGCTATATTCAAGTGAGATGCATTTGCACTGAGGATGAGAGCGCCAACTATACTCACTCATTCTCTTTGTCCAAAAAGTTGTGTGAAATATTGGGTTTTAAAAGCGGCGAATTATTAACTTGTGATGGTAAAAAAGACTACTTCATTATCGGTAATAGACCAGCAAATCTTGTAAATGGTTTACCGAGTGTTCTGATGGTTTATAGTAGTATTTGCCAACCTTACGTGACAGGCGATGTTTGCTCACGATTGCTACGTGCTGTGCCTCTTCAGTTATATGACTATACTTACGGTCGAACATAAATTCAGAACTTTGCCCCTCTTCATTTTAAACGCACAAATTAAAAAATGCCTGACTATAGTATTTTTTTCACACACCAAATTGGCTGTGACGATGGTGGTGGTGGTGGTGGTGGTGGTGGTGTGGATAATTTCGTTGCAATTGGTCGTAGACGTTATCAGACTGGTGCGGGTATTGGTAGCTATTTGAAAGGCTTATTTTGCGGTGCTTTACCTCTTGTAAGACGTGGCGTTAAGTCTGTCGGTAAGGAAGCTGCTCGTGCTAGTGCAAAGATCATGGATGATGTGGTTAACGAGAATAGACCCTTCAGAGAGGTTTTAAGTAACCGCATGCGCGTGAGTGGGGGTAATCTCAAGCGCAAAGCTGAGCAAGTACTGAATAAAATGTTGCCACCAGATGAGCAGGAGGCAGAGGTAGGGGATGGTGGTAGTGGTGGAAAGAAGAAAGCTAAATATAAGAAGGCGCAGATGACGCAAAAAACGCAGTCAGGTTTTAGTCGTGGAGCTGGTAGGAGCGTGCCAACTACTCAGAAAAAGAAGAAAAAGAGGAAGAAATCTACAACTAAAACAGCATCGTCAGCAGTAGCTAAGGATATCTTTGTCAGCTAAAAAGTCTCTCTCTTCAAACAATATACCTACTTACTCTATACCAGGCAAAAACATGGCTTTTTTACACACTGACTCTTGTGACTCGTTGAAGTCGGAGTTGTCACTCTTTGAATTACCACCAACACAGACGGTCATTGAGGGCTCTCATTGGGTGCAGTATAAACCAATCTCGTCACTCACTGATCAAGCGCCAATAGAATTTACGATCCCTGGCAACTGTGAATATCTAGATTTAGCGCATAGAATGCTGAGTCTACCTGTAAATATAACGCCAATGATACCACTAGAGAAGGATANCTAGAGAAGGATGCGACAGCACCACCCGTCGGCCCTGTAAATAATTTTATGCATTCACTGTTCAATCAAGTGGATGTATTTTTTAATCAGAAACCTGTATCACCACCAAATAATGCCTACGCATACAGATCGTACATTGAGACGTTCTTAAATTACGGACCAGCGGCAAAAAATTCACACTTGAGCAGTGTCTTGTGGTATGACGACACAGCCGGTAAAATGGATAAAGCAGATGCCGGTAATGCGGGTTTCGTTAGACGACAAGCAGTTATGACTGATAATAAAATTGATTTATTGGGTTACTTACACGTAGACGTGTTAAATATGGATAGATTGCTACTTGGTGGTGTTGAGGTACGTGTACGTCTTGTGCGCTCTCGTGACAGCTTTTGTCTAATGGATCCCAATTCTGCATATACAGTACACATATCCGAGGTGACACTGTTTGTTCGTCGCGTAAAGGTTAACCCAGGCATTTCATTGGCTCATGAAAAAATGCTTTCTAAAATCACAGCAAAATATCCGCTCACGCGTGTAAAGATGAAAAATGTAACCCTAAACAGCGGTGTGCATGGCCAGTCGATAGATATTTTTAATTTTAAAAATTTCAATATTAATTTTTTGTGTTTGTTTGTGGACGGTGTACAAGTCCCCTCGAAACCACTACAGCCTGACTTCAAAAAAACAAAGATGTATGTGGATGCGTATCACACACTCTTCTCGGGTACGGGTGTACATTTTTCAAATGCCGGCAATTCGATATCACGCGATGCATACCCAAATGGGTACTGTCTTTTTGCATTCGATTTGACGCCTGACTTATCAGCCAACAACGATACCCATTGGAATTTAATTAGAAGAGGTAGTGTGAGGATTGATGTGAGATTTGATGACGCATTAGACAGTGTTGTGAATTGCATAATTTATGCTGAGTACGACAATCTGTTGGAAATTGACTCGTCTCGACAAGTTTTGGTCGACTACAGTGGTTGAGGTTAGATGGCGCTCCTTGAAAAACCAAATAAAACCGCTCACCAACACGGGGCTCGTGTCAGTCGATACTTGTTTCTTGAGCTGTGCAGACAAGTGAAAATGGATCTAGTTATTGATTTGCAGTTTTTCAAGGACAACAAAGGCCGTGTTGTACCGAAAGAAGCGGGCTTGGTAGTGTTAGATAAAGATATTACAGCACATTGGATTATCGCACCTACTTGTAATACGAGATTCTTAAGGAAAGATATTTTAAGAGAGAATAATTGGCTGACTCTGCATCATCATGGTCTGGATTGGTATGATGGAGATGTATCGCTGAAAAAATTTTATAAAAGTTTACACGATATTTGCAAGAGAGCGAATAAAATTTACGTGCGAGGAGAGGAGAAGGCAGAACTGCTGAATAAGATCACCACACGAGAAATCATCAATTTGGAGCGTGAGCACGAGTGTCCGACTTTTCATAGATTACCTTACAGTGAGAGGTATTGTATGCAGCACTCTATTAAACACTGCTCACTCAAGTATACCTGTGCACTCAACAATGCCTATTAGTTAAAACTTTGGTTAAACACCCGTGGTAGTGGAAGTGATATTGTTACATCAGCAGAACGCCCCTTCTCACCACCCTTCTACCTCTGTAAAAATGAATTCGCTGGATATTCTTCAGAAGTTGCGAAAAATGAGCTTTCATGCGGTTGGAGTGTATCCGGCAGATCGAATTCCGATAACGTGGGTAAAACCAAGTGGCTTTGTGTTTAATACGGAGAGTCACAAGAGGCGTGGTTCGCATTGGGTGGCAATATATGTGTCGGAGAGTGGCGTTGGATGGTATTTTGATAGTTTTGGCAGATCGCCATACATTCCCGATCACATAAGTCGAATCCAGAGAAATTGTAAGAGTATACGGTGGAATAATATTCGATTACAAAGCAGTTTTTCTGATACTTGTGGTAAATATTGCATCATGTTTCTGTATTATATGATTAATGGCTTGGGTATGCAACGATTCCTCCAAAATTTCTCATCATATTTGAGAAAAAATGATCAGATAGCTGAAAAATTTGCTGACAGGTTGTAATGTAATATCGTGAAAATGTTTTGTGAAACTACGGTGTAACAAGATATTTTAGTTAGCATTGGTTTTCAAAAATGTCACCACAGCAGATTTCTATTGGCTCCCCACTACAGAATCAGTGATTCTATTGGTCCCCCACCACCAGATAGGCTGGTTTTAATTGGTCTCACTAACCCCACCAAAACCACCAATTTTGAATATAAGCTGAATGCGTTGCAGCACAGAGACCACAGTTCTCTCTCGCCCGTAAGAAACTAGTAAGGAAGTTTGCTCTCAGAGGAAGAAGAAGAATAAGATGGCTGGACAGAAGAGACAGCACGCTGATAGTCAGGCCCAGGAGACTCAGGTCAGCAAGTATCGCTGCCATCAAATCCTACCAATGGTGTTTGGCTTGAACAACTCCTACGGGAAAATTATTCACGTAGGACTTGAAAATACCTCCGTCGGCTCTGGCGACTTTAACCCTGTTGTCCGACTGAGTAATCAGGAGTTTTACGGTCTATCCTTGCCGCTCGCCACCTGGATACAGTTCCGGGAGCAGTTTGACGAGATTGACCGATACTTCCAGGCATACAGTGAGGAAGAAATGCTGGATCAACGAATCACCATTACTGGGTTTACCATAAGATTCATGATGAGCTACTCGGATCGGTCGTTTGAATTGGTGATGGAGGAGGCCGAGGACAGTAAGGAGCCTAAAGCAAAACGACAACGTAAGCCTTCACTTGTATTTAAAAGAGTGACCTTTGACAGATTGAAGGCATTGTCTAAAATAATAGATCATAGAATTAAGTATTTATTGAAGGTTAAAGAAGCTATAGAGATTATTGTGAGAGAGGTGGGTGACTATAGCAAAGAAAAATTGATGAATAGCGAAAATTCTCAGTACACATACTTCACCGCATATAATGTTGAGTGTGCAATGAGAAATTTTGATCAATCGCTTGTAGATAAGACAGATAAATTGTTAAAAGATAAAAATATACACTTAGCTATAGAAGATATTTATATTATTATTTATGAATTTATTAATCTACATTTATATAATTAGGTTGGCGTACTTAAATCAACCGTATATAAGGATAAATGATCATAATTGATTTGTTTAAGTTTAGATAAATATAATTGTTAAATATATAATACTGTGTACCACTTACCGTGTTACTCTATCCAACACACCTATCCAGTAATCCTTCATATTCATCTAGTTTAACACACAACATCACACACACACACACACACACACACACACACACACACACACGAACACACACGCACACGCACACACACACACACACACACACACACACAGAAGTGCGTTAAGGAGTGGAGAAGGGAAGGGAGGGCTCTACCCGAAATGGAAAGGGTAATATGCTGAGTATGTGCGAAGGAGGCATAGTAGTAACGGAAACCACCCCTCCCACATCGTACACCAGTCGTCAGTCAACCGTCGGGGAAGCAACACCTCAAAAAGTCACTCCAACGCTCTCCAAAGTGTCTTGATAACTCCGAGACACTTTGGATAAAAACAGGGTAAGGTGGGGGAGTCTCTCCAAAGTGCCTTGAACCATCAGAGGCACTTTGGATAGACAGAGAGAGTGGGGGTTCTCTCTCTCCAAAGTACAAATGGCACCATGGAGAGTAAACAATTTTGACCTTGACCTCTCACTGGCTCGGGTAGGGGGTCAAGGTCAGTTTTGTTTACTCTCCATGGTGCTGGGGTACTACTATCGACGATCAACCGAGTATCAAGTCGACAAAGTATCAACACTTTTGAATTTTTTCAATTTCGCACCACAAATGTGAGCGACTTTCAGAACGCTTGGCGAACGCGAGCAAGTTTGGATGAGTTTGAGAACGCATTAGAATTTCACGCCAAACAAATGTTGATGCGTTTACGAGCGTGCACCGGAACAAAGCAAATAGTGATGCGTTTAGGAACACCAAGTTCACGTCACGTGCTAACAAGAAAATAGATAAGCGTGAATTACAACGAAATTCCTTGCACCAGCGCAACATACAACGACATTAGCAACAAAATAAAATAATGCAGTATAGCAAGGATGCTGGGGCTCTCTCTCACTAGGATTAACACCTGAACGCACGAACACACACACAAACTTGGCACACATACACACAGCCAGCTGAGTCACAGAGCTGGAGTAGAACGGAGTGGGCTTGCTGGTAGCAACTGTGGTAATGGACGGTAACGATGACAGTCAGGGGGCAGCGATGAACGAACAGGCGAGAGGAAGAAATGCAGCAGCTCGTTGCAGGCTTCTTGAAGGCTATGTGAAGCCTGGCCCGTAGTGCAGTTTGCTGTACGTGCACGTCCTCGTGCACGTGAGCCCGCGGAGGCGTCGTGAGTAATTTGGCTATGTAGCTAGTTCGCGAGATAAATTAAGAGTGAATCGCATGGGAATGGACAGAGTCAGGAACAAAGTGACACAAGCCGAGTAGTAGCAAAGTTTCTCTTTATGTAAAGACTAGAAATCAGTACAAAAGCAGCGCGGAGTAAGAGAGACGGAGCACAGTGAATAATGCCGAGAGAGAGAGAGAGAATTTCGATCGGGCAGGTACTTACAGAAGTGCTTCGTGGAACTCGATAAATGCCTCGTGGCTTTGACCGGAGCGGTGCAGGACGGATGTCCAGGGCCCGACGCTGGACAGCAGGACGGACGCCATTATCTGATAAGAACCGATCAGGGATACCAAATCTTAAGAAGATTCGCAGATTCAGTTCTCGCTTGATGGTTTTTGCATTGGCCTTCCTTATCGGGATGCATTCGATCCATCTCGTAAATAAGTCGATAAAAATTAATAGATGTTCGTGTCCCTGGGTTGACCTCGGACAAGGTCCCATAGTGTCGCCAGCGACTATCTCCCAGGGTCGTGTAACCACGTGTTTGCCCATAAGCCCTGCGGGAGCGAGTTGCTCGGCTTTGACTTGCTGACAAATGTGGCATTCCTTACGAAGTGGGCTGTATCCTTATACATATTTGGCCAGTAGTACCGGAGTGCTATTCTCTGATGGGTCTTGAACCTTCCTTGATGTCCAGAGACTGGCTCGTCGTGACACTCGGCGAGAATCTGTTCTCGCTGTTCGTGGGGTACTACTAGCTTCCAAGCGTCGTCATCTTGTCCGAGTAGATCGTTTACCGTCGAATCTGGGTGGTAATGATAGAGTCGGCCACCCACGACCTTCCAGAAGGGATGTGCCTTCGGATCTTCGACGACTTGCTTCGCCTTTTTCAGGTACCAGGGATCCTTGATCGACTCGTCCACTGAAAGCGAGGCTATTACAGCTGTTTCATCTTCGTCGGTCTCGTACATACGAGAGAGCGCATCGGGCACGACGTTGTCTTTACCTTTACGGTGAACGATCTCAAAGTCGTAGGACTGGAGACGCAGAGACCAACGGCCCAATTTCCCGTTAGGATGTTTCAAGTTCTGTAGCCAAACAAGGCTTTGGTGGTCCGTTACTACAGTGAAATGGTAGCCTTCGATGTAAGTTCTAAATTTTTCTATGGACCAGATAACACTGAGGCATTCCCTCTCTGTCACCGACAGCCTGCGCTCCGTAGCAGATAAGACGTGGCTCGCGAAGCAGAGCACGCGGTCTTCTCCCTCAATGCGTTGCAGAAGGA
Source organism: Pteromalus puparum (assembly GCA_012977825.3). Lineage (NCBI taxonomy): Eukaryota > Metazoa > Arthropoda > Insecta > Hymenoptera > Pteromalidae > Pteromalus > Pteromalus puparum. The sequence goes on from CM053168.1 coordinate 41,219,399, forward strand.
CGCTTCCAAGTCCTGTATCGCTGGCATCACACTCTACTATGAATGGAGCGCTGAAGTCAGGCCTTGCTAAAACCGGAGCAGTTGCAATCAGAGCTTTTACTTGCTCAAAAGCTACCTGTTGTTCGTCCTTCCACTCGTATTTTACATTTTTGCGAGTGAGTGCAGTGAGCGGTTCGCATAGTGTAGCGAAGTCTTCTAGAAATTTACGGTACCACGAAGCCATCCCAATGAATCTGCGCAGTTGCATTAAGTTCTTGGGAGCCAGGTACTCGACTATAGGCCGAACTCGTTCTGGATCAGGGCGACAGCCCTCACGAATCACAAGTACGCCTAGGTAACGCACTTCAGACATGCATATTTTCGACTTCTTCCTGTTTATGGTGAGTCCAGCTTCGTTTATCCGTTTCAAGATTAACGTTAGCCATTTGACATGGTCTGAGAACGTGTCGGTTGCGATTATGATGTCGTCTAAGTACGCTAAAGCATACGGTTCCATTTCTGGCGTGATCAGCTGGTCAGCGAGCATCTGAAACGTCGCTGGCCCTCCTGCGAGGCCATATGGCATCCTGACGAATTCAAATAATCCAAGTCCAGGTACAGTGAAGGCTGTGATAGGGATGGATCGCTCTGTAAGGGGTATTTGCAAAAACGCTCTTGAGCAATCCAGCGCCGATATATATCTAGCATGCTGTATCTTCCGCAATATAATATCCATGTAGGGTAGCGGGTAAGCAGCTATTTTCGATACAGCGTTCACTTTTCGGTAATCGACGCAGAAACGGAAACTGCCGTCAGATTTTCGCACCATAACTACTGGACTAGACCAATTTTACCAATTACTTTTGGATCTTCTAATTATGCCGGCACGGAGCATCTTATGCACTTGCTCGTGCATTTCGTCCTCTAAAATTTTCGAAACAGGGTAATACCGCTGTTTGATAGGGCGAGCACTGCCAACGTCGATATCGTGGTGTATCCATCCCGTGCAGCCCAACTGTTCACAGGCAAGATCGGGCAGCAGTTCTTTCATCAGATTGTCGATTTATAGGCGCTGCTCATCGGTAATTGCTTCAATTCCGAGAGAGCTCCTCAGGACGCATAGATGAGAGGACGGCCGGAACCTCAACATCAGTGCCTTTGAGCTGTAACTTATTTGCTACAGGATCAAGCATCGCCGAAAATGCGCGAACGAAGTCGGAACCTAAAGTGCACTCAGTGTCGGCTTCATTCAAGATAAGAACGTCAATCGAATGAGTTACTCCACCAATGGTGAAGGGCAATTTAACGCTACCCATTATAGGCACCAAATGACCATCGACTGCCCTAGCCCCTGGGCCCACATGTGGTCTCACGCGCCTATTTAATGAGGCAGCGAGAGATATGCCGACGGGGCCAAGGACGGTGCGTGAAGCTCCGGTGTCGTAGAGTCCTCTTAATTTAAATTGGCCGACCTCCACGGCCAGCCACCAACGTGGAAACTTCTCAACTAAAGCGCTGGCAACAGTACCTCCATCGCAGAACGTCTCCACATCGGTCGAGCTACTCATTGCTAGCGGTGAATCGCTCGCCGTGCCGTGAAGTGTTTGCGCTACTCCTGTTACGCTTTCAGCGTTGAAGGTCCGCGGTTGTTCTAGAGCGGTAGGGACCTTATCTACTCGCTCTCTTTCCCGTTTTTTGATTGCTCTTGGGCACATTCCGGGCAGGTGAGCTTAGTGTAACCAGGCCAGCTGCAATTCCAGCACAGGACGTTCTCACCGTCTGGACCTGCCGGTTTATCCTTGTTTTTATCCGACTTGGGTGTAATTTCGTCTGTACGATCCCCTCTACGACGCCAGCCTCCTTTTCCTCGTCTATCTCCTCGACCGCGTTTGCCTCTGCGAGTCGGCGTCTGTTCGTCGTCGGACTGCTCCTTTTTCGGCGATGACTCTGCTTCTCTGGAAGAGGTCTTTTTCGCTGAGGAGTCCTTTCCTGAACCAGACTTGGTGCGATTGGGAGAGTCGGGGTCTATGGACCTCTTCTTAAGGAACTTCTCGAAGTGCCTCTCCAATTCTGCCTCTGACATGGACAGCGTATTCGAGTTCACCGAGGAGATGCTGATCTGCTTACTCTTGGGTTTTCTGACAGGCCTATATGCCGTTTCTGGTAGCACTGTTTGGTCTGCTGGAGGCGGTGGCCTCCATTAGCCATCTTCATCGTCCTCCACTTCTTGGGCTCTGTCGAGGAGTTCTTGAGTATTCGTTAAATTCCCGTAATATTTCTTCATCCTCTTTTTGAGCTTCGGAAGCATGTTATCGATGACCAGATTAAATTGTTCTTGCTGGCTCCATGGCTTTTCAAACCTATTTAAGATCATGAGGAGGGAGACAATGTAATCTATTACAGGCTCGTCAGCTCCTTGCGTGCGTAGATGAGCCTCGACTATCAGACTCCGCTTATTCCTTCTAGATTTGCTATAATTATTGAGAGCTGCCCTCTTGAAGTCTTGGTACGTTTGCCACGAGGGCCTCAAGGCACGATACCAAAACAGCGCAGGTGTCTCTAGCATGGGGAACAAGGAGTCTAGGAGTTCCTTGTCAGATATATTTTCTAATCGCTGGTTTGCCTCGACTTGCGCTAGGAATTCCTCAACGCTAATGCCTTTTTCGCCAGAGAATTTTAATCTTCACTCTCTAACTGTCCTCCCGAGATTCTTTTTTCTCGGACGGGAGTTGTCCAGAGTGTTCCAAGTGCTGCTTGGCGTAACTCCTGCGATTTGATTTGTCACTTGAGGACTCGGTTGCGAGAGCGAACTCATAGCTGTTTGAGGCCAAATCCCCCCGTCGCAGCTCGAGCATACGGGCTGATTGTGGACGGTTACGGCCGGCCAGCAGAGGTTAGGATGCTGCGGGGCGTCTGCACGCAAAGAACTCGGCACAGTAGCCGGTGTTCTTGCAAAAATGTTCGGCTGACTAGCTTTAGTCGTAGAGTGAAATATCGGAGCTTGTGCATTTAAAACTTTTCTCTCGTTCGAATACAGGTTATTGTGCTGATTCGACATGTCGTAATAATTTAAGTCGAAGGTATCCTGGAATTGAACACTTTTTGTGCTGCGGTTAATTTTCTGACGTAGTGCGTCTTCCGTTGCTTGTTGTTGCGAGTATGATACTACATTGCGCAGTTGTACTCGGAGGTCTCGATTTAAATTTTCTAATTCGGCGATTTTCGACGATAGATTCTGGATTTCTTCCTTTTTTCTTGCGATGTATCCATTTATTTCAGCTTCCTTTCTATGTAAGTCACGCTGTGCTATCCAGCCTTTTTCTAATTCTGTAGCTACTGATGCCCGGATAAACTCTACTTCTCCCNTAGCTACTGATGTCGGGACAAACTCTACTTCTCCACTTGGCAGATCCGTGCGTACCATAGGTATACTCAACCTTGGATTTATTGCTGGTATGCTTTGCAGCGTTGCTGGTGTCACTGTAACTTGCGCGCTCAATGACCTGCTGAGGTGTGCGCAAGTTGGTGGTGAGACGTTTGTAGTCGTTACTACTACAGTAGCAACAAGCGGTGCCGCGAGGCTGTTTGCACACGTTGTAAGGAGCGACGGTTGTCGTGGTGCGTTAAAACTTACGCTATTGTGAGAGTCTATTATTTCTTGTCTCGAGTCCACTGGCATTGTGAGAGACATATCTTCCCATCTTTCATGATCGTGTGGCGAGCTGGACGGTAGATTCACGTGCTGGAAAAGCAGGTGACTGCACAAAAGTCAAGCATAATTCGTCTCGCCTTTCGATATCTTCCTCCGTATTACTATCTTGTACGAAGTCTTCGGCAGTATAGTTGCCATGTAATCTTCGTAGTAATCTGTTCGCTCGCTCGAATAGAGTACCATTCGTTTGTAGTTCTAAATGGTTTAGCGCCTCGTTGACTTCTACGCTCGACAAATTTTTAATCCAGCTTCTTAATCTAGCATTTACGCCTTCTTTAAAAATTGTAAGATCGGCTACAGACCAATTGGTTGCCATTTTTAAATAGTTTTAATTTATTTTATAATATCAAAAAAAAAAAACAAGACTGAATTTATTTGTCGAACGTACACTTACGCATTCAAGAACGCAACGCACACACAAAAAAAAATTCAAAATTCGAGAAGAAATAAAATTATAATCGAATAAATTTGCGAAATAAATTATTACGATCAATTAAGTGCGCGAGGAAAAAATATTATAATAACAGAACAAGTATGCTCTGTAGCACGCTTCGATTGACTTAGAAGTATATCGCATACGACGGCAATATAGTATATAGTCTCTCGCAGAATATTTCGTGACGTAAGCAGCGTCGGAAATGCGAATCGAAATATTCTAGAATTCGAACGTGTAAATCGTCTCAATGATAAAATTTTAGAGCGCTAGAAAGTGTGCACTTTGTTTACGTTTCGCCGCTGCCTGACTCTTCCAAGGGTAAATACGGTAGGTCGCGCGCACACGTATATAGTACTGCGGGCGCTTGGAATTCGGACCTTGTAAACACACGTGTTCGCTCGGAAAATTCATCTCGCGCTCGCGGAAACTACGCAGCAATTTATAGCCGAATAAATTGTTTTACAGTTTAATAATTAACCCGTAACGTTAGGGCGCCATATATAACGGGGTTCTTAATGTCCATGTATAAATAATCGGTGGTTATGATCCAACAACGATAAAGAAGCGAGAGGATATAAAAGCAGCTAGATGCGGGCTTTTTGAAGGCTGTANTTGCTGTACGTGCACGTCCTCGTGCACGTGAGCCCGCGGAGGCGTCGTGAGTAATTTGGCTACGTAGCTAGTTCGCGAGATAAACTAAGAGTGAATCGCATGGGAATGAACAGAGTCAGGAACAAAGTGACACAAGCCGAGTAGTAGTAAAGTTTCTCTTTATGTGAAGACTAGAAATCAGTACAAAAGCAGGGCGGAGTAAAAGAGACGGAGCAGAGCGAATAATGCCGAGAGAGAGAGAGAGAGAGAGTATTGCGATCGGGCAGGTACTTACAGAAGTGCTTCGTGGAACTCGATAAATGCCTCGTGGCTTTGACCGGAGTGGCGCAGGACGGATGACCAGGGCCCGACGCTGGACAGCAGGACGGACGCCTCAAAGCCTCGTGTGTGGTCGGGATACAGCTAGAAGTCGAGCGGCAAACCAATGGACACGCGGTGCTGAACAGCAGCAGGATGATTCCAGCGACACACGAAGTTCCTGGTCAAGGACGCTGCAGCAGTCCTCTCGAAGACGAACGCACGCACGCACAGATCTATCTAGCTTAGAAGTAAGCGTAGCCGCAGAGACAAAGAGACAGTATCGGCACGACTGTACTGTACGGCGGTAAACTCCTAAGTGTCGCGGCGCGAGACGCGACCGCGTGATCAGTGCAATCTCTCTCTCTCTCTCTCTCTCTCTCTCTCTCTCTCTCTCTCACTCTCTCTCAGACGGCGCCACACGCACATACACACTACGCGCGGCTCTCTCTCTCTCTCTGCATGTGTTACAGCTGTCTGCTCCTCTCACTTACCTGCTGCTGAAAGGAATGTTATACACAAGAATATTTATAGATAGAATGTTTATTATAGTATGATTATATAGTATAGGGTAGAGAGGGACGTAACGAGTGCACACAAGGCAACTCGTTATAACTAATAGTAATTAAATTGTGATTTATAAATTGAATAATACGCAATCTTAAACTAAAAGTTATAAATAGCGTTAGAGCCGCGTTAGAGTACATTCTAAACTTATGTGAATCCAATAGTGATTAAATTGTGATTTATAAATTGAATAATACTGTCTATGTAAGATGTTATAAAAATCCTTAATATTAGGAAAAAAACTTACTAAGCCTAGCGATAATCCCCCTTTGCACAGTAAAAAAGAATTTAGCATAAACACTCTGATAATTGAGAAAAAATCCTTAAAGTAATGGAGATAAATTGTTATTAAATAAATTCAATAATGTTGTTACCAAGGTGTTGGAGATAGACATCTCTAGTTTCTATCTCCTGCTTCAACTTCTCCTCGTCGGAAACGTTTTCCATGAGGAAGGCATTCACTTTAGTGGGTAGGAAAACGTCGAAACTGACATCCAACTCTAGCACCATCTTCACCCCAAATTTTGTCTGAACTTTCTTACATTTGGATATTTTATACTTCTTGTTGATCTCCGAATCCTTAATTTTTTTCGTGGGCAGGAATGGTGGAGCTTTTGCCACAGCGTTTAGTGTCTCCATTCTGAAAAAATAATGAAACAATATATATATGCTTATTATATTTTTTATGTATTAGTTATAAGAATATATTATACTCACATAATAAATTATTCTTCCAATGTTGACGTTGTTGTATCAGAATCAGATGAGGAATAATATTCCTCAAAGTAATGCATTGGGAAGATAAAATCTCGCCGTACAACGCGGAGCCACTTGTTTATTGCGAGCAATTCTGCTGCCAGTCAGGAAGGTGATGCGTACACACCAGCGGAGGTCGAAGTCCTGGTGTCTTTAAGGATGCACAGCCGAGATTTGCTAGGTTACGGACGTCCGGGAAATATGGTTGCAGCCACTCGATTTTCTGCACACCTTTTACCCAAACAATCACGTTTCGGTCATAAGTCAGCATTACATCCTGTTGACCATAAAAATCATCCTAATAGAGTGAGTTATTACATTAAATATGAAAACACCTTGAATATGAAAGGTATTGAATTTCCTGTGTCATTGAAAAAATACCAAATTTCGAGAAGCAAAATACTACAATCTCTATAAATGTGTTTGGCTTAGACAATAAAAATATTGTACCTATCTATTTAACATCATGTAAAAAGAGTAATCATATAAATCTTCTTTTACTCACGAATGATAATTAAGATGATGATGATGATGAGTTTGCAACAAAATCACATTATGTATACATAACAGCTGTCGCGTTTCATTAGTAATGATTTAAGAAAAAATGGAAGAAAACTATTTGTATGTGATAGATGTTTAAATTATTTTTTCAAAGAAGATAATTTAGCGAGACATGAAGAATATTGTAAAAAGTTAAACAACTGTAAAATAAGACTTCCCAGTGAAAATAATAATATTATAATGTTTAAAAATCATTGTTATAGTGAAAAGTTACCTTTTATAATATATGCAGACTGTGAGTGTCTGCTTAAACCAATAAGACAAGATGTAAAAACTAACACCCGACCAGTACAAAGTCATGAAATTTATAGTATAGGATACCATCTTAAATGCAGCTATAATGACTCCTTATCGAAATATGATTTTTATAGAGGTCATGAAGCTTCAAGATGGTTTGCTGAACAGTTAAAAAATATAGAAGAAAAAATAAGTGCTTTATATGCGAATCCTTTACCTATGCCAGTTCTATCTCAAGCTGAAATAACAGATTATTATAATTCAAAAACGTGTCATATTTGTAAAAAAAATTTAAATAATGATGTCAAGGTACGCGATCACTGTCATCTTACTGGAAAATATCGAGGACCTGCACATACTACATGTAATCTAAACTATCAAGATTCAAAAATAGTACCAGTGGTGTTTCATAATTTAAGTGGCTATGACGCTCACTTTATTATATCTGATATATCAAATCATTTTCCAGGACAGATTGATCTACTACCTCTAACAAAGGAAAAATATATTTCATTCACAAAACATGTTGAGAATAGTAAAATTAAATTTAGATTTTTAGATTCTTTTCGGTTCATGCCTTCTTCTCTAGAAAAATTGGCATCATATCTACAGGACTATAAAATTGTTAATAAAGAGTTTAATCATCATAGCAGAGAACAAGTTGATCTATTAACGAGAAAAGGTGTTTTACCTTATGAGTATATAAGCTCATGGGACAAGCTAGAAGAGTGTGAATTACCCGAAAAAGAGGCTTTTTTTTAGTATGCTTAATGATTCTCATATATCTGATAAAGATTATGAACATGCACAATATGTGTGGAAAACATTTAATGTTAAAAAACTTGGTGAATATTTTGACCTCTACATGAAAACTGACGTCTTGCTACTAGCAGATGTATTTGAAAATTTTCGAGACCAGAGTTTGCAAGTCTATGGTCTCGACCCTGCTCACTATTATACTACTCCAGGCTTTTCCTGGGATGCAATGCTCAAACATACAGGTGTACGATTAAAACTTTTAACAGATATTGATATGGTACTTTTTGTAGAGCGTGGAATCCGAGGTGGTTTAAGTTAATGTTCAAATCGGTATGCAGCAGCCAATCATAACTATATGCTTGAAAAATATGATAAATATGAAGAGAATGAATATTTAATTTATTTAGATGCGAATAATTTGTATGTATTTGGACTTTTACAGTGTCTTCCATACGATGAATTCGAGTGGCTTGAAAATTTCGAAAATTTCGATTTATTTTCCATCGCATCAGATGCTTCTCATGGTTATATTTTAGAGGTTGATTTAGATTATCCTAGCGAAATACATGATGAGCATAATGACTTACCGTTTTGTCCAGAACATGCAAAACCTCCGGGTTCTAAGCAAGAAAAACTTTTAGCTACACTTTATCCTAAAAGAAATTATGTTATCCACTATGTGGCTCTAAAACAGGCTCTCTCAAATCGTCTTCGACTCATTAAAATGCATAAAATTCTAAGATTTAAGCAGTCTCCATGGCTCAAATCATACATTGATTTGAACACTAGTATGAGAGCAGTAGCAAA
>CM053168.1:41232234-41242780 GCA_012977825.3 Pteromalus puparum
TTTCTTTTTTAACTGCTGCTGCTGCTGCTGGAGATAAATTTCTTTCACTTACATTGATGAGCTTTTCTAGAGGTTTCACGATCGGCTTGAATGAATCGTTCAAATTCTTATCTACTTTTAAATTGTGTAATTTTAATAAATCGTACTTTCTTTTCACAGCGTTTCGAGCTTTCTCAACTTTACGTAGGATTGCAGTTTGTTGATTAAAATCAGACATCTTGATAGTTTAGAGTCTCACTATTGAATGCTAAATTTTCCCCGTATTTTGTATATTTATTACGAACTGATCAAAACCTTTTCTATAGCGATCATCATTAATATGACGATCTTTGTCTATAACAAGAAAACTATGATTGCCATCATTCCAGCACATTGAACAAATATCTTTGAAACGTTGATATGTCATATCTGTATTAACATGATCGTTGTAAACATGTTTCAAATTCATATCATCTTGACGAAAAATTACCAACAAATTGACATTATCACGCACTAAATGTTTCGGTACTTGTGCATACGACTGACACAAATAAAAACAATCTACACTTTTGTGTCTACCCATGCAGAAAAAAGCTTTGACATTATCCTGCTTTTCACAAGCAATATCATCAAAGACAAAAACTGAATTTGGTTGAGCTTCATCAGGTGATATGACAAGATCATTTTCACCGAAGGGTAAATACTTGATTCCCTCTAAAGGCTCGACAAGTTGCTCCAAAAATTTATATTTTGGTTGATTTAGAGATTTCGAGTATACGTAAATATTTTCAAATGTCAGACCATTAGGATGAATGATTAGAGATAAGAGAGCGTTCGTTTTGCCGCAATTGGATGGACCGCAAAATACTGCTCTTATACTGCTGGGTAATAATTTTCCATGACGATTTTGCTGTTTTTTCTGCTGCGTCAAAAGATCAAAATTAATCACTGGCAATTTTGCTGACTGCTTCTTAAGATCCATCATGCTTCTATTTTATATGACGACTGACTCGAGCTACTATAAATGTGAGCATTTATACTTTTTCTCAGTTAGTCTAGTATGAGCACGCTAAGAACTAGCATCATGCAGAAAAAAAGAGGTTCGGGCTTAGTGAATACATTGATCAACAAGTTACCCATTGAACTTCATGTGCCTGGTTATCAGTACTGTGGTCCAGGTACTAAACTTGCTAAACGCCTAGCTCGTGGAGATCCAGGAATCAATCCTCTGGACGCTGCTTGCAAGGAACACGACATTGCCTACTCGAAGAATCCTGACAACATTCAAGAGAGAAACGCGGCTGATAAGGTTTTAGCAGAAAAGGCGTGGAAAAGAGTAAAATCTAGAGACGCCGGTTTGAAAGAGAGGGCGACAGCTTTTGCCATAGCAAATACTATGAAGCTAAAATCGAAGCTCGGTATGGGTGTTGGAGGAGGAAGAGGTAGATCTGTCAAACCTAAGAAAAAGATTACGCTAAAAAGATTGATCAAGTCAACAGAAAAATCTATAATTCCCGGCAATGACTCTCGCTCTATGATTAAGTCAGCGCTAAAGACTGCCCGTGAGCATGTGAAAAAAATCGATGGAAAAGTAAAGTTATTGTTCCACGCATATTGCCTGTTCCCAGCAAAGTAGGTGGCTTTCTTCCAGCACTTATTCCACTTTTCGCTGGTCTTAGTGCAGTCGGCTCACTTGCAGGAGGAGCTGCAGGAATCGCCAAAGCAATAAATAAGGCAAACACTGCTAAGAAGCAAATGGAAGAGCAAAAAAGACACAATGAAAAAATGGAAATGCTGACACTCGGTAAGGGACTGTTTCTGAAACCTCATCACAAAGGCTTCGGTATCTTTCTCAAACAAAACACAAAAAAGAAGCAATGTGGAAAAAAAAACTTCGATGAAATAAGATTGCCAAAACGTGCACTCACCGACTATGATCTACTCAAGTATGCAAAATTAATGAAAATAACAAATTTTCGTGGAGTTTTTATGCGAAATGCCCTACCTACAAATGGTTGTCGAGCTAAAGAATCAGCAATCATAAATCTGGATGATGCGAGTGGATCTGGCACGCATTGGGTAGCTTATCGAAAAAATGGTAACGAAGTTATTTATTTCGATAGTTTCGGTGATTTACAACCACCTCGAGATCTTATGAACTACTGGAAAGTATCTCAAGCCAAGTACAATTATCAGAGGTATCAGGAAATCTCAACTTTCATCTGTGGCTATCTCTGCCTCAAATTTATCTGCAATCAGCTCAATCGAAAGGAACAGTTCTGTTTATATAAAAAGAAATCTACACGAGTGATTTGAATTAGTCTACTCAAGATAGTTGTTGAGTCGATGACTCTTAGCCTTTCTGGCACCTCGTCAAACCTCGAGACGCACTATTTTCCACCCATAGAGCTGGATCCAGATAAACAGTATAGTGTTGGACTTGTTGAGCTGCTAACTTTCAATTCCATACCAAACGTCGATGTAAAATTCAATAAGTTTTGTTGGACAAGAAATAATTGAACTTCCTACAGGCAGTTATGAGATTGAGGATATTGAACGAACTCTGCAAGGCATCCTCGATACGCGAGGCATAAAAGTTAGTATCAAGCCAAATAATAATACATTGCGTAGTATTATTGAATGCAGTCATGAAATCGATTTTCGTCCAAGTGACTCGATTGCTCGTCTACTTGGATTTACTCCAAGAGTCTTGAAACCCTATATAAGTCATGACTCTGATTTACCAGTAGCTATTCTCAAAGTGAACGCTCTACGAGTCGAGTGTAATATTACGACGGGAGCATACATAAATCAACAAAAAGTTCATACAATACATGAATTTTTCCCAGCAGTCCCACCTGGCTGCAAGATCATCGAAGTTCCTAGACAGATAATATACTTACCGATATCTGTGAAAGTGATCAATCCTTTACAACTACGTCTAGTAGATCAAGATGGTGAATTGATTAATCTTCGAGGTGAAATTATTACAATTCGTTTTAACAGACTGGCTAATTAATTGTTCATGCAAGCTTTATATAGTTTTATACGAGTATTCTTAACATCACCACTTATAGGATTATACTTAACAATGCGATCATGTAAAATTAGACAATACGCAGTTGTATTGCAGCATATTATTCTTACAATCAAATCAAGACGTACATCGACAGCTGCTTGTTTAAGAGACTCGGTTTTGTTGGGAACAGTCTAAGACTATGAAGTGGTGCATTGTAGATAAATTCTTCTTTACTCAAAAGAGGATCTATTACAATTCTATCAGAATAATCAAATACCATATCAGTTTGCATCTGAAAAAAGGGAGGACGGCAAAGAAAGGCGGGGGGGAAGAAAGAACAAGAAAAAGCGGGGGTCAAGGTAAAAGAAAGGGAACGAAGTCAAAAAAAATTAGGGAAAAATCTAAGCCACCTAAATGGGCATTGTATTTAATGCGACAGAAGCTATATTAACACTCAGTATGTCGTACAGACAGTCAGTCCAACAACGAGTGATCAAACGATTAACAAGATCAGAACAGTCAATTTCTACAAAGTCTCGGTCTCACGGTAAAAGCCGTGGTCGAAGACTTTAACATCGAAATCACGTCGTAATAGAGTGGCTTATGCCCTACCTCGTATGTCAGACCGACGAAAAATACAACTATTAATTATATTACAAAAAGATATTCGATTGCTATGAGTTTTCGTTCATGCAATTGAATGATTCCAGTATTCCACACCACCAAACCTGTATGGACAGTAAAAACATCGAATCAATTGGAAAAGCCACTTTATATCATTCTAGCTTTCAAACAGCGAGGGAAAGGAGTACGAAGACAAAATGCTAAGATATTTTTGATCACCTGCAATATTAGTAGAACTGCTCTCAATGAGAGTACCCATAGGGTAATCTCAATCTGATTATACAAACCGATCAGTTTTGCCGAATATCCTCTAGATATGTATGCAAATTTCCGAAACATGTTATTTATTTCTTCTGAAATTAGAATTGTAATAGATCCTCTTTTGAGTAAAGAAGAATTTATCTCACATGCACCACTTCATAGTCATAGACTGTTCCAAACAAAACCGAGTCTCTTAAACAAGCACCGTCGATGTACTGTCTTGATTTGATTGTAAGAATAATATGCCCAATATACAACTGCGTATTGTCTAATTTTACATGATCGCATTGTTAAGTATAACCTATAAGTGGTGATGTTAAGAACTGTATAAAACTATATAAAGCTTGCATGAACAATTAATTAGTCAGTACTGTTAGTGTATTTATTTATTAATCCCAACCTTTAATCCTACAAATCCAAATTATCCATCACTGTCGATATAATAGTAGTAGCCGATCACATCCCAGGTCGATAAAGTAGACTACCGATGCTCACTCTGAGCTATGGACCGATCGCATCCCTGGTCGATAAAGTAGATTACCGATGCTCACTCTGATCTATGGAGGGGGATCGGTAATGGAGGCGCCACCGTCGACAATACTGGGGGGGCGCCACTGCTGGCAGCCCAATCGATATGCAATGATCTGCCGGTAAAACAGGGACCTACTAATATGAGTTACCATCCGTTGGTATTTGGTAGCGCAGGGGCTACCTGGCGCAGTATCAGTCTTGCCCCTACTACTCTGGGTGCAGCGGGAAGCCGAGCGGCAAAGTAACTGCTCCGCTCGTGTCCGGCACGCTGTATCGTTGACACGCTCCAACACGTCACGGATACGGCAGCAATCCTCCGGGATACGTTTCGTCGCCGTAGCTAGAGTTCGCGGAATTGCACGAAGCGAGCTAATCGGTGCGAGAACAAAGCGAGCTCGTCGGCGCGACTGTTCGGATCCGTGGTCTACTACCAAGTGTCGCGGCGCGGCACGCGACCGCATGGTCACTCTCTCTCTCTCACTCTCAGCCGTCCTGTAGGTACATGCACACACACGCGCGCGGCTCTCTCTCTGTGTGAGTTCCATTGGCTCTGCTTTCTCACTTACCTTGCTGCTGAAAGCAATGTCTTTGAATATATATGTTTATTATGTGAATGAAAATATAACAATAGAATGTAGGGGAGAGAGAAGTAACGAGTGCACTAAAGGCGACTTGTTATGACAGCAAAGCTCGCACCGAAGTGCAGAAAATAGGTAAATAGCGAGTTTCGCAGAGCGACTTTGGAGGTGCGTCCACACTACTTACGGGAGAGAGAGAGAGAGAGAGAGAGAGAGAGAGAGAGAGAGAGAGAGAGAGAGAGAGAGACAGGCGGTAGAGAGTAGAGAGAAATGCTCAGCACATCTTATTTAAAGACAGGTCGCTGTAAGAAATTTTCTCCACGTGCACAATAATATAAATTAAAAAGGACTGTAAACTCGGAACATTCACAACATTAGGGCAGTCTTTTTGAAGTACAATATTGGAAATGGGTGAATAAAATGAAACGAATCTCAGAATATTTTACTTCGACTTTGAATTTATTCTGAGAGCACAGAGAAATAGGCACGTCCGATCGCTACAAGGAGCTGCCAGAGACTGAGGGCTGCTGAGGGCAAGAGTGACCGGCAAGCTATCGGTAATGCAAGAGAATGCTCCGCTGCTCCGTCTGCTGCTTAAGCCTAAAATAATGGTCCCGTTTTTATAACTGCATGCGGGCTCCAGATGGCTAAGCTCTCCATAAAATCGGAGACGAGCGACGCGTCGCATCACAAACCCGAGCCACTCATAAAACTATAAATCGGGGAAACGGATTTACTTTCTCCGCCTCAGCTTTCTACATCTGTTTAGGATTTCTTTTTGAAACTTAAAAACTAGCAATTCCAACATACAGTGATGCTTTAAGTTCACGAACGTAAACACCATATTAACAGCCTAAAATAAAATATAAAGCTGGATAATTTTTTGTGTTTGTGAAAAATAGGGAAACGGTAAACTCGCAATTGTTTAATTTATGTTTTTTGGCAATTGTTTTTTATCTTTGTTGGAATACGTGGTAAATAAGTGAGACACTTGGTTTAATATTAATAATAAATAAGTTTATTCACGACTAAACTATAATTTTTGATGATTTAAAAAATTTATAAATTTATAAATTTTTTGAAAAATTAATTAAATTTTAGAAACTTTAAAGTTTGAAAAATTTAATTTGTATTGACGTATGTTCCACTCTTTAAAGGAACAAAGTGGCTACACAGTTATTTCGTGAATAAAGTCGATTATTCCCGCGGGTGGGTTTACTTCGCCCGAGCAAAGCGAGTAAATAATTTACGATTCTAGTTCCTAGTTACATAATATACTATAATTAAGTATGATCGTAGGTACTAGTCAGCAATAACCTAATTGGCAACACGTCCGCTCACATCGGAGTCCGAGAATCAAAAGAGAGAGTGTAGAGTAGAGTACATAATAGTTCTACTCTACAGAAGATGTGTGTACAGTGTAATGTACGCTTGGAGTATAGACGCGAGCTATGCGCAGCGCGTTCGTTCTAGCTCAAGCTTATCTGAATATAATTCAAAATTCCAATAAATAGTCTACCATACCTGAGGTGCTCTAACTTCGATGCCCTTGATTTTCATTCGTACTCTAACATCACCCTTGCTTGAAAAATCCAATCCTCCCAGGACATTAAAATCACTATTCAAATAAGTTTTCATGCTCCACGAGCTGATTGTCCAAAATAATTACACATATAGATTTATCATATAGATTATTATTACAATGTGTTCTAAGTTTTATATCTACTTGCAGAAACCAAATATCCGCTTACATGTAAAGCACACCTACTAAAACATGAATTTTTCACACCAGAAAGATTAACAGAAATTTGTACTAAACTTGTAACTCATTATTTTGTATTGACGCCTGCAGATCTTGAATTTTGGAATAGCGATCCTGAAAATTTTGGTATGTTTTTGATCATAATTTATTATTATAAATCGTTTCTTCGAATTTTTTGAAGCAGATAATAACTTTTTTAAAGGCGTTGATGACTGCGGTGAATCTTGGAAGTACAGCCTGAGGGTAATAATCTTTTGTATTATCTTATTCATCCATATGTTTGTAAATACACTGCAATTATATATTCTTAGCCTTGCACAGAAGCTGTTTTTCTAACTATATTGCATCAATTTAAAGACATATTTTCTAAAGTATTGGTTGATCTTATAAGAAAGCATCATCAGCCTGTAGATCCAAACGATTTGCAAAATGTTTTATTAAAAGATGCCGTCTATAATGCTGTTGGATTAGCTGGATTTGATCTTTACGATGAAGTTAATTTTGATCAATGGTTTTCTACAACTCTAAAACACGAATTAAATCAACAAAGTCTTAATCACAGAATAATTCGTCGTCGAGTATGTTGGCTGATTGGCCGGTGGACAGGTATGACATTTTTGTGATATATTGATATATTATAGAATGAGGAAGAGATCTGCGAAATTTAAAATTAATAGTAGTTTAAGTTATATATTTACATAAATATTTGCGTATTAACAAGAAGAAAAAACTGCTGCCAATTTATTGGCACGTAGCTTCCTCCAACTAAATTCATAGTTAAAAATATTATCATTCCGCTCCATGTTTTAACAATAAATTTTTGGACAGAGCAATAGCGG
The DNA here is from genome assembly GCA_012977825.3 of Pteromalus puparum. Classification (NCBI taxonomy): domain Eukaryota; kingdom Metazoa; phylum Arthropoda; class Insecta; order Hymenoptera; family Pteromalidae; genus Pteromalus; species Pteromalus puparum. Next base: position 41,239,828 of record CM053168.1, read on the forward strand.
GAGGGTAACCAGGGTTATCCTCCCAGTATTGCTCTGTCCAAAAATTTATTGTTAAATCCATAGTTCTAAAAAATAAAAGATTGTTTAAATATATAGTATGTGAATGCTATTTTAAATATTTCAAATCTTAATTATATTGCTGTAGGAGCAATTTTCTTAGCAAAATACTATGATAATTAAAAAGATTAGATCAAAATCTTCTAGATAGTGAAGTTATAAAATCCATTGTTTCGTTTTCAAGATATATACGAACAAACAAGGACAAAATCACTTGATTTTGTAAAAAATCAAGATTTTTCGCCGTTTTCAGACGTAGACAACTTTGAATCTAAGCAATTATTTTTAACCCACCAGATCTAACATTGAAGATATTAAAAAATTCTTGCATAGTACTCTCCATGTTTTACTAAAATTTGGACACAGAAACAAAAGTAAGAGTTAACCGAAGACAAAAACAATGATTAAAACTCTTCCTCACTTGGCAACGTTTCGTCCATGGTATTGGACCTTCTCAAACCTTTATTGAAAAAACTATTGAACAATAATCTAAAATGAGTAGTCGGCCTCAGAGCGAGTCAGACTGGGAAAGGGTTGAGTGAGTGAAGGGTTTAATTAAAACACACGATTTCCCGGTAAAACAAAAACGCACTTGCTATGGCGTAAAAACCCTCACGGGATAGAGGGAAAAGCCGTAGCAAGCGTAAGCTTTATTCAATAAAGGAAAGGAAGCTATACAAAATAAAAGACAAGAGAAAGAGACTCTAAGAGAGAGAAAAAGAGAGCAAATGAACTTAATCTACGCACGCAAACGCGAGGTACCTTGAACGCACGCAGAGAGATCTCTCTTACCGCAATTATCGCTAACTCGAACGCCGTCGCCAAGGAAGACGCTGAGTCGCACGCTCTTTGAACGCTGCCGCAGCTTCTCGCCGTGTCCTGGTGGGCTGGCAAGCCGGGCCTGGGGAGTGAGCCTAGTGATTCGCAACCTGCACCAAGCGCGCCTCGACGTCTCGAGGAACCAGACGCTTGGCACCCGGGCAACAAGGGGTGTTGCCGCTTCAGCACTCGCCCCGAAGGAGTCACGTCCAGCACGTGGACACCTTCGCCAACAATCCTTAAAGCTAAGGCCTCGAGGCACGCACGCACTGACACACACACACGCGGTCGCGAGATTCGCCGGTAAACTAATCACTACGTCGCGCAACACGAGGCAAACAATACTCGCTCTGAAAAGAACGAAAGTACTGATTCACCTGTACAAACACGAGAGATTACAACGTTGAAACTGAAGAGAACTAGAAGATGCTGCACTGTGTCGCTCAGCGGTCCTGTCAAACACTGAACACGTGTGGAAAGCGCGCGCGGGCCCGCCACCGACCCGAGTCCCGAGCCGGCGGCCGACGCATCGACGCATGCGCGCACCGCGCAACGTCGCAAGAGAGAGCGCGTAGCGGCGCGAAATTCAAAACTTAAAATATACGGCTACATTCCTTAGCCCCTAAAACAACGGCGTGAACAACTATAAAAGTCATTATAAAATATTATAAAATAAATAAAGATATCACATTGCTTGTTAAACATTTACCATTATTAATATCACAATATGTTTAATCTAGACATTATTGTTTTGCTTCTTTCCTAAGGAAGCCTTAGGAAATGTAATAGTTAGTTTTGGATTGTTTGTGTAAAAACATGTAGGAAATATATTTTGAGGCATTTGAAGTCAAAAAAACAGCTGCCAAGTCATTGGCACTTAGCTTCCTCCTATTCAGCTAGTGGAAGATAATTACATGGGACAATCAACTCATTCTTTGATTTAAATATTCGCTACTATTCGATACTAAAAGGATAGGTTAGGAAGACACTTGTAGGGGAGGGGTATCAGGGGACTGGGGGTTAAGAAGGATATCAAAAGGATAGAGCTCCGTCAACTCCTTGAAAACCATGAAAACTCTCAAAATATACTAAGCTTTAATTATCAAATTATATGGTTTAACAAAAATAATAATGTTCAGTCACACAGAGTATACAGGGTGAGAGTTGAAGAATTTGAATCTTAATATCTTTTAAACTAAAAGGTTTCATAAGCTACAAAAAGAACCTAGCCGAAGTGATCAAAAGATCAATCTTTTCCTAAAATTTCAACTCAATTTAAACCTTTTTACTCCCGTAATCGTACGACATAAAAAAACCATTTTTTCTAGTTTTTGATTTTTATCTCAAAAACTAGTCGCCAAAATTGCTTAAAATTTTTACAACTAGTAGATATTGTTGTTTTTTATTGTCATGAATTTTTTCAAAACATTTAACTATTTATTTTCTGAGTTATTTATGTTTATCGAAAAATTACCTTCTATATCATAAAAAATGAACAGATCAGTCAATCTAGAAAATCTTGCGGGAAAAAGTAGACAAATTTATGTTCTTTTAGATACACTATTGTTGAATATATTGTATAAATCATATCATTATAAAAAAGCAAAAATATTTTTTCAAAAATAGAAAAATGGCTATAATATGGCCATAAAATGGTCAGAATCATAAAACAAAAAATGACCTAAATTCAGAATTAGAAAAAATATATGCATGTCAAATTTTATTACGATCCGTCGCATGGTTCCAAAATTATGGCGGTATATGGACGTGTATCGAGAAGCGATACGCGTGCCCGCGGAGGCGGCGGGGATCTTATAAGGAATCGGGCTCGGATTCTAAGTTACAACACAAGAATTAGCGTTTAAGAAGTGAAAATATGTTGTTCGGTAGATAAAGGGTTACACGCGCACATACACGGGTATGCGAAACACAGGCGAGAGGACGAATAGAGACCGGGAGGAAGCTGGCGAGAGAGAGATGGATAGAGAGCTGACTTACAGAAGTTGGTAGTCGACTCGAGCCCAGGACGTCTCCTTCGGGGCGAGATGTCGGCGCTGAACGGAAGCCGGGGCGAGCG
>CM053168.1:41246667-41266627 GCA_012977825.3 Pteromalus puparum
TCGATCCCGAGGACCAAACGGGGAAAAGTAGTTAATTTTATTATCTTTAAAATGCATTTTAGCTGAATTGTTTGTAACAACGGGATGATTGAAAAAAACGAAAAAAAAAAATTTTTTTTAATCAAAAAATCGCCATAAAAAAAAAATAATTAAAAAAATTAAAAAAAAAATGTTTTTCCCGAATTCAGAATTCAAAAATAAATATGCATGTTAAATTTGATTAATATTGACGAAGTAGTTCCAGAAATATGACGGTATACATCCACACACACACACATCCACACACACACACACACACACACACACACACACACACACACACACACACATCCATACAGACATTTCCTAAAATCACGTAATTCGAACTTCTAACATCTCAAAACATGTTTCTATAAAGAGTTAGCGAAACCGAAAATTTTACTATTACAAAGCTTCCTCTAGGAGGAAGCAAAAAACGGGTCCAGAAAATGTAAAAATGGATTGTTATCCCGCTATGTACTAGTAAAAACAAAGAAAATGAGAGTTGGTGGATTAAAATCCACTGAGTAGAAGCTGAGCTGGAAACGATACGAACGAAAACACACACACACACACACACACACACACATACACACACATACACACATCTATACGGACATTTTCTAAAAACACTATTGCTTCCTCCTCAAGAGGAAGCTTTGTAATAGTAAAATTTTTAGTTTTGCTAATACTTCGTGGAAACGCATTAGGAGGTGTTTGGAGTACGAATCATACGTTCTTAGAAAATGTCCGTGCGGATGGCTATGTGTGTGTGTGTGCGTGTGGGTGTGAGTAGAGTAGAGTAGAGTATACTTTATTTGAATTAACAAAATATGATATACAGCATAGATAGAGACGAAGTCATCATACAAAGCATAGTGCGGACGACAATAAATACAATAAAAACAATAAAAACAATCATACATAAGTACAGGAACATGCATATATTACAACATTAATCGCATATAATGTGTGTGTCATGCAGGTGCTTTCGCATCGCTGCCTTGAAAGCGCCAAGCGATGGCCGCTGTCTAATGTTGCGAGGCAGGGTGTTCCAGAGCCGCGCTCCTCGAGCCCTAAAAGAATGTAGCCCCACATCCGTACGTGAACGAGGAACCACTAGCTCTCTGCCCTCTCCTCGGGAGGAAGTACGCGCGGAATTCTTTACAAAGAAGTCGCAGAGATAAGAGGGCTTTTTTATACAAATAATTTTATAGAGGAGCAGAGACGAGAAGTAATCAACCCGTTGCTCAACAGTGAGCCATCCCAATCTCTGTCGGTGCGGTGTGACATGATCATATCGGCTTACCCCGCAGATATATCGCACGCATGCGTTCTGAAGACGCTGAAGTCTGACTCGAAGCTCCTTGGACACATCGAGGTAAACGAGAGAGCAATAGTCCAAGTGAGGAACAACCAGCGCTTCGGCCAGCTGCCTGCGTAAAGCCTCGGTGGTACAGGCTCGGAAAAACTTCAAGCCATAGAGGACGCGATTTACTCTCTTCGCTAAGCACTCGACGTGTGGCTTCCAAGAGAGCCTCGAGTCCATGACAATACCAAGGTTCCTGACTGTTTCCTCGAATGGAACGAGAGCCCCAGCCTCCAGCTCAATTCCCGGAAGATCAAGCTGATTTAAGGTGTTGACGTTGTGCTCAGACCCCAAGAATATGGCTTTTGTCTTCAGAACATTCAGGTGAAGACCAGAGGCTCTCGCCCACGCCGACACCGCCCGCGCCGCGCCCGTCAAACGCGCGATTCCAAGGTCAAGCTCAGACATTTCCACCTGCGTGTAAATTTGCAGATCATCTGCGTAGAGCAGATGATTAATCTGGCTCAGGTCAAGTGTCTCCGCGATGTCATTAATGTACAAACTGAAGAGAAGGGGTCCCAGAACCGAGCCCTGTGGAACACCTAGATTTGTTGAAAGCCAATCGGATTGGCCAGAACATTTGGTGACCACTTTTTGTTGCCTATCGGAAATGTAAGACTTTATCCACAGAACAGCGCTTCTGGAGAACCCCATCGCGATCAGCTTGCGAAGCAGTTTAGTCGGAGAGATGGTATCGAAGGCCTTGCTAAAGTCAAACAGAAGTAGAAAAGTCACGAGCTTAGAAAGTCTTTTATTATTATTAGCATCGACCACCTCAACACCATCAATACCGAGGCGGATATCCTCTGTCAGCTTAAGCAGTGCAGTCTGCGTACTGTGGAAACGCCTGAAGCCAGCCTGGAGAGGATTCAAGATGTTGCTCGATTCGAGAAAATCCATGAGCTGCGTGTGCACAAGCTTCTCAAGGACCTTCGATAAAAAGCTCAGAATAGCGATCGGTCGAAAATCCGAGACAGAGGAGGGAGTGGCTCTCTTCTTCAGTGCAGGTACCAGTTGAGCCCGTCTCCAGGCTCCCGGAAAAACACCGCGCGAAAAGGGGAATGCCATCCTCACCTGCAGCACCCGAAGAAAAATGAGAAACGGCAAGGATCACGTCTGCGATAGAAACCTCACGAAAAGTAAAGCCACTCTCAGAGGCCGAGGCCAAAACATCCTCCATCTCCCTCGCACACTCCACATCAGAAACCGACACGCCGGCAAAATGAGAGTTAAGCTCCGCAGGAGTAAAACCATGAAGGTCCACCTTGGAAGAAGGCAAAAGCCCGAGAGCACGCAACTCCCTCCAGATATCTTTCTTGTCATGTAAAGCCTCGATCGCCTTCATCATTTTATTTAATAGCCAAGAAAATCAATTGAAGAATATTACGGAATAAAGATATAACGAGAATAATGGTTACTAACAACTATTCATTCAGTTACCAACGGATTTTTTTACGACAGCATTAAACCGCGGGAAATACAAATACAATTATTGAGCTCAACTATATTGAATTAAATATGTGGGTAATATATAAATATTGTTGTTAGTTGATGGAATGTAATTACACGTGCGAAAATGGAAAATATGGAATACCTAAGGTTGAAAAGTGAAAATTGAATAATAAAGCACAGAAGATGGAGCCAGGCACCTTTACTGAGGGTCGATAAAGGCAAAGAGGGCGTTCCTTCAGGCGGACAGGTGTTTTTTCACGTGGCCGTAAGAAGGATGGGTTTAGTCGGTGTGAATCCGACACACGGCTGACATTGCGGATGGGACTATTTGGACGACCCCATAAGCAGTCACGCTATGGTCTTTCTAATATTTTCCCTAATAACTCTTTCTCTAAGAGAAAGAAACACACACATCTGTATGTGTGTGTACGTGTGTGTGCGTGCGTGCGTGCGTGCGTGTGTGTGTGTGTGTGTGTGTGTGTGTGTGTGTGTGTGTGTGTGTGTGTGAATGGGTTCGAGATGTATATACATATACAAAATGTGGGAAAGTAATTTTTTGTATTAGAATTTCAAAGCACATATCAAAATGTAGTAAGAACTTACAAAACGCAAAATAAACAAAATTTGTTCTTTAGAGTAATAATTTTCCCAGCTCTTAAAAAAATTTTTAAAAATGGTTTTTCTCCACCTAAAACCTTTTTCTTCTGAAAGATAAAGAGTTTAAGATGCGTTTTCTAAAATAAAAAAAAATCGATTTTTTAGCAAAAAATCAGTACTGTCCTCCCTTAAACNTTCAATAATTCCATTGTTACAAACGATTCAGCTAAAATGTATTTGAAAGATAATAAAATTATCTATTTTTCCCCGTTTGGTCCTCGGGATCGACCGCTCCGTTCGGTAGATAACATGGAAAAGGTGATTTAAAAAAAAATTAATATCTTTGAAACTAAACATCATAACCTCACGAAAAAAATCATGTTAATGGGTTACGTGTCGAACTATATTCCATTAAAATTTCAAGTGATTTGACTACTTATTTTTCCAGTAATTAATCGAAAACTGAAAAAAATGAGTTTTTTTGTGCCACAATTACGGGCGTAAAAAGGCCTTATTGCACTTGAGATTTCGGGAAAAAGTAGATATTTTATTTGTTTTGGCTAAGTTCATTGCGCAGCTTTGAAACCCCTATGGTTCTTAAGATATCAAGGTTTGAATTGTTTGATTCCTCATATCTCTAAAACAATGATTTTTCTCAAAAATTTTGCTTCTTCTTATAGGGGTGTCTAGTGCTTCTACAGCAAAATAATTAAATTTGGAAATATTTCAAATAGCATTCACATACTGTATTTTAAAACAATATTTTATTTATTGGAACAATAAATTTCATTGGAGGCAGTTACGTGCCAATGAATTGGCAGCGGTTTTTTTGTTTCTGATGAGGGTAAGTTTAACTCGTTCAGTACTCGGTGATTATTGTTGACATAAGAGACACCACTATTGTTGTGTGTGGAGTGACCGTTTTGTTCCACCCAATACTGAGTTCAGAAAAAGAGTGAAGATGGTCACTCTTCTGGCATGAGGAGCGAACACCACCCCAAGTATTGTCGAAAAAGGATGCTACAATGAGAGTGCAATGGTGTTGCGCACTCACCGATAATGCAAACTATGCAATCGAATTGCTGTGCGGGTTATATGCATTATTGTATACATGCATGACACAGAATTTTCTAGAATTTCATTATATTTATCCAATAATTGTTCTGATATATAAAAATATGGTGTCTGCGCATGCGCCAGAATTTGCATAAATAGAGGCGAAGAGCGCTAAGATATGTATTATTGTAGACATGCATGACATAGAATATTTTTTTTGCTCCAAAAATTGAGACCAAAATTCTTATGTTTATTTGAACTTTTTGTGCTACAAACTTGTGGTTATGTCGACTTTATGGGTTTCAGTGGAGGGGTGCTGTTCGCTTCGGCGATCTGTAAGACGGTTTTTGAAATCGTTACCCTTAAGTCGACGTAATTGCACAGGTTAACACACTGTAAAATGTTCAAATGAAAAAATAAGATTTATAAAAGACGTCACATATTTCAGAGAAAAACGTGTTGCCCTTAAATCGGAGAACCGGAGAACCGGAGAAACGAGAAAAAACGGAAGCAGTTTAATATAATATAGGATTATACACGTGAAATTCCATAAAGTGGCCAAATTCGGAACTATCCTATTGGTGGAAAACGAATTGGTTTATATGTAATCTGTGACGTCACGCTTAACAAACCGAATTCCATCCTGTTCCTAAAGTTATGAATTTTGTGCAAAGATAGTTTATTACATAATTTAAGCAGAAAAAGTATTAGTTTTATTATCAGCCAAAATTGCTTAAAATTCTTAAAAAACTCCCCCGCGAAGAAGTCAGCTTCAAAAGAAGCAGAAACATCGCCGAAGAAGGAACAGTCCGACGACGACCAGACGCCGACTCGCAGTGGCAAGCGTGGTCGAGGAGATAAACGAGGAAAAGGAGGCTGGCGCCGTAGAGGGGATCGTACCGACGAAATTACTCCCAAGTCGGACAAGAACAAGGGCAAACCGGCAGGTCCAGACGGTGAGAACGTTCTGTGCTGGAATTGCAGCTGGCCTGGTTACACTAAGCTCACCTGCCCAGAATGTGCCCCAGATCAATCAAAAAACGGGAAAGAGAGCGAGTAGATAAGGTCCCTACCGCTCTAGAACAACCGCGGACCTTCAACGCTGAAAGCGTAACAGGAGTAGCGCAAACACTCCACGGCACGGCGAGCGACTCACCGCTAGCAACGAGTAGCTCGACCGATGTGGAGGCGTTCTGCGATGGAGGTACTGTTGCCAGCGCTTTAGTTGAGAAGTTTCCACGTTGGTGGCTGGCCGTGGAGGTCGGTCAATTTAAATTAAGAGGACTCTACGACACTGGAGCTTCACGCACCGTTCTCGGCCCCGTCGGCATATCTCTCGCTGCCTCATTAAATAAGCGCGTGAGACCACATGTGGGCCCAGGGGCTAGAGCAGTCGATGGTCATCTGGTACCTATTATGGGTAGTGTTAAGTTGCCCTTCACCATTGGAGGAGTAACACATTCAATTGACGTTCTTATTTTGAACGAAGCCGACACTGAGTGCACTTTAGGTGCCGACTTCGTTCGCGCATTTTCGGCGATGCTTGATCCAGTAGCCAATAAGCTACAGCTCAAAGGCACTGATGTGGAGGTTCCGGCCGTCCTCTCATCAATGCGTGCTGAGGAGCTTTTATCGCTCGCCTCTCTCGGGATTGAATCAATTACCGATGAGCAGCGCTTAGAAATCGACAATCTGATGAAAGAACTGCTACCCGATCCTGCCTGTGAACAGTTGGGCTGCACGGGATGGATACACCACGATATCGACGTTGGCAGTGCTCGTCCTATCAAACAGCGGTATTACCCTGTTTCGAAAATTTTAGAGGACGAAATGCACGAGCAAGTGCATAAGATGCTCCGTGCCGGCATAATTAGAAGATCCAAAAGTAATTGGTCTAGTCCAGTAGTTATGGTGCGAAAATCTGACGGCAGTTTTCGTTTCTGCGTCGATTACCGAAAAGTGAACGCTGTATCGAAGATAGCTGCGTACCCGCTACCCTACATGGATATGATATTGCGGAAAATACAGCATGCTAGATATATATCGGCGCTGGATTGCTCAGGAGCATTTTTGCAAATACCCCTTACAGAGCGATCCATCCCGATCACCGCCTTCACTGTACCTGGACTTGGATTATTTGAATTCGTCAGGATGCCATACGGCCTCGCAGGAGGGCCGGCGACATTTCAAATGCTCGCTGATCAGCTGATCACGTCAGAAATGGAACCGTATGCTTTCGCGTACCTAGACGACATTATAATTGCAACAGACACGTTCTCAGACCATGTCAAATGGCTAACGTTAATCTTGAAAAGGATAAACGAAGCTGGACTCACCATAAACAGGAAGAAGTCGAAAATATGCATGTCTGAAGTGCGTTACCTAGGCGTACTTGTGAATCGCGAGGGCTGTCGCCCCGATCCAGAACGAGTTCGGCCTATAGTAGAGTACCCGGCCCCCAAGAACTTAAAGCAACTGCGCAGATTCATTGGAATGGCTTCGTGGTACCGTAAATTTTTAGAGGACTTTGCTACACTATGCGAACCGCTCACCGCACTCACTCGCAAAAATGTAAAATACGAGTGGAAGGACGAACAACAAGTAGCTTTTGAGCAAGTAAAAGCTCTGATTGCAACAGCTCCAGTTCTAGCAAGGCCTGACTTCAGCGCTCCATTCATAGTAGAATGTGATGCCAGCGATACAGGACTTGGAAGCGTCCTTCTACAACGCATTGAGGGAGAAGACCGTGTGCTCTGCTTCGCGAGCCGCGTCTTATCTGCTACGGAGCGCAGGCTGTCGGTGACTGAGAGGGAATGCCTCAGTGTTATTTGGTCCATAGAAAAATTTAGACCTTACATCGAAGGCTACCATTTCACTGTAGTAACAGACCACCACAGCCTTGTGTGGCTACAAAACTTGAAACATCCGAATGGAAAATTGGGTCGTTGGTCTCTGCGCCTCCAGTCGTACGACTTTGAGATCGTTCACCGAAAAGGTAAAGACAACGTTGTACCCGATGCACTCTCTCGTATGTACGAGACTGACGAAGACGAAACAGCTGTAGTAGCCTCGCTTTCAGTGGACGAGTCGATCAAGGATCCTTGGTATCTGAAAAAGGCGAAGCAGGTCGTAGAAGATCCTAAGGCACATCCCTTCTGGAAGATTGTGGGTGGCCAACTCTACCACTACCGCCCAGATCCGACGGTAGACTATCTACTCGGACGAGACGACGACGCTTGGAAGCTAGTAGTACCCCACGAACAGCGAGAACAAATTCTCGCCGAGTGTCACGACGAGCCAGTCTCTGGACATCAAGGAAGGTTCAAGACCCATCAGAGAATAGCGCTCCGTTACTACTGGCCCAATATGTATAAGGATACAGCCCACTTCGTAAGAAATTGCCACATTTGTCAGCAAGTCAAAGCAGAGCAACTCGCTCCTGCAGGGCTTATGGGCAAACACGTGGTCACGCGACCTTGGGAGATAGTCGCTGGCGACACTATGGGACCTTTTCCGAGGTCAACCCAGGGACACGAACATCTTCTTATTTTTATCGACTTATTTACAAGATGGATCGAATGCATCCCTATAAGGAAGGCCAATGCAAAAACTATCAAGCGGGAACTGAATCTGCGAATTTTCTTAAGATTTGGTACTCCCGATCGGTTCTTATCAGACAATGGTACTCCTTTTAAAAATAAACTTGTCGATAACTTTTTAGAAGCACACGGAGTTTATCACGGCACCATTGCCCCTTATTCACCTAAATCGAATCCGACCGAGCGAGTCAATCGCACTATCAAGACAATGATTGCTGCTTTCATTGAGACCAAGCATACTACTTGGGATGAGCACATTCCGGAATTCGCTTTTGCATACAACACTGCTATCCACGAAGCAACACGCTCTAGTCCGGCGTTTCTAAACTATGGAAGAAATCCAGAGCCGCCAGGTACTACTCGAAGAGAAGTAGAGCAATCTGCCAAGCAAAGCTTAGAACAAGCTGCGCAAGAAGATTGGCATGCTCGCATGGAAAAATTAGACGACTTCCGAGCAACTGCTCAAGAAAATACTAAAATCGCTCAAGATCGGCAAGCCAAGTACTACGATGCAAAGCACCGCGATGTCGAATATCAGGTGGGTGATAAGGTATGGGCGAAGAACCGTATACTTTCCTCTGCAGCTCAAGCTATCGCAGCCAAGCTAAGCCCGAAATACGCTGGGCCATTTATCGTTACGGCTCGCATAGGGATGAACTCCTATGAGCTTGAGACAGAACAAGGAGTTAGCATAGGAAAAGTAGCCGTATGTGACTTGAAACCATGTCATGATGGAGACCAGTTCCCAGTAGAGGAGCAAGAAGACCAAGGGGTGGATAGCACGACACAAGGGCCACCGACTCCACCTAGGAGAAACAGCGAGCCTTCACCAATTGTGCTCCCCGCACCGGTGACAGGAGTAACTGACGTCCATCCAGCGCAAATTATAGTACCGAAGCGCAGGGGTAGACCGCGAGGTTCCAAGAAAACAGTGACGGTCCCAGCTGAAACTTCGCCTCGCCGTTTGCGCCCCAGAAACGGAAAATAATTAGAATTTCTTCCGGCGCCCTTGCCTGCTTGCATCTTCCTCGAATCTTGTAGATCTTCCTTCTGCTTAATCTCTTCCTTGCTGCTTATGGCCAGGAGCCCCGATCTAACCAGTTCCATGATCTCTATTTTAGAAACATGCTGTCTACTAAGGAGTCCACGACGGTCATCGAGATCTCGCCAGAACTGTTAAGGAGACTCAGCCAGCTGGTGAGTCAGCTGATTACGGGACAGTCCAGCGAGATACCACCGTCCCCAGGTGATCCAACCACGCTGTCGGACCTCCTGCGGTCCTTAGGAGAGGCCGCAAGGGCCACTGCGGAACCCTCACCAGCTCCACGAGCAGCCATTCTGCCAGCTCCGGACCGACAAGTAACACCACACGAGGCTCAGCCAGGACCGTCGACCGAAAAGCCACGCGGCATAAAAGCTCCGCAGCCACAACCGCTCGACAAGAAGGCTGCTCCGTCTCCGCCTCCAGGCGCTACGCCCACTCCACCAGGCACGGCAACAGTCCAAGAGCAGTGGACCCGGATCGAGGCCAACGCTCGGGCCTGCCGCCGAGATCGCAAGGCGGCCGCCCTCAGGGAGAAAGCAGCCTACAAGGAGGTGCTCGCTTTCGCCGAACGCGAGGACATCAGGGGTAAGCCCTTACTGGATTTTGTAGATAAAGTGCAGAAGGCGGTCGACCTACAGGAGCATCTCGACCGAGCAGAGGCCCAATGGAACGAGAACCAAAAGCAGGAGGAGAAAAGGAAAGCTTTGAAGCTGGAGCAGTTAAAAAAGCTTCAAGAGCTCGAGGAGATACGCGAGCAACTACACCACCTGGAAGTGGCTCACGCAAGCAAAGCTAGCACTTCCAAAACCAGCGAGATGCCCCCAAGGGAGCCTGGACCAACGGCTATGGCTTACAAGGACGCTAAGAAGCCCTGCGGCCCTTTGGAAGGCCCTCGCACCGATCTGCGGTATGTCAGGTACTGCCAGGTCTGTAACTTGACAGGAGTTGCGAGGACCAAGAACTGCCCCAACTACTACCTCCACAGCAAGTTCCAGAGCGGCGATTTTCCACGCTACCGCTACTGAGCATATCTACACAGAGATCTTCGCCTCTCATCAAGCTTCGCAGCATTTAAGATCATCAGAAGAGATCAAGCGATTTTCTTTTCCTTTTATTTAATTTCGCTGTATAGAAGCGTATTATTTTACTTAGTATCTGGCACCGACGCCCTCGATTTTTGTTTATTTTTGATACTACCTTATGTAACCGTAAGAGAGACGAAGAGACTGATAGTTACTAATATCGCTCTTATATTAATCGTTTATTATTTTTCTCATTGAATAAATCTAGGTATTTTTCTACTAAATGAATTTAAATATTTTGCCACATTCTAATTTTCATCCTTCATTCCTTATAGTCGAGAGAGACAGTTGATCGAGCTGGTACCCCGTGCTACCAGCGTCTGGGGGTGGGGAATATAACGAGTTGCCTTGTGTGCACTCGTTACGTCCCTCTCTCCCCTATATTATATGATCACGATATAATAAACATTATCTATGTAAATATTCTTGTGTATAACATTCCTTTTCAGCAACAGGTAAGTGAGCGGAGCAGACAGCCATAACACACACAGAGAGAGAGCCGCGCGCTGTGTGTATGTGTGTGTGGCGCCGTCTGAGAGAGCGAGAGAGAGAGAGAGAGAGAGAGAGAAAAACTAGACTGTTCACGCGGTCGCGTCTCGCGCCGCGACACTTAGGAGTTGATCGTCATACAGTACAGTCGTGCCGGTACTGCCTCCTCGATTCCGTGCTTAATAGGTCCGTGCGTGCGTTGATAGTTTAGAGGACTGCTGCTGCGTCCGTGACCGGAATCCCCGTGTGTCGCTGGAATTATCCTGTGGCTGTTCAGCGTCGCGTGTCTTTGGTTTGCCGTTCGACTTCCTGCTGCATCCGGCCACACACGAGGCTTTGAGGCTCCCGTCCTGCTCTCCAGCATCGAGCCCCGGTCTTCCGTCCTGCGCCGTTCCGGTCCAAGCCACGAGGCCTGTGTCCAGCTTCACGAAGCACCACTGTAAGTACCTGCCCGATCGCAATACTCTCTCTCTCGGCATTAATCGCTCTGCTCCGTCTCTCTTACTCCGCGCTGTTCTTGTACTGATCTTTGAGTCTTTATATAAAGAGAAACTTTACTATTACTCGGCTTGTGTCACTCTGTTCCTGACTCCGCCTACTCCCGTGCGATTCACTCATAATCTATCTCGCGAACTAGCTACGTAGCCAAATTATCCACGACGCCTCCGCGGGCTCACGTGCACGAGGACGTGCACGTATAGCAAACTGCGCTACGGGCCTGGCTTCGTACAGCCTACAAGAAGCCTGCAACTAGTTGCTACATTCTTTTCCTCTCGCTTACTTGTCGATCAGTGGATGCGCCACTGATCGTTTATATTCGGTTCGTTTACACACCGTTATAATGTATGGACACATAGGGGGCGAAAATTAAACAAAATGTTATACGAGCATTTTTCGCATCAGACAAATATCTAACAAAAATGTATAGAGAAATGTCACAACCTATCTTAACACGAAAGCCTGGCGAATTATTATCAATAGACTTTTATGGTCCACTGCCCACCTCAGCTGGAGGGGAAAAATATCTACTAAGAACAATTGATGTCTTTAGTAAATATGTGATATTTTACCCTCTCCGACGCGCAACAGCAAACACGGTAGTCAAAAAATTAATAGAAGACTACATACTAACATACGGTAAACCGGAATCTGTAATTGGTGACCACGGTACACAATTTACTTCCGATAAATATGTGAGTACGTTAAAAAACAAAAATATCAATGTAATATATTCAACAATCAGACACCCACAGAGTAATATTGTAGAAAGGGTGCATAGGGAACTAGGACGATTTTTTCGAACCATTGCAAGCGACAAACACAAAGGTTGGCCGCGATATGTAAAAATAAATTCAAAATATTATAAATAAAACACATCACGAAACGACGAGCTTTACGCCGACAGAATTACACTGCGGTCGAAAACCCACACGAATATGGGAAAAATATTTGTTCGTTCCGCCGGAAAGCGAAGCCTTATCAAATGAAAAAAGAATATCTCTTGCATGTGAGCAAGCGCATAGAATCGCTATCCAACGCGTTGCAAAAAAGAATGCTCACGTGGAGCATTTCGAACTTCATATAGGCAATAAAGTAATGATAAAAGCGCTCAATTTATCCGATGCGGAAAAAGGTAAAATAGCAAAATTTTTAGATATCTATGAAGGACCCTACGAGATTAGTAAAAAAAGTCGGAGTAGATACATACCTGCTAACTAAAATACGCACGAAAAAAGAGCGCGAAAAATTTCACATAAATAATTTAAAGCCGTACTTCGGAAATTGAGTGCAGGACTCAGAAATAGAAAAATGCAATATAAAATATGTAAGCAAAAATAGACAAATGAAAAATAGTCATGGAAAAATAAGTTGTGGACTCAAAAAAAAAAAAAAATAAAATTATCTGTAAAATATTTTGTAAAATATAAAAAACTCAAAACTAGAATAAACCAGTATAAGTCAGTAGTCCCAAGACATAGAGAGCAAGAGAGCTAGAAAAGACGGTATACGTGACAAGCACCATAGTAGACTCACGACCTATAAGACCTAGCAAGCCTGCAAGTAGCGGCCACAACTAGACTCCGAAATTCCTACGGCTTAGCCCCCGGAAAAAAGCAGCCGAGAGCGCATTACGTCTCGAACAGTCGACATGGACAGACCAGCAGAGGAGCCCCAGGTATCAAGGCTGGGGTGGAGTTGGGGACGTAGAGAGAGCTCTTCGCCGTCTGCCACCAAGGCGTACAGGGAATGTAAGTTTTCAAAAACTCAATTATCTCTTTTCTCCTCTCTCTTCTCTCTCTCTCTCTCTCTCTCTCTCTCTCTCTCTCTCTCTCTCTCTCTCTCACTCTCTCGGACGATCACGGCTCGGCGACAGCGTCCAGCTCCGTACCCTGCACCGTCACCACCACCACCACGGTCAATACCAACACACGTGCTCCTCCCACCAGAGCCTTATGGCCCGGAGACTCCGAGCGACAACTGGAGGGAGGAAGCCGAGAAGATGCTGGCCGAGTACGGGAGAAAGCGCCAGTCTCCCACTACGGCACTCACCCCACCACCAACACCTTCTCCGCCAGCGCCTAAGCCAGTGGCGGAGATACTAGCGGAGGCCTACACCGAAGCAGATGAGGGAGAGGAACGGCTAGACGAATTTACAGCATTCCTTTTTGCCGACCTTTTCGGCTAGAAGTCGCGCACGGGTCAATCACGTCTTCCTTTTTGTTTTTTACATTTTTTGTTCAAGCCTAAGAAGTTCTTTTTTTGTTGTTATTATTAAAATAAATTTTTGAAAATTTTAAACAATTTAACAAATTTGCAAATAAATAAATAAATATACAAATTGTATATAATCCGCTTTTCAGGCTCAAATAGTGGCCTTTCGGCCGAAAGTCGAATAAAATACTATATGCAACACAGGGCGAAAGTAGATTTTTCCTCGGGTGATTACTGCCCTCGCGAGAATATTTTTCCCTCGGGTGATTACTAAACGCACCCTCGCGAAAAATTTACTCGCTCTGGCAGTAAACCCACCCGCGGCAAAAATCTGCTACTTTCGCCCCTTGTTGCACAATGTACTATTTTACGATTACTTGGGTTTCACAACTTTGTTTTGGCTCTCATTTAAAAAGTGTCATAGCTAGTGAGCTGGAATTCTCCGTCTAATCTTGTTTTGTCATGTTGGAACAATATATAAACTTGTTTTAAATTTAACTGATATATTTTTGATTTTCATATAAACATCTATGGGTAAATTTCCAGGCTAGAGCCATGGGGTTCGATTCAAACTGTCCAGCCAAGGCAGATAAGTAAAAATTGTCATTGCAGTCCATTTCTAAACTATTTTTTAAGTTTCTGTGCATATAATCAGTTGTATAACTTCAATACACTACATATAACACCATAATATCAAGTGTAGGTATATGCCAAGATATTGTCTCTCATATTAGATCTCATGACTAATACATTTCTTTGGTAATCCTGCACTTTTAGAGTTCATCGCTGGCTAACTATTTGCTAAGAAATAATACATATACGTATCGTATAAAAGTATAAAAAACCGTTGCCAAGTCATTGGCAGTTAGCTTCCTCCTATTCTGCTGGTGGAAGATAATTACATGGGACAATCAACTCATTCTTTGATTTAAATATTCGCTACTATTCGATACTAAAATGATAGGTTCGGAAGACACTTGCAGGGGAGGGGTATCAGGGGAGTGGGGGTTAAGGTGGATATCAAAAGGATAGAGCTCCGTGAACTCCTAAAATAACTTACATATATCGTAATAAAAAAAATACCAGTAATTGCGGAATCGTTAATAACGTTAACAACTGCAAGTTACAAAATTGCGGGTGGCTTCATTTTTTTGTGAAAAATAACTTTTTCACAAAAAAATTATTTTTCACGATTTCTACATACCCACAGCCGCCTTTCAGACCCTTGACGTTGTTTTCTATATTCCCATAATCGCCTATTAAAATTTAAAAGCTCATTTCAGTACTCCCACAGTCGCCTTTTAGACCCTCGTAATAGTTTTCTGTATTCCACAGCTCCTGGGAGAGAGGTCTCACCGGAGATCCGCTCGGGACTGAAGCCCCGAGCTCTCTTAAGACGAGAGAGCGCGGACGTCGGAGAAGGGGGAAAATATTCCAACCTTGAGGGTAACAGTCTTTTAGGTACACTATTGTTGAATATATTGTATAAATCATATCATAATAAACAGCAAAAATATTTTTTCAAAAATTCGAAAAAATGGCCATGAAATGGTCATAAAATAGTCTAAATCTTAAAAGAAAATTTACTCGAATTCAGAATCAGAAAACATATATGCACGTCCAATCTTATTACGATCGATCAACGTAGTGCCAGAATTATAAAGTATGCGTACGCACGCAACCACACACACACACACACACCCCACACACACACACACACACACACACACACACACACACACAACACAACACACACACACACCACACACACACACACACACACAACACCACACACACCCACACACACAACACACACACACACCACACACACACACACACACACACACACACACACACACACACACACACCACACCACACACCAACACACACACACACACACACAGACAAAACCATCTGCACGGACATTTTATAAAACCCTGAAAAACTCTCAAATATACTAAGCTTTAATTATCAATTATATCGTTTAACAAAAAAAATAATGTTCAGTCACGCGAGTATACAGGGTGAGAGTTGAAGAATTTGAATCTTAATATCTTTTGAAACTAAAAGGTTTCATAAGCTACAAAAAGAACACCTAGCCGAGTGAATCAAAGATCATTCTTTCCTAATTTCCAAACTCAATTTACATCTTTTTACTATCCCGTACGCGTACGACATAAAAAAACCCTTTTTTTTAAGTTTTTGATTTTTTATCTCAAAAACTAGTCGGCCAAAATTGCTTAAATTTTACAACTAGTAGATATCGTTGTTTTTTTACATGTCCTGAATTTTTCAAGAACATTTAACATATTTTATTTTTTGAGTTGTATAAATGTTTATTCGAAAAATTACCTTTTAATCATAAAATAATGACAGATCATCAATCTAGAAAATCTTGCGGGAAAACAGTAGACAAATTTATTGTTCTTTTAGATACACTATTGTTGCAATATTGTATAAATCATATCATTATAACAAAGAAATATTTTTTCAAAAATAGAAAATGCCTATAATTGGGCCATAAAAGGTAGAATGCATAAAAAAAAATTCCTAAATTTCAGAATTAGAAAAAATATTGCATGTTAAATTTTATTAACGATCCGTCCGCATAGTACAAATATGGCGGTATACGTACATACCACACACAACACACAACACACTCACACACACACACATCACACACACCCGCCATCCGCACGGACATTTTCTAAAAACGTATGATTCGTACTCCAAACACCTCCAAATGCGTTTCCACGAAGTATTAGCAAAACTGAAAATTTTACTATTACAAAGCTTCCTCTTGAGGAGGAAGCAAATAGAGCGGCAGTTTGTTATTTTTGAAATATTCGAATATACTAGTCGTTATAAAACTGTCTGTTTCTACGGGAATAAATACTTCGTTGCATTAGTCAATCAACGACGTTAACTGCAATTTATTCCTTAGTTTATTTTAATATTATTGTAAGTTAATAACTTATTATTTATGCATTAAGCGTTATATCACGATTTACGAACGTACTTTTTGACACTCTGTGTGTGAAATTCGATTTCTACTAGCTGCGCAGCGTGCGCGAAATGCCTGATTTTCACGAACAGCGTGTTCGAAACTCTGAATTTCGCGCACGCTCATCTGCTAAACACGTAATTACGCACACTCATGTCAAAAAATAGTATACGATACTTGTGTAGGTGATCATCACACTCGCTATTTTGTCACCCTCGCTACGCTCGGGCGACAAAATGCGCTCGTGCGAACATTACCTACTTCGCGCACTCGTATCGTAATATACTATTTTTATACTAATTAGCTAAATTCAAGCGCACTTCGCGCGCTCATTATTAATGACACGCGGTTTGTTTATTACAGTATCTTAAAAGTATTCAAAACGCTAACATATATTTCACAATTGAGTCCACATTTGTATTTGATTGATGTTTTTTCATAAGAAGATAAGTAGTATTTTCTAAAACAAAGCAGTATAGATTATAACGCAATCTAGTTTTTGAGGTTAGAATATATTAATATGATACAAAATAAGCTAGAATACTTATAAATAAAACAATCATATTATTAATTATGGTCGTAAAAAGAATTAACTGAATAATAGACTCAAAATCAAGATATTGAACTTAAACCATAATTAAATCCCGCATTCTCTCGCATTTTTTCAGTAAATAGTAGTACAAATTCTCTTCTAAACGAGCCCTTACCTGTTCCGACTAAGAAATAAGAATGAGCGAGCGGAAAATTGTCGCATTGCCCGCATTTTTCGTCCAAAATTGACAAAAATGATCAATTTTGAACGGGTAAAATTTTGTCTTGGGTTAGCTGTGGGTCGGAACTTATATAATAGGTTATAGTGTATCGAAAAAAACACTTTTGATGACCTTAGAAAACTTTTATATAGCTTTAATAGCAAAAATCGAAAAAAGAACGGAAATACTGAAAAAAACTAGAAATAACGATTTTCTTCCGGAGGTAGAGACCTTTAAATTTCTTTGCACAGCGCCCTCCTTGCAGCAACTTTTTTTTTAAATGTATTTAAGCTTTTCAAGGGGTTACAAATTGAAAACTCGAAAGTCGGGAAATTTTGAACCACCCTACCTGACACCTACGTTCCTCTGCATCAGTCCGAAGAGCATTTTGTATTTACGGCTCAGTGGCCTTCGCGTAGCAGTTGTAAATAGTGACATCCACTACCCTAGCACGAATGAATTCTTCTTTGCGGGTCTTCATTTTTTTTTTCAAAAAGTAACGTCTCCACGTGCCCAAATCGCTGCTATACAAGTAATGTCCATTTTCCACGATGGTTTGGCTAGGTCTTTATATTGTTTGCACACAATGGCTACGTCTACCTCTTTCTCACGAAAGTACTGGTTAAGTAGTATCCTATCTTAATTTTTTGCTTTGCAACCATCTGTTTAGCCATTGGTGCTGACATTTGGATGATCGCGTTCGGCGTATCGCCATATGCCTTGCGTACCGACTTTACTACCGTCTTTTTTACTGTAGCTGTGCTGCTATCTGGGTACTCCCTCTGTTTTGCTTCTAAAACGTCCTCCTTAGTGGTTAATACATCGAGGTCCCTTATTTCAAAGACCCCTGCATCTTGCAGGGTTCCAATTGTAGTACCTTCTTCTAGTATTCTTGAGCCACTCGCCAAAATTCCGTTGACTTTCTTCTGCTGTAAGCTGGAGTTCGAAAAGCAGGTTACCAGCCGCCGTCTTGCGTACCCTGTTCACACTGTCTCCCCCAGCATCTTTAGTCTGGGTTCTGCCTTCATCTTTCTCAAGATTTCTACTTATGAGCTCCCTTGGGCAGCCTTTATGACAAGGTGACCTGATGTTCTATATGCCCTCCGTATCGGGTTTGTGCATGTTTAGTGCCTTTGGCACTACTCCATACATACTCTCGAGGTGTTCCTCAATTTTATTTAGTAGACCTTGTTTCGTCTTCTCTGCTGCTCGGATTCTATTCCAGGTCTCAAGCATTTTCTTACCTTTATCTTCATCACCTGGTATGTTGCTGTTTGCTGCCACATGCTGTTTACCTACTGGTGCATTCTCCTCATCCCGGTATTCTGCAGCACAAACGGCGCTGCATATACTGGTGCTACTGCTTGCTTAGTGAATGCGTATCCACTATCTTGCATTCCTGGCACCTTTAGTGTGACCACTTACAAGTTCTTTTGGGACTTTCCTTGAAGTTCGTTCATGTTCTCCATGTTGCAAACAATTTTCTTCATCCCGGCATGTGTCCGACTACCCAAATTCCCCCGCCTATGGAGGCAGCTGACATGGCCCCAGTACATGACTGTAGGCATTGCACTCTCAAGCCTTTCACCTTGAACAAAATTGATTGGTTCTCTGGAGAGTTTTTGGCGGACGTCATACGGCATCACACACTGACTTAAGCCGATTGACCGATACGAGCTAGGTAACCAGCCTCTCGTCTTGCCGTCAGCGAAAGCCAATGATGGCGCAGGTCACTTCGGCGCGTAACCTCGGATCACATCCCCATCTAGGATCTCTTTTTTTGCGGCTCTTGGGTTCCACCGCACGGCAATCACGGCGGCCTAATTTGGTCTACGGAGCATATTTTATTTGATCTACCCTCCAAGGCATACGCCTTAGCGAGCATTTCCCCATCCGCTATCCCGGGGGACGCGCCGCATATGGGGGTACAAGCTTCCAGGCTTCCCCGCGTAGTATTTGTATATGTATGTATNAATAAAATTTTATCTCAACTTTCACCATAATTTGATTTCATATTTGTTTTGCTTCCTCCTCAAGAGGAAGCTTTGTAATAGTAAAATTTTCAGTTTTGCTAATACTTCGTGGAAACGCATTTGGAGGTGTTTGGAGTTCGAATCATACGTTTTTGGAAAATGTCCGTGCGGATGGCTGTATGTGTGTGTGTGTGTGTGTATGTGTGTTTGTGTGTATGTACGTATACCGCCATAATTTTGGAACCATGCGACGGATCGTAATAAAATTTGACATGCATATATTTTTTCTAATTCTGAATTTAGGTAATTTTTTGTTTTATCATTCTGACCATTTTATGGCCATATTATAGCCATTTTTCTATTTTTGAAAAAATATTTTTGCTTTTTAGGCACGACCGCGACACGGAAGTGCCTTATAGTTTCGTGTGCGAAAAATGTGTACCATGCGATATCTCGCACAATTTTCGACCGATCGGGCTGAAATTTTAGGAGAAGTCTCCTTTCGCAAAAGCTAAAAAACAATTTTTTTTTTATCCCGATCCTCTACGTCGTTTTGAAATGCGGGCACAATTTGTTTAGATTTTATGGATTTTTACGTGTATTTCCAATAAAAACTTTGGTGTTACACGATTAACTCTGAGAGATTTTAATCAATCGGGCTAAAAATTTGTGTGTCAACTCCTCTTATAATAGTAAGCTGACAGTTCTTTCGCGGCGCAGAGATTCAAGATGAGAACTGAAGTTGTCCAAGTTGTATTTATATATAATTAATAAGAGAATCACAATGTATTATGTTCAGAATAAATCAACT
>CM053168.1:41283010-41334720 GCA_012977825.3 Pteromalus puparum
ACGGTGCGGCGCTGCAACATCGTGAGAGTGGGCAGCTCGACGCAGCAGCGGCGCGGCGCGGCGCAGCTCCGTACGCTTGTGTGAACCCTGGGTTTGTACAAGGTCGTGAATGTGAGGTGTGAGATTTGTATGTAAGCGTTTTTTCGGCGGTGCACCCGCTGTCTCCGCATCCTTTATAGCGACCCTCGCGCTAAGCCAGGTCACTAGCTCCAGCCAATTTATCAGCGCACTTAGCTCCTACGAAGAAGCAACCATAAACGCTTGGTAGCAAAAAGACTAGCTCCAGCGCAATTAAGCGCACTAGTCCTACAAGAGCAAGCAGAAGCCTTGGTAGTAAAAAGAACTAGCTCCACGCAATTTCAGGCACCTAGTCCTACCAAGGCAGACATAAAGCCCTTGGTAGCTAAAGACCAAAAGAGCTTAGCTCGCCAAGCGCCCAACTTAAGCAGAGACATAGTCCTACCAAAGAGCAACTATGAACGCCTGGGTAGATAAAACTTTCTCCTTGTGAAGGCTTATACAATTTTTAGTCAAGCAAAGATATCGCATGTAAGCGTATCAAGTCTGGTGACTTAGAAATTCAGTTCCTTTCAAAAGACTTAGTAGAATTCTTCGAATCTTATACTTGTAAATTATCTAGTCAGGCACAGAGTAACGCAATTAACGCGTATCTGCTTCTAAGACTCTATAGAAATTCGATTGTAGTTGTACCACACACTTTTACTTTCGCAAAGAAACAGTAACGCAAATTAAGCGTATCTGCGAACGTCCCTATGTCAAAAATATAACTTCGGTATCCCGATATATATATTATATATACGTTTGTAAAAATCAAAAAGAGAGATATTTATTTAATTTTGTGATAGAAAATATATGCAACATTACACGCAATATTTTCGCATTTAATATCTTATTGAATATATTTATTTTTGTTAAAATGAACTAAAGTTTATTATTGTGATGAATACACTCCACTACCTCGTATCCCGGACCTGTAATATATTTATTATTATATTTATTTAATTTATTAATGATATTTAAAATCATAATAAAATCACTTTATTTGGCCTGCCGTCACAATTACGACGCAGAGCAGTAAATGTGCACGACTTTTATAAATAAAAATCAATAACTTTTATTTCAATAGAAGCACCCAGGACCAAGAAAAGTCGTGACCGTTTCAATTGGTCTGCCATTTCTGTTAGTGATATTTCTAGAGCGTGGTCCGTGAGCTCTACCGTCTCTTCGTCGCTTTGTAACAGCTTGTCCTCGTCAATGTTGGGGTCTGACATTTTTAAAGGGAGGGACTTTTTCCTACTTAAGATAAACAGTACGACTAACTTCTATATACTTAAAGATAAACCAGAAAAAAACAGAAAGACCAGAAAAAGAAATATCTGAAAATGGCTATTCTAACGCAAGGGCTTAAAATTAAAATATGCTAACGATACACAGGTGATCTAGATATCTTCCGTGCTGCTGATATTGAGATCAAGCTGGCAGTTCGACGTGTAGATAAACCAATTTCGAGTCAATGATCTTGCTTCCTGTCGGGATTTATTTTATCATTAGGATGATATGGTTTGAGGTCACACACACTTACTTTAGGTATTATTTTATTATCTTTGTCTGTGAGTTGATATACCAACGGGGAGAGCACTTTTGAGATTGTGTATGGTCCCTTATATTTATTCGCAAGTTTTGCCGAAAACTTTTTCGTAGCGTCGGACAATACTCTGTTTCTCATTAGAACTAAATCTCCCGTTTTATATGTAACCGCTTTATGTTTCGCATCATAGTATTTAGCTTGGCGTTTGTGTGCCATGTCCGTGTTTTCGACTATCCAGTCGCGAATGGCTTGTAATCTTTGTAACCTATCTAGCCACTCCAATTTATCCCCTTTTTCTATTTCTACACCGCCCTCCAACTCGCGTCGTAGAGAACTCAATGCGAGTGGTTCTCGACCGAAATTTAGAAATGCGGGGGTAACCTGTGTTGTCGCGTGTTTGGCTGTATTAAACGCGAATCTGAAATCTTCTATATGCTTGTCCCAGTCTCTGTGATCTTGTTCTATATAGGCGCATATCATCCCTTTGATCACCCTATTTACACGTTCTACGGGATTTGCCTGCGGGTGATACGGTGGTGTAGTCGAATGTACAATATCGCACTCTTTTGCGTATTCAGTCATAATTTTATTTACGAACTCGCTCCCGTTATCTGTTAAGATTACGCGCGGCGATCCCCACCTTGTAATAATTAGATCGTGAAAAGCTTCTTTAATTTTTTTCCCATTGGCTTGACTTAGCGCGCGTAATTCAATCCATTTTGTAAATAAATCTTGAATGACCAATATATAAACCTTGCCTCTTTTGCTGCGCGGGAGTGGGCCTACGATATCAGCCGCAACGACACACCATGGCTGTTCGATTACTCGTTTTCCTAGATAACCCGGTGTTGAAAATTGCTCTGCTTTAGTTTTTTGACAAATTTCGCAGTGTTTTACGTAATCTACGACATCTTTAAATATACCCGGCCAAAAATATTCTTGTATTATACGAGCGTGCGTTTTTTCAATGCCTAAATGTCCGCTTTGCGGTGTATCGTGAGCATCGCTCAGTACTCGCTCTCTCTCGTGCGGTGCGACTACTATTTTCCATTCCGATTCATCTTTCTTTATCGCGCCTAGTAGCGGTTCTTCGTTTTTGTAATACAGCCTATTGTTGGCTACATGCCAATTTTTGTATTTCTTAGGATTCCCCGAAACTTCGGAAATTCGCGTGGTGTATCAATTTGCGTCATTTATCTCTAGCGTCGCTATGGTTTCCGATGCATCCTCGTACATTCTCGAGAGTGCATCAGGAACTTGGTGAAATGCACCTTTCCTGTGTATAATTTCAACATCGTATGCTGAAAGTAACATCGCCCATCTAGCTAGACGCCCTTTCGGATTTTTAAGTCCCTTTAACCACGTTAAGCTATGGTGATCTGTTATTACGGTTACTCTCGTGCCTTCGATATACCCCTGGAATTTATCTAATGACCAAATGACGCTTAGACATTCTAATTCGGTGGTTGGATAGTTACGTTCGGCGTCCGTGATTGTTCTGCTTGCGTACGCTATTACCCTTTCTTCCCCATCTAACACTTGCGTTAAAACAGAGCCTAAACCGCTGCAACTCGCGTCGCACTGTATAGTGAATGGTTCTGCTAAGTCCGGTCGCATTAAAATCGGAGGTGCCATTAGAAATTGTTTAATATCTTCGAAAGATTTTTGCTGACTTTCCCCCCAATGCCATGGGCTTGACTTTTTCAATAAACTCGAAATGGGAGTTATGAGTGCTGCGAAATGCGGGATAAAACGTCTGTACCATGAGGTCATTCCTATAAACCGGCGCACTTGTTTTAAGTTCCTCGGTGCAGGGTAATCGCGAATGGGTGAAATTTTGTCTTCGTCGATTTTAAAGCCTTCGTGATTAACGATAAACCCTAAATACTTAACTTCTGTTTGGCAGAATTTGCTTTTTTCGGTATTCATAACTAAATTCGCCTCTTTTAATTTGTCGAAAACTTTTTTAAGCCAAATTAGGTGTTCGTCGAAAGTTAAACTAACAATAATTAAATCGTCAATGTATGTAAATACATGTGGTTGCATTTCGGGTCCTATGATTTTATCGATAAGCCGGCAGAATACGTTTGGCGATGCGCTCAAACCGTAAGGTAACCGTTTAAATTGATATAAACCTTTACCTATTACTGCGAATGCTGTTATTTCGCGGCTATTTTTCTCTAGTGGGACTTGTAGGAACGCTTGACTGAGGTCAATTGTCGAGATATACCTTGCTAAACGTAATTTATCTAAAATTGCGCTCATGTTTGGAATTGGATACGCGTCTTTTTTCGACACTGCGTTTACTTTTCTCAGATCGAGGCAGAATCGATATGTACCGTTCGGTTTTTTCGCCATTATGACTGGTGATGACCAATCGCTGTTTGACGGTTCGATTATGTCTTGATCAAGCATTTTGTCTACTTCTTTAAATAACGCTTTTTCGACTGTACTAGAGTAAGGATAGCAACGCTGTTTTAGCAGGGTGTCCGTTTACCTCTATTTTATGTTCTAAAACGTTAGTCGTTCCTAGTTTATCGGGTATTTTCGGAAGTTCGCGTTCGAGAAATTCCTTTAATAATCTATCTTGTTCGGGCGTTATATTCTGTAAGCCGCATAAATATTCGGTAAACCGCGAGATTTTTTTGAATTCTTTTTCAAAGGTAAATCGTTCAAAAGGTCGCGAGGCAAACCACCAATTTAAATTTTCAAAGTCTATAGATACACCAAACTTTTTCAACGCGTCTAATCCTAAGATGAAATCTAAGTCCATGTTTTCTAATACGCGTACCTCTATGGTTTTCTCTATGCCTTGTAACTTTATAGGCGCTTGTATCGATTCATTTATGCGTTGAATTTTTCCCAAAGGTGATTTTACTGTGCCCTTGATGTCTTTATTTATCGCCAGGTTGTTTTCGGTTGCCAACTTTCGTATGTTTCGATTCACGAATGACTTTGACGCACCCGAGTCTACTAGCGCGTGTATCTCGTTGCCCGAGATGTTGATTTTAGCAAATAATAATTCTGAGCTATTTTTCTTCGGAATAGCATAAAAGTATTCCTCTGCTTCAAGGCTTTCTTCGAATAAATCTACTCGTGAAATTGGCGTGAATTTATTATTTGCCAAATTTTCTTCGTTCACTTGCTCGAAATTTACTTCTGACGCGTAGTCGTGAAAAATGTCTCTTGTTAATAAATTTGCTAGCGTTTCGTCATTATCGGTATCATTATCTAGATACGGCAAGCAATTTAAATTTTCGATAAACCATTCGTTTTCTGCTGTTTTAGATAAATCCGGCTTATTTTCGTCATTAATAATTTCGTACGATAAGCCTGTATCTGTTTCCCCTGGTTCTATCGATAAGCTCGTTCCGTTAGATACGCCTGTGCAGGTTGGAGTTTGCGAGACGCTTTTTTCGCTAACGGCCGCCATAGTCTCGCCTGACGCCCCTATTTTGCGTTTCCCGAACATTCCGGGCAATTCGTTATCGTAAAACCGACTATTCCGCACTTGGGGCAAAAGGGATCTTTCGGATTGCTGCAGTTCGGGCATGACTGTGTGGTTACTCCCTTTTGACCGCATCTATTGCAAAATATTCTCTTCGGTCCTGGGCATTCTCGCGAAAAATGTCCCGTTTGGCCACAGGTGTAGCATCTGTTTATCATATACGGTTCTCGATCAAAGTTTTCTCCGTAATTCATGGGTCGGTTATTTGCGGGTTTGTTTTGACTTGTACGTGAATTATTATTGTTAAATCTGGGATTTTTATTTCGCGATTCGTTATAGTTGTGACTCGCTAATAACTCGTGCTCTTCTAAGTCTAAATTTTCAAAGTCTCGCTCCAATCCGCTATCGTCCTGTTCGAAGGATTCTAGATTTGCTACTGTTTGTCGCACGACGCGCTGTATGCGTGTATCTTTGCATGCAAGTCCCGGTAAGAGAGTTTCCTCTGCGTTCGGAGGTGGTCTATATTGTTTTCGCTACTCTGAGTCCCTTTTCTTTTTGTCCTGCTACATCTTCTAATTGTTCAAACGTGGTTATCATTTCTTTATCTATTCGTAATTGTAGTCGCGGCAACATATTTCTTAATGCTAAGTCCACTTTACGATGTTCGTCAAAAGGGGGTCTTAATCTGCGGAACATTGAATCTAAACACGTTAAATAATCCGCGACCGCTTCGCGCTCTCCTTGCGTGCGTCGGTGTACATCGTTTAGCAATGCGTGTTGAAAATCTGCATCCGAAAATCTTTTCCGCCATTGATTTTCAAATGTTTGAAAATTTATGAACAAGTCTGCTTTGTTCCTAAACCACGTTAGCGCTATTCCTGACAGGAAAAAAGGTAATGCGCCTAAAAGGTCCGCGTCTGAAATATTCATATAATTTCTTCCCTCCCGAACACGCGTTAAGAATTCCTCGCTATCCTCATCTCGCCTTCCCGAGAAGGTGAGATTTCGTTTACGTAAAAATTCGTATGCGCTTAACGGCGTAGTGTGACGGTCGTATCTATCATAATTGTCTCCGCGGTTCGGCCTATCGTCAGGTCTTTGGCGATTTGACCGATTGTCTAATCTGTCTCTTTGCGGCAACGGTGCCCGTTCATCTGGCCAATAATCGTCATAATCGGGATTGTTATAATTATGCGGTGCCGGAATGATTCGTCTGTTATCGCGGTTTGAATTATTAGTATCACTATCTTGTCTTGCGAATTGATTTGATGTCCTTACTTGCCTTGAGTTTGGATCGGAAAAAATATCTCGGAGGGGTGCTCTATCTGTTCGTGGAATCGCTCCTATTGAACCTTGCGTATTATTATTAGTAATGTGTACGATATTTGTGCGTAGAGCCTCTCTTGGCGTTGGTAATCCGAGAGTAGCCCGTCTAGATTGTCGCATTACGGAGTTAGTTATGGGACTCGAGCTAGCTGGAGTGATGCGGGTATTTCCTGAGTTTTCTACTTCGCTATACGGCGGCGGTGGACCTGCCGCTTCGTTCGCGCCTACGACCGCAGTCGTTTCTTGTAATTCCCCAGTATTTCGTACCGTTCCTCCCGTAATATCGTGTTCGACGTACAGATCGTCCGCCAGTCTTACACGCATTTCTTGCAGTGTTCCTACTGCTCTGTGACCCCTATTTATTAATTCCTGTTTAATTTCCTCCTCCGATAATTTCATAACGTGCTCGTTAATCGAGGCTTCACTCGGCATTTTTTCGGTTTCTTATTTGCCTGTTCTATCGATACACTTATACCTACGTTATACACTAGATACACCTGTTTGGTTTGCTGTACGATAAACCGTAAGTAAGAAGTCTCGCGTGATTTTCGATACACTTTTCAACCTTTGACACCGTGAGAGAAAAAAATTAATTTTTTTGTCGATACGCGGTATTTTCCTGCGATACGCCAACCAATTTTTATGCGTGTTCTGCTATTCTAATCTTCCCCAATAATAATTTCTCGAGAAAGAAAGAGTATATTGTATGGTTCGTTACACTCTATATAGTGTAGTATGCGCGCGTTCTACTATGTCTACTAGCTACACTGTAGCCGTAGCTCTTAAGCCGCGTATCTTTCGGTGCCCATACACAATCTCGGGGATTCTCAAATTTCAGAATATATTGAGCTTTGCTTCAGTATGCTCTGTGACAATGGTTTTATACAATATCTTATTATTTATATATTATTAAGTGGGATTTTCAAGGTTTGTCGTCGCTGGTCTGACTGTTGTTTTATTTATTCGCTGTGCTCTGGTGATATGTGCGAACTTTATCTTGGCAATAGTACTTGCTATTATGTTTACTAAATTTTCAAACCAACGATGAACCTTTGTATGCCCTCCCCGGGCTTAGATCTATTCGTGCTATAACAATATATTATTAATATAACGCTCGAGTCGTCGAGAGAGTTTCGTGTTTATAATTTATTCGATGGGAATTTTTTTGAACACTTATTTTCGCTCTGCTGATCTCTACGAATTTTGTATGAATATTACTCGGTTTGAATTTGTAATATCGATGTTCGATTTATATTCGCCGCTACCATTAGATAGACACGGGCGGTTTATGCTGTGACTGTCTTCTTTATTTAACATCTCACTTCGCCTTTACAGCACAGATCACTCATTTATTTAGACACACCTGAATATAGCAAAACCAGTAAAGATAAACCGCTAGAACTGCCGATTTTTGTCCCGAAGCCGAACACATTCACCCAAATACTCATACACGCTGGTCGTACGGACCCCCCGGCACTCCTACTCCAGGAGCGACACTCCGGCCGAATCCGTGCATCGGGTGACGATCAGCGCCTATCCCCGGACGACTCTAACACATGCACCCGCCGCGCTCGCGCCTTGCACCCGTAGGTTACTACTTGTACCCGGAATGCCAAGACGTGGCCGACCCTTCCCAGACACACCTCGCGTACCAATTAAACCCTGCCCGTGCCTCTACTACCTGAGATGGTGGACAGCCGTTTAAGCCACGAATACTACGAGCATCTGACCGGCTGCGCTCGGCTCTGCCTGCAACGAGCGACCGCTGTCGCTCTCGCTTGCACCAGACCGCCGCTGGCACGCGCCGTCCGCTTTGTTATACTACACGAATATGCGCTTCTCTGCGAACTCTTTCCCCGAACTGAACGACGCTAGACTACGACACACTGGACAACACGATCTCCCGATCTTTTAACCAAAATCCAATTGTGCTTCTTGCACAAAGACAGACCTATGCAATCAAACACCAGATAGCCAGATAAACCAGGTTTTTCGCCACACAAAAGATAAGCCGATTCACGCCACAACTAGACAACCGAGAGATAAACCCGCGGAAAACCGTGAATCTATAACTCGACACACAACACAAAAGAAAACCGCGACACTACCACGAAACTCTCTCAGAACCCTAGACCCGTTCGAGTCGTCTCCACCAGGAGTTTCGACGACACGCCTGACCGCGAGGAAGATGTTTAAGGAGAAAACCAACTGACCTTTATTTGGCGAGCGTTGATGGACACGTCCGTCCAGGACCGGAGCTGGCAGGCAAGAGAGCGAGCGCAGCTCCTTGTTCAAACTCGCGGCCCGCGCCGGCGAAAACGGAGGCCGCTAATTGGCTCGCTCGCGCCGTCGCTATCCCCGTGTCTCCTACTAGACCCCGCGAGCGCGCGCGTTTCGAATGCGTTTATACATGCTTACATTCACACACTTAATAATTAGCTTTTCGCGTTCACATAGATAAACCGACTTAAAACTAGGTTTCTTCGGCCCTCTCCTGGCCCCGCTGCTTCGCCGTTAACTGGGATCCTCCAGGACTCTGCTCTGCCTTCCTCTCGTGTTTAGCTGAGTCTGGCAACGTCGCAACTCCTACTCTCTCTCTCTCTCTCTCTCTCTCTCGCTCGCTCGTACCTACTGTAGCGCTCGGCGCCGCTCTCGCTCGGGAATATAGAAAACAAAAAAAAGCACACACACGCATAAGTATATATTCAAACCATTCACGCTTTCGGCCTCGGGACGCTCCGCCGCCACCTCGGTCCAGGACTCGCGCTGCTTGGAACGCTGCACTTTCTTGCAACGTTACAGTATGTGTTAAGAGTGCGAATATACGTGAGCCATGCGTGGCTACTTTGCGTGGGCGGCTTGGGCCACCACGTTGTAGGAAAGGGCTGGGTTGAATACATGTGCAGAAAAGTGAATAAAGTGTTGTGTTTGACTTCTTTCCTTTTCCACCTCTCCCCAGCGTACTCCCAGCGAAAATAAGCAATCTTAGTGCATGCGAGACGCTAGGTGTTGCGCACCTGTGTTGGGAGGTACAGCGTCACAATACATGATAGTCTAGGCACACGTATGTCGCAGAACATTACACAAGTGCGGTGTGTCACACCGGCACGGGCACACGAGCTTGTGTGCGCGCTGTCGTGGTCGCTCTCCCACCTGTGATATATACATGAGCTCCTTCGTCCTGCTCCTACTTCTCTGCCTAGCTAACTCCTGAATTTCTCCCTTCCCCCCCCCTCCCTACCACTTTTCTATTCGCTTTCTTCCCCATATCCTTCCTTGTCCAATTTACACTTGACACCTATCATCTCATCAGTCTGACTTTCGACATCAAGAAGGCCACACCGCGATTTAACATCTTCGCAGGCCCTTGATGTTGGCTGTTCCTCATACCAAAACGGGCTCGCTTGCTCTTTTAAGTTTTTATTGTAAAGCCAGTTTCTAGTTTTGAATTTAGTGTATGCATTCCCCTTTTTAATTACAATTCGTTCTACTCTCGTCAGCTAGTCTTTCGACTGCCGCATCCGACCAAGCTTAATGATTTTTGCGTTGGGTAAGAAGTTTATACAGTGTAAAATCTATTGTTGTTTAAAATATTTGTTTTTTATAAATATCCTTTTTTCGTAAATTCTTACAGTTTTGTTCTCTGAAGAGGAGCGATAAATGCGCCCGAAACGTTAGAAATAAACAAGCCTTGCTTCATTATATGTTCGTGGAAATCATTCACTTACAATCCAAATGTTATAAATATTAACAATAAACTTTTGCTAAAAAGCGTAGGTACGTACGTACAAATATGAATATCTATTAATTGACGTAAAAAATATTTTTTTTTGTACACTAATCGTACATGATTATATGTACAAAGATGCTGGATCAAAATTATCAGATGTAGTCCAGATTACATGATGCTGGAAATAATCACGATAAGAAATATGAAAGAGATATGATGTACATATGGGCTACTCCACATCAACCCGTGGCGACATTCTTTAAATATCGGCTAATTTTTTTACCAGTTGAAGCTTGCCAGAAGTGGGTAGCTTACGTAATTTTTATCTGTAGATTTCTTTTGTTAGATGTGTATGTAGGAAACGGAGAATTGTAGAGTGGGTAAAAAATGACGCTGTTTTTTTTTATTTTTTATTGTGATATTTATTTATCAATGCTGTATTCAAGAAATTATTCTCTTTTCCTGGAAGAATCCTATGACACAGCGTTCGTCGGTTCTTGCTAATTATATTCGATTTATTTAATTTGAACCGCGCAAACTATAGCTTCTTGTCGCACGGTGACTTCTCACGCTCTAGTCCGTAAACTGGCCAGTTGTACCTCTAATCAAATATTCTCCTGTCTACCGCACCGACAGCTAAAGAACGTGATTGTTCGGCTTCCGGTACCTATTTAAACCTTTGACGGGCGTATACGACGTATCCACGACGCATCAATTTACCAGGATGATGGTATTATATTACCCTGAAAGTACCAAAGAATCCCGATCTACGCCTAATACCCGTTATCCGTTATCCGAAACCTATTCCTGCTTTGAGTAAATTTCGCAGATCATATCATTCGCTGACCCTCGCTGACCTTTGGTTGACTATGGCTAAACCTCTGACTAACCTCTAGTTCTCTTTCTTTCGTGCGCCCTGACCATTAGTTGACATGGACCTGGAGCTGTTTGGTGGCCGTGGATGTTGACCCATTTGCGTGAGGAGACGTGCTAATGCGGAAAGCTAGAGAAAGGTAAACCGGAAAGTCTCGAATGCGGCTGCGAGGTGTCGAATGAAGTGATTTAAAATACGCGTAACTCCTTGAGCGTGCTGCTAGGCAGCCAAGGAACACTATGGCGTATCGGCGCTTGTGCTGTTTGGAGATCAGTGACAGAATTTCCCGATGAACTGAGCTCCTTCGCTCCTGCTTGAGACTATCTCACTGCTATTTATTGCGGCGGCGATGCGCAAAACCCTAAACTTAAATATTCGCACGCTGCGAATCTGCGCGAACTTTATTAGTGTGAGAGACGCACAGATAAACATATGTCCTCCCCACCTCTTAATCCATGCAAATCATCTTATCTTGATTATTAACTAATTCTTGCAAAAGTACATGTTCTTATTTTTGAAATATGTCTAGTGCGCGACTGTGGAGTTTTACAGTGCACTGTATTTATAAAAGATTGTAGGCTCATGCCTTAATTATACTACTAATTATTTATATGTTTCTATTAACCTTGCAATTAAACTACAGCGGTGACCCCTGATTTTTCTTATCGTTACTTGTTTGCAAAATAATAATCTATCTTATACTATTACTAATTCGCGTTTTCAGATACGCATTATTGCTAAAATCAATGTTATAAGAGTCGCGAAATGACCCCGGTCTAGCATATCTATATATACATATTACAACATTTCTCCTTCCTTTTCCTGTAATTTTATTCTTAATCGATGTGGATTTCAACATAAAGCTGTACATATGTGTGCATAACAAAGTACACAATATCTAGCCCCTCGAAACAGGCTTTCAAGCAGATAATGAGCATAAAAAAGTAGTAGTTTTTCAGAACATGTAAACAGCTGATTGTCTCGTTTTCCGCTGCAGCTCGATGTTGGCGTATGGGAGGTTGCGGCGTTGCAGGAACTCTGTACTGCTTGTTCCATCGCATAGCTCAGTATACCCCCGAACAAAAACAAAGATATAGCCATATCAAGAATTGAGATTTTCTCAATTTTTGCCTTTAATGCTAACTTTAATGGCTTTTAAGGCATGTGGAAGCAATTTAGGTAAAAATAAATATGAACATTTTTTTTTTGCAAATTTTCTGTATAATTTGAAAAAATTATTATTTTATACCCATACAGCTTGTTTCATGTTGCTACTGTTACGGGGAGGAATTGAGTGGTGATGTGCGGTCGTGGTTGAGGTTCGCTGTTGTGCCGTCCAAGGGTCAAGCCCAGAGACGTGGAGAAAGGTGTGCGGGGTTCAGTGAAAAGACCGAGTTAGCGTCAAAGACTTGTGCGATTATTCTTCGTATGGGGAGAGAGAGGTGTGTGTTGCCTCGAGTGTAAGTTAGACGGGACTGAGCCGTGGACTGACCGCTCCTGCGGTAATAGGCCCTGCGACTGCATATCGGCAGTGATAAGACGGTGTCATCCGTTCGGTTCTTCCGAGCTCGCGATGCACCTCGGCTGTTGCCATGCTGCCGTGCTATGCACACATACCCATGCTAGTGTGCGTACGTGACATTACATAAGAATTTAAGCTATACGAGCCCATTGCTCAGCTTCGACCAATTGTGGGTTTCGAAGGATGACAGTATTCCTTGTATCGAGAGCTTCGAGCATATCAAATGGGTTAATGAGATGTACCTTTCAGTAGAAGTTACATGATTTTAAACGGAATATGTTGTAATATTGTGTATTATTCATATGCTATAGGGTCATATGCATAAGTTCTGTTCCGTACCCACATAGCATGCTATACTTACTCACTTAAGTTTCTTTCTTTTACCACCTCAATGCTTTGTGTTTATACACCAAGTTTACATTTTCATTATTGTCGTTTAATTTTATTCTCATAATATGTGGAAGATAAAATAAGTATGATTACCCGAGTAATACATTAAAATTAAAATAAAAGGTTAAATGTTAAAAATGTTTTCTTTAGTCAAGCAAGAAAATCAAAGCTCCTAGCAAATAATATGCTCAATTTGTACGCATTTGGCCAGATTCATGTACCCAGCAGTAGCGCGAATCCTCTCCGTGGCTCTGCCGAAACTCAGCAAGGCGCACCTAGCTCCGTCCTCTACGTCCTTTACCCCCGCGGTACGACCGTTAAGCAATCCTTCGCGGGGCGAAAGGCTTGTTGCCCTCTTCTATTTGATGAAGTCATCAACTCGTCTTCTTCTTTCTGCATCTTCCGGGCGTCTACTTCCTTCTGCATCGTCCGGTCGTCTACTTCGTACAGCATCGTCCGGTCATCCTCTGGACAGACTCAACCCCGACACCTACGTTCCTCTGCATCGGGTGAGGGAGTCTGGGCTCCAACTCAGTTACCTGCGTTCCTCAGCATCGGTCTGAGGAGCACTTAAAGGTACTCAACCCTAGCTCCTACGTTCCTCTGCATCGGGCAGAGAAGTGAGAGCTCAACTCTATGACCTACGTTCCTCTGCATCAGTCAGAGGAGCATTTCGTACTTGTGTCTCAGTGGCCTTCGTCTAGCAGCATTTAACTTGGCTGTTTTGCCTTATCTTTTCCTTCTATTCTCTTCGTCATTTCTAACCTTCT
Source organism: Pteromalus puparum (assembly GCA_012977825.3). Lineage (NCBI taxonomy): Eukaryota > Metazoa > Arthropoda > Insecta > Hymenoptera > Pteromalidae > Pteromalus > Pteromalus puparum. The sequence continues at coordinate 41,296,680 of CM053168.1, forward strand.
TGAGGATGGTCCTTACGTAGTTGTCTACTGCGTGCCAACCATCCTCCGTCGACAACATGGCTGTCATCATAGATTCAGGTGTCACACTTGTCTGGAGGTAACACTTGAGTTCTTCTCACTCCATTTGGTATCGCGAACAGTCGCAGAAGACATGCTCCGCATCCTCATTAGCGTCCAAAAAAACTGGGCAGTTTGGACGGTCCTCTATTTTAAATCTGTGTAGGTACGCCCGAAAGCATCCGTGCCCCGTCAGAAACTGTGTGAGGTAGTTAACTTCCCCATGTCCTCTTTGCGTCCAGTCCTCTATTCTTGGTATGAGGCGATGTGTCCATCGCCCCTTATCGACGGAGTCCCATCTTTTTTGCCACTCAGTCATTGTCTGCTTCCTTGCGGAATCCCAGATTTCGTTATGGGTGTTGTCGTTAATCCGTCTCTTTGCCTCGTATACGTCCTTCCTCTCTATTACCAAAAAGTCGATAGGCGGCATGCTTGCTATGATGCAGGCCGCTTCGTCCGATACCGTTCGGTAAGCTGATGCGACCCTAAGTGCACTTCTCCTGTACACTGTGTGACGTTGCGCTTTTTATGGCTAATCCCGTAGCCTCGCAATCGTCTAAATTCTAATAATATACTTGTCTACCGACTCGTTTGGACTCTGACATCTAAGAGGGAGACACACGGTAGCTTTAAAGCCTGGCGTGGCAGAGGGTGTAGTCAATAAAGAACACCATCAGATGTAATGCTGAAAATCAATTAATTAGATTGTATGAACTCCTGTCAAGACTGGCTTGACTACAATCACTTCTCGATCGTTATTTTCTAATCGATAATCGCTACGCGTAACTAGGATTGATATTAAAATCCGAGGTATTATTTAATATACTCGCGTCAACAGTAATAATTTCAATTACGAGCACTATGATTTGTTCGCTCCAATAATATGTATTCGACCACGATCTACTCTCATTCGAAAACTAACGCGCAATCAATTATACTAAATTGCACTCAAAAGCTATTCGCAAATCTCCGTATTTAACGCAATTCTAAGAGCGCATCCACGCTTTATATCGAATGGCGGTGGCGTCGGTCGAAATGACGCGGCGTCACCAAGATGGCGGTCCCGTACCTCTAACGGAATCCACCTTCACGACTACTGCTCTGCTGTAGGCCTGCTCATGTAGATCGAAACCTGAAATCTTCACGAAATTATGGTCGCAACCGCCGTCTGCTCTGCTTCCACGTACTAGCCGAAGAACCCAAGACTTTGCCTCTAGGGTAGCGCCAACCATGCAACAACCGCGGTTTTGTTAGTCAGTGAAAAGCCGGAGTTCTCATCAACCTCAACGGCGTCGCTAATAACTGGTTAAAACGTTTAGCATAACCCAACCTGTCGGCGCAAAGACTTACTCTCAAGATCTCCTCGAGCACGCACGAACTACGATCGAAACAAAAGAAAACCAAGTACTCTACTCTCACGCTACTGGACTTCTTGCTACGACTCGCTCGCGATTTTAGAATCTCGGCACTGCAGCTAGATTTACCAATGATGGACGTCCGACGCGGTTGATAGCAGCAAACAGAATGAACGAGGAGGAAGTCTCCTCGCGACGCGATGCTCAGTGCGTCCCGAAAAAAGGACGACTTATAACTACTAAGGACCCTCTATAACTACTTCCGCGACGCGAGCACTTCGTGTGTCAAGTACGCAACGAGCGCACCAATTACGAAACGCGAGAGCGGCCGGTCGTGATCCTATTGTTACTGGGCGTCGCGCGGTGCACGGGACGTCGTCGCGCGCGGCGACATGTCGCTGTTAGTGGTGCGGCTAGTGGTGTACGCGCGAGTTCCCCACTAGCCAGCTCCGCTCTCGCCGAGCTCTCTCTCTCTCTCTCTCTCTCTAATTCTAGGTCCGTCTCCGTGAGCCATTCGTGTATCATACGAACAGCCTCATTATCAGTTTCTGCCACCTCGTCTTTGTCCTTCGCCACTACTACGACTGCGATGTCATCCGCAAATCCTATGATCATTGCCCCTTGGGGTAGTTCTAGTCTTAGAACTCCATCGTACATGATATTCCACAATGGTGGGCCCAGCACGGACCCCTGGGGAACGCCTCCTGTGACCTTACAGGTTTCTGTGCCGTTCTCCGTATCGTATAGTAGGATTCTGTCCTTAAGGTAGTCAGCCATAATCCTTCTTACATACCCAGGTACCTTCTGGTTTCGCAATGCCTCGTGCGTCTTACTCCAGTTAGCCGAGTTGAACGCATTTTTTACGTCCAGTGTGACGATAGCACAGTACTTCTTGGATCCTCCTTTCCATCTTTTCCCTTTTATTGCTGATCGGGCAGTGTCGATCGCCAAGCCGGCGGCGTCCAGGGTAGAGCGCTTCTTCCTGAAGCCGTATTGGTTCTCTGCAAGTCCACTGGATCCTTCTATGGCCTGGTCCATCCTTACACAGATTATGCGTTCTAGAATCTTGCCCGGGGTATCCAGCATGCATAGCGGTCTGTACGATGTGGCTTCTCCAGGTGGCTTATCTCCTTTGGGTAGTAACACAAGACGCTGTTTTTTCCAGTCTGTAGGAAACGTCCCTTCTTCGAGACATGTGTTGTACAAATCTACAAAGACTTCGGGGCGGGCTTTGATAGCATGTTTCAATGCAATATTGGGTATGCCATCCGGGCCTGGAGCCTTATTGTTCCCCACCTTCTTGCATGCAGCGAGCAGCTCCTCCGTGGTGATTGGGGGAATAGAAAATGTCCGTGCGGATGGCTGTGTGTGTGTGTGTATGTATGTATACCGTCATGATTCTAAAACCACGCGGCCGATCGTAATAAAATTTGACATGCATATATGTTTTCTGATTATGAATTCAGAATAAAAATTTTTTATGATCCTGACCTTTTTATGACCACATTATAGCCATTTTTTAAACTTTAAAAATATTTTTGCTTTTTTTTCTAATGATAAAAATTTTTTCTGTATGATCCTGACCTTTTCATGGCCATATTATAGTCATTTTTCGATCTTTGAAAAAATATGTTTGCTTTATAGAATTTATTAGAAAAATGATACCACAATACATTCAACAATGGTGTATCTAAAAGAGCATAAAATGTCCTACTTTTACTCGCAAGATTTTCCCGATTGAGCGTTCCGTTCAACTTTTAAATAGTCAAACGTTCTAAAAAAAAAATAATGATAACAGAAAACGATAATATCTACTTGCTGTTAAAATTTTAAGCCATTTTAACGACTAGTTTTTGTATTAAATATCTAAAACTAAAAAAAAAAACGACACCGTAAGCCCACAGGCATCATTGTTAAACAATACTTCCGTGGGGCCCGTTAATTAGCCTGTTGGTTTCTTCTTAGAGGTTTAAAATTTTCATACATCCCCCATTCACCGAAGTGATTAGGGGTTCAGGGTCAAACTTGTCTTCTTTTTTTTTGCATCTTCCAGCCGTTTGCTTCTTGCAGCATCGTCCGGCCGTATACTTCTTGCAGCATCGTCCAGTCGTATACTTCTTGCAGCATCGTCCGGTCATCCAGGAAGGACGTATTCAAAGCTTGGAGCTAAAAGGTCAATGGGCGGCATGCCTGTTATAATGCAGACCACATCGTCCGATACCGTGCGGTGAGCTTAGTGCACTTCGCCTGTACACGGTAGTCAGCTTTCGTGCATACGATTTTACTCCATTTGGCCGAATTGAATGCATTTTTAACATCCAATGTAAATATGGCGCAGTATTTCTTTTTCCCTCCCTCTCATCTTTTCCCCTCTATCGCTGTTTGCACAGTGTCAATCACTAGGCTAACTGCATCCAGGGTTGTACAATTCTTCCTAAAGCCGTATTGATGTTCTGCTAATCCACCTTTTCCTTTTATAAAATAAACGATTTTGATGCAGATTATGCCTTCCAAGATCTTGTCCGGGGTATCCAACATGCAGAGCGGTCTGTATGATAAGGCCTTCTGGGGTGGCTTCTTGTCTTTTGGCAGAAGTACGAGTCGCTGTTTCTTCCAGTTTGTGGAAAATGTTCCCTCTTCTAGACATGCATTGACGCCAATGGCCAGCATATTGTTCTTAGTGCAGTCTCCCCTTATAAGTGCTACGTGCATTTAAGCAAAAATATTAAAATTGTGGTTGCAATTCAAATCGGGAAACCAACGGCTAATTTCGGGGATTGCCTCATCTTTATCGCATACATATAGATGCCAACGATGCGTTTTGCATGCCTTGCATCGGGAAGCGCCACGCATAGCAAGCTAGTTTTTTTATAATTCTCTAGACACCTTCTCTAAACCATACAACTCTTTTCGGTCAATACTCTTTGCCTGTTAATATAAATTCAGGTTTGCATATTATTCATTTGATCATACGTAATATATTTCAAGAAAAGAAACTATAATAATTATTTGCTGAAAGATATTAAACAATTAAACAATATAAAAGTATTACATTTTATTACAGGAATCAAACTGTCTGCTGGATTTAGGCCAGATTTATACAAACTTATGATAGAAGCTTTAAAAGAAGATGGAGATTTAGGAGTTCGTCTAGCTGCAGCTGATGCACTAAAACTTGCTATAGATGATTTTCAATTTAATGCAGATGATTTCAGTTCTTTTTTAGCAACTGCTTTTTCATCACTTTTTGCTCTTCTTAAAGAAGTTAATGAATGTGATACAAAGGTACCCATTGATTAACATTTACTTTATATATACATATAATAATTTACATTACTACAAATTATTTATTTTATTCAATTACTATACATTTTTCAGATGCGTGTTTTGTATGTAATATCATTTATGATTGAAAGAGTAGGAAACGAAATTAAACCTCATGTCGGTGCGCTCAATTTGTATTTGCCAGAACTTTGGCATCAGTCAGAACATCATAATATGTTAAGATGCTCCATTGTTTCAACTCTTGTACACTTAGTAAAAGCATTAGGTCAAGAAAGCGTAAATTTACAACCGCTCGTCATAAATGTTGTAGAATTAAGTTGTGATATGAGCCAAGCTGGATACGTGTATTTATTAGAAGATGGTTTAGAACTATGGCTTGCTCTTTTAGAAAATTCGCCTACTTCGACACCTGAAATAATGAATCTTTTTAAAAATATGCCTTCAATTTTAGGTATCAATAACATTTATGATCATTTATTAGAAATTTAACAATTTTAACAATTTTCAAATATTTCACAGAATCATCTTCAGAAAATTTGAGGCTGTGTTTATATATACTTCAAGCATATGTATTATTAAATCCACAACAATTTTTCTCCAATAAAGCATCTACGGTTATAGAATCATTGAATTCATTGCTAGGGGATCTTCGTGCTGAAGGAATAGTGATGATAATGCAATTTTTTGAATTATGCTTGAGAGTCGATTTACGTAATGGAGCAGAATTCATAAGGCCCATACTCCTAAGAATTCTNCCTGATTCGTTCGTCTAATTGACTAACTTGATCTAATTTTAGATTAGTCCCCATTGGAGTATCATATAGTTTTGCATTTTCTAGATTCTATTTAGCAGCCAAAAATTCAATATATTTTATTTGACTTAAGATCATTTTAAGTCTATCATTGCTATAATCTATATCAGGAGTCTTGCCAAATTGAACATATAATATAGGAAGATATATATTGTTAAGTGAAAACCTGAGGGGTTTTCCGTAAACTAAATATTAATAAGTGAGTTTGTGTGTCATTCCTCCTGTACAGGAGGATGCCCCTCGAAGCTGGTCAGACTTCCAGTTTAGCAGGTCAAACTCGATTTCCTCCTTGTCGATAAACTCTTATTAATCAAAATCTTACCTTGATTTTGTCGTGGGAGGGAATCAATGAAACTCCGCCAATATAAGCTATGATCCTCTGTTCTCGACAAATCTCGTTATTAAAGAAAAGAAAATGAATTTGCAGACTTTTATATTTACTTCGTCCAATTATTTATTTATATTGTCAACAGATATTCCCAATGGCCTATTAGTAGTAATGTCTAAACTTTGTGATAACTTCAATATTAAAACGATTTCGAACAATATTTCTCAATTATAACTTTGAAAGAATAAAGAATCTATCCAGAACTCTATCTAAAAATCTCTCTTAAATCTCTGGTCCGCTCGGCACCTTGGCTCGACACGGAGTGGCTGGGTAGTTTGGCTTGGGGGCGCTCGGAAGTCTTCCGGACCTCCCACGCTGTCCCAAGCTTTACCCCCCATTAGGCCTTACGGGGCCTGGCAACGATCAAGCGCCGAAACTGCAAGCGCAGCATCGCACGCGCGCAAGTATCCGTCGGCGGGGAAGGTGTTTAGCCTAGCAAGATTCTTGGTCACTTGATATTTTAGTGGCCTTGAATGCTCGCTATGCTTTTTGTATGTGGAACTTTCTCGAAACTATATTCGAAATAAAATCTCGGATATAGCGACGTAAAAGTTGTCACATAACAATATAAAAGCTTAACTTTGTCTTTCTCAGCAGGCTGGCCTGGACCTTCCGATTTATTTTATTTATTTATTTATTCCAGAAAATTTACAAGGTGTTAGGTTCATACCTGTAATCCTGCAGAGGTACACGTAGGTACCTGTTATCAGGCCTGGTTACAAAATAGTACAATATAAAAACTTAAAATTAGAACTTAAAACTATTTATATACTATTTATAAACATTTACATTAGTTCTTGATAATTTTGTTTCTGGTAACACTATCTGATGCTTAATATTTCACTTTAAGATCATGATAATGTAATTTCATTGATTCTAGGGTGAAAAGTTGTTCTATATTTAATGGATTTTCATTCACTAGAAAATTATTTTTATTGACAATTCTTAAAATTTCATCTGATGTTTTTGTAATTTGTCACTGTAAAGGCCGTATTTAGTATGAATACGGGCTGCGCGAGTTCTACAAATAATTATTTAATTCGCAGAAACTAGCATAGGCTCGAGAGCCTTATTGTTACTGAGGAATTGTTATGATGAATCTAAGAATCTACGCGGACGCGTGGACGCGTGACAGTCACGGCGGTGGGACTTGCCCGGTTGTCTGTCCGTTCTTTATGCTTAAGCGGACCAGTCCGTTCCGACGGACGCTATAGTTTGTTCCCTGTCACGCGGATGTGAATCGCGGACAGTATATAGTCACGCTGCAGGTTCTCTGACTATGTGATGTCTGCGATGATGCTGCTCACTCTTACCTTCTGATCTGCGAGGATGTTGGCAAGCTTACGTTCTTCTTTATGNCTGATCTCCGCGGATATTGGCAAACTTACGTTCTTCTTTATACTCTTTTTAGGGTTTAGGTTGTTTTATGGATATTCTTAATTATAATAATAATTATTATAGAGTCTGATAAATTGTTATGGTTTCTTTTATTGGAGACAACCCAGAACTCAGCAGATGTTATTACTTACAAGATCAAATACTTACAAGATGTTTTGATATTTTTAGCGTTAAAGAGATTATGTAGATTTGGTATTATTTAAGTTGATGTTACTCTAGTATTTATATATTTTAGGACTTACAATTATAATCGTCCTGCGCACTTTGGATGACGTGGTCTCCTTCTAGTGTAGCAGAAACTGATTGGCTTATAATTTACACGATAGCTCGTGGCGAGTTGATTGAACTTAACTAAGCTGTGTTGCCACTAACGCCAGATTTATTGACGGGCCCTTTCCTACTAGACACGGGACTCTCGACTAGCAAGTGAAGAGGTGTACTGTTGAATCGTGTGCAGAGTTTGAGTGTTTTCTACGCACTCAATAGACGATGCTCACAGATGCACAGCCCTCGTATTCTCTCACCAGGTACAGCTCGTGGTAGCAGCTTGAATCTACGTAAAAAGGCGCTACGTGGATCGGCTCCGGGGTTTTTAATGCCTCGGTGCCGATTCAAGCAGTTGAGAAATTAAGATGATAAAGATCGCGGTAATCCAATCAGCATTTGCCACACTAAGGATTAACGCGCAGGCTTTGACATTCTGGTTCGCGCGCGAGGAGTGCTGACGCAGAGGTCGGTGCACTCGCTCTGATTTTCGGCGCTCGGTATACTATGTTGTAATGATGTACGGTTCCGATCGATCGGATATTTGTTGTCAGTGTGTGTATCGGGTTGCCATCGCACAGGCGTTGATCGTACTCTTTTATACATACATGCTTGCATACATTCACTCATGTTTACTCATACTCACTTATAAATATATACGCGCATATATGGTATATAAACGTAGGACATTACATCACGACAATTTCCATAGGCTCCACCCCAAACAATGATACCGTAGCTCATAACGCTATGAAAGAATGCGTAATAGATCATTCTGAGTGTCTCTGTGGGCATGTATTTAGAGATTTTATAAAAAATGTATACTAAGTATTTAGTTTTATTAATAATATATTGCATGTGGCTGTCCCACTTCAGATTGCTGTCAAAATCAATTCCTAGATATTTAAAATTTTCTACTCTAGTTACATTTCTATCAAGAATTTTGACATTTATTTGAGCTGGTATACTTCCAACACTACTTCGAAACGTCTGCAAACAGTTTTTCCAACATTTAATGACAAATTGTTTACAGCCAGCCACTCATTTATCACAGATAAAAACTTGTTCATGCTAACTTGAGTTTTTAACCAATCATTACCAGAGGCTATGATAGCAGTATCATCTGTGTATGAAATTATGGACTCAGGAGGCACCTCCTTTAATATACGTTAATGTATATAATGAAAAGCAGCGGTCCCAAGATCGTTCCTTGAGGAACACCAGTGTTAACTACTAAACTATCACTCTCAGTACCATCTAGTTTGACTACTTGGTGTCTATTACTTAGAAAGCTGGAAAAGAGATTCAACGCTTGACCCCTGATTCCAATATGATATAGTTTTGCAAGCAGTATACTGTGATCCACAGTATTAAACGCTTTTACCAAGTCTAGGAACGTTATTATCGTAGGCTTACTCTTATCAACATTGTTATATAGTACGTTAGTTATGTAATTTAGAGCATCTTTTGTGCCAATCCCTCTCATTAAACCAAATTGCTGCTTTGTGATTATATTGCACTGTTCAACAAAATCATGAATTCTATTATAAATAATTCGTTCAAAAATTTTTGCAACATTGGATATGAGAGAAATAGGTCGATAGTTCGTGATTTTATTTTTTTTGCCTGATTTATAGACCGGCACTACTTCGGCCATATCGCTTTTTCAATACACATGTTGAAAGTATGGGTCAGACCTGCTATATGGTTACATAGCAGTTTTAAAGTCTTTGTATTTATTGCATCAACTCTCCCATTCTTCAGTTTAAGTGTATTGGTTATGCTTATTATTTCCGCATTACTTTTCGGCTTTAGAAAAATCGAAAGAGGATTTATGGTCGGCAGCTAGGTTAGTGTTTACTGGTTTAACAATACTTGCACTCAGATTCCTACATATTTCACAAAAGAAAGTATTCATGTTTTGTGCAATTTAGAATTTGTCTGTAATTTTTTGATCGTTTATATTTATATGATTTATGGCATCATTTGATTTTTTAGCTTTCCCGATTTTCGTATTCATTATTTCCCAGAGTTTTTTTGGGTTATTGGAATTTTTTTGCACAAGATTTAGTTCATATTTTATTTTGGCATCGGTAATAACCTTATCCAAAACTTTAGCATAGGTCTTATACTGTGTAGGGATGTGCGAGTCAAACTCGAACTTTTGTTGTTTTAATTGCAAAATAAGTGTGGGATAACAAAAATCTACTTAAACACCGTGACTGTCTAGGTTTTATACATATTGTTATGATCGGGTTCGGGTAATAAAGATGTCAACACGTATTTATAGAAAAGCACACATAAACTCAGACTCTTTATTCGAACGTAAGTACAACTGTTCTCATCAGCTGTCACGATCAGACTAACTATAAACAATAATAGCAGCCACGTCGTTGATCTCGTTCCTAAGGGTCGCTATGCGCGATTCTCAGCGTTCGAATCGCGCAACGTTCGAGCTCGGTCATAACAATATCTAACGTATAGTATGATTTTTTTTCTTGTTTCGTAACCGTGATATGTTACTTAAAGCTTAGAGTACTTTTTCGAGTTTTTTTCGAGTTTTTCCCTGAAAAATTACTTGATTGGTTATTTGGACTGATATTTCAACCTTTCAGCATGTTTTTGCTTCCGAATCGAGATAATCTCATTAATTAGTATGTTAACTTAACATCTAAACACTTATAATGTATTATTATATCTTTGTTTTAATTATATGCACCATAATGTCATAATCCAATATAAAACTCGACTTTTGACTCGCACATCTCTAATACTGTGCTTTTAGTTGTTCATTCTAAACATCCATATGACATAAATTATATAAATATTCTTTTGTTTCACATGACTTGATTATTCCATCAGTAATCCAATTTTTCCTACTAGTTTGCCTTTTTGAACTTTTCTTTGTTTTCGCCAGTTCTACCCATAGTTTCATCTTGTTTAACAATTTCTCTACAGCCAAATCTGGATCAGTCATCGATAAAATTTCATTCCAGTTCCTTGAGTTAGCAGTGTTTATTTATTTTTTGTGGTTTAAGAATACATATGGCTCTTTAGTTACTGCTTTCAGCTTATTTACTGCAATAAATATTGGATAATGATCTGTTTTATTAAGTGTAAGCTTGTATGTGCACGAGTTTATGTTGTATGATTTAATGAAAATATTGTCGATACATGATCCTTTAGCTCTACTTATAGGTGGTTTTGTAATACCAATAAAACCAGGAATATATACTTTATGGAGAAAATTGCACAGAAAATTTTGACTATAGTGATCGCAGCCAAGCAAGTCAATGTTGAATTCGCTAATCACTAGGTGTCTCTTTATATTTTTCTTATAAACTACTAGGGGCCCCCCCCCCTCCTCGCTTCGCTCGCCAACCCCACGTTCGTCGTAGTAAAAACTTTAATTTTAGTTAGCTCGTAATATGCGTAAAAGCGTATATGCGTGGACTACAATAGGCTGTGCACGCGCTGATAACAATACTTCAAAAAATAAAACTAAAATTTTCGAAGTACGAATTGTGTAAAATCACTTCCTATCCTCTCTTTCCTCCCTTATTTACGCCTTAATTATATATCATAGCTCGAAGCTACTGCTAAAAACTAAGCGCGCGTGCGCATGTGTTTTGGATTTTCCTTTTTGAAGAGATTAACTGCTTTTTAACATTGAACGCTTTTCAACGCGTTTTAGATTTTATATTGCAGCCGCCACCGCCGATTACACATTGATAATTTTGCTCGATACGCTCGATACGAAACGCCAGCCCGAGCAGTTTTTTTTCGCTCTACTCGCGCGCATAATCATTTGCAAATTGACGGTATTAAGGTCGTTGGAAAACGCACCCATTGCTGTGTATGCATCAGCTTTTTATAACGAATCATATGCGCCAGCTATTTGCTGTAGCTGAGCTAACGCGCTAAACGTATACGGGATTGTACATCGCATTTGCTGAACTTACCGGTACAAGAAAAGAAAAATTATTATTCTCTATTGATTACGATTTTTAGTTGATATATGATTGTTTCGGCGCAAGTGTGTTGGATTTTCCTTTCCAAGGAGTTAAAATGATAGGGCACGTGTAAACAATACATTTCTCTCTTTCTGTGTATGTGGAGACAAGATTTTACCTACAAGAGCTCAAACACGTCTTAATTGTTCAGTATTGATTTGTCGCAATAAATCGGTGGTTGCAAAAGTTACGCCGTTTCGTATATTACAACAACGTGCGTGCACGCGCCTATTGTCATATAGTTTGCGACTCTACCGATAGGTAATGTAAGAGGCAGAACTGTTACCCACGTTAAAAACTAAACTTTAAAACTACTTAAAAATATCTTAAGGGAATATTTCGAGATCAAACCAATGCGTCTCTTAATAAATTTAAATACATTATAGATCTTTCAGTGTAGACGAATCTTAGCAACTCTTTGAACGACGTCATCGATCGTGACCATTTTTCTATCATGTCGTGATCAAATCTGATCCGCAACCACTTGTGATACAGCTGGTAAAGAAGCTTGTACGTTTTGCTCCTAAACTGTTCGATAATTTTAGGATAACTTACGTCAGAAGTCATTACGTTTATCGGCTTGTTTAATAGATTGTAATACGAAGTACCTTCGATCTCATGAATTGGCACAGCCCTTTCATAATAATCAAAAATCGGTTGTTCCCTTTGTATTAATGAGATCGCTTTCTTTTCGAAAAGAGTTTTATCACAACACGCAAATCTCTTGACTTCTTCTTATAAAAGGTATTCAGTATAGTACCAATCTTGCTATCCCTTGTCAAACCACTTAGAAGTAAATTCCATTTCCTTGAACATCTTGAGTTTCACCATCTTAAAAATCGTCTGCCTGTCTGCGAGAAGAAGCTGATGAAAAAATATAGATGAAGAAAGACTTTTGTGACATTTCATCGTCGGGTATTGAATTGGCCGTTAATGCACATAACAGCTTCTGCTCATTGAATATCAACTTATTTGTCTTTGCTACATACATGGCTAATAGCTGTATTATAAACAACTGATTTTTTGCCTACCCTCTGGTTATACTAATTTGTAATAATCTTTTAAATATTTCGTTTGATCTAGCTACGACGAAGAAAAAAACGCTGCCAAGTCATTGGCACTTAGCGTCCTCCTATTTTGCTAGTGGAAGATAATTACATGGGATAATCAACTCATTCTTTGATTTAAATATTCGTTACTATTCGATACTAAAAGCATATATTCTTATTTTTGCTTAAATTGTGAACTGTATCTTTATATACTTATTCTTATCTGCAGCTTTATTTTACTTGTGTAATTTCATGTGCTCGTGACTATTTTGGGTCGCGGTTTTCTTTATTTTCAATATTGCTTTAAAACGCATTTTCAAGTATTTGGGAGGTTATGTGATCGGAAAAACAATAAATTATTTATGTGGCTTCAGTAAATACGCTTAAAAAAATTGCCTTATGTCCTTTAGTTTTATAATTGTAGGCTTTTACAAGCCATAAACTCTGTTTTCCCCATATGATTCCATATGTTCTATACTGTTTGATCCCATATGATCTATACAATGCTGATATTTCAAGAACGCTCTTATCATTTAAAGTTATCCTAGTATTTATTATCTAAATTTTTCCTGCTGGTTTTGAGCTGTGCGTTTTTACTTGTAGTTTAATTTTCCTGTTGTTTATTAGTTGCGGTATTGTGCTGTGCGTTATTACGTGAAGTGTCATTTTCCTGTTGTTCATTAGCTGTGGAGTTGTGCTGTGCGTTGTTACGTTGAGTGTTATTGTCCTGCTGTTCATTAGCTACGGGACTGTTACCTTCTGTAGAAACTTTAGCTGATTATAGTATAGCCATTATAGATTATACGGTAGATTATAGCCTATTAGCTGACTCCAAGTTGTATCCACAAAACTCCAAAAAACTCCAAGTTGTAGTAGATCGATTCAGGTGTCGGTAAAGCAGGTTTGATCGGGTAATGTTTGTGAAGTTATCAATACCTACTATCTTGATCTTGGGATTTTTTAGTTAATTCTTCATGATATTGCATTGGCCCACTAATTTGTCTTCTAGCACTGTCTCTGTCAATTTCGCACTATTGTCATTAAGACAGCTTATAATAACTTCTTCGTTTTTGTTGACGTAAATATTTTGTGTTTGGATGTTTTTTACAGCTGTGAGACACTTAATGACAGACTTCATGACGTTGATACTGCTATCACTGTTTTTCCTTACAGTTATTTTAGGAACTTTTTTTTTAGTTGGTCTTGGGTACTTCAATGCTTCTGAGTACGCGAGAAACTTGCTGTCAGTTCGGCTATTGATGTTTTGCAACTTTTCTTTCAGAAGGTCATTTTTCTTCGTCAGTTCACTCAATAACCAAAATCACTTTCTCTAAAGGAATCATTTTCCAACTGGCCTTGAGTCTTGTTACTAGCCTCAGCTAAAAGGTCACTCCTAAGTTCTTCTGATTGTTTAAATTTATTCTGGGCTATTAAAAGTGATGCTGAGAGAGAGAGAGAGAGAGAGAGAAGAAGCGTAGCACTTCCTCCCACGTACAGGCCCGTTATCCACCCCTCTTCCAACGTTGCAACTTTCTCGGCTTGGCTCGTCACGTCGGCCTTATGGGTTTGACAACGCTGCAAGCCTTGAAAGCTGCTGCGCTGGTTCTGTTCGAGTAAGAGGTGGGATTTTTTGGATTCCATTAAGTGGCGAAGTTTCTTGATTTATATTCCGAGAAGCTTTGTCACTTAACAGAGTGATAGAGAAGTACTAAGCATATATACTTTTTGTACGACTCTTCAATTAAAATCACTGTTTAATACCTATTGTATTTCATCATTATAATAAACTTTTTTATTTTAGCATATTGTTAATCAATTCAAGAATATTCTTGTTACCTCTGTTGTATTTTATTTTACTGTCACATATACGAGATTATCACACATAGTTTATAAAGACTTTTGGAATAATTCTTTTCTTTTATGTTAAATATACAATTGAGAGAATCAGATTTCCCTTATATTAAACATAAAAATAATAAAATACAATTTATATAAGAATATGTCTATGAAGATGTCATAAGTGTATCTCTGTAACAATATTATTAAAAAAATTGAAAGTAATTGTTTCTCAAGCATAGCTTTGAGTACAACAGGTGTATTTATGGAATTTAAGTATCTGAAATATTGAACCTTTTATTGTTATAATATCACAGATTTCTTTTATGAAAATGAACCCTTATCTGCTTTAGCATAATTTAAATAGTATATGCAATATTTCATATCGTGTAAATATATGTAATTGTCCGATTTTTGTACTTTTTAGTAGAACATGTTTGAGATTCAATTTACTTATTTTTTAAGTAACTTTCTTTCTTTTTTTTACCTTCATTTTTGGTAATTTTCTAATATAACCTTTCTATATACGTATGCACGTTAATTACAAACGCTTCTTATTGCATGTTATTACATATCGCACATGATTAAGAAATATTAGTATTGTTGAAATCAACGGCCAAGAACGGCCAAGAGGTCTTCAGAAGCAGCTTAAAGCTCTACCCGCAATTGCTGACTCTCTTCTTCATACCTTCGCTCCGGCCCTACACCAACGCCAAGTTCTTCGACGTAGAAGTACCGAATTTTTGCGCAACACCTTTTGGGTCGCAATAATGCGGTCGACCAGCACTACAGCGCTTGTAGCCAATGATCGAGGCGACGGGGACGAAGTCGTAGCCATGCGTGTCCAGCCTGTGGCGCAGCTTCAGCAGGTAGAAAAGCGCGCTGTCGCTAGGGGCCAGGCCCTGCGCTGCGCTTGTCGATATTATCGCCGGTATTGTAGCGGAAAAGAACACGCAAGGATTCATTAAACTCGCGTTCCCGAATTTGCTGACGTTTTTATTTTTTATTTTTTTCTCGAATGCTTCCCACGAGAGTCGGTAAAGGACGGAAGCTACTTATGTGATCGGGCGTGTAAGAGTTGCGCGATCGTAAATGAGTGTGTGCGGATAGTTTGGGTGTATTATCGCGATGCGTATGTGTATGTGGATACGAGATACGATGCTTAATTGATTAGACATGTAGGTTAGATTATTTCGACGATTATCCTTTTTTCAAGGATGACTTCAAGAGACTTTTCAAGATCACATGCAAATTGACCCAACGAAGGTCACCATGAGCTTGATGAAGTGCAAACAGCTGTTCCAGTAGCAGTGAGGCAATGCCGTTTCGGAGGTAAGCTCTCCTCACGCCAAAACTGAGTATGTGAGCTTAGCGTATAGCTTGATTTTTGCGAAGATCAGGTCTATAATGACTCCGCCGTAAGCTGATACCAGTGCGTAGAAAGGATAATCTGCAATAGCCGAATTTGATAAATATATTATAATAAGACAAGGAGTGTCCACAAGTTTGTAAGAGCCTGAAAACAACTCATCTATGGAAAACCAGTCTTGGCGTAGTGCACGAATCTTCTCCAGGTCGTAGGGGCAGAGGAAGCGAAGCTGCACCTCGCCGAGGACGCAGAGGAGAACCGTGGGTGGCGAGCTTGCGTTGCTCATAGGGTCTGTCGCCGAACTCGTGGGTCTCATCGTACAAAATTCGTGATTCTCCTATAAATATTCCTATTATTCTACATACTTTTTGGAGCCATTCTACCTAATAACATTTTGCTTCGGAATTTTGGCAAACAAAAATTCTAATATGACTGGCCTACTTATACATGAAAGCTTTTTTATTTACAAATAATAAATAATTAATATTTAATATAAATATACTCATTTGCAAATCCGTAGCGAATCCTAATAATTGATTGTACTGTATGATTTTCATAAAATGCATTCTCATTTGCTTTGCATTTTGAGAATAATTTATGATTAATGAATTTCTTCTTTAAGCTATATCTGTGGCTAAAGCTACCGCATAGACTCCACAACTTGAGTCTGGCTGTCCTACAAACATATTTTTAAAAAGAAAAGTTGTTACTGTAGGATAACGTTTTCTTAAATAAGCAGATTCTACGCTTGAAAGATTATACCCATTTGATGTTTTTTTAGGGGCGGGGGGGGGGCTGAATGATCGCCAACCTGGTTTTACCCAGATTGTGGGACTCCCGCTTACCTTCGGACTACCCACTAAACCCACCTCCTTAGTGCAGACCCGCCGGGTGCGCTCCACAGCAACCGCTGCAGACCGGAGCCGACGGGAGTCCTTCGAAGAAACCCCTCATTCCCTGACCTTGATCCACCCCGGCACTGACCTTGAGGAATACTTCGGGGTGGGGTCAGCTGTTTACCTTTACAGCACGCTTCTATTTCGGCCTCTTTTTATTGGGGGTCATCCCACTTATGCCGAAGTATTTTTTCGACACAGCGGGCTACATTTTCCCAATATTCTCTGCCAGCCAGCATATAGGGGATAAGGTCATCCGGCGTTAGGCGGACGCCATCTTCCTCCAGGCCTGCTTTTTCGTCCCTCCACCTTGCGCAGACGAAGAATGTGTGGAGCGTATTATCTTTTGGCGACGCGCAGTATAGGCACCGCGGGTCCGTCGCCTTGCCCATTTTATGGATGTATGTGCGGAAGTATCCGTGCCCAGTAAGCAGCTGGGTAAGGTAGAAAGTTTACCTCTCCGTGCCGCTGATCGAGACACGGGGAAAGCTGGCCGATCAGCCTGGCCGTCCATCTTCCATGCGTTTCCTGCTCCCATCGTTACTGCCATAAGAGCAAGGCCTGCTCTCTAGCCTCTTCCTTGGCCTTCGCACGGCCAAGGTCCTCCTTTTGGTAGCTGTATAGTGAGAGTCTTTTTTCAAAAAAGGGAAAGAAAGTATAAGGTAATTAGAACTTCCAAGTAACATCGAAATGTACCACGCAGTGTCACGGAAATGGAATAACTGTGAAAGAGCCAGTAATTCCGCTACATTTACGAGGTCTATAACGATATATAGCTAAAGAAGGCTGATCGTCTCATCACCAAATGTCCGAGCATGTTTGGTTGTGCAAGCGATTAGCCCGAGGTCTTGTATCTGTGTACATGTATCTTTTTTAATGTCCGCGGGTACACCAGTGATACTAGTAAGATTATTTCCCATTATTCGCGCTCTAACGAAGTATTGTCTAATACGTCGAATGCGATCGGCGAGCTCGTCTCATTTGAATTTTCCTTGTAGTGTTCAGGAAAATGTTATCATTAATAAATTACCAACTAAGTTACGATATAGTAATAATGAATCCGCTATTATTCAGAAACTAAAGTCCGGATGAGAACCTTTTGAGTAAAATAAGGTATAAGGTCGCTTACGTATGTGTGTATAACACCACTTCGAATGGCAGCTAGCCAAACAATTGCATAATTTTTAATTAAAAAAATTTTAACAGTATTTTACAGACAAGCGAACACCATTCGAACTGCGCAAGAGTGCGAAACAGAGAGAAATAGCAGATTGAACACTAACATATCTACAACTCTACAACACTAACAAATACAACTACAACACTAACAACTACAACTCTCTCTCTCTCTCTCTCTCTCTCTCTCTCTCTCTCTCTCTCTCTCTCTCTCTCTCTCGATGGGAAGAGGACGTCGAACTTGGTCCGTTTTCGAGGAACAGCCGAATGCGGAACGGCTCAAGTCTTTCCTTTCGATCTCTCTTTGTACAGACGCGAAACGAGCCGCGTATGCTGCAAAGTATAAAATCGTACGGAGCGAAACGTCGACGGGAAAAAAATGCAAGTGTAATTATAGTCAACCGACGAAAATGATTCCGGAAGTATAATCAAAGCTTGTACAAAAAGCATTCATGTTCATACGGACACGGGCGAGTGTAGCGTAATTCGATTTAATTATACGCCAGTAAGAGATAACATAGAGCGAGAGTTAAATACTAAATCGAGAGATAAATACTAACATGCTCGGACATTTGGTGATGAGACGATCAGCCTTCTTTAGCTATATATATATATATATATATCGTTATAGACCTCGTAAATGTAGCAGAATTACTGGCTCTTTCGCAGTTATTCCATTTCCGCGACACTACATGGTACATTTCGATGTTACTTGGAAGTTCTAATTACCTTATACTTTCTTTTCCTTCTTGAAAAAAGACTCCTACTATACAGGTACCATTTCTTCGGTAGACGAACTTTCCCTCTTGGACAAAGAGGCCAATTGGTATGACCCGTGCTACTGCTGGGGCGGCCGGTTCCGAGACCGTGCGGTACGAGCTTGCTACTCGTACTGCACATCGGCACTGCACCGATCCAACGTGCTTGCGATGGAATTCGTATCGCAGCGAATCGGCCCAGACCTCTGCGCCGTATAACATGATGGACTCTGCTGTCTGCAGCAATAGACGTCTGATGCAGGTGTGAGGGCCACCAATGTTGGTCATCACCCTGCTCAGTGTCGCCGTCATTAATGCTGCTTTGTCCGCTGGCTTCTGTAAATGTTCTTCGAAGTTACGATTAGTATCCAACGTCACCCCCAAATACTTAACTGTTGGTTATGCCTGTACCGTCAACTCTCTGATTTTTAACTCTTATATTTTTGAGGTATCGTACAGGATAAAGCGATTCTTCAGGTAGTCTTCGATGGTTTGGAGAAGATACTGTGGTACCTTGAAGTCACCCTCCATGGCCTGCAGCACGTCGGACCATCTCACCGAGTTTAAGGCGTTCCTCCACTACGTCCTTGACCGCCTCTATGGTGGACTATCCTCTCCATGCAGCAACAGTCGATGTTCCTAATCTCCAGCTTGGCTTTCGGGATCAGGGTGCGCAGGTTCGCCGATGTTCCTGCTGCGTTTTTGATCGTGTTTGCTAGTGCCTCCTTGTCATCACTACTATTCCTCAGTTCAACGAGAACGTCTCCGGCCCTGGTTGGGCGGATATTTTTGATATCCCTCCCGTTATCAGATAGGTTGACCTGTGCCTTGATACCTCCCAGGATCTCTGCGTAGGTATTTCCAGCTGCTGGCTTTAGTATAATGGCTTGGTTTTTTGTCTTCTGGCTTTTCCCTTCTTCCTTGTGTCCGACCTGTTGTCCTTTTCTTTCGGGTCGGTTCTACCAGGCTGGCATTATTACGGTTTCCCTCTAGTTTATTTGTCTTCTTCTTTTTCGCCTCTTTCTAGTCTTTTTGCGTCGGCTGTACTTTCTGGGCTTCATTTCCATTCTGTGTTGATTCCTTTCTCTTTTTGTTAGTTTGTCCCCCGTGCGTCTCGCTGGGGGAAGTAGAGTTCTGACGTTTTCCGTGCTTCGTTGTCTGGGGCGTCGAAGGTGGCCTATTTAAGGCCCATTTCATCTTATCCACTAGTAGCCTCTTGACTTTCAAAGTGGTCCTGCAGTCCTCGTCGAGCAGGTCAAGTTTGCTCTGCAGTATTCGAAGACCATCCCTGATGGTTTTGTTGACGTTTTACTGTTTTTTTTTTGCGGCTTCTATCATGTCCTTTATTAGGACCCTGGTGAGAGAGTAGAGCTATCTCTAGTCGCATGATCACCAGCTCCTGTTTGTAGCTGTCGTTGGCTCCTCTTGTGTTGACACCTGTAAAGACATCATCATACTTACCGTTCTCTGCCCTCGTTCCCTGCTCTTTTGTAGAATCCATGCTGTAAATAATAACTTCATTCGAGCATGTGTCTGACCCCCTGGATCACCCCGTCTATGGGGGCAGCTGACATGGCCCTGGCAAGTTTCTGGTGGCGGTGCCAGACTGGGTACATCATGACAGGTGTGACGTCGCGCAAAACCGATCACTTTGGGAGCACCATTTGTTGAAGCGGGAGTTTTACTGATTAATTCGAACGAGCATTGAAATGCTCTCTCTAATCGCGAAAATAAATTAGGTTGGTGATATTAATAATAACACAAGGTGATTTAAGGTTAAACAAGTTTTTAGGATAACCTCCTAAAAACTTATGTATATTGTCAAGTAAAATCCTAACATCAAAGTAGCTAAGATTCTAAAGTTAAATCGACTCTCATGCTATAAGCTAACTCTACCAACTCGCGACTCTGACTGTTGCTCTCCGGAGCTGCGATGATGCTGCTGGGCCTCTTCTGCTGACGTTGAGGGCGTGACCTTGAGTAGAGGGACACATCTTGACGAATCGGAACGACTCCGCGCGGACTAACGAAATGCTACGAACGAATCGGTATCGATCAGCTGGTCTACGCGGTGGTGGAAAATCTATACAAAGGGCCTGACTGTATGACGCACTTCGCGTACATGTGTTGGCCACCCGAGCTCTCAGTCCTTAGTTTTTATAGCACATAAAAACCACGTGTCGCTCGCTAATACAATAGTACAGTTTTTGTCTTAAGCTTTCTACGAATTTCTATTTACCTAAACATAAATCTATACTTGAGATTTTGTGAACTCGAGACTCCATGGTTTCTTATTCTAAAAATTTATTTTACCATTTGCCTAGCTTTGAGTGACCAAACAGAAATGCCTTTGTAATTTCTAATAATTCTATAATAATAGTTGTATATGTATTAAATACTAAATTTAAATATCGCGCTTTAATCATATCTAAAGTCACGTGCATGCGCAGCCCATCACACAGGATATAGCGCGTGCTACTACTCTAGCCCACCACCGCTCTCTCGAACCTCACACCCCGAGCAAGGTGTTCGACTTTCTGGAGAGTTTACGGCAGACGTCAGGCAATACCACGCACTCGCCTAAGCCAATTGACCGACACTGGTTAGATGCCGGCCTCCCGTCTTGCCGTCAGTGGAAGCCAAAGATGGTTCAAGTCACCTTATTGCTTCTACACCCAGGATCTTCTTTTGGCAGCTCACGGGTCGCACCGCACGGCCAACGCGGCGGTTCGCCATTAGTTTGAGAGCAGTATTCCTCCGACTCTGGCAGCAGTAAATCACTCTCGGCTTACTCTCTGATATGTTTCGGAGATGCCCGTTTATAGGACGATACCTTTTTTACGGTATCGTCCTGGTGGGGTGCCCGTTTATAGAGGTCTCCGGTAGTGCGTGCCTTCCTGCGTCTTTATATGACCGGTCAAGATCTGTCTATAAGACCTATGGCTCCAACTGTGGTTGGCATGTAGCTTGCATACTTAGTAACCCTTTCTGCTACTACAGCACATCTCCGTTCAGTGCGCTGATTTATTCAGTAATCTTTTTTTTACGGAGTTCCTTACATTCGGCCCTCATTTTCGCTCTCATTCTTTTATGCCTTCTATTCATTCCCTCGGGCGAACGCTGCTTTCGTAAGCCCATTACCCGGCTGACCGCATAGATGGAAAAGCTGCCAGTCTTTGACAAGGTGCGAACAACGAATGGGGCCTATTTGATCGTTTAAAATGTTACTTTCCCCGGATCTCCTCAGAGTCCTTGGCGGGGAGAAGAAACGAATTGGCGTTAGCCCCAACGTTAGACAACTTGGTTGCCCTGAAAAGGGCGGTTGGTAAATCGTGGTAGTCAGAGAGCGTTAGAGACAAGCGCTGCTTGTCGAGACGTGGCGGTAAGAAGCCGACGTAAGTAAAAAAGGGGGGGAGGTGAGAGGCACAGAGAAATGTTGTGGCGAAAAGAAAAGGATGAGGATGACGATGACCTTGCGCTCCAGTCCGCAGACACGAACGAAGCGGGATCCGAGTGCCCCCTAATATATCTCCCAGGACAAGTCAACCGGGAGATAATTCGGTGGACCTCGGGCGCTTGGCCGCTGAGCGTCAAGGCACCGGGGAGGAGCAGACTTGGCTCGGGAAGCAAGCTTCGAACGGTCGCTCGTCCGCGTAGGGATAGCTTGGCGTAGTGCGAGTAGGGTCGGTACGTCCAGGAGGCTTCACCGGTCGACCGTCTTGCTCGACTGCGCGAGGTGAACTGGCGAGTGCGTGAGAGCGCCGGACCTATAGTCCCGAAGCGCGGACCTTGGAGAGAGCCCAGTGTTCTTCGCTGCTGTAGTCCCGCTGTTGTAGGTAGTTCCGTGGTGGCGTCTCGAAGTTGTAGTGTTGACTGGAGTAGGTCTCGACCGGGCCGAAGCCGGGAGACGACTGATGCTCGTTGCTGTAGTCCCGTGGTTGTCGGTAGATCCTTGGTGACGTCTTTGTGGAGTAGACGGGAGTAGGTCTCGACCGGGCCAAAGCCGGGAGACGACTGATGCTCGTTGCTGTAGTCCCCTGGTTGTCGGTAGATCCTTGGTGACGTCTTTGTGGAGTAGACGGGAGTAGGTCTCGACCGGGCCAAAGCCCGGAGACGACTGATGCTCACGCCCCAAGTGCGGCCCGTATTTATAGGCGTTCGGAGAGCTGCGCCGACGCGCTAGTAAGAGTGGGGGGTAACTGCGCGCAATGGACTGCGGGAGAGAGGGAATCGCGTTTGGAAGCAACTGCGCGCGGCAGTCGTTGAGAGGAGTGGGGGGGGGGGGAACAAAAACTATCATATATTTCAATAATTTTATCCCCATTTAAATATGCGCAGCGCTAATGATTGATACAGTTTCCTACAATAATTTGTAAGCTTTCCATTCCTGTTACCATCAGGATGATAACACAAAAACTCTGGCTGTAAGCACGAAAATGTTTGTTTTTCATTTATTTATTTTAAATAAAAAATTTTTTGGATGTTAAGAGGATGTCGGAGCCAACGTGGCCAATTGTGACCTCCAGCTTGAGTCGTAGTTTACATTGTTTGCTTTCAATATTTTTCATACCATCAAAACTCAAATTGATAATTGTTATTGTGTAGGTTATCGCGGAACACAGAGTTTTTGTTGATTCAACCAGTGCAAAATTTTATTTTAATCAATAATGTGTACGTAAGTGACGGTCATCTTATTGATATCGCCGTCTTCACTTCGCGTCGTAGTTTTCGTTATTTGCAAAAATTATGCATAATTACGCAAAAATAAGACTTAGCTATCATAGATAAAATTATAATAGCGACCGCGGAACCACTGAATTTTCATGCTATAAACAAGTGTAATAATTATTTATGATCTAAATAATTTTGGAGGTTAGGTAACACTTGAACCAATTAGCATGGCTCCGACACCCCCTTAAAAAATAAAAATTTCTCGCAATAGTATATTGTGTACTAAGGACGAAAAGCGAGCTTTTTGAGGCCGAGTGTGGAGCTAGCAGTACGAGTCAAGGCAAGCTAAATTTTATTTTACCCGCCGGTCAGAGAAAATTCACTTTAGTTTCGCTTATGAGGTCAGAATAATCCGAAAATCGCGCTTGTGTGACAAAAATACTTTATATATAGTTTATTTCTCCGGCTTAAAACTATTATTACAATAAATAAATATCGGCCTTCCCTATAACACAGTTTAAATTTCCTATAAATAGTAGCACAGTTCAGATTGTTCTGACAAAGAGTAGATCGGTTGAGATTATTCCGGCCAAAAGTAACACAGTTCACGCAAGCATTAGCAATTTCGAGGGTTTGTAATGCAAAAACTGATAAAATTTATCAATTTCAGGGCGTGTATATTATAACTTCAGTATGCAAAGAGCCAACTAATACAATAATGCTCAAATCAGAATAATTTTTTGAATAATGAACTGTGCTAATCTTTGTTAAAAATGTGAACTGTGCTACTCTACATATATGATGAAAAAATTCTTTCTATACAGAATCGCAGAAGATTTGTTTTAATCTTTGACTTTTGGACCTTGGCTATCTTAACTTGAGTTTTACAAAATAAGTAAAAACGTCGATAAAGGGTAAAAATCAACTGTAGGGCACTTTTAGCCGGCATATAGCAGTTTTCAGAAAAAGAAGCTTTACTGCGCAAATTGCATTTAAATTGGCGCTTTGCACCTAAATGTTGACACATTTATCAAAAAATAAAAAAAAACCGCTGCCAATTCATTGGCACGTAGCTTCCTCTAACGAAATTTATTGTTCCAATAAAAAAAATATTGTTTTAAAATACAGTATGTGAATGCTTTTTCAAATATTTCCCAGTTTAATTATTTTGCTGTTAATGCAATTTTCTTATAGCAAAATAATCAGAAAGATCCGATCAAAATCTCTAAAATAGCGAAGTTGCAGAATCAATCGTTTAATTTTGAAGATAATATATATGTAAAAATCGTAAGAAGGTGAATATTGTCACAGACGCACACGTCTGCAACGCGAGCTGCGAGACGAGTCAGCGATAAGAGCTGGTCGAGCTGCACTTCGATGCATGCATGCGCAATGCATCGTAGGCGGTAGCTCAGTGGTAGAGCTCCAGGCGTCGCAATCTCGGGGTCCCGGGTTCGATCCTACCCACCGTCTACTCTTTTTCGCTTTCCGACTCGTCTCCTCTCCGTC
Source organism: Pteromalus puparum (assembly GCA_012977825.3). Classification (NCBI taxonomy): domain Eukaryota; kingdom Metazoa; phylum Arthropoda; class Insecta; order Hymenoptera; family Pteromalidae; genus Pteromalus; species Pteromalus puparum. The sequence continues at coordinate 41,321,516 of CM053168.1, forward strand.
CGTTACACTTATAGGAATAAATATAAAACCAAAACTCTCAAACCCGCTTCCCCACGCGTCATGAGTTTCAATATCAATAACATAAAAGAAATATTGAAGAGTAGCGCACGAGTTGCTATGGAAAAATGTGTGACAATAAAAATAATAATTTTAAAAAAAGGGGGGAATCGAAGTATTTCGCGTCGTCTTACTCAAGCTGTCGCAGGAGCAACAATGCGTAGAAATCCGATTACGATGGATATTTATCTTATCAGCATTTTTCTGCTAGTTCTTGGAGGAGCAGATCATCCTGACTTTTGAGAAAAATCGGTTTTTACATTTCAGCTCTTTACTAGAGAACTGCTCAACGAAATCTTAAAATTTTAACAGCAGATAGCTTTGTTTATGATGAATCACCAAATAAAATTTCGAAGAATTTGACTACATTGTTTGAGAGCTATAAGAAATCAGAAAATGTTCCAAAAAAAATTCAAACTTTGATATTTTAGGAACCATAAGGGTTTCAAAGCTGCGCAATGAAATTAGCCTGAACACATAAAATAGCTACCTTTTTCTAAAATCTCAAGTGCAATAAGGCCTTCTTACGCCCGTAATCGAGGCATAAAAAGAACTCATTTTTTCAGTTTTCTATTTATTACTGAAAAAATACCTTTTCATTTTATCTGCCGAACGGAGAGGTCGATACGAAGGAACAAACGGGGAAAAATAGGCAATTTTATTATCTTTTAAATGCATTTCAGCTGAATTGTTTGTAATGATGGGATGATTGAAAAACAAGCAAAATAGTGTTTTTCAAAAATCAAAAAATGGCCGTAAAAGAAGTAATTGAAAAAATAAAAATTAACTGTTTTTTCCGAATTTAAAATCCAAAAATAGATATACATGTCAAATTTGATTGAAATTGAAGGAGTATTTCCAGAAATATTACGGCACACACACACACACACACACACACACACACACACACACACACACACACACACACACACACACACACATTCATACGGACCTTTTCTAATGTAACGGTTCGACTTTCCCCGTATGTTGAGTAGTCGGCCGGACGCCAGGATAAGTCCTAACCAAAGTTAGGGGAAAGGTTAATTGGTGAGACTGTTTATATAAATTATTAACAAAATGGATATATTTAAGTAAATAAGATAACAAGTTGTTCGTTCACTTGTTAGTCTCCATCTATAACAGAAATCGAGATCGCGGTTTATTTAGAATATTTCGCCTTTACAATCGGTCTGGTTTATACTAGTGCGGTTAACGGTACATCAACGCGACGTCGTCTGAGTCACGTAGTTTCGGTGCATTCGTCGGCATTGGCCGTTTGGTGCATTGGCCGTTCCCTGCGGTAACGTGAGCTCACGATACCGCCAGGAGTTAAGCTCGAGTAGAACTGCCCGCTGCGCCGCGCGGCCTGTCTTATATAGGTGTGTTCGCGTTGCGCCGCTCGCGCCGCCTGGCGTGTCGCCGCTGAGTTGCGCGCTCGTGCGGACTGGCCTTTGTTCGCTGCGCGCGCGTGCTCGCCTGCGTCAGTTGATTGACTCGAGGCTGCGTTTATGTACGAGACTCGCGTCTCGTCACACTAAAAACTCGTAATTAGAACTTCAAAGATCTCAAAACATGTTTCTATTAAGTTTTAGCGGAACTGAAAATTTTACTATTACAAAGCTTCCTCTAGAAGGCAGCAAAAAAAAAATGACAATGCTATCACGATCGATGACATTGATCAAAATACGCTGAAATAGTTGCTTCGATTTATATGTGCTGGAAGATTCGAGAATGTCGAGAAATTGGCCAAAAGCCTGTACATAGCCGCGGAAAAGTATAGAATCGAAGAACTGAAGTAATGGTGCAACTTTTGAAACGACCGAATTATTGCCACAAATCAATAGTGAAAAATTAAGACGTTTTTGAACTCTTGTAGGTTAAATTTTTTCTCTACATACGCATCCCACAATCAAACCATTTTACTCTTTTATTGCACGCATTTCGCGCGCCACCGACGCACAGTGGGAATTTTGGCAATATTTGCCTCCGGAGTAAACAATTGTTCGAGATTGAGTGGATTATTTTGCGTGACAAAATTATTCTTATTTATAATTTTTGGAATTTTTTTCTGTATTTTTTGTATTAAATCTCTATTGTTCTCATATGCTTCACTTAATCATACTCCGTACCTTGTGGTACCTCGCTATTTATTAATACAATAGGTCATCACTCACACAACTATCAATTTTTACACATTGATGTCTGTTACTACTCTACAGTAACTAGAGAGCAGAATCAAAGCTTGCCCCCTAATTCCCATGCAGTATAATTTCTCTAGTGAGACACTATGATCCACTGTGTCAAATGCCTTAGCCAGGTCAAGAAAAGTGACTAAGGTAGGAATGCTCTTATCGATATTGTTATACGAGTTCATTAAGTAATTTAGTGCATTTTTTATACCCTTTTTTCTGACAAAGCCAAATTGGTGCTTAGGGATTATGTTAGTTTCAGTCACAACCTTTACGAAAATAATGGGCAGAGATCTGTGCATAGATCTCTGCAGAGATTTCTGCACAGATCTCTGCACGAGATTTGGACCATTTTTTTTCAATTTCCAGAATATTCTTAGAAGCAAGAAAACCGCTGCCAATTCATTGGCACGTAGCTTCCGCCAACGAAATTTATTGTTCTAATAAATAAAATATTGTTTAAAAATACAGTATGTAAATGCTATTTTAAATATTTTCAAATTAAATTATTTTGCTGTAGAAGCACTAGAAACCCCTATAAGAAGAAGCCAAATTTTTTAGAAAAATCGATTTTACATTTTAGCTCTTTACTCAAGAACCGCTCAACGAAATCGTTTGAAATTTCAACAGTAGATATCTTATGGTGAATCACCACATAAAATTTTGAAGCATTTGACAACATTGTTTTAGAGATACAAGGAATCAAAAAATTTAAAAAAAAAAAAATTCAAACCTTGATATCTTAAGAACCATAGGGGTTTTAAAGCTGCGCAATGAACTTAGCCAAAAAATAAAATATCTACACCCGTGCCAACATTTGAAAACAAAGCCGGGAAACTAACGAGGTTAAAATTTTGTGTTATTATACTTTAATAAACGAATGTATAAATAAATAATGAAAATCAATTAATGCGTTAACTAAATAAATTAATCGACAAAATTAAAACAATGGATATTTAAAATTTAATATAATGTTCATAACAACTTATGTTTTACAGAATTTCGCTACTTTTTTCTGATGTTGACTTTTTTTTACAATGTTCGCATTTAGTTAATACGTGAATTGCCTCATTCTCATTCTTAGATAATAGTGAATTGAATAAGCTACGATATCCTCAGCATGCTCCCCACAACTAAATGTAAACTTATATGTTCCTAACATTTCATTTACAGTGTCATTATAAACATTTATTGATTTTCTATGTTTGTTAAAAATATTTTCTAATGCCTGGATCATTCTAAAGAAATTAATGTTGCTATGTATTAGATTTCCTCTACTCTTCAGATTTACCAACTCAGTTTTAGGAATTACAGCCAAATTATGTGCTGTTTTCAGCGAATCTCTGCAAATATCACATTTAGTTCGTTTCTGTATTTGCCGCACCAAATAACCTGAAATCATAATAATAAACTATTTGTATAAATCCATGACGATAAGCATTATTATTAGAATGATATGCTACCGCTTTTAAATCAGCATAAATATGAATATCTTATTAAGTTTACTTGAAATATATAAAATAATACGTGTCATACCTGTAAGATAATATACAACACAGTCAACAACGCCAGGTTGTTCATAATCAATTAAACTATCAAGTTTTGTTTTCAACTCCTGGAGTTTTGATGCCTTTTTTTCTTTAAATACTTCTTTTAAATCTGATACTGTAATCAGTATTTTTGGCAATTCTCTAGAATCAACCGTACAGTTACCATACCGTGGAGGCTTGAAAATACTATATATTGATAGCAATTTATATAGTTGTAAAAAAGTTGGCGTCGTTGGATGGTCGTTAGCACCTCCCGCCATTCTTATGGTACCAAAGAATTTCTGAAAAACGTACATACATTACATAGAATTTTAAATAAGAAATATAATTAAATATGATAAAAATATTTACTTCTAATGCATCTTGATTTAATTTCCCAGTTAGTACGTATTCGAAGTGATATTTTTCTTTCATATAAGTACATAAGTCAAGAGTAGACAACAAAGTTACTCGAAGTCCCTCTGCTGTATTTGCAGTTAGAAACTCATCATTAGTAATCATCCCCTCCTTCTTATTACGCTCCCAATGGTTTAACTATATTAGCGATTGCTGTAATATCTCCACAATCGATAATAATATTAAAGTAAATAATATTTATTATCCATACATAATCATATCTTTTTCATTACCTGATAATCCTTATTATTAGCCTTTAAACCTTCATTACAACATTTTCTGTTTAAAGCGTCAAAAATGTCGTTTATATGCATACAAAATATCTTCGTATTTTTGATATCTTCAAAACCAGGATAACCCCTCTTTTGATAAATTTCAAATCCATTTGCAACAGATCTGCTAAAAATCTGTAGAGGAAAATAATTAAAATAAGATTTATATAATATCTAATATATCAATGATTATTGCATGCATTATGGAAAAATGTAGATTAAACGTTATAAAAAATTTACCTGCGTTGCTAGTCTGACACGCATTTTAGCTGAGTTGACAGGATTCACATGATTTTCGGTTAATCTTGGGCAAACCCTCAGCAGTGCATCTGACAATTTATGATCTGCTTTATATAGGGTTTTTAAATGCTCCCATTGAATTGCAGTCATCCTTATTGATCTAAATTAAAAATATTACAAATAAAAATAAAAATATTACAAATAATACATATAAATAAGAATTACTCACTCTTAGATTTTTTTTTCAACAATCTATTCCTTACATTTTTTATCAAATGAGGAGTATCGGAGAAAAAAATAATGTTCTCTCTTCATCCATCATATGCTGACAAAAATTTGTAGTATGGTCCAATTTTCCACTAACGCTGAATTCCTTCCACATTTTTCTATTTGTCTCAGCCCCATCACTGATAACTCCGTGTACTTTTGCACCTGCGTTCTCCAATTTTATGACTGCCGTCGTTAAAATTTTCGCTAACTCAGTACCCCGGATTGGGCCACTGGAAACGAAAACACAAAAAGGTTGTGTATATGTATCAGCCCAAGGTTGAAACATTCCCACTAAAGCAGATTTCGCTCTATCAGTGACATCTTTTGGCTGTTCACCAGCAATGCCGTTATCAACTAAGCCTTGATAAGTGAATGCTGAACTTGAGACAGATACTGCTTCCCGAAGACTTATTTCGTCGAACAAAATAACTCCATGCCTTTGCATAGGTGCCCTTGAATCAATAGACTTTTTAAAAAGTTCGAAAAATTGGTCGTCGAAGCCACATTTTGTACTGATTAACGACACATAGCGACGAATAGTCCTTACACAAGGTAAAAGTAAAAAATGAGTTTTCTGTAAGTGCCGATAATCTTTGGGAGAACGGATATGCATTAGCATACATTGCACTATCCAATCCTCTGCATATCTGTGACCACTTGATTTTTTAGACCGAGCCGATGATATTATTTGTTTAATTACGTTTTTTTGCTGTTCTGATATGTTATTACTATATTTTTTGAGTGTACTCTCTAAATCTATTTTGCTTAAATCAGACTTAATCGTATCAATTTGGTTTTTTAACATTTCTATTTTCTTCTTGGATTGTTTAATAACTTGGTGTTTAGCTTTCACTTTTTTTTCCAAATTTGTAGTGTACTTTTGTTATTAAAATCTGAAGGGCAAGTTTTCTTTATTCTAGTATCTCTATTGGCCATACGATTTTTTTTCTGTGCAATCGTTTTTTTACCTATTTACAAATCTTGCAAAGATCTGATTCACTAAACATTAGACAGTTTTTATGCCTCAAAGTATCAAATAAGTCAGTATAACCGATGGCATCTTTGACTAGATTTACATGTTCTAATTCTCTTATTCCGATACAAAAATTCATTTTGGCATATTTCAATATCATTTCATTTAATTCAGTTAAATTCTTAATATTATCGGGATATTCCAATTGTTTTGATTGTATAGGCTTTCCCATTGCATAAAAAATCATTTTCATATCTCTAGTAATAGTAATACTCCTTTTTATTGCATTGCTGTAAGAATCATCACTATTGTCATGACATTCTTTTATGGCAAATTCTAAAAAATTAACGCTGTGTTCAGCTCGTACAGTTGAGTACCAAAGTTCGGGTAATTTTATAATATTTACATTGCCACACAATTCTTTGAACAACTTTTGTTTTAAATCTGTTTGAACTTCACGAGGTAGATAAAGTGGCATTTCTTCTAAATAATTATTTATTATCGGAACATTTTCATTATATTTTTGTGCAGACGAGTCACCAAGACTGTGACTAGAACATTGTTGAAGAAGATTTTCATTACAAATGTTGTCTTCTACGTAATTACTAATAACTGTATCATCGGCATTTTTTTCAAGCACAGACAGCCCAGGTGGACTTTTATTATTAATACTGTTTCTTTTCATACAATCACTCATAGTAGTTGCTTTTTCTGTAGACATGGGCAACTCAGGCGAACTTTCATCATTATTACTGTTTTTCTCCGTATAATCCTTATCAAATGCAACGTCAACATTAAATTTCTGTATAAATGTAGTCTTATTAACTGATATATCTTGATTCGTTATATTAGTCAAAACTGCTTGATGAGAAACGCTCTTGCAAGTATCAGTGGAAGATCGTGCAAGTACATTTTCATTATTTTTGGTTAACAATGTACACGGGATCGCATCTGGCGCAAGGCGAGGTTTCGCGAGTTTATGCTTAAAAAAATTAATAAAATGAATTATTAGTGCATAATAACCCTGGTAGAATCGGCAACCCACTTAATGGCCAGTTCTTGGCATAGAATCTAAGAACTAGACAGTTTTATTTGCCATTTCTTAAGCAGAATGTAACGCTTTTTCTCCCACTTAATGGGCAGTTCTTGGATTCAATCTACGTACCTTGTTTTTATGTACAAACTGCCCATTATAGTTGGTCGAGTAACACAGCTGAGTTACACGTGGCTTATCGCGGTTCGAGGTTAGAATTGGAAAGTCGTGGCTAGCAGGCTTCCATTCGAGTTTTTTGGTTATAGGAAAGTATAGAATAATTATTTGCACCTGAAAAAATTCTGTCTGACCGGGGATTCGAACCCACGCCCTGTACGAGGACAAATAAGTAAAGTCGTGCGCCTTAACCGACTGAACCACGCAGACGTTCTTCTACACAAGCCCTACGAGCTTCGCCATATGTTTAAATTATTAAAATTATTCAGTTCATGCCTAAATATTAATAATTGTGTATCTTGCATCCAAAAAACTAATTGATTTATTAATACTTTCATGAAATATAATTCTCACCTATAAAAAGTACACAAGATATCGCTACTTTTGAGGAATTTAAAATGTCTAGTTTTTTCACATTTTACTTAGCCAGTTTCTGCCTTTACCACCATTTTAAATAGGCGCTTTTCTACCAGGGAATCTATTAGCGAAAGTGCTTGCATGCATTAGATGCGTACGCTATTATTTGACACTCCGTGTGCGAAAAATGGTTTCGTGCACGTTGTGTCGCAAAAGCCTCTGCTAAATCGTGCTTTCATGCGTCATGTCAAAAAAATACGGTTCGATGTCCGAGTATACGATTTTAGACACTCTGTGTGCAAAGTTCGATACGCACGTATTACGCACTAGTATCGGAATGTAGAGTTGTGCACGTATTTTGGAAAAAATATATTATACTTACTGTGTACAATACGTTACCAGATTGATCCTTATGATAAGTAAATCGTATAATATGTTCTGGATTAAAATGCTTCTCGCAAATACGATGATGAGATTTAAACTTTTTTACACCAATAGCAGTTTGCCATTCCATCTTACGCTTTTCAGTTTTTGACACAGAAAACACACTTAGACATCCGTTATTTTTATCATCCGCGAGGTCATTCGTTTTGCAAAAAAAAGCATACACTTATAAACCATTTTTCAGATACTTTATACGCGACGTTTTTGAAAAAAGAAGCTTAGATACTTAAAAAAGAACGTGAAACAGCACAAAGATTGTAAGACTTTATATCAATAACAAATAAAATCCGAATTAAATGTACAGATATAGATGCACTGCAGTCGAACGAGTGACAGACGAAGAGATGCAAGGGTTGTTGTCGCGTTCACCGAAGGTAGAGGACTGATTTTTCCGCTACCTCTTGGCCAAATACGAGGCCAGATCCTTACAAGAACCAAGGATTATAAAGTACACGTGGTACCATCATGCGATCGGGAAACAACGAAAAAAAAATTTTCCCCGCAAGTCGAAATTCGAGGCTATAGCGCGCGGCGCGCCAAATGAGTTTTATTGTTTTATTAGCGCGGAGCTCGGCGATCGCGAAGAAAACCAGAGAATAGACTCGATCACGGAAAAATTAAGGGATATCGTCGTTCAGTTGGTATTATCCGACGAAGCTAGGCGTAGAAGTTTGTCGTGAGCTAACCGCGTCAATCAATTCTTCAGGTTTCGAGTTGAAGCGCGATAAATCTGGACGCTCGAATCACTCTTGGGATCGCACGCGTAACATGCATCAACGCTAGAATTTTCGGCGGAAATTGCGAGATTCTAATAGACGTCGTCGCCCGCTGGATGACGACCCAGATCCTGATCCTTCCGACGGCGAAGGCAGACGTAGGCGAGCGCAATGCTTGCACTTCTGCACGTGCGATCGCTTTCCGTCGACGCGTCGCTTCGACGATGGAGCGAGCAGATCTTTGGCGACCACCAGACTGAGCAGAGCTCAAGTTTTACACAAATAAAGAAGACTTCTTCGGAATCCATATTGTGGCTTCTTGCCCTGCTCATAAGGCAGGACCTACGATCCATCCGTGACACACAATACTCATACTATCCACTTGTTTATGTCATATGACCTCGCATTAATTTTGTGAATAAATGACAGCATCTAGCTAGTTACCATCGCGGAATTTTTTGTAGAGTATTTTATAAGAAACAACTTTTGTTCAAAACTTTTTTTTCTAGCACCTAATCTGACCAAACCGCAGAAAGAAAACTGAAAAAACCGCCTATTCTGCTAGTGGATTAGCAGATTTGGATGAATTAAGAAATGAGGTGGATCTATTAAACTATTTTTTTTTTATCTACACCTATAGGAGAGGAGTGTCAGGTTTTTGGGTGGATTGACAAAAGTATGGGTATAAAAGGAGTGCATGAAGCACGGACTTTTAGGGGACTTTAACGGGTGGGAACGGATATATCTCGATCGGATTGATCTAGAGGGCCAAACGAGAAAAGAAAGGTAATTTAATTTGCTTTCAAATGCATTAAATCGTTTGTAACAATAAAATGATACAAAAAACGCCAAGAATAATTTAAAAAAAATTCAGAAAATGAAAATACAACAAAATCTACCTGGCAAAATTAAAAATAACTTCTTTTCCCCAATTCAGAATTCGAAAACGGATATACATGCTAAATTTTGTAGACATTCATAGCCTCGATTCAAAATTATTGCGGTACACACACACACACACACACACANACACACACACACACACACACACACACACACACACACACACACACACACACACACACACACACACACACATACACACACACAAAAGCACATCCATAGGGACATTTTGTAAAAACACGTGATTCGAATTGTACGAACCTCAAAATGGATTTCTAACCTATTTTTGAGAGAGTCGAAAATTTTACTATTACAAAGCTTCCTCTAGGAGAAAGCAAAAAATTTTAACTTTTCACCTTGAAACGCTCGTATCTTTCTATTTATAACTTTTGAAGATTTAAAATGTAGGAATTCGTAATCTACAATCAATTTCACATTAGAATTCACTTTGGTTGAATTATTCTTTTAAAATTTTTATGGTAAAACTCATTTGTTAGTTTTTGGGTTCGTACGCGTGGCGAGTGTCGGGTTGATTTTTCTCCTGAAATCGGGAGATTGATTATTCCTGGCGCACGGTACACTATCAGCGTCTTCTTGCCTGCTAGATTGTTCATTTTTGGTAAAGATTCTCTGCCGCTGTTTTTTAGTGATAGGGTGTCTGCTATTTCTTGACTTCTATGTTATAAATTATTCCAAGCTTGGTAGTTATTTCGATTCTAGGACCCCAATAACAAGTCTTTCCCAAATTTCAGCCTGCTCCGTTGCAAATACCCGTGCTGCCAGACATTTCATTTTTCTAATATTATTTAAGTGGGAAAGGGCATTTTTCTTGGTATTTCGGAGATTTAAAAATACTGATTGAGATGATCCTTTTATAAACTATTTATTCTCTGAAAAATCGGCTTTCATTGCTACTTTGGGTATTTTTAAACATTTAGCAATTATTCAACTATTAGTTGCTCAAGGGTATACCATAGCATTTTAATTATTGAAATTCGTTAAATGGAGCCTGAGATAAACGCATTTAATATTTTTAAATTTGGCTAATTTTTAAAAATTTCATGTTTTGAGCAAATTGCTATCAACTCGAATGTTTTTTTTTCGTTATATTTTACTTACAATGAACGTCACCTTTATGAGAAACATGAAAACTGGTCTTAGAACCTTTTATTTAAGTGACTACATACTTATTTTTACTTATATTAGTAAAATATTATTCGCTTTAAATTTGCAAAATAATTTGGATAGATTTTTATTGAAAATAAGTCAATGAAAAAAAAAATAAATAAAAATTTAGCATATTTGAACGTTAAACTCATACTTTCATTGATTTTAAATAATTCAATTTATTTTTAACAACGCAATAATTTAATGCAACTTTCAGGTGCTAGTCGCGATCGTAGCTACATTCATGTCAGTCTTAGAACGTAACAAATCTATAATAGTGGTCTGCTTCGTATTAACTGTACTTCAACCAGAACCAAAGTTTATTTTTTCTCTGAATTTATCATAAACTGTTTGATTCTAAGAGGGATAAAGGACTTCTTATTTGATACCAATTGTGAAGCATCGCCAAAAGCGAAACGCTTTGTTTTTCACATAAGGCACTCGCATATCGTCTAAACTTAGATAAAACACACGACAAGTATGGCAGAAAATAGCTAAGACATATGGCGGTGTTAAGGTAAACAGTAAGCAGTTGGGATGGCTTACAGTCAAGCAGCGAGTAGATTACTTCTCCTTGCTACTCGAGGCGAGCTGTATTGCTACGTAGATCATCACAGGCATCGAGATTGTTCTCCGCCACATTGAGGCATTGTGATTTTGTCAATGCTTCAAGCATTAAGGCTGGATGGACATTGAAGAGGGAAGAATGTATTTTACGACGGTGTAGATGTAAAAGGCCTATTGCATGGGGCAACAACCGTACTTTTCGACAAAAATAAATATAAGACCTTGGGTAGGTTGTTACGGGATATTTCTGCTCCGGAAACGAGAACCGATACTGGCTTGAATTCGTTTAGGTGCCTGCTTGTGGTTTTCACTCCCACAATTTATGCGAACACTGCCTTCGCTCTCAAAGTTTAAACTAGCGATGCGAAACTACCTCACGCCGACTTCCTAGTGCAATATGATCTGAGCTTGTTATAGTTTTGTATATGCGCCTGCGTCTTGTGTATTTGTATATGTCGTTGTATTTAAAATCTAATATGCGTTATCGTTTATAGTGACATAAAGAATATGTAGAATTATGTGTTTTGCACAAAAAATTTAGACGTGCACTTGTATGTATGTATGAATTTCTGATAATTGCTGACGAATCTTAAAACCAGTCAAAGACTATCTATGGCATTTGTATGTTTTTCGAGCATTTGCAAATAGAATATATTATAATATCTATTCTATTATATTCATTTCACCCTGTTTCGTAATAATGATATTATACGGAATTCATTCTAGATAATTAAAGACAGTGTCTGTCACCTTTGTTTTTCTATAATGTATTTTGAATACAATTTTTCTTTTTATATCTTTGTGATACAAATTAACATGAATGAAATATATTCTTTTAGGTGCGTGTATAATGGAGATGAGCATCCGATGGTATTAACTGTTTACTTGTGTATCATTGCTCGAATCCTGCTTAGTTCACAAGATTTTTTTGTTCAGGTACATAATATTGATGTGTTATTATTATTAATGATTATATTAACAATTTCAAGAAAGTCCATACTTTTTGGGTCATGAACTAGACTGAACAGTAGAAAACGGGTTGTTGGCCAGAAAAACAAAAGTGGTAATTCAGCGTTTGGTCTCACATGTTTTTTCTATCAAGATATAAACTTCTGAAACGGCTCTATTTATCGTCCCTTATGTCTATACATATATTGTAAGAGATTTATCCAGATATACTCTATATGCATGTCGACAAATCAATATCTCTACAAATAAGACCTATGGTCCAAAACGCCGAAATACAAACTCTGTATTTCTGACCAATATAACTCGTTTTTCACACTTTTAGCCAAGTTTACGACCCAAAAGGTAGGGTTTCTTCTTTTTAATTAAAATCTAATTTTGAATAATTTAGGCCATAAAAGAATTTACAAAGCATCTAGGACAAGAGTTTCAAGAGGACTTTGTTCTTGAACAAATAATTCGTATTTATATAGATCAGATGCCTCTAGTTTCTCAACACAATGAAAGAAAATTACTAGCACTTGCATTATGCTCACTGATTAGCGCTAATTGCCCTCCAATCATTCAATTACATTTTCCGAAAATGATTCTTCATATTGTAGAAACATTAAATGATATCACTAAGATTGATGACACAGGATGTTCTATAGAGTAAGTACTATCATTTATTATCTAGTTTTTAATTCTTTTTGATATGCCATAAATTACTTTGATTTTTGCTTAGCTCATTAATAATTGATGATCAACATGGTTTATTACATTTTGACGATATTGAATATGATACAGAACATTCGCAGCGTAAAAGACGACTAGCTAATTTTGATCCAGTTCACCGTGTAGCTCTGCACAGCATGTTACAAAATCAGGTACAAATAATTTATATATATATATATATCTTCCTATATTATATAGTCATTTTGGCAAGACT